>VWND01000002.1:1200000-1844575 GCA_009599575.1 Blumeriella jaapii
ATGCTAACGAGAAGTCGCCCAGCCTCGTCGAAAGCCGATATCTTCGAAGCCAAAGTCGCCAGCGCGGTCGACGAAGCCAACTCGTCGGACTCGGAAGAGACCTTCGTCTACGAATCCAACCCCCCCGATATCGATCGCCCGCGGCGCTACCACTCACGCACCCCCAGTGCGACGTCGATGGCGAGTCAGGTTGACCAACGGCGCACGATCATGGATGGTCACCACAGCGTGGCCATGAAGAAGAGCATGAAGTTCGCCAACAGTTACAACAGTGGTGGCGGGGCGCCACAAGACTCGACCACGGGCGAAGATGACGGGACCGGCGCGGCTCGCGGCAGCGTAGGCACCGCCCGAGGCACGACGCACCACCATCACATTGGGGGCCGGTGGGGTCGCGGAGGTGGCAATGGCCACCCGTCCCTCTTCGACATCGAATCCCCTTTCGCCAACGCCACCAAGTCGCGAAATGGCATTCCCGGCAAGCTGAATCTCCGGCCCGAGAGCCCGATGAGCCCGAGATTTCCCAACATGAGAATGGTCCCCACCGGGAGGAAATCCCCACAACTATCCGCCGGCTATGAACTTGACGACGGAGCAGACGATGAACGGGTGCCGCTCATCTCGAGCGTGCGTTCGAGTCGGTCTGCTCGGGTTCGACGCACCGCGCCTTCGATGCGACAACTGGAACACCAATCGTCGCGGCAGGGCCGATCATTCATTGCGAGATTTGCGGGCTGTGTGGTGCTGGTGATCATGATCAGCCTGGTCATGTTGGGTGCGATGGGCTTCATGTTTGCGACCACGCAACCCCTGACCGAGGTGAAGATTCTCGCCCTCAAGAACATCATCGCAAGCGAGCAAGACGTCATCCTCGACATGAAGGTTCAGGCGCGGAATCCCAACCTGGTCGTCGTCACTATCGACACTGCAGATCTGGTCATCTTTGCCAAGTCATCGTATGCAGGCACGGACCAGGAGTGGTGGACACACCCTCGCGCAACCGACGTTCTCCGGCGAGGTCTGCGGAAACGCGATGACGATCCCGTTGATCCACCCCTCGGGGACGAGCCTGACAGCGAGCCGAACCTGGCCATTGGCCATGTGCGAGGCCTGTACAGTCCTCTCACCTTCGAGGGATCCCCCTTTCGGGCGCAAGCATCGACCTCACTGGGTCAGCTTCGCATCATCAATCCGGGCAACGAGACCACACCGGCTGGCAGCACGCGGTGGGGGAGGGTGGTGCAACACGAGTTCGACCTCATTGTACAAGGCACGTTGAAGTATACGCTCCCGCTCAGCCCCAGACTTCGGAGTGTCAGCGTCAACAGTCGCGTGAGAGTCAAACCGAACGCCGCAGATCAGGACCCGGAGGAAGTTCACATTGCTGCATGATCACCGGACCTGCCCGTGGTACCACACCCCCGGACCCTCCGTCACGTTATCTCCTTTGTTATTTGACAGCCTTGTGAATTTGAGCGATCGCATTTTTTGGTTTTCATCTTAGGCCAGCAAGGAACGTTCGAGGGTTGAGCGAAAGGCGCGCACGATACAGAGGCGCATCGGGAAAAGCAAGCTAGCAAAATACATGCATCGCAAATAACTTCAGGATCGGGCTGTTACTTCATTTGGACAAGAAAACAGCCTCGAGGACTCGATATTGCGGTTCCCACCGGTTTTTGCGTTTGGCTTCTGGGAATTGGACCGGTCGTGTTTTTTTTTTCTTTTTTTTTTTTTTTTTTTTTTTCTTTCTTTTTTCTTTTTCTCGGAGGGGTCAAGGAAATTGGAGCTGGGAATGGGAAATTGGGGGTGCCTACTTTTTTTCTGAAGATGCTGACGGCGAAATTGAAGTGTGAACCAGCAAGGGGGGTCTGGGCTTATAGACGGAACAGCGGGCAAGTTCGCACGTGGGAATCGAGCGCTGGTTTTTACGGCCGACTGTGTTTGACGGGGGGTCGGGTCGTGGCCTTGTAGAGTATGACGACGTTGATGATGGCTGAAACTGTATATTTGAGCCTCCCGAGGAAAGCCTCCACGTTGCGGCAGGGAGGCGAGCTGGCTGGCTGGCTGGCTATTGCTGTTGCTGTTGCTGTTGCTGTATTGTACATATGCTCGCTCTTTGATGGGCCGGTAGGAGAATACAGTGGACTCGATGAAGAAAACACTACCTGTGTGTGCTGTGGCCAGACACCTGCTTGCCTTTCTTTCATGGGAGCTTGGGTTTGACGTGAGTGACGCAGTGACTGTGGTTTCCTCTCCTCTCTCTCCATCTACACTCTTCTCACCTACCTACCTACCTACTTTCTCTTCTCCTGTGACCAGTACCGTACCGTACCGTACCGTACCGTACCGCACCGTACCGCAAGCAAGTAAGTAGTGTTATATAGCGCACATCGGGACGGGGTCGAGCCTCGCCTCGCCTCGACCTGACTCGGCCTTGGACGTCCCTCGTCACCGTGTACTTACTGTACTTACTTGGCCTGGCCGGGCCGATCAGACCAACGACACGCGGGTGTATGTATGTATGTATGTATGTATGTATGTATGTATGTATGTATGTAGACGTCACAGGGAACACCACATCGACGCGTTGCGATCGATGTTGTCCCGGGGGGGGGGGGGGGGGGGGGGGGGGGGGGGGGGGGGGGGGGGGTTGGGGAGAAAGGCGTGATCTATTGTAGAGTAGAGGAGATTGGTTTTGTCCGCAGGGGCTTGAGTTGAGGGGGGGGGGCAGTTACTTAGGTAGGTAGGGTACCCATGTTTGTGTGTTTGTGTGTGTGTATGTGTGTATGTATGTGTGTGTATGTTGTGTGTGTGTGTGTGTGTGTATGTGTGTGTGTGTATGTGTGTGTGTGTGTGTGTGTGTGTGTGTGTGTGTATATAAGGTATATGTATGTGTATGTACCGAGCGTGCTTCGCTTATTCGTTTTCCGAATAAGAAGCTGGAGAGAGGATGGCTCGAGCCGGCGGGTGAAGTAAGTGCCTTTGGGGGGGGGTCTTTGCATGGGCTCGATCCACACCTCACCTCCCTCCCGTCTTTTCCCTTTTCTCTCGAGTTACTACTTACTGTACGTGATACATCCATCGACGCGCGCGCCACACGCACAGTTACAGTACCATCAACCACGACTTCGCCGTCCTGTCGCACATGCAGCGCACAGTTGCGGACAGAGACAACAAGACCGACCCAAGGGTTATCCTAGAGGAGGTCGTGAAGTGCGTCGGCGAGGAGGGCGGGGTCGATTGAATCCCGACTTTGTGCCACGAGAGCAGAGATCACGGCCTGGCCAAGACAGGGACAGAGGTCATCGTCGACATCACGCCCAGGTGTGATGGAGAGATCGGCTACCTGGTCCGGTACGGTACGGTACCGCGTGGTCTACAGACTCCGCCTCAGCTTCTCCTCCGACGATTCCGACGCCGGCGATGCCGTCTGATACCACCAGTATGGTACTGAGTATGGTACTGTTCTGTCACTCCGGTCGCATCCCAGAGTCCGTGTGCCACGCGTCACCACCCGGGAGATGGCACCGGGGTGGGTGGTTCCCTTCGCCGGACCTGTGCTTTCACGCCACACGAGGCAGGAGGAATAACAACATTGGGCAACCGAGTTGGGTAACATTAGCGAGAGGACTCGTCGAGGAGAAGATCCGAACCCCCCCCTCCTCCCCCAATCGCGAAACAATTGTGAGAGCAGGAACTTGAAAGCCCAGATGAAGACGGTGGTGAGTGGTGATCAGAGCACCTTTCCCGACACTCAACCAATGGGTTGGCGTCAACCATCTCGGGAACCTACAGTATAGTACAGTATATAGATTTTCTTTGGCTCGTCCTGCAAACGCCCACGGAAAGCGGAAGGCAGGCAGGCAGGCGAATGGCACACCGATGGTATGTATATACCGTACCGTACCGTACTGTAAGTGACCGTGTCGACCCCATATTCCTACCTCCTGTAACCACTCGCCGAAGGACGCTTTTCAGACCCGGCACATGAAACCCACGACGCGAACCGTGAGACTTCCTCCTCCGCGGTAGACTTTCCTCTGCCTTCGAAACCGAGCCCGATATCTGTGCGTGCCGTTTCCCAGACGGCGGATGGAACCAGGCCCGCATATCCATCCGCATCACACGATGGGAAGATGTGGTGGCCCTCCTTCGTGGATTCAAAACATCAGAATGAAAGGGGCCAAATCCACAGCATCAAGTTTCATAATTTGATCTCATTCTATTACACCAAAATGGATTGAAATCTAGCTTGGCTACATTGACCTTCACTCATAATCAAACTGCTTATATCCCACCCTGATATCTGCATGCACCGCCCTATGGTCACTCAAAGATGGCCCCTTTTTCCATCTGTTTTCCCACGTGCGAGTACTTCTCGGCCGCATGAACCAATACGGTTCATAATTTTCCGGCTTCGGAACCCCTGGCTGTGGTCTGTTCATATCGTAGTTGAAACCCACCCAGATCTCGTCCCAGTCGTAAAACTTGTAACCCTTCCTATTCGTAGTGATTCTGGAATTTCTCGTCCGAACCCAACCATCGAAATCCGGAGCCTTCCTGAAATTTTGCCCTCTCACTACCTTGTTTCCTCCGAAATCCCAATGCCCCCTTGTGGCAATGGTGAAGATGACACTTCCGTTTTTGTGTTGTCCTTCGTTTGCCGTCGCTCGAAAATCTTCGAAAATGTCAAGCGCTAGGTCGATCTCTTGCTCTCTTCTTCCCTCGTCGAGGGAGAATCGGGTGTTAGCGACGTAAAAAACGTGGTCGGTTCTCAAGTCTTTCAGTAATGCAATGGTTATAACATTCTCGCCCCTGATAACTTTTGACCATTCGCCCGTTCTAGGCATCCCGCTTAGCCACTGCGAGGTTTCATCCAAAAGGAGAAGATGTTTAGTGCCGAATAAAATGGGATTGAAATCCTCAACCAGGTAGCCATCAATGGGAGCCAGGGACTCATCTTGTTCCTTGACTCGTTTTCCCGCAATAGCGAAGTCTTTAGAGAGCCCGGCGGTGATGTCATCCAGCTGAGAATAGTCGACATGTTGCAAACTGATAATCGCGGCGGCGACGGGTCGTTCGATATGGTTTAACAGTTCGATCGCGTAAGGTTTTCGGCACTTAGACTTCATCAGCCAATACTCGCAATTCTCTTTCCACCAAGGTTTGGCTCCTTCGGCTTCGGCATCTATGTTCGCGGCGATGTTCCACGATATGACTCGGACATTAGCGTAGTCATGTTTCCCTTCCGCCAGCGCATAGCCTGCCAGAAAGAAAGCCGTGATGAGGGCCGAGAAATGCATGGGGGGTAAGGTAAGGTAACGACCGTTGCGAGTCGATGGTTCACGATACGCTGAGCAGAAGCGCGAATGCGTCTTTATAGCCTGTGCAGACACGGCTTCGGACTTTGTCAATTCAATCGTGAAGGATGAAATAAAGGAATCCGCGATGTTGTAGCCAAGGCAAACAAACACGGCTTCGGACATTGTCATTCCTGGAGGATAAGGGAATCAATCCATGCTAAAATTAGCGTGTGGGAGCGTCCGCAAAGCACTTAATGGGCCTACGCATGTACAGTACTGTACTGTGTATTGTATTGTATTGTACATACATTCACACATACTGTACGGTGGATGGGATGGGTTGGTGTAACAGAGAGTAGTGAAGTCAAAGATGATTCATTGTTCGTGCCGTAAGGGCTGTTTATGTAGTATGAATGTTCTAATGCTATGGAAGGTGCGAGCCTTCTGATTTTGGATGATGACGGCAATGACTTGTGGTCGTGTCGTTATCATAGTTATTCCTGTATATTCTTGGGATGTTTTATACATACCCGTAATTGTGTAACAGTTGGGGCGTGTACCACCGTACCGAACGGAGCTCAGAAGCCAGCTCGCCAGCCCGCCAGCCCGCCAGCCCGCAAGCGAGCAAGCGAGATAAGTCAGGGAGGGGGAGGGTCTGGAATGCCATGCGGGAATATGCGGTTTTTCATGCGTGTACCTGTACCGTACCGTACCGACCGGACCCAGTGACGCGATGATTTACCCTGGGGTTTGGCTTTGTTTCTTTTGGTGGTCTCTCGGAGCTTTGTTTACAGTACAGGACAGCGAGGATGGAGGGGGGGGGGGGGGGGGGGGATGGGGGAGGGAGGGTTGTTTTTTATTTGGTGTCGTTTCTTGTTTCAGGCAGGCAGGCAGGCAGGCAGGCAGGCAGGCAGGCAGGCTGAGATGTTAAACATGTGTACAGTACAGTACCAATCGATCGGTTGGGGAGGGGAGGGGAAGAGGGAAAGAAAGAAGAAGGAGGAGGAAGGAGAGGGAGAAGGAGGAGAAGGAAGAAGGAGAAAAAGGTTAGGGTGAGCACAGCACAGCATTGCATTGCAGAGCTAGCTAGCTGCACATAATCAATCGCTGTATGTGTGTAGGTGTGTATGTGTCTACTGTGTATGTGTCTACTGTGTATGTACTGTATTTACCTTACCGCGCGTGAGGGTGGGAGGGAGGGAGGGAGGGTGTGATAGAGAACAGACACGCTTTGACGCGTGGAGCCCTGTTGGTCGTCGGAGCGCGGGGTACATATGTACTGTACTGTACATACTGTTCATGTAGGTACGTACATGTACATACTGTACATAGGTACATACATACTTACTTACAGTACATACCTACTTACTTACAGACTTACTTACATGCTTACTTACATACCTACTGACTTCCTTACTTACACACTACTTACATACTACTCACATACGCATACACACATCTCGGAGTAAAGCGCAGGTTCGGGCGATCCAGAGGGATGGGGGTCGGTGCTCTTCCTCGCCGTGGGATTGCCAGCCGTGTCCCCCTCGGGTATCGAAAGTTACATACACACATGGTTTCCCACCCATCCATACACACGGCTGGGACACAGAGAGTCAATCCAGAGCGGGAATGGGATCCTTCTTCCGCCACCCGCAACGGTAATTAAGGATCGGGGAGGGTGCGAGAGAGGATCCGATTCCCGGTGTCAGTCGCTGCCATGAAACGTGAAGAAGAAGAAGAAGAAGACGAAGAAGAAACGAAGGACGAAGGCGAACCCACCCGACAGAACGCTCTCGAGCCGATTGCGACGTGCAACAGAAGCTGTCAGGATGAGTTTAAATGTCGACTTGGGCGATAGGGAAATGTACAGGGATCTGCGGTTTCGGAGCGCTCGATGCTTTCTGGATAGGCTCGAGGCGTCCGTGGGAAGCTTCGTGGGTTTCGAAAATGGGTTTTGAACCACTTGGGGACGACCTCTGGCCGTGCGAAGCTTCCTCCGCATCCCAGATGCGTGTGGTGAGAACGGAGGGCGCAGGAGGGACAGGATGTGGATGTGTGAAAGACGCAACGCACGATTACTCGCTTGACGAGGGCCATCACAACAAGGTTTGCTGCCAGAGCTCGGTCTCGGCTCGAGGCCGTGCGAGCTCTCTTGGAGTCTCTCTGTCCTCGACCTTGAGACAATCCTGCGCCGACTTCAAGCCTTGATCGTGTAGTGTCGCTCCTTGTTTGATTCACAGTCCACCAACTTCATGACGGGCGAAGCAGGCCGGAGACAGAGGCTCGACCTGCCTGGGGCTCGGTTGCGCAAACTCTCTCCGCGCACTGCTTGCTCGGGCGCGTCCCCATCGGCTGCTGGGCTCGTCTGACTTCGCCGGGTGGAAAAAGAAGTTCGTGAGCGAACACCAGATGCGACGGTCATGGCCCAAGGTGTTTGAGGATGCTGGTCAAACCCGGCCGCCATACCCACCCACCTTCTTGCCCTTTAAGCTGGCCCGACTGATGCGTCCCGACGCGCGCCTCTTGTTGACCTGGTGGCTCGACCAGGCTGCGTGCATCCGTCCGTCCGTCCGTCAGTCTCTCCGTCAGTCAGTCGACCCTGAACGGCTGCAATCCTCGAGCCGAGCCTACCGGCCTAGTGGTGATGCGATGCAGCGCCTCCACGATGCACGAGAATCTATCGATAAGAGGATCATCAAGCAGCCGTGCAAGCGAGAGCTTGTCGAGGCCATCGTGCCACAGTCGCAAGTCGCGAGAAGTTTGATCGTGTGGAGTCTGGGGGGCAGGTCGGCGCAACCTTTGGGATTCCGTCGGCACGGCTGGCGGGCGGGCGGGCTGGATTGGCTTTCCGGGGATGGTCCGTCTCGAACCGTACGGCGAGCGAAGGCCGCGGGCCTTGACGCTTTCTTGCACATTGGAAATTGCCTTTCGCCACGGAAATCATGATGTGATTGATGCTCTCAGCTCTGGCGAGACGACCCCTCCATCTCACAATTGGTGGTTGATTGTTGAGATAGCTGTCCGCGTACGGAAGTCTCAGTGATAACCTAGGAGAGGTAGTTGACTCTTGGCTTCCGCGAATCCGCGTCCTCCCGCGGTACCCGATCCCGAGATGTCTCGTAGCGTCTTTCTCTCGTTGCTCAGCTGCGAGACACGGACGGCGCCGATGAGGAATGATGGTGGTCGAATGATCGAGTCTCTACTCTCGAGCCTCCCAGCCTCCCAGCCTCTCAGCCTGCCATCCCCCCGCCTCCCAACCTCCCAGCCTCCCAGCCTCCCAACCTCCCAACCTCCCAACCTCCAGCTTAGCACAAGAACCCCCCCCCATCTCGTTACAGAAGGGAAAACGATTCTTCGTGGACCCTTCAAAAGCAGGGTCTTTGGTGAAAAGGGGCAGCACCGGCGAAGCATACTTGCTGGGAGTGGAAATTGCGCACGAGATGAGTTCATGCACGCACAACGGGCGCAAAACAGACGGGCAGAAGGCCTCTCCGCAGACCGGACTCGCTTCTGCTCCGGAACCCCCAGTCTCAGGGCCCAGTCAGGGGAGGCGGAGTGGTGGTGGGGATCGTAGACTCGGCTACCAATCTTGGATCCCCCCCCCCCAGGCCATAACGGATCCTGGGCCGGGAATGCGCTAGTGGAGGCAAAAGCATACTTTATTAGTTGCGAAAGGGGAAATCGCAGCCCGCAATGCGTCTAGTTTGGGTACCGATGCTCGTGTTGTGGGGTGGTGGAGAGGTGGTGGAGAGGTTGTTTTGTTGTTTGTTGTTGTTGTTGTTGTTGTTGTTTTGTTTCGGTTATACTGTGAGACGTGTGGTGAAAGTCAAGACGCGTCTCACCAGTACTGTACATTCCTCTGATCTGAACATCAGAAGCATGCACGGATAGCTGCTGCTGCTGCTGCTGCTGCTGTTGCTGCTGGAGCGCCGGCTTTGCGTGCTGGACCTAGGTTGGGATGCATGTGTGTGTTAGTCGAAGTCGAAGTATATTGCACTGTCCTGTACAATACATAGTAAGATACTTCCTGTCCCCAAGACGGGAGTATTTCAGTGTGCTTGGCAGGCAGGGGGCATTATCAGTTGTTCCGGTCCGAGACGCGGCCGCATATCAAACTCACGACTTGATCAACTTTATTGCCTTCGACGGATGTACAGCACAGTACGGTAGTAGCAAGTAACCTGGTTTCCCAAGTTCTTAAATTCAATATTAATCCTCCCATCGTATTCAACCTCTGACTCTCCCGTACCCTACCGTACTGTACTGTGCGACACACCCGTCGGCCAAGTCCAGTCGGTAGAGATTGCCATCGGTGCCACGATGGACCTTGCCTCTCGCCTTGCACCTTTTGCCTTCCCCACGGCGGACGAGGATGATCCCGAGGCCCTCGTGAAAGAGCACGTCGGAGCATGACGTGGACGGGTGTGAGAGGGATCGACATCTGGTCTGATCTGGTCCGGTCCTGTCCTGTCCTGTTCTGTTCTGTTCGGGATTCAGGGTCCCGTTTCTTCGGTTCAGCCCGTCCGCGTGTTCAAAGCACACAAAGGGCCGTCAACAGTCGTCGCGTTTAGTCTGTAAGAAAAAGAGACCTATACGTGAAGGAAGGAAGGCTTCGTCACTCGAGCAGGCTGCACTGTGTGAGTACCCGAATAAGAAAGGTACTTACAGTACTTCTAGAATAGTTCCATTACAACCCTTCCTGGTACAGAGTGTATCTGGTGGAGCTCTATGCATCGTCTTGTGTAGGGAAAGCCTTAACCTTCGGCTTCAGATCTTTTGCCCGCTCAAGGCTGGTGATTAGGCTCTGCGTCGCACTCAGGTGGCCCCTCTGAAGATGGCCCGTACATAGGACTACTCGTTTGATACAGACAGACACGTCCACACATACAGTCTGTACCGTACAGTACAGTAAGTACAGTACCATCAAAGGCGGGTTAGTGACAACCGCTTGCCATAGCTGATACATGCACCGCCAACTGCACCTTTGAAGATGAAATGCCGTGCTTGTTCAGAACGGAGGACGAAGCCCCCGGTGTTCATACTCCTTCCACACCAGGGCCACCACCATCCCAGCCTTGCCATCATTCTCATGAATCGAAGCTCCCTGACGTTCGAGTTCCGTCCTTTCTCATGATCGTCAGTCGCCCAGCGTGCGACTCAGGTCTCCTGCACCGACGCATCCGGGATTGTCCCTTTTTCCATGACCCATAGATACGTGAGCGCCTCTTTCGATCTACACAGGTTCCTGTAGCGTACATCGTACTGTACAGTACATCCAATACTGCCGACGCTAAGTGCTGGTCGACGTTTTGTTTATTCCTGTCTCCCCTGTGCCTCCAAGACCAGCAAAAACACGCTAGGCCCACGCGTCTTACAGGGAGGTAAACAAGACACGGGCCCGCCTCTTCGCTCTTTAGACCGCAATTTTCCCTTCAACGCCCCCCCCCCCCCCCCCCCCCCAAACCTCCCATCGCGTCGCAACTCGAGGGAAAAGCGACGAAGCGACGGACCATCAACTCCATCCCTTTCCCTTCGTCTCGTATATTTCCATCCCCAGCGCATCTTCCACTTCGACCGGCCTCGTCGCATTCGGGAGCGGGAGTAGGGACTGGGCGCTGCTGCTGCCGCTTTTCTGGTCGTCGCCGTCGTCGTTGCTGTGGTGGTACACGGACAAAGGTCATACATACAGAAGGTCAGGTATTGTCATGCCTGCTTGGACCTTGACTATCACCTTCGTACATTCCGACCGAGTCGCCACACACGCATTCCTCGACTTCCTCGACTTCTTCGACTTCCTCGACTTCCCTCGATACCTCTGCTCTCGTGTCTGTCTATAGAAGCCGACCAAGCCATCGCCCACCGACCGGCCCGGCCGCCATTCGTTCTTTCGCAGAGATCTTGATTGCAGACCGCCGCCAGACCGACCATACAGACGTACATACCTACATACCTATACATACACACACACACACACACACACATATACACATATACCCTCGTCCTCCCTCGATTGCCACCTCTATGACGCACAAGGAGGGATAACTCGACTGCAAGCCCAGCACAATCTCATTGTCATCGAAGCCGTCAAGCGGCGTCATCGCATTCCTCGTCGGACCATGTCGTCGTACGCGAATGGCGGCGGCGGAACCCTCACCCTGCCATCTCCAACCCACGTCCGCCATGTAGACGTGCCCTCCGCCGTGCGATCTCTACGCCGTTCGCTGTCGCGATCTCCGTCCAAGTTCCGGCTGGTGACGAAATCGCCGAGCTCGTCTCCCAAGACGCCGTTATCGCCGTCGCCGCTATCGCCCCCAAAGCGAGTCACCTCCCACACGTCGGCTTTCGCCAGCAACCCACCGCACACACCCTCACCTTTGGCCGTGCCATTTCCGCCGAGCGTCAAACTCGCCCTGCGCTCTTCAACCCGCAGCAAGGCCGCTGCTCCTCGCCCTGCGTCGCGAACGCGAACCTCGCCCAAGAGCCCCATCAAGCGCGCCTTAAGCCACGCCTCCGACGCGGGCAACGCGACTCCGCATCCGGCCGCCGCACCGCGGACGGGACAGGAGAACGGCAGCAACAAGAGTCCCGTGGAGCGCAGGAGCGCCGATCGAGGCTCCAGACTGTCCTACAGCCACGACATCTCCGCGCCCATCAACCAGGCGCTTCTGAGACTGGGTGGTGACGGTGCCAGCGACATCGCGACGGGAGCCTCAACCTCCAGCCCGCTCAAGCGCAGTGACGCGATCATGAACCTCGATCAGGCCAGCTTGGGAAGCCCCGTGGCGAAGAGGAGAAGTTTGCACGGCTCCGCAAACTTTGGCCACGACTTCAACGTCTTCGAACACGGCCCGGAATCTTCGTCGTCACAATTCGACATCCATGATGATTCAAGCCAGGAGTATGAGCTATCGAGCGCATCTGTCAAACACGAAAACCCCTCCGCCACCACGTCGATGCCGAGACGGTCATCCTCGCTCCGCAAGTCCACTCTACAGCAGCGACACGGCGAGAAGACTTCCTGGGGTAGGAGACAAGCAGCGCTGGCTTTAGCGGCCCAGCAGTTAGCAAATTGCGGGCCGCAGGTGTCGACGCCGGTCAAGACCAAGGACCGCCCACGCCTGTCTCTCGATCAGTTCATGCCCCCGATGGCGAGAGATAGCCCCTTTACGTCCCAAGGGAGCTTGCCCAATGCCTCGAACCATTTCATCCATCACGGCATGCACCAACCTCACCCTCTGTCCCGGACCGTGACGACATCCTCCTCCTCTAGCTCAAGCCTTCTAGAAGAATCCCCAACACACGTGCCGGTCCACTTTGGCGACCAGCCTCGACCTAAGCTCGACTTCTCCAAGTCTCTACCGGCGGGATCATTGAGACCATTTTCCTTCGACGTGCAATCCAAAGACGACAACTCAATCGCGACCCCTCAAAACTACAAGTCGGTGAAGCCTCACGCCGCGGCGTTTGCGTCTACGGGTCTCATCTCCAAGGTCAACCGGAATCCGGAGCAACCACCGCATCTGCGTGGAAGCAGCAAAGGCAACGTACCCGACACCCCCTGCAAGAAGCATGTCAGTGGATTCTCTACCTACCCAGCACCTGTGCCGGGCAGCGCGATCGCCAAAGCCAGACATATTCGACATTCCTTTGGCACTCCATCCACTCCATTCAATCCACATGGGAGCCAGGCCGGTCAGGGCACCTTTGGACCGCCCGCCGGTGTATTTGGTAGCGCTGTCGGCAACCGGAGAGGCAGCTTTGTCAGTGCCGACGGAGACGAGAGTGGAGGATCACCCGATGCGAAGGGCAGTCAAGGAACAACTGACTTTGACCTACCTCCCACCCCTACGAAGCAAGCCCTCGCCCAACAATATCACAGTGGCAGTCCCAGTGCCAACCGAAACTTTGCAGCCTCCACATTCGGTGCTGTTGGCTATGGAATGGGAAAGAAGTTAACCAGAACAAGCAGTAAGTTGCACCTCTTTACAAGTCCAGATAGCCCAGGATCGTATGAGAGTGACGGCTCGATCGACGTCGGCGACTCTCCTACTCCTGCGGCCTTAAATCGAGAGCCTCTCAAGTCGTCGGACTCGGTGCCTTCCTTCGGCAGATCTCGGACTCAGCGTGCCCTGAACCATCATGTTCCGGTGCCCCTGATACCGAAAGCTCTCACTACTCCCTTTCTCAGTCCTGCGATGAAACCGGGCTTTACTAAATTGGGTCTCGTTGCTCCAGCCAGTCCATTGGAGCGCATAGATTTCACCGAAAAATTGGCACCACGCACCCCCTCAGATAGCATGCTCCCGCCTGACCCTAGTGGTCTTTCGATATCGAATCCCCGAGATAGCCAAGCTTCCAAGAAAGGAGCCCAGAGCATGCTCCCACCCGCCACGCCCACCACTGGTCGCGACTACTTCGCCAAGTTTGGGGATCGTCGTCAGAGTACCACTCCCGTCAGTACCTTTGCTCCATCCGACATCGACAACAACCTCTTGGCACGATTTGAAAAGGTTGAGATGATTGGAACTGGCGAGTTCTCGCGTGTGTACCGTGTGGTCCAACCAGCCCCTCGTCCAGTCTCTGCTCCGTCGTTCAGCTTTGATCAATCCGGCTCGCCTCTCTCCGGACCTTCTCCGCGGTCGCCAATGCCACAACGTGTTTATGCTATCAAGAAGACAAGACAACCTTACTCAGGTACCAGGGACCGTCAACGGAAACTGCAGGAGGTCTCTGTGCTCAAGGCACTTGGACATTCTGATCACGTCTTGGACTTCGTCGACAGCTGGGAAGAGATGAACCACCTGTACATCCAAACCGAGTACTGCGAGGAGGGCAGCCTCGACCTCTTTTTGAGCGACGTTGGCCGCAGAGGGCGTCTGGATGATTTCCGGATCTGGAAAATCTTGTTGGAACTAGGACAGGTAAACCGCCTTTCCCGTCGTGCATGGGAGTCATTGCTCACAATCATTCTAGGGTCTCAAACACATTCACGATTCTGGTTTCATCCACTTGGATCTCAAGCCTGCCAACGTCTTCATCAATTTCAACGGCGCTCTCAAGATTGGAGACTTCGGCATGGCTACTAGCTGGCCTGCTCAAGCTGGAATCGAGGGTGAAGGTGATCGCGAGTACATCGGCCCTGAGATTCTCATGGGTCATTATGACAAGCCATCAGATGTCTTTGCGCTTGGTCTCATCATACTCGAGATTGCTGGTAACGTTCAACTTCCCGACAACGGCCCAACTTGGACCCGCCTCCGCTCCGGTGACATGAGCGATGCTCCCAGTCTTACCTGGAGCGCCGACAGCAACCTTCTGAGAGATGCCACTGGAATCCCCATGAAAGACAGCGATTCAGCCATGGATTCATACATTAGTGACGACGAGATGGAAGCCGACTTTGGGTCACCGAGCATGGGCAGTCGTAGCAAGCGAAGCTTCGGCCGGAACTCCGCCCGATCCATGTCCCATGACCCCGGTAACCTCTTCGGCTCGGTCAGAGGAGGTGAGCTACACAGAGCTCCAGTGTTCATGAGAGACCAGTATCACGAACATGCGCTCGACAAGCTCGTCCGATGGATGATCTCACCCATTCCCACGGATCGTCCCGTGATCAACGAAGTGTTGAACCACGGTGGGCTCACTTGGGTTGCCTATCGTCGACGTGCCGGGGCGACAGTCTTTGAAGGCAATTGGGGCCCTGCTGATGCCGTGCTTGCGGACGACGCGGAGATGATGGACGTTTAAAATCCGTACCTGAGATTTTGCTCAGCGCACCCGCCCACTCCTGGATATGGATAGGATGGCGGGCGTTGGATGAAACTCCTCTTTGAATTCCGATGACATACCACGATGTTGGAGGATACCCGGGAAGGGCGCGTTTCGAAATGTGTGCAGGCCGCACCTCGACCTTCACTGACGAACGACCACGACCCACACATCCGCCCGTCTCTGGCTCACCACCTTTTCCTCCCTCCGCCTTGCTGCCTAATATGGTTGAGGCCAACTTT
This sequence comes from Blumeriella jaapii, assembly GCA_009599575.1. Taxonomy (NCBI): domain Eukaryota; kingdom Fungi; phylum Ascomycota; class Leotiomycetes; order Helotiales; family Drepanopezizaceae; genus Blumeriella; species Blumeriella jaapii. The sequence continues at coordinate 1,215,314 of VWND01000002.1, forward strand.
CAATCTCTGTTACGCATTCACGAAGATCATGAACGAAATGAGAGAGTCGAATCGGTTGCTTTTCCAACCGAATCATGTTGAGATTATGACGAAGGACCTTTTGCCACGCTAGCGCTCGGTTGTTTGTTCTTTTTTGGAAGGGATATGTCTGAGCAACATGCTTTGCTGGTAGTGAGTAGTAATAATAGCTTAAACCATAAATTTCGGTCGGTGGCTGTGTATGGAATATGTCGAAGATCGCAGATGCGAGCCAGGAAGCAGGAAGAGAGTGAGCAAGAGAAAAAGAGATTTGTAGATAGATGGGATGGCTCTTGCATGTGGGCAGCACCACAGGGTGACGGATGATGAATGAAACCAAATCTCCCCACGAAATGATGGATGCCCTGGGGGCCGCCTTGCTTGTTGTGATGGTTCTGACTCTGGCGAAGTTTCTTTTCGTCCTCCATGCTGTACCTGCAAAGGCAGGGGCACGACATGGGTCACCGCCGCCCGGAGCCAATCAGCAACAGCACGAGAGGCTGGGACGGTCACGTGGTCGCTTATGGGGGAAATTATCGTGCTAGTAAGTTCTTGTTTACATACCAGCTGTACAGTACATACAGTTCTTCCCTTTTCTCACCATCTCGTACCGTTGTCCAATTCCAACGCTCGCTACTCCGTCGTCTATCCACGATCCTACACGCCCATTTCACTTCGAATTCTCTCTTTCCCCTTATTCGAGATCTTGCGCCTTGGGAAGCGTCGAACAAGTCCCTTTACGACTCCATTTACGATATCTCCACCCACCCATCTATCCTCCCTAGTTCAGCACCCATCAGAATGCACTTCTCTCTCCTCCCCGCCACCCTCCTGGTGTCTGTCGCTGCCGCCCAAGTGTCAACGACCTATTCGGCCCCAGCGTCGGGCGCAACAGCATGCGGCGCGCTCCCAGTCGTCGACAACTGCCTGGCCTCAACCCAATTGATCGCCAACGCCTGCAGTCCCACGGACTACAGCTGTCTCTGCGACAAGTGGAACGTCGTCGTTGTGTACGTTCTCTCCCGCTTCCCTTTTCTCTCTTCCTCCTTTACCTAGCCTCATCGAACACGCTTACTCCCCCGACCCCCCTTCCAATATTAGATATACCTGCTGACGCACAACGACAGCTGCTTCGACGTCTGCCCCAACGACTCCCGTCTTACAGGCATCAAGAACACCGCGGCCAGCTACTGCGCCTACGCGCCTTCCATCACTCCCACCCCCACCCCCACCCCCCTCGCTTCTTTGTCTAGCACCTCGCATTCGCACTCTTTGACGGGCTTGCCGAGCTCGAACAGAACGCGGGTTCCATCGAGCCCTACCCGCACGGGAACGGGCACGAGCTCTGCCCCTTCGGGAAGCCCGACGGGCAACGTTGGCGCGAACAACGTGGTCTTTGGAGCAGGCAGCGTTATCATTGGTCTTGCTGGGCTCGTGGGTGCGTTCTTGTAGACGGGGGGTGCTAAGTTGATGAGCTGCTGGGTTGCTAATTTGCGCCGGATGGCAACGGAGAGGGAAGGGGATCGCAGTGACGGAGCTTGTTTTGGTGTCTTGGGGGTTTGGCGAGTGAGCAGGGCGGCTCGGTTTCGATACCAGTGGTATAGGGACTGTTTAATTAGGCTCTAGATAATTGTAATCATACTTATTTCGTTTTTGGACATCAACGCTGGGTGGAGCGACTGTCAAGCGAGTGCGATGTCGAGAGGCACGATGAGAGCGAGAGTGGTTCCTGTCTCCTCTCGTCGCTCCCTACCTAGTGTGTCCAAGTCGGCATCAAGTCTATACCGAGATCCGCTGTGGTTTCACAGTAACCGTCTGCTTCTCGCTTTGTTTTCGTGTTTTTATTTTATTTTTAAGATTACACACCTGCTTCCTTTCGTCATTTCCTACCTTGCTCTACCTGGCTCAGCTGGATGGCAATTTCCACGTCCCGTGCTCTGTGTTCCAAGACCTCACGCTTTCCGCTCTGTCCTTTGCGTTGCGAACGGAAGGAGAAGAACCATCCGTCGGGCTAGTCATTGCGGGAAGAAAGGTTGACAACGTGACTAGGTAGGCCAATTTCCCCCCGCTCCCCTCCTCCTAGCCTGAGCACCTACGCACCTCAATACATCTTCTGGGTATAGAATAGATACCTACAGTACGTACGTACCCTATCCTTTCCAGTCGGTTTCGAGTTACCTCAGAGGCAGGTATAGGCAAGTAGGTAAGTAACAAGCGTGATGTACGACCAGACCAAGTATAGGTAGGTCGGTACAGTTCCACACATCTATCTATCTCTTAGCACGTATTTTGCTTGGCGACTATCTCTTCTCGCTCGTGGCGAGATACACCCGGAAAAGCGTGGTCTGTGTGTGTACTTGAGATCGATGGGTTCTTTCTTGAACAGCGAATTCTCTCTCTCTCTCTCTCTCTCTCTCTCTCTCTCTCTCTCTCCTTGTGATTATGGGAAGGGAGGATGGATTGGTAGGGGGAAGTTATTTGTTTTCATGAGAAAATTAATTGCCACGCCATGAACCATCGCCTGGCTTGAAGGAAGTCTTCGAGGAAAGCGGGGAAGGGGTTTAGTCGATTCGGTCTGGTAACGTGATGTGATGTGTAACGTCCCTCAGATACAGTACACACTTAGGCCCCTAAATGTATCCGGTTCTTTCGCACCTATTTGGTTGGTTGTCACTGTGATCTGTACAAGATACCTAGCTTGTACTAATTACTCGTGACCTCGTGTCTAACTAGTCGAGTCAAGTGCTGAACCACGGTCCAGGCATTGTTGGACGACGGTATGTCGAGCATGCCGCGACTAAACTCGGTTCGACGATGGGGCCTACATGTCTTGGAAAGCTTGATCTCGCGACGTAAACAAACAGAAGCGACAGAGCAGATTGCGATCCCAAAGAACTCAACTCGGCGAGCTATCCCAGTGGAAACTATTGTACCGCAATATAATCGACAAGCAGTCAGGCTTGGGTCTCTGGAGACTCTCTCATGGTTTAGCGAGTTATCTCGTACCGCTGGCCTGGCTGTAGTACTTAGCATGCAAGCGACTTGTTGTGTCATTGATAACTTCCATCCCTCCAACCACTGTTCTATGTCCTTCCTTTCTAACTTTCTCGTCAATGTTGTGGCACTGGAACAAGTCTGTAATCTGAGCTCAAATTCACAGAGAACCAAAAATGCCGAGCTACGGACCTAGCTAGCTATCAGCACGACACTTAGGTATCTTAGAGCAAAACGATCATGCATCCTTCCCCGATTCGCATCTCTGCCTGAAGCTCGACCCAGGTGCAACATCACCACAAACTAAAAGCCGTCACATCGTGCTATGCTCTTGAATGCAGGTGGCTGTCAAACCAGACACAAGCGAAGCTTCCAATAGTCATGATGGCGCCGCTTTCCCCTCGTGTTCGATTTTTGGCAAGAACGAGATGGGTAGCGTTCCGTGTATCTCAGGTTGTTCCTCCCATCATAGCCCTCCGTCCTCAATCCTTTGGCCTGCTGGACACGCTTGCCTCGATTGATGGGAGGCAGAATGTTACTTAAGGAACCTCCCCGTCTTGTATTCTCTTTTCCTTAGCAAACCATTTTAACACTTCATTCTCATCCACCTATACAACCATACCTTTTCCCCTCGTTCGAGCATACTCTATCCCTATTTTCAAAATCAATTAATTCATCATGTCTTCTTCCCTCAATGGACTGTCCAAAATCGACATCGTCGAAAACACCAAGTACCAGAGAAACGGCTTGAAGTCTTACGTCTACCTGCTCAACAAATGGGGCTTTCAGCCCACCCAGCCAGGACCATATGTCCAAGTAGATGGAGCTTCGAAGTCCGGACACCAAGGTCTACTCAGCAAGTTGGGCAAGAACCCTGCTCGTTCGTTGGCTAAGAAGTCGGCGCCTTCTCCGGACGATTCCTCGGCAACTACAACTGGTGAGGTTTCTGCTGAGGATCAACAAAACGATGCTTTGTATCTCTGTCCTGTCTCCATCGGCACGCCTCCTCAGACCCTCATGCTTGATTTCGATACTGGATCTGCCGATCTTTGGGTATGATACCGGCCTTAAATCCCACTCTCTTATCGTTCATGCATTCTAGCCATATGCTAATACTTAACAGGTTTGGTCGACGGAGCTTCCCAAAACTACACAAACCGCGGGAAAAAAAGATGGACATGTCATCTTTGACCCTAGGAAGTCGTCGACGTTCCAGATCTCCAGCGGGTCTACGTGGAAGATCTCTTATGGAGATGGTTCCTCTGGATCTGGCACTGTTGGCACAGACAACATTTACCTTGGAGGTTTGAAGGTCACAGGACAAGCTATTGAGCTGGCAAAGTTGATTTCAAGTTCTTTTGCGTCAGGTCAGTACATTCGATGCATCGGTATCTCCGGTCTCAGGGAAAATTTGCGGATCTGGGTAAGATGCACCCCGATTTCGCAGCATACTGATTTGCTGGACAGGCGTTGGAGATGGGCTCTTGGGTCTCGCTTTCGGATCCATTAACACTGTCGGTCCCACGGCCGTCAGTACTCCTGTCGAAAACATGATTACCCAGCAGGATATCCCCAAGACTGCAGAACTCTTCACCGCAAAGCTTGGCTCATGGCGTGATAAGAACGAGGCCGACAAAGGAGCTGGTTTCTACACCTTTGGGTTCATTGATCTTCCAACAGTAGCTGCTTCTGGCCAGGATATCTACTATACTCCCGTAGACTCATCTCAGGGATTCTGGACTGTTAGCTCCGACTCCACGGTCGTGAACAACCAGACTGTCAGGCAAAGTGGAAACACTGCTATTATTGACACCGGAACCACCCTCGCCCTTGTTTCTGACAAGGTGTGCGAAGCTGTTTATGGTGCTATCAAGGGGGCTACTTATGATGCAGAAAACCAAGGTTGGGTCTATCCATCATCGACCACCGTGGACCAACTGCCAGATGTCACGGTCGCCATCGGCGACAAGCAGTTTGTCATCAACAAAGAGGACTTGGGCTTCGTTGACGTTGGAAATGGCACGATCTACGGTGGTATCCAGTCGAGGGGTGACATGGACTTCGATATCCTTGGCGATACTTTCTTGAAGGGAGTATACGCGGTAAATTGCCTGTGTCCTTCCTGCTTGTCGACCTTGCTAATTATGAGATAGATCTTTGACCAGGGCAACAAGAGATTTGGCGCTGTTCCACGACCCGAGAAATACCAAAACATCTCAGCATCCTCCTCCTGAGTTAGAAAGGGAATTTGTCTGTTTGTAGGAGTCAATCGCAGGGAATGGACTGAAGTAGGCTTGTAGTATGGACTGGCCAGAACAGATGAAATTGTTTTCTCGAATCCTTAAGAATGATAAGAATCAACATGCTTTACTCCGTTGCCAACTCGATCGACTAGGCAAGTGTAACGCTCCGAGGAAGATTTCTGTCCCGACACAGGATACTAATGCCCGGACGGCAACTAAATCCCACAGCACGTACGGCTAGGTAAGGAATCCAGAGATCCTCTAACCATACATAGCCTGAAGGGACTAGATGTTCTCGTAGTAGACTATGCTTACGGTTCGCTGGACGATGGTAAATGGTATTAAAGCATCTTCTAGTGGAGGAGGCTGGAACGGCTAGACATGGACGTAACCACTTGGATGCCGGTGGTGTTGGAGACAAGGCGTGTTTCGCCTGTGATAGGAGAATGGTAGGATTCAGAGGGCTATGCTTTAAGTACCAGAAGAGGGGAGGGGAGAAGACTGTGGGTTTAGGCTAGTGCTTTGCAGCCTGCGAGACGGGTGGGTGGGGAGGAGCGCGAGAGGCCGTGAAAGGAGATAGACAGACAGGCCGAGAGAGACATACATACAGAGTATACACATACATGAACGTGAACGCTGAGTGGGCGACGTGACATATCGGATTCTCGCAAGGCCCCCGAGTCTTGTGGGGCTCGAATGGCACGCTGTCCTGCAAGATGCAGTCGGGGTTGAGTGGGCGCTGGAAAAAGGCACAGCCAAGCTCGACGATAACCACACCACGCCCGAGGATCCAGACCAGCTTCTATCTACATTTGCCTGGGCCGGGCAGGGACGGGGCTGAAGGAGAGGCGAGGCGAGGCGAGGCTACCGTTCGCTTAGAGCCAGAGCTTGAACAACGACACTCTGAACATGGAGATGGGCACAGGTTTCGAAGTTTCATGCTGCCTTCTGATTCCGCCATCGCAAGGTGAACTCCGGTGTCTCCCACTGGTAATGTAATTGAGCTTTGTACAGTAAACGAAAGAAAGGTCCACGCTCACGCCACATCTTGTGCCCCCTCCCTCTACTTCCTGTACCACATTCTAGTGCTGAAAGAAAAAGAAGTCAATACGATGCGGCACTTCTGCAAGCGGTACGGTGAGAGGTCACGACTTACATCTTGGTATGTCTCATCTTCTTCTGCAGCTGGAAGATGCCGTACATCAGCGCCTCGGACGTAGGCGGGCACCCAGGCACGTAGATATCAACCGGCACGATCCTGTCACAGCCCCTCGTGACGCTATAGCTGTAGTGGTAGTATCCGCCTCCGTTGGCACAGCTGCCCATCGAGATGACCCATCGCGGCTCAGGCATCTGGTCGTAAACCTGTCGCAGCGCCGGAGCCATCTTGTTCGTCAGCGTCCCGGCCACGATCATGACATCGGATTGACGCGGGGAGGCGCGAAAAATGATCCCGAGGCGATCTTGGTCGTAGCGTGGGGTCGAGAGGTGCATCATTTCGACGGCGCAGCACGCGAGTCCAAAGGTCATGGGCCAGAGAGAGCCTTGACGGGCCCAGTTGGCCATCTGGTCGAGCGTCGTCCTGGACGGGTCAGTCTCTCTTCCTCCTCCTCCTTCTCCTCCTCATTGACAATGCGGCGCTCCTTGCGACCGCCCAGGGGGCGAGGTACGTACAGCGCGTATTGCATAACGCCCTTCTTGCCCTCCTGACTAGGCAGAGGCACCTCTCTCCTCTCCTTGCCCGTCACGCTCAGCATCGGCGGCGGCGTTCCGGGGTTGCCTGGCACATTATGTGGTGTGACGCCGGGGCTCGCGGGCTTCGAGGAGGAGGACGAGATGGCTGCGACTGAGCGGTAGGGAATCAAAGAAGGTGCTGGCTTGGCTGGAGAGGCGTTTGGTTAGATTCTGTTTGTCTGCTTGCCACTTGACTGGGGAGGGCTCCGGATGAGACAAGGTGAGATGGGGGGAATGCTCACCTCGCAGAGCCAGCGGCGGCCGATCTCGTCGAGGACAGCATCTTGTCAATCGATCAGTTGACGTTGACAAGAGAGAATGGAATGGGAAGGGTGGCGAGCGTGGGAGCGGAGAGGTGTTCGAGCGTGCGGTTGGCAGCTCGAAGATGTCGGCTTTACTGTAGGATAGTGTTAGGGTGTTGTATAAAGATCCACTCTGATTGGCCGATTCACGTGAACAGTATTTAGCGAATGCGGCTCAAGGAGCTGGTCCAGTCCAATCTAGTCTTATGGATTTGTAAACGTAAAGCGCTCGTCCCGGACTATTATCAATATGGGCTTGCAGCAGGATTCGAAGACGGGTCGTTTTTTCCATGTTTGATTGAATTTTCATTCCGTCGAACCAAGTTTTGTCCTTCCCCAGCAATTTCATTCGTTACACATGCTTGGGGAAGGGTAATGCGTATACCAGAAGCAATCATTATCTAACAGGACAACGCAACAATCACCTAAAGAACTTTGCCCCTTGATCAACATAACTAGGCACCAGAGCTTTTCGAGTTCTCTCCCATCAACGCATCAATCTTAGCATTCACTTGCTTCTCCTGTTCAGCAGCTTCATCAATGGTCTGATCATTTCCCGAACGGCCACGGCGAGGCGATCTCTCGTCGCTGTCTTCCTCGCTGCTATCACTCCCGTGGAGACTGTCACGGTTGGTTTGGCGACTTCTCGTCATCTGTAGGCTGTTAACATTTGTCAATGGAAGGAAAACAAATAGCAAAAACATACCCATGATCGTACACCCCCAATCAAGCCCAAGCTGTACCCGGTAGCAAAGTCACTGCCGGGGCCAGGGCTATCATTTCTTGGGATATCCAAGCGACGACTGAGATGTGAGAGAGCCGACGGGCTGGTGAGAGAACCACCCTTGGAGGAGTCATCGTGGCTTGCCACACGAGCTGGGGAACCAGGTCTGCTAGCTTGCCAGAACTGTCTCAATTCCTTGCCCAGTTCTTGTCCGGTAGTGGTCCAGTTTGACCGGATGGCCTCTCGCATTTCTGCAACGTGACGCTTGAGATCAAGTTCATTTTTCTTCAACCACGATACGTTGAGTTCTTGACGCGAAGTGCCTCGCTTGAACTGACGGGCGATATACTTTTCGTAGTCTCGAACGATCCTACCAGCATGATCAGCTCGGTCCGTGCCGCGCAGGCTACTGTCTTTGTGCTAAAGATGACTTACTTGGTGATAATGCCGGTTGTACTGACACCTTCAGTCCTTTGGGTTACCAAGAATTTGCCAGCTTCCTTGATAGGCTTATAGATATCGTCTCCCTCATCAGCACCATATGGCAGATCATCGTGTGCGACATAGTCAAGCTTGTGTTCTTCCAAGAACTTGGGTGTGACTATCCAGGGGCAATCCTCGATGACCTCGTCAACCCATTTACAATGTCTAACTGTTTCGGCACGCTCCTGTCCGGACAATACAGTTAAGCCCTTGCGCTTGTGTGTCTCCTTGTCTCCCGTTACACCGACGATCAAGTATACGTCCGGGAACGCTTTCTTGGCCTGCTCCAGTTGGCGCATGTGTCTAGAGCATTATCAGCTTCCGGGGTCCCAATCTTCCAAATGATTTTGAGCTTGACTTACCCAAGATGAAACAGATCGAAAACGCCATCGGCATAAACGCGGACTGCTCGGCCTGCAGGAGCTGGGTTGGTCTTGTATCCAACGGGATCCGTCAACTGCCCCAGCGGCGGAGGTGCCATGGCCTCTGGCTTATCCTCTTCGCCTTCCTTGGACTTCCGGCTCTTTCGTCCAACGCGTTTCTCAATGTCCGAACTGCCCTCAGTGCTCTCAGATCGCTCACCCGGATCGCCGTTGGCTTTTTCATGCCCCGATGATCTGAGCCGTTTGGCGGCAGGGGCATTTTCAGTTGACGCGCCCTTCTTGTGCTTGATTTGCTCTGGAGCGGTAGACTCTCCGTCCTCTCCGGACGCGTCTCGAGAGGACGGCTGCATGACCGGATTCTTCGTCAATGTGCTCGTTCTCTTTCGCTTGCCTGATCCGGCTGAAGATGGTGAAGACATCTTGCCTCTTCCAAGTGCCGACGTGTTGTGGGAAAACTGACGCGGATGCTGCAGAAAATCCAGTATTGTCCTACGACATTCGGGAACCAAACGGCAACTCAGTCGGGATTAAGAGCAAGAGGAAGAAGTGATTCGCGTGATGAATGAGTGCAACTCAGCTCCTGGATCCTTGGAGTAATTTCGACGGGATCAGCCGGGATCCTCGAGATGGGCTATGACGACCCTAGTCGTGTGGAGCAAGGTTCCGAAAATCAAGCCTCTGTACGGAGGTCGAGATCGAGAAGTATTCGACTTGGTGCTCGCTCAGGAAGAGGGCTGGACACGCGCAGGATTTGTGTCTCCAGTAACGACTGCGAGCGCTCTTATGAAGATGTCGTCTTAGACATTGTGAACACGGACTCTGCGCTGCCAGGTTTGTTGCAGGCATTGGGAAACGTCATTCATCACGTGTTAATCCTAGCTAGAGCAAGGTGGAAGCTGGGAGCTTGGGGGAGCGGGAGAAGTACTTCCTAGGGGCATCTTGCTTGACAACCTGCCTTACTCACTGTTCATGGCTGTGTTTATAGTGGTTCTGACTAAGTATACCATACCTGAAACGATCGATTCACAAAAGAGTCCCGGAAAGTTGAGTCAAGACCAGAAGTATTTTAAGGTATCAATTGGCGCTTCTTCAGTACATGCTGCCGCTGTGCTTACTCTAGGCCCTTCCTTTCCTTTCTGAAATCCGATGCAAAAGAAAACGCGGGAACAACTCGCTGCGTGATGGAGATCGTTATTCGGCAAAAAAACGGCGAGAAAAGAAGCATCACCCAGTATTTCGAGTGTACTGCGAGAAGTGCTTTCGATATCCTTGCTCCCCGGCTCTCGCGTCATCCTTCAGCCCGTGTACCAAGCTGAGGAAAGAGACATGCGTGAAGCCATACCAGCAGTGTCTTGCAGTTAAGAAAACGTTGCTGCTTTTCCAGGCATTTTGTGAATGTATGTCCAGAAACATCACTCTCCCAGAATGCCGAATAGCAACAAAGTTTCTGCAAGCACGCTCGGCCAAAGAAATTCGGGTCGGAGTTGGGGACGAAAGACTGATTTACTTCGATGGCTTGTCGACCTTTGCATCTGCGGTATCCGCAATGCCCTTGTACTTCGGGTTGGAGTCGGTGGTCGTCTGCTTGGAAGTGCTCTCAGCTGGCTGCCCCTTGCTGACTTGGCTGGCCAGATCACGATCCTCCTCGCTACGGTCGAACATCTCGGTATCCTCTGAGTCTGTAAGGACCTCAGTGCCATTTCCCAAAAGGATGATTCGTCCGCGTGGTTTACCTCCGGAAGACTTTGACTTGTCCATATCAACACCGAACCCACTATCGCTATCATCAAAGTTGTGGTGAACGCCCGGGCCTCGAAACTCCGCTACTCCTCAAGGTTAGCCCGACCCTGTAAAGACAGTAACAAAATACTTGCCATACTCAGGAGGTGCGCAAGGACCATCTCCATTAGCTACTCTCTTGGCGATCTCATCATACCACTCCTCCTTCGTCTTGCCACGCAGGAGACCAATGATAATGATAGTCATGTTGTCGCAACCGACACCACCAGTCTCAGAGTTTGAAGCAAGACAGTTGTCCATCATGTTCTCGCAGATCTTCGATAGGTCCTGCTTAGCTGCAATTCCTCGGCGGACGAACTCTACAACTGCTTGAGATGATTGGCAATCCCAGATACCTATAAATACATGTCAGATGGGCTTTCAGTTCAATCAAGGGATATTACCATCACAAGCAACCACCAAGAATTCATCGTCGTCAGAAATATCGTGGACAGTGACATCTGGGTAGGCTGTAACAATCTGTTGCTCTGGGGCAAGCTCGGCGCTCTTCTTGAACTCGAAGTCTCCAATGGCTCTAGACAAAGCGAGGTTGCCGTTAACACGTCCGAAGTCAACAAACCCACCAGCAGCAGTGATTCTTGCCTTCTCGCCTGTATGAAGTTAGCACCTGTATCGCAAAACTTCGACTCTTCTTAGAATACTGCCTACCTTCGTTTTGTGGCTTATGGTCAAAGGACAATGGCTTTGCTCTACCCTTGACACCCAAGACACTTCTAGAATCACCGGCGTTTCCCTAGACATGTCAGTCACCTCCAGGCTGGATCCGTGAATTCCACCTACGACAAAGATCTTGGTTGCCGAGACAATTGCGACGGAAGCTGTGCATCCAGAAACCTCTTCCTCGTATCGAGGGTCTGCAAAGCACGGGTCAGTTTCCTATAGCCTCCGTATGTATATAGGCTTGCTGACCGCTGAGGATTGCACGATCGGTTGCCAGGAAGCCATCCTTCAAGGCCTGCTCCAAATCACCCTTCTGAAATGCGTCTTGCTTTGCGATAATCGGATGGATGTTCTCTCCTGCAAACAGCGCGACCTTATCTCCTCCGTGTCCATCGTATACGCCGAAGAACGAGAGTCTCGAATCGACGCCGGCGGGCTTGGGCTCCTTTCCATCCTCGGCCACGGCTTGTAGATCGAGCACCGCAGCGTGCGCATCCTCCATGCTGATTCTCCATCCCTGCATCGAAGACACACCATAGATCAAGCGATCGTCACCACCAGTTTCGGAAGTCTAGTGGATGCAAATCAGTATGTTGAAAACTGGGCCTTGGAAGATGTTGTAGACGCATCTCCAGCGTGCAGGAGCAAAAGCGCGTAAAGGTATGAAATCGACATGGCGCGTAAACTTGGTATGTATAACAGCGCGCCGCTCTTCAAGATCGAACTCAAGGAGTCGGAGCCGACCAGCTGAAATCAACGGGCAGACTTGCGCTGAGAATAAACCTGAACAAAGAAGGAAGAGGAATGCGTACCTTTTCGACAACCGGCTCTGACAGGGTCTGACCCATCTTGTCCGATGCTTTTGCTTCCTCTCAGTACGGAAGAAGAGAGCAGGTGGTGGACGGAGCTGTTCGGGTTTGTGGAAAGTTCTATTGTAGGTAGAGAGGGGAAACGACGATGTGCGGGGTTCTGTGAATGTGCGGGAAGGGAAGTGAAAGGAAGGATGTAGACTGTCTGGTAATACTCTGCATCCAAGAGATACGAGGGTTTCCGTGTCAATCGTGTATCTGGGTTTCCGAATTTTGTGGTTCGGTCGAGGACCGGCGTGGTGTCGTGTGTGAGCCAGAAGAGCGAGGAGGTGTGGAGGGCGAGCGGGGCCAATAAGAACGAGTGGCGCTAAGCGACAGTATGATTCGTAGTTAGCGTTAAGTGGCTGGTGGTGCTGTGCCACCTCGTCATTTTGCCTATTTAACAACAACAACAACAGCTTTTTGTTTACACCTACCTACCAACACTTACTCGTCGCCAGCGTCCTGGTCTTCGCTATACGGGCGTCAGTAAATCCTGAGCCTGACTACCTAGTATTGGTAAAACCCTAGTTTACAATCGCCAGATCCTTAACTGCTATCTGCTGCTTGCCCACCTACGAATGACCACGATCGAAATTTGCTCCTAGCTGTGCAGAGGGTATCTCTCGAGCCCATTGCGCAGCCAAATTGAAGATCCAGCTACTAGGAATCTCAGAGGCATCAAAAGACCTGTGGTCATAATCATTGACCGAAAGTCCCGGGAGCGCCGAAAGCCATCTCCGATCTTGATTCCGTTTGTCCTTGTTTACCAGAGGGTGATCCGAACCCATCGTGAAATTCTGTCCATGGGCTAAAGTATCCGAAAGTAAATCGATCTACTATTGGAGGAGGTGAATCAGATTTGCTAACCCCAGTACAAGCTTTGAATCCATTGTTGTTGAAAACTACAGCTACGTAGAACATTGTCAGGACTGCCTTCATCATCATGTAGTTCTCACTCCATCTACCACACAGGACTTACACCGATCAACTCTAGACATTGGGAAGTACTGTAGGTAATCCAAGTCAAGACCATGATGTCTGTATGTTGCTCGGGAGTCTAGGGTCCGAATCCGATATAAAGCCCTTTTAAGAACCATACAGGTACCCGATTTCTTCTCTGCCCATCCCACCCTGACGAACAACAATCATAAAATATCCAGACATCGAACCCGGAGACCAGTGGTAACTCTTCTCCACCTAACGAACTGCCTAATCAGTATACGCCAGAAACGATTCTTGGTCTTGATTTCGCGGATGACGTCGTAGAGTTGACTTCAAGTACACGAAACCCCCCCCCCCTCCCCCCCTCCCTCTAAACACGGAAACATCACTTCGTTTCGAGATATAAGAGTCTCGTGGTGCACAGATACAGAAAGCCACATTAGCGTATTTCATTGTCAAAATATTCAATTCTTTAAATTCTCTGTGCTTCCTCTACAGCTCAGGCAATGCATGCACAGCGCCTCCTGTACTGTACCTAGGTACTGTCCTTGTTTTTAGCAACTCCAGACCTTGGCTTTATGACATCAACAACATTCACTGGAACACGAACTGGCACAAAGTCATGGCATTCTTGATTCCTAGAACGAGCCCTCACCACGCCGGGGTGAATATTCGAATCATTAGATATAAGCCGTGTAGTCAATCTCCCCTCTGTGCGTGCCCACTCTCACATCCCTTGCATCAACACTAACCGGCCTCCTTCCCGCACCTTCCATAAACCTCGCTGCTCTCCCGCCCTCAGGACTACTAGGCGTCGACTTCGAGTTTCCCCGTGCCGGTCCCGACGCCTCGCCCCCATAGCTCTGCCCAATCCGTCCCTCCTGCTCGGCATCCACACTCCTGTGCGTCTCCCAGCTCCCTTCCGAGAAATTGTCCTGCAAGTATTTCTCATACTCGAATTCACCTCCGATCTCGCCAGGGTTCCGATGCTGGCGGCCTGGACTCCTTCCTATCACGTCCAGCTCCGGCGCACTCTCGAACCGACTATCTCGACTTTCAACCGACACCAGACTCCGCTCCGTCCGATTCCGCTCCGTCCTATGCTCGTAGTAGCTATTGAGCTGTCGAGTCCCTTCCTGTGCCAGCGAATAGCTAATGCCGAACGAGTCCCTGTCCGTTTCGTCACTCATCTCTCGCATGCCACGCATGATCTTTGCTTCAAGACTGTCCATCATTGCTTCTTCAGGAACAGTGGGTGAGTCGGCATAGGACGATCGGAAGGAGGGTCTCTGAGTCATCCCGCTCTTCTTCATTTTTTTCGAATCCCGACGAATGGAAGAGCCGAAGAAAGGGGATGAGCCAACGCGTCTGCTAAGTGGTCGAGAGACACGCGAATTCCCGCTGCTTTCGGACAGCGCGGTGGGGAGGTAATGTATCGACGGGCTTTTCGTTACTTGTCTGATCGTTCTCCGCAGCGACATAGCTCTGTTCCTTCTAGGAGACTCTTCATACGTAGTTGACGAGGCGCTGGCGACGCTGCGACGTTTTTCCGTCTCGATGGATGTAGCTTTCGTGAGCCATGTCTTGGAGTTCCTCTTCAGTTCATGTGGATGAACACAGTCTTTTCCATGGCCAACACTACCTCTTTTCAAGATCCTGCCATTTGAGGCAGCTGATTCAGCACGACCGTGGACATTTCCACGTGGTATATTTCCTGTGCTCGTGAGTCTGGGTTGCCGCTTGCTTGACTTCCGGGCATAGGGCTGGACCAAGGGCTGTTCAGTAGAAAGAAGAGGACCACTGCCGTTCTGAAGATTTGCTTGGCTTCCAATGGCAGAAAAGCTGTCCAGTTTCCTGTCCGAGAAGCTGCTGTCTCTCAAATTCAAAATCGTATCTGCTGTGACGAAACCAGTATGATAGCTCTCTCGCACTGGACGAGATGGAGCCTGACTCGCAGAGGATAGTATGGTTGATTTACGAACGTGTCCTTTCCGAGAGTAATTAGAGTAGCTCCTTGTCGGCGGCTGAGTTCCCGGGGAGCCTGTACAAGAAGATCTCAGATCCAGATGTGTACTGCCTTGTGTGTATCTCCAGCTGTCTTCGGACTGTGACAATGCATTGTCTGATTTTGATCGCCTTCCTCCAAGTCCGGATTTGTACGACTCGCCAATTATGAGCTGAGATAGCCGCGGATTGGACGTACTCTTCGACCTTCTAAGTGGGTTGTCTGCCAGTCTCTTCCTGTACTTTTCAGAAGTCTCCGCACTCTCGATTGGGATTGGAATACCCCCAGGCCTCGCATTGCCTTCTGTACCAAATGCGGACATGTCCAGCTGGAGAGGACGAGGTGGAGGTACAGGGATTAACGGAGATGGTTGATAGTAAGCTTCTGTTATGCTCGGCCGGCCTGAATCGAGAGGAGACGAAATGGCGCGCTTCTCTATTTTCCCGAACCCCTTTACTTGCTTTGACTTCCGTCTTCGATAACAGTAGCAACATAGTGCCAATAAGAGGGTGCTAAAAACAACCCCCACAGAGATTGATATGGCGAGAATGGCGTTCGTGCTAAGCCGCTTGCTAGAGGTTGCGGTAGCTGCTGTTGGATCGCTGGATGCTGTGGCTGTGGGAGCCATTGAACTCCTCGAATTGATTCCTGTTGCTGTTGATGTCGAGCCCGAAGGAGACGATGTGCTAGTTGTAGAAGTGACGCTACCCGGGATAAGTAGAAGTTTGAAGGACCCAGACTCCTCTTTGTTGGTTGATTTTGACCTTGCAGACAATCCGATGGTGATGGTCTCTGGCTCTGTCTCGGATGGTACATCTCCAGTCAGAACGAAGGTCTCTGGATCGAAAGAAAGCCAACTTCGAAGAGGAGAGATATTAGTAGTAAGAATTGTATCGGCTTTGTTAGTTAAGCAGGTGCTTAAATCGTAGGTGAAATTGTATCCTATCGTGGCGTTGATATTCCCGATTGATTTGCTGAACAGGCCTTCTGCAATCATGATACGTACAGTTGTATCTGCCGTGTCACCATATATATCCGTCACCAGGATGGTGAAATTGACAGAAGTTGCATCTGCTGGAACTGTCCCAGTAAGCTCGAGATTTTTGTTGTCGAGAACAATCCATGAAGGTGTCTGTGCAGTTACTGACACTACATCCGACGTTTTTACAGCCTGTCCATCGAGCTCTAAGCTCCCCGCAAGACCACTGAAGACAATGTCGCTACCTAATGTTGCGTTGATGATGAGATCTGCAGACTTGAAAGCGAACAGGTGTACTCCGACTTCGATATCGAAGAACATCGATGTTCCACCGAAACCCTCAATGTCTGAAGCGATGAGCTGTACCCCGAATGTCTGCGGTGGCAATATAAGCGACTGGTAGTCAGGAGTCTGCCCACTGAATATCAGAGTGCTACTATCGAATTGTATCCATGCAGGGAGTGGTGTGTTGTTTGTGCTTAACGCATAATAACTGAACGACGCATCGCTACCATTGCTAGTAAATGTCCCGGGATCCAGATTTATACTAAACGGTGTCGAAGGATGGTACATGAGCGTCGAAGGTGCTGAAAATGCTCCACTTTTTCCCAACTGAGTGACTGGTATACTGAGGGACGGGGCCGGATTCTGCGAGACTACCAGAGTCGCACTCATTATTACTGATCCATCAGCATCACTTGCCATCAGGCTGATTGGCACACTGTTTATTATATCTGTCCCCATGTATTGTGTCGGTGTACCAGAAAGAGTCCGAGTATTGCTGTCTAAAGAGAGCCAGCTAGGTCCAGTCGTGAGGACATATGTCATGGACAATGTTGAGGAGAACGTCGAGCTCGGAAAGGTATAGGTAAAGAGTGTGTCCATCCGTGCCACAGGAGGAACTTGAGAATTGAGGGGAAAGGCGATTGTTGGGATCGCATTGGCGATAGATCCAAAGATGGCAATAGCGGAGAGCGCACGCCGCAGTGCCATGTTCGCAAGACTGTAGAGGTCACAGAAATTCGTAGCTTGAAAAGAAAAAACAATTGAAAGCTCACTGGTATTACAGCGGAAGGAGATCGGCGGAGAGAGTGACAATGATAGAAAAGAAACACGATGCTGATGGTCGAGAGAGAAATTTTGGAGGCGCAGTGAGGGATCGGTAGTATCACTTTGCTAGGAATTCAACAGAGTAAAGAATGATACACTGCAAGGGAGGGGGACACTTGCCCCAGCCTTGCGGTGGCATCCAGAAGTATACAGTTGCTCAATCCAGTTTCACAGGACTAGAAATATTGCTGGACATTCGGAATATCTCACCCCAACCCCCTGGTTGGCATGTAATGTGTAGGCCATCGGAACGTACCTATTCAGTGATTGCGGACCATTGTGAAACATAAATGGCCGGACCTACACGCTGAACGATCATGGTCTTGCGCCAGCCAGTTCTGGGGACGGCTGACGAGAAGGTCGTGATGCATACCGGTCTGAAAGCGTTACATGGAGACATATCAGAGTAACAATTGAAGAAAGAGAGGATCGTGAGGGTGAAGATATGGGGCAGCTCGAGAGGTTACCACCCGCCCCACTTATGCTTAAGCGAGGATCAAAGGCCGAAGTTCAGCCGCTCACTATCAATGTTCGTTTCCATCTACAGTACGTACTGTACCAACACATGTTCAATTCAGCTAATGGGAGCCTACCATGATGTTATCCCGTTCTACCTCCCCGGAGTTCTCGCCGCTGGCCGTGAGTGAAGACTTGGCTCCCGTTCCTGCATACAAAGCCGCGTCTACCCAAAGCTTCAACTTCGACAATCTCCTCGAGACGCCTCTCCAACTCCACGAAGACCTCAGATCGGGGTGCGGCGGACAGCTATGGCCTGCTGGTATGTTATTGGCTCAGCACATCCTCCGTTACCATAGAAGCTCATTGAAAGACGCGCGAATGTAAGTCTTGTTCTCAACGAGGTTGATGGCGGACCTCCGCTAATTTGATTTCCAAGTCTTGAGTTGGGAGCTGGCGGTGGTTTGGTTGGATTGTCTGTGGCTATGGCGTGCGAAATCGATCGTCCTATATACATCTCCGACCAAGAGAACATGGTGAATCTAATGCAGCAGAACATTGAATTGAATCGGCTCGAGTCACGTGTGAAGGGGATCGTACTGAATTGGCAAGTCTTGCTCGATCGAATATCTACAGGGACCTACTAACACAGTTCCTAGGGGTGATCCATTACCAGCAGAAGTTGTCAAGGAGCAACCCAATCTGATTTTGGCCGCCGACTGTGTCTACTTTGAGCCCGCCTTCCCCTTGCTTCTCGCTACGCTCGAAGACCTCCTTGAGTTGTGCAAGGAGTCTGTCATCTACTTCTGTTTTAAGAAGCGGAGGAGAGCTGATATGCAGTTCATGAAGAATGCTAGGAAGAGATTCTTGGTGGAAGAAATCGATGACCAAGACAGAGAAACATTTTCGAGGGAAGGATTGTTCTTGTACACGTTCAAAAGAAAGTCATGAAAACATAACATGTGAACTTCTCTCTATGGTGTTGGATTGGTTTTATGTTCATCTGGGTCTACTCGCTGCCTCCCACGTTAACACCAAGTAGTAAAGCCGGCTCGTCAACCCTGTGGTGCTCGTAAGACAGCACCCCAATCGCCCCAGGCTCCAACATCATCGGTAATCCCTGGCTCAACTCGAATCCGATCCACCTCTTGGCGAAAGCTCTCAGGATGTGTCCATGAGCAATCAGCACGACATCTACCCCTTTCTCCCCGTGCATATACTGTGCCTGCAATTCTCTAATCTTCCTAATGATCCGATCGAGTCTCTGCTTCACCTCTTCAGCCGACTCTCCTTCTTCACACCCATCCACCCAGATGTTCCACGGGCGCTCCTTGTCTAACCCGTTCTCCTGTCGTGCAGCTCTGATCTGAGCCGTCAACAGGCCTTCATACGCCCCGTACTCCCATTCTCGAATGTCTTCGCTGGTCTCGTAGTTCGCTTGGAGCTTGGAGCGGGACGTTTCGTCGAAAAGGAGCTCGTAGGTGCGTTGGGCACGAGTTCGAGGGGAGACAAATAAGTGGGCTATCCGGGAGGGATCAACAAGTTTTCCCGGGCCAACAATGACATTGGCGGATGAGGAGACTTGTTTCTCGCCATTGGCTGTCAAAGGGATGTCACTGCGACCCGTGTATCTTCCAGAGATGGTCCATTCAGTTTCTCCTATGCCGGAGTCAATTTCTTGTGCTTCCTTTTGACTCTTCTCAAGCCCCTACTTCCGAAACTCCTTCAATTGAAGTACTTACCGTGTCTAACAAGAAAGACTCTTGGTGTTCCAGCATCTTTGTCGGGCATACTGAGTGGCCGTCTATGGATCGATCGGTACCTTAGTTTGTGAAGGCTAGATTACCTACTTAATGGTGACAATTCTCGAGGAAGCTATCGTAGAGGGGTAAGGGACCGAGCGAAGGTACAGGTAAAAGGAAATATGCAAGCAGCAAAACTTAAATTTACGTCATCGCTCTCTCGTGCGTAGAATTGAGCTCACTTTCCGTCATTTTTGAACCTCTTTATTTACTTTGAACCTTTTTTTTGCTCTATCCACCAGTCGTCAACACATACTGTACAATCCGCCTGTGCCAGATACTTTACGACGCTAGCGATACACCTTGTGCATCGAGTCACCAGCAACTTGCACATGAATTTGCGACCACCCGAATGTCAGATCGAGGAGTGATGCTCAAGAATGCAGCTTTTTGAAGTTCTGCACTCGTGTACTTGCAGTATTGTACAGTACCTGGTTGAATTTGTTCCCTCGGGATGTGATAGCATGCATGCCTGCCAAGGTCGGTAAGTGTGGTAAGGCGGGAGCGCAACATCAGAACGACGAGGCCAAGTAGTCCAACTTCATTCTTTTCTGCTTGTTCCGCTGTTTGTGGCCGTTGACTCGACTTTACCGTACTTGCTCTTCAAGTTCTTCGTGTTAGGACTGTCATTTTGCTTTTGCGAGAATGTGCATTGGTGGAAGCGACTTGCCCCATGGTTTTGCAGAGTTTTGCTCGAGGCAGCGATCTGAGAGTTACAGTAATCGCCAACAATCCCGTGTCTCAGTTTGGTGTGCGCTTGTCAGAAAAAGTTGAAATGGTATCTAGTGTAGTACATATGACAATCGCACTCCGAGCTCGGATACTGCCTGTAAGCCTTGGCTCGCTTGACTGGGGATGAATGTGGCACTCCGTTTTGGTAAGATTTGAAGGAGAGTGCAATTTTCTTTCTCCATCTTGGGCTATAGAATGAATAGATTGGGAGTAGCATGGAAGGCGGATACTGCGTTATGAGCAGGTGTACGGCAAACCGAGTCTGGTGTGTTGCTCGTCCATAGCGGGAAACATCATACCTGGGTCTGTCCTGTGTTGTTGTCAATGTCAACATTGCCACTCTTCAAGATCTGCACAAGAATATTTACAAATTGTTTCGATACCAAACTTTATACAATATCCGCAGATGGATGAGGGAATGCTTTGTTTACTGCCTGTTGCGCCGTCCCTTCTCCTTTCTTCCTATCTCATCCCGAAGTTGTTCAAAACCAATTGGCTGCAAATAGCTCATCGTCGCTTGCTTCAATCTCCTCCTGCAACTCATCTACATATTCAACTCCAACATCCACAGCCTGATTACTAAAATTCTGCACCCTTCTCGTTAGCTTAGTCCGATCGATAATCCGGTTCAACGCATTCATGGCACAGGCATCCGGCTTTATGCCTGCTGCTTCCATTCTCGCCAAAGCATCGACGACGCCATTCGTGTCTTGCAAGGACGCGTAGCCCTGAGCCAGCGTGCCCCAGGTGACAATATTAGGCTCAATGCCACGATCTCGCATCATCTCCAGGACTTTCTCTGCAGCACGGGGCTGCTCTTGAGCCATGAAGATCTTGAGGAGGATTGACCAAGTGTAGAGATCTGGTTTGGGTGGTACGAGGATGGTAGGCTGTGGGGCGTCACAGGGCTCTACTGGTGTGTCGTTATGAGACGGAGAAGCATCGCCTAGTTTGGACGTGCGTTGTGCTTTGTCCCCGTTTGCTAATGATGGCTGGCGTGCTTCGCCCGGAGGAGACGAGGTGTTGCATTGCGTCTCATGGAGATTTAGAGAAGAGTCTTCGTAATGAGGCGGTATCGCCTGGCCATCTTCGGAAGTGCTTTGTCTACCCTCTTCGCTGATTGATAATTGTTGAGGGGTTTGGTTCCGTGGAGAAAGCATATCTGCAATGAGAGTGTGGCAGTCACCAAGAGTTTCACCAAATTCGCCAAGCTTCATAAGGATAATGTTATAGATGTGAGTGGTCCGCAACAGTTGAACGACAATGGGATCACTGTTGTGTACCAGTTCACGGAATCTATGGTAGAATTCAAGAACCGGTTGTGAGGTCTGCAAATCGTCGAGAAAACTAGTGGCCATGACGACTAGAGTCGGTGCTGGAGGTTCTATGAGTGGATCTGATGTATGTAGATAGTTATCCATCTTCAGACCTGGAAATCTCTCGGAAAAATTGGGGATGATTCGAGCCAACGGTGTGAGCTCGAAAAAGTCGCAGTAAACCCGGAGTAGGCGCCCAAAAGCAGACGGTTGCCTCTGCCTTTGTCGACTTGGATCTTTTCTTTCTTGCCGATGAAGAAGCAGGATGGCATGTAAGACATCATTCACAATGTATGTGTCTCTGATGCCCCTGCTTCGGACGAGCTCTATCACCTTCCTGATAGCGAGTGAGTCCATTCGTACTTTCGAGTCGTTCAACAAAAAGGAATATGTGAGTGCATCAGGCTGAAGGCCACTATCTACCATTGTGTCATGGAGTTGCCATGCTCTGTCATGATCGCCGGTTGCCAGAGCGTTTTGCAAGAGGATGTTATATGTTATAACATTGGGATGGGCTCCCAAATTCAGCATAAGCTCAAATATATCCGATTCAATGTGTCGATCGATGACGCCCCGCCGCCGAGCTGCCTTCCCAAGCAATATGGAAAAGAAGCTTAGCATCTTTGGAGAATTCAAGTCTGCTCCTTGATCCTTACATTGGTGTAGAATTTCGCAAGCTTTGTTGACCATGCCGTGCCGAGCAAACCGGGTTCCGAATTGGATCAGTGTATTAGAATGCAGTGGATGCTCAGCATTCACCAGCGTGACAAACAGCCTTTCCAAATGGTACCCAGGGGAAAGCCGCGAATCTATTATCGTGATCGCTAGATACAGCGTACGCGAATGCAATCGGACGTGTTTCTTTGGACCTTTAGTCAAAACATCATTAAGCAGTCCGAAAAGCTTTTTCACGTCGACTTCTGAAGGCTGGTCTACTCTGTAGTAGAAGTATGCAAAGATGTAGTCAAGACTATCAGCGATAGCATAGCCCGGTGGGTATGGATCGGTGAAAATGGCCATCAATACATCCAGAGCACGAGTAGGATAATTCGTAAGTGTTCGGAGCATAACCTCGGCCCAGACCTTGTGTCTTGTCAATGGGGACAACGCCTTCCATAGATTTGTCATCAACTCCAAAGACTCCAAACAGGCAAAGTTGTCCGCGATATATAGTGGGGTCTGGGCTCGAGGGGGGGTACGGGCCCTTCTCATCCATCGGCCGCCAGCAGCTGCCCTTTCGAGATGGTTATTGAGATCTGAAATACGCCAATTCCACCAGGAACAATAACGGTAAGTGCCGTGAGGTCCCTCGGGCACCAGCCTGACCAGCTTGCCTCGGAGCTTTGGAAGATCTGTGACCAGGGATTTGATCTTCGCATTCCGGCTTCGCCATTTTGCTTTTCGAAGCTTCTTCCACTTGACGCTGTCTGTTCCAAGTACGAGCGGCTGCCTCTTGACGAAGTTTGTTGCAGACCGGCCGAGCTGCGACTCGCTCTCCAGGCATTTCCATAGTAGTCCATATCGCGTTGTAACATTTGACTTGAGCTCCTCTGATGCAACACAATCTTTTGAAGCTTTCTCAGCGTAGGTTGGATCAAGCGGTTTGGTGACTAGGTACTTTGGTGGATTAAGTCTTTCCACGGAGGGAAGTAATGGTCTCCCATAAACCCGCGTTGTTCTTTCAATTGAAGCTCTCCTCAGCCGTGCCCCAGTTCTCAAACTGGAGGTTTGACTGTTGACTTTCGCGGCACCTGTGTCTGTGTTCGCTCTTTTGTCGAGGTCTTTCGGAGCTTGCCTCGTCGCCTCTACCCTCCAAATGTCTTTGTACTTTGCCGAAAATTCCTCCTTCCCCCCCAGATATTCGGAACTCCCTTCTCGGACGACGTCTGCCTGGCTGTCGTGCCCAGCTCCAACATCCGCTCCAGTCATCTCATCATTGGATTGTGCACCATGAATGTTGCAAGAGCCCAACTCAACAGCTTTCAGAGTTTTCCAAGGCTGCAACTCTTCACGAATATTACTCTGCTCCGTGATGGACAGCTGAATCTGTGTCGGGCCGTCATGATATGCCCGAGTTTGTTGATGATTTTCGGTTTTACGTCGGTCTGCCTTCGAAAGGGTTCTTGTTATGTTTCGAGGCCATGGCTGTAAAATTCGAGGTGCCAGAAACGGAAGGATAGGCAAATCAAGTGTTGACCAGCGTTTCGTCGATAGCTCTAAGCGTGGAGGCATCAGCTGTTAGCTGCAGTGGTTCAACAGTCAAGGCATCCAGAGCGTTGTATGTAAAGAAGTAAAGTTATTTGGTTCTCGGGAGAAATTCAAAATGCTGCCGAGAATCCTTAGCGTAGCCGCAGACCATCAGGCTGAGAAATGACTGCAACGCCCGCGACAACATCGACGACAATTCACAAATCAAGGAGGAGCTATACGGCACTTTGTTGCTGCGACAGCCCTCGCATAATCATCATGTCTTCAACCCACGTTACCTTGGGCGCAGCTGCAGATGAGCGCAAAGCGCGACTGGCCAAGCTCAAGTCTCTGAAGCGCAAGCAACCTGGCGATGAGCTTGCAGCCCCGGAATCGACACGCTCTCCTTCTCCACCTATCGAACCCGACGTCGCAAAGTTACACCTCTCAGGCAGAAACTATGACCCGGAAGCCAAAGGACCCAAGCTTGGTTTCGAAGCACCGCCAACTTTAGCTGTCGAGAAGACTCTCGAGAAGCAGGCTAAGGAAGTCGAGGATGAGATCAGGAGGAAGGCTGAGGAGGAAGAACACGATGACAAGGGTGTGGATCTGTTCAAATTGCAACCGAAGAAGCCAAATTGGGATCTAAAGAGGGACTTGGACAAGAAGTTGGAGATCTTGAATGTCAGGACGGAAAATGCCATCGCAAGGATGGTACGGGAGAGGATAGAGGGTGCCCAGAAAAACGCCAAGTCGAAAACGGGCAACGGAGCTGTCACAGCAAGCGAAGGGGGAGAAGAGATGGGGATGGATGGTATTGCTCTGGTGGAAGGCGTCAAGCTAAGGCAACGAGAAGAGGAAGAAGAAGATAGACGAGAAAGGGAACACGATGAGATCCTGTAATCGTACGTGGAAACAGGACGTGCATTGGTCTCGTACCGGCTTTGGTTCTTTAATCATACAAAACAATGGCTGAGCTGAGAGCCGAGGGTTTTTCCTCTATCCTTCACTGGCATGCCAACTAACTTTGCATTCCGACTTGTTGCGCGCTCACCAAATTTGAGGCAAGACTGAATACCAGGGCTGTTCACAGACTGCTCATTTACCACGACTGTTCATAGCCTGTGTCAAAGCAAGCCGTTTGCTGAACGGACTCAAGCTTCGCTCTCGGGGAGGAAGGGGAGGCCTATTTTCAACGCCACCCAGCCCATCCCTCGCGCGCCGACGATCGTTAGATAGATCTCGCTGTTTTCTATACGGGCTCCTGCTCTCGGTGGTTCGACCTCTTTCCGGCGGACTGCTTTGTCGAAATCTCCTTCTCGTGCTTCTGCTATTTGCTCGACCTCTGAGAGGCCTTTTCTCTTCATCAGAGTTATAGGAATCCAGGGACGAATCTCGCCTTCGTTTCTTCTCGGAATCGGTAGGTCGGGTTCTAGAGGATAATATGGACATGCTTGGAGAGGCTCGACGAGCTGAAAGCGAACGAAAACTCGGCTCGCCTCTTGGCCCGAGAGTGACTCTCGATACTCGATGGGGAGAAGGTGACCGTGACCTTCCCGTGGATATGCTGGACACGGAAGCAGAAGACGCAGACCTCATCCTCTTGGACGTGCCTAGGCATTCGACGTCTTCACGTTGCCTCTCACGTTTGCGGCCCCTTTCCTGATCCGCTTTTGCCAACACCTCATCAGCAATACCCTTCCTGAAAACAAGTAGGTCAGTCGAGACCTCGTCAAGGGCTTAGACCAAGATACGTACTTCCTTATAAGGTCTTGCGGGACATCGCTTGTCAACTTGGGCTGCAGCCTGGGGTTGAGCAGCTGTTGTGTCCGAGATGGGCGCGAAACGTAGGGGCGTTCCTGGACAACCGCCTTGCACTCGTAACTGTAGTGCCGTAATCCGGTGTTAGTTTACGTGATTTGGAGCTCGGGAAGTGGACTCATCTCTCTTCAGACACTTCTGGCACAGAGTCGAGGCTGTAGCTTTGGATGGCCCGGCCATTGGGCCCCTTGCGTATCTGTTCATAGCGAGGAGAAGGTCTTGCAGGAGCTTTTGATATGTGCGGTATTCGATGGGTTGTTTAGCTGGCTGTAGGCGTTGCCCTCCAATCACCTAGTAGGTATTATACTCCTAAATCTAAGAGTCCTGCCTTGATGCTTAGAGAGGAAGCCAACGCGGATAGGGGACGAGTATCGTGTACATGTACCCCTCAAGTAAGGTATCGTACTAGCTGGAGTGATTGAATCGTATCAGTCGAATGAGTGGCTGCTTAAGGCCTGGCGACTAATCCTCAAGTACTTCTCGCAGACAACCTGATCGTAATTCCATTGACTCGAGGGCAAGGCAGGATTCTACGGTGCGATCGACTGCGACTGAAGATAAAATACGGCAGACAAACCATTG
Organism: Blumeriella jaapii; assembly: GCA_009599575.1. Lineage (NCBI taxonomy): Eukaryota > Fungi > Ascomycota > Leotiomycetes > Helotiales > Drepanopezizaceae > Blumeriella > Blumeriella jaapii. Next base: position 1,241,438 of record VWND01000002.1, read on the forward strand.
GACTTCATGAAGCGCGGTGGTTGTAGTTCCAGAAGTTGCAAACGACACGGCAAGGCTGCTAGTCCGTAGCGCACGGCTGCGGTTTCTTGGCTTGGCGGAGGGCACTGCAACTGCACTACATGGTGAGGTGATCGCAACTTTGTTGTATCGACCCCCAAGCCCTAACATCATCAGGAGAGCGCTGAAGGGCAAACCCGGTACTCGGAGATCCGCGACCTGCATCGCAGTCAATCCAGCGTCCCCGACAGACTCCTGCAGAGATCTCCAACTGGAGTCGAGTGGCGGTCGTACAGCTGTGTGGCAGAGTCGACAAAGCGAAAGCCTCCCCCCTCCATTGTCGGTCGTCCAACGGACATACCTCGACATCCGATTCTACCATCAAGGACTTTACGGCCTCCGTCGCTCGAAAAACAACAACACTTCCCATCTGCCTGCCGGCTATGACCATGACCAGATGCCTCACTTCATCCGGCGCTCTTGTTGTTGAATTCCTACCTTGATTACTTTCCAAAGCTCCGTTCCATCAGGCTTGTCCCCTGGCTGCGATTCACTTTCTACTCAATTCGAACCCCTACGTTCTTTTGCTGTCTCCAGTCTAAGGTCTCCTCGCCCATCATTGTCCATTATGGCTACGGCGCCAATGTCTGCGGATCCGTCTCGGCTTTCCTTCGCAAAGGTATGTCATCCGGCGGACTTGTTACACAGAGGCTTCAGAACGCCTCTTCTTCCAGGATTCGGTGATAACATTTTACTCAGGTAGCTGCATCTGCAGGCAATAACAATGGCGCACTAGGTTCGTTCGCAAAAGTGGCATCCTCGAGCCCAATACGAGAACCCAGAAAAGAGAACCTCCCCACCTCCACGCCGAAGGAATTGATGGAGGGCTCGACCCAGCCTCGCAGACTTACGCATACCAATTTTTCTGACGAGTCAACGACTTTGAGCGGAGAAGGACGCCCGAATGCTGGGGAAAATGGATCACAAGGCTCGCCGCAAGAATACATGCGTCGGCCTGTCCTTCAGTCGGAGTCTAGCAATGCCGAGGCAAAATTGGTCGATGCAGTCAAGGCCTTGAACGTCAGCTCGGCGATGCCTAGCCTTGTGGTCAATGGATCTGGTGTCAACGTTGCAAAGCCTAAGCCTGACGGTATTGAGGGATTGACGGAGGATATCTTCCAACGGACGGATTCTGGATCTGAACTTGGCATCAAGCCTCCAAGTCTTGATGGCAAGAGCATCACATCTGGAACCACTTTTGCTCTGGATGAGAAGGAATCTCTGCGTCCAGACGACAGTGCCAGTGTAAAGGCTGCTGAGGATGATGATACATTCTCGGGGCGAGGTTCAATTGTGGCAGGGTCTAGAATGGGTTCTGAGGCTGCCGCTAGGGCATACCGTGCTCAGTTCTATGAGGCTCCTGATCGCCGAAGCATACAACCAATGCAGGAGCGTCAGAGCCAGGGCTTCAGCACGCCTCAGAGCGGGTCTTCTTCCCAGCAAACGAACGAGGATGGAAAACCAAAGCCTCTCGTCAGCACCACTGATGTACCCGATGCTTTCCACCTGTTCTATCGTCAGACCCCCGATGAAAAGCTATTGGAAGCATTAGAGTCGCCAAAGGATCGAATCTTCCTATTGCGACTGGAGCAGGATGTGATAGAATTCGTAAAAGACTCAAAGTAAGTTGTTTTTGTCCCCAAAACCTTGCCTCAAACAACCTGTTCTCCCCGACCCATTGTGTGCAACAGAATCACAGGCTGATCGTAATTAGAGAACCATTCATTGATCTGCCGCCTTGCAACTCGTTCTGCCGAATGCTTACACACAAGCTCGCTGACTATTATCATATGACCCATCAAGTTGATGCGGTTGCTGGGGCTGTTCGTATTTTTCGGACTCCCTTCTGTCGACTACCGCCGTCATTGACTAGCATCTCAAATCCGCCCACCACCGGAAGCACTCCTCCGCCTACCATGCCCACAATGAAGATTATGCGTCGGGGAGGTGACACTGGCACAAGTCCATCAAAGGCAACTTCAGAAAACGGTAGCGATGGCAAAGAAAAGACCCTATCGGCGAAGGAGAAGTAAGGGCATCCAAGCTTTATTTCGCCTACATTTCACTGATTTTTCTAGACAAACACGTGAAGAACGAGAAGCTAAATACAATGAAGCTCGAGCTCGCATCTTTGGCAAGGAGGACCTACCGGGAGACGTTACACCGGGTATGATGACGTCTCTTCAACGATCCATCAACATTTCACAAATTGACTGCTTCCAGATACTGAAGATGGCAATGAAATGTCACGTTCGAGCTCGGTGTCAACGAAAGATAGGGCTGCGCAAAACAAGAGACCTAAGCCTTCCAAGCAGCGCCGAGATGATTCAGAGAGCTTTGACCGACGGTCACAGTATACCCCTTTCTATCCTCAACAGCCGCAGGCTCCAACCTGGGTCGCCCAGACTCAGAATCCATATATGGGAGTAATGGGTCCGCAGCCCTATAACGGCGCCGTTCAAACGAATTATCCCACTGTGATGGCCCCCCAATATGCTCAGCCAACCCCGCAGTACAATTCGGGGCCGGGCAACAGTGGTAGCATGCAGCCATATCATACCATGCCACAGGTAATGGCAACCGGATCCTTCGCAGACCTATATCTGACAACGAGACAGCAGTATCACCAACAGCCAACTCAGCAAAGGTATCAGCCACACGGTGCACCTATCACTACGTTTGGTACGCTAGTTCAGTCATCACAAATGCCGACCCAACAGTGGCCACAGCAACCTACCTACCCAACTAGTTACCAGACTCAAGCCCCTGTCAGAGGTCCTCCGAGCGCGGTGCCATACGCATTTGGTCAACTACCAAACGCTCTCAATCCAGCAGATCCAAAAAGTCAGCATCCGATCCCTGGAAGCTTCAATCGGCATGCTTTCAATCCAAAGACCCAGTCTTTTGTCCCAAACAACCCTGGTCTCCCAATCCCCCAATCTATGTCACACCATGGATCTCCTCACCAAGGCTCTTCCCACCAAGGTTCTCCGCATCTATCATACAATGCTTTTGCTCCACCCCAGCATCAGTTCAACAACGGGATGAGCTACAATATGGCTAGACAAGGGTCAAACAATTCTCTACTGTCATACCATGCATCTCCGCATATGTCTCATCGGTCGATGATGCAACCGGGGATGCCACAAGGATCACCGATGCAAAATCTACCGCAAGGTATACAAATGCCTCAGCAAGTTGGTACCCACCTTCCCAACTATGGCAACCCATCTACCCTCCCCCCCAAACCACCGACGGGGTGTTAATGGACTCTTGTGATGACAGCTGGCGGCGTATGGGGTTGCATTGTTGAGGAGTTTTGTGGCAACTGCGGGGATAAAACGATACTTTAGTACCAGGTTTACAGAAATTAAGCTGATAGACCAATACGAACGAAAAATGAAATCACGCGGTGGTATCCCGGTTCTGTTTTGTCAGTCATGGTTGTTTTATGTGAAGCATTTCCCACCGTCAACGCCGCGACTTCTCAGTTCCTGTACAAATGCAAAGATGCATGTTTGCTTTTGAAAGAGATTCAATAATGACATGACTAGTCAGTAGGTTCTCTGGGCTCTCTGGGCTCTCTGTTTCTATCGCCTCCTCCACCACGTCCTCCACCGCGCTTGCCACCTCTTCCTCCTCCACGTTGTCCCTTGTTTTCAGATCCACCCTCCCCTCCGGCTGCTGCCACGGCGTCTGAGCCACCCATAGTGAGAGTAGCCGTAGCCAGTCTTTGAGAAAGCTCGATTTGGGTGCGGATAGTGTTAGCCAAGTACGAGACTACCAATACGTCCTGGATGTGGTTGTTGAAGTCTCGCTCAATGTCTTGTGGGTCCACCTTTGGCGATAATGACAAAGCATTCATGAGAAATTGTCCCAACGCGTTCGAGGGCTCCCGTTCCTCATCAAGAACCGAGTTGACATACTCCGATACCCTCTCTAGAAGATCCACAGTCTGATCAACTGCTCGCTCCAGACCCTCGATATCCGAAACAACCGGTGCAGCCCGGTTTTCGCTATCCTTAGCCCCGGAGATCAACTCGAGACCACTCTTCTCCGTCTCGCCGTATCGGATCTCATAAGGCACTGGGATAAAGAGACAGCTCTCTGCAGCGCGCTCGGCGTTAACTCCAACCGGCGCACTAATATATGCCTTCGCCTCAATCTCCTTTCCGGCCTCGGTCGAAATTGTCAAGTGGACGGCGGGGTGAGGAAAGGTTCCAGTCTCGGGGCTGGCGAAGAAGTTTTGGATCAGGGCGCTGAAGTTGTTGAGGGCCAGACTCGTCGTGTACCATCCTAGTAAGACCTCTCTGGGGTTCGCTTTCAGCTGCAGCGCAAGCATGTTCTTCTGATATTCGACATCGACTTCAACCTGATCCTCGTTCTCGGTGTGAGGGATCGCGAAGCAGTTTCGAACCTCCACCTCCATGCCATCTTCCGAACGGACACCGAGAAGGGCACCGATCACGCGCGTAGCTTGGGTCTGGGAGTCGTCGCGGCGGATAGCATGATCGAGAATAGAGAAAACAGCCTGAAATACGTGAGTATATGCCCGCGAATCTTTGGATTATTGCGTCGTACTTGTGGTTGAACCACGACGTTCAGAGGAGCAGTCGATATGTTTGCACCGATGACTGCGGGCGCAAGAGGACGCGCAAGATGCAGGAAATTATCTGCGGCGACCGCCATGCTGGGCAGATGAATTTGAAGATCGGGTGAAGTTGAGGTTGCTTGATCTCGAAATTTTAACAAGCCACCCCTCCACCCTCGTCGCCGCTTGTGGAATGTGGGATCTAACGACAGTCACGTGCCAACACAAGAACCTCGGGATCAGGGTTATTTCCAGCGTGCGAATGAGAGTCAGGAACACAAAAGAGTAAAAATCGAGTTTTACGTCCTTATACAGGAAGTCGTATTAGCATGGGGTTTTCGCACTGTTCTGCTCACTTCACATGGTGTACTGTAGATTTGATTCATTTTCAATTTTCAATTTTCACGCTAAGATAAGGATAAGCCTATCAAAACCAAATTGGTTCCAGACTCTGATTGAGTCTGCCTCACATCTCTTCATGGTTCTTGGATAGTTTTTTCACAACATGGCTTTCGGAAACTCACGAGGAGGCCCGACAGGCCGTGAGGGGACTTCAGGCGGATCCAGAGGTCGCGGGTCTCGAGGACTTAGAGGTCAGGGAGGAAGTTCCTGGGGAGGAAGTTCCACCGGTCCTAGAGGTCGTGGAGGGAGATCACGAGGATCTGGACCAAGTCGAGGTCGTGGTCGTGGGAGGGGGAAGCTTATATTCGACAGTCAGAGACTGGCCCAGCAGGATGAACGGTAAGTTCTCGAGTTTCGAAGTCCAGAGCCAAGTCTGACATGAAATAGCGAGGAAGATGGGAGCTCAGAGTCAGAAGACCCTTCTGAGGATGAGGAAGCTAGCGAGAGTGAGCCTAGCGATCAGGAGCAAGAGCCATTACAGGCCATTCGATCTTATGCAAATCTCATGCAAAGCCTTGCTTCAGAGCCCGCTCCTCAAACAAAAAGACGAAAGCTAGATCACGTTCCCGATGTTAACTCGGTCCAGAACGAGGACGTGGAGAACCTGGGTCCTGATGTAGATCATGTCGACGAAGCAGAAGAGCAACAAGAGGAACCGGATATTGTAACGGACGATATCCTCGAAGAAGACGATAATATGCAAGATAGTTCAGATCCCTTCGAGGCACACTTCGCCGCCCCCGACGATAATATACTCGCTCGAAGACTCAAAGCCCTTGAGCTGAACCAATGGACAATTGAGAAAGTACCTTTCCAGAAAATTGGTAAAGCCGTGATTGGCCTTCCTGGAAAAGAGGACTCCACGCGCTGCGCACCAAACACGATTTCAGGTCCTAGCGAACTCAAGCTTAAGTCAAAGCTGGCGAATGCTATGTCAAGCCAGAACCCAGAGTTCAACCAACTGGAGAAACATATTGCTCCTCTGATATTCAATTATCAAGATATTTTGTATTGCGAGCGGAGCACAGCCAATTCAGACTGCCTCCGGAGACTTCTCTGCTTGCATGCGATTAATCATGTTTTCAAGTAGGTTGCTATCTGTCGCAGAATGAAGTGCGCATCTAATGGAATTACAGAACTCGAGACCGTGTTATCAAGAATAACGCACGTCTTGCCAAAGAAGACAGCAGCGACGATGTAGAACTACGAGACCAGGGCTTCACCCGGCCCAAAGTTGTCATGATCCTGCCCACTCGAGAATCCTGTGTGAAGATGATCAGCATGATCGCTTCTTTGTGTGAGCCAGAACAACAGGAAAATCAGAAAAGATTCAACGATTCGTACGTGGACAAAGAAGACAAATTCTCTGCCGAAAAGCCACAGGATTTCAAAGAGCTGTTTGGAGGAAATGACGACGATATGTTCCGCTTGGGACTGAAGTTTACCCGCAAAACCATCAAATACTTCTCGCAATTCTACAACTCAGATATAATATTCGCTAGTCCTTTGGGTTTGCGAATGGCACTCGCAGGAAAGAATGATAAAAAAACAGGAGACTATGATTTCTTGAGCTCTATCGAAATACTTATAGTCGATCAGGCTGATGCTCTCCTAATGCAGAACTGGGAGCATATGGAATACATTGTTGAGCGTCTGAATCTGCAACCAAGGGAGGCCCATGGATGCGACTTCAGTCGAGTAAGGAGCTGGTATTTGGACAACAATGCCAAGTACTTCCGCCAAACGATTACACTATCGGCTTTCAATACTCCCGAGCTCAACACACTCTTTTTCAACCAGACGAAGAATTGGGCAGGCAAATATAAGATCAGCGCTGTCTATACAGGTGCTATTCAAGAACTGGGCTTGAAGACTAAGCAGACATTTTCCCGGCTCGAGTCATCTTCATTCGCTGCCGACCCAGATGCTCGCTTCGCTTACTTCACAACCGCTATCATCCCAACTTTGACCCGTCGTACCAAGGACACTGCTGGAACTCTTATCTTTATTCCTTCGTACCTCGATTTCGTTCGGGTGCGAAACTATTTCTCTGCCTCACCAGCAACGAGCTCCCTGTCTTTTGGTAATATTTCCGAGTATACTTCGGTTCAAGACGTTGCTAGGGCTCGATCTCACTTCTTTAACGGACGTCACAGTATTCTCTTGTACACGGAGAGAGCTCATCACTTCCGGCGGTATCAACTAAGAGGGGTTAAGAAAGTCATTATGTATGGACTACCGGACAATCCGGTCTTCTATAAGGAGATTGTAGGAGGATTTCTGGGAAGAAGTGTCCAGGAGGGAAATTTGGAGCCAGGAGAGGGGTACGTCAGAGCTCAGTTTTCTAAATGGGATGTACTGAAGTTGGAGCGGATTGTGGGCACTGAGAGAGTAGGGAAGATGATCATGGAGAAAGGCGATACCTTTGATTTCTTGTAACAAAGTGATACCCTAGCTCCACAAAACAAAGGGCTCAAAAATCTTACCAACGCTAACCCATGCAATGGTGTACACTTGTGCCGTCTAATTGTACAATTTTCATCAAACACATCTTATGTCCTAAACCTTTCCGCCCCATCTGCGCTCCTTGCTCTTCGCATTGTCCCTCTCCGCGACCTGTAACGTAGACATTTTCTCAATCATCTTCTCCAGAGCCTCCTCTCCGTTCTTTTTGTACCGGGTGACTTTCTCCATGTTCCGTTCTGTCATCTCATTCATCGTCTCGCCTGCAGCCCTCTGCCTTGCTATCGTCCGCGCAGTCATTGCGAACCGCATGTCCTTCGGTCCATCCACAAGCTCCAGAATCGCCGAAGGCGCTTGATCCTCTTTCAAGGGTTCGATTCGCAACACACGCGTGTAGCCGCCAGGCCTATCTGCATATCGTTCTCGAAGCGGTCCGAATAGCTTTGGCAGAAGCTCGTGGGGTGTCTAGAGCCATTAGCACCTGTAAGGTCCCAGATCCTAGGGAAATCATGTCTAGGAGTCATTTTGAGGGGACGAAGGACATACGAAAAATATGCTCAAAGCTCTCCGCTTGCTAGCCTCCGTGTTCTTCTTCCCTAGGGTAATGAGCTTCTCTGCCAATCTTTGTGCCTCCTTTGCTTTGGGCCATGTCGTGGAGATGGATTCGTGTGTAAATAAACTCGTAACCAGGTTACGGAGGAGAGCCTGTCTGTGAGAGGATTTGCGGCCCAAATGGCGATATTTCTGCGCATTGGATGTTAGAGCTGATCACCCAATACGTGGAGAATGATCGAAGTTCAACTTACCATACGCCCACCTGCCATTCTGTAGAATTAATCTCGAAGAAGTGCTCGTCCCGGACAATTGAATTGGCGTGGTGTTGTGGATCGCCGTGAGTGTCTACGGCTAAGTAAGTGTGTAGACAAAATCGTGAGGTGCTCCGAAGTTTCGCGAGCCGCATGCTCCCATCTTGACCATACCAGCAACATCAACGTCAATCGTTAGCAGCTTCCGAATTGCGAGCTCTCTCAACCCAAGACCGACATAAGTAGAGTTTATATACTCTGATCGGTTTGCAAAGAGCAGAAACAGACGTTCTCGCGCATTTGGCGCTGCTCAATTCGCGCAAAATGGGGTTCACAAATGGATTCGTGAGTTCCGGTTCCCTTTCGGGTGCGCCGAAGCAAAGCTCACAATTTTGCAGACCGGAGGTGTCACTCTCACTTTGGGGATCGCATACTTGACAGTTCTTACCCACGAGCGGAATCGACGTCTCCAAGGCCAAGAGCTCAGAGCCCAGGCGTTCGTCCTAGAGCGGCTGCTCAACCCGGAACCTCTTCCCCCACCACAAAGCCGTGATGAGCTTGCACGCGAAGAACGGACTACACTGGTAGAGGCTGCGAAAGACAGATGGAATGCGGAGGTTGAGAATGCAGTGCGCTGGGTGCAACGGACGGATTTCAATGATGTACGGGAGGGCGTGGAGGGAGCTGTTGCACGGCTGCTAGGGGGTGGACTACAGAAATCTAGGGAAGGGATCGAGGAGTTGGAAAAGCAGGCTGGACCAAAGGTTCAAGAAGCTATCGACAGAAGTAAGACTGCTGCTAAGAAGGGCGCGGATCAAGCTGCTATGGGAATCGACCGGGCTGCGGCGAAGACAATTCATGGAGCTGAGCGGGTGAAGATCGAGGCTGAGAAGGGTGCGAGCAAGATCGCGGCAGCGGCGGAAGGGAATTGGGCACGCGCTGGGGAGATGGCTGGGGAAACCCGCGATGTGATCGCTGTGAAGGCAGACAGAGTGGCTGCGAGCGTTAAGTCTGGTGCCCATGATGCGACGGAATCTCTCAGGCATAGCGGTGGGACTGTTGATGCTGCTCGTGGGCTGTGAGAGATGCCGTCAGCAAGGGTATTGAGAAGAGCAAAGAGGCTATCGGTAAAGCTCAAGCAGCCGTGGGATTGTCGGCTGAGAAGTTCCAGTCGAAGGGCCAGTCCGCTGCATTGAGCCACTCTTCGGCCGTTGAGAAAGCTCTTCAACAGAGATTTGAGCAGCCACATTTCCATGATAAGTCGGTGGAGGAAGCTATTGCTGAGAGATACACGCCGATCGATCAGAAAGACCACACCGAACTCCGTGGATTGTAAACCTATGTAGAATACACTTGTTTCCTGGTTTGATTTGACGCACTCAGTTGACAGTTCATTTCGGAGTGTCTGTTTCGAGCTCACTCTCCTATTTATACAAAACTATCGGGTGATAAAGAGCGTGGTATGCTACAGTAGAGCTCCATCTCTCCTCGCCTTTCCCGATTTTGCGTAAGGCCGCGTTGTGTGGTGGCACAGGTCTACTACTATCCAAATTTCGGCAATACTCTATTGTTTGGAACATGGTAGACCTAGAAGAAAGTGGTTATTGCTGATGACACTTGGTCTAACCTTGCCTCGTGTACCTTTTCTTGACTGCAGAGGTACAGTATAATAGTGGGCTGCCTTCCCACAATATTTCTGCGGGTACTCGAATATACTATTAGGGGTTTATGATTTAAATTCTTAATGTATGAAAGCCAATTTACCGCGCACATTGAGTCCTATCTGTAAAAGTACACGGACTTCTTATCGGAACTTGACTTCTCTTGTTTATCAAATTCTCCGAACGGGGCTTGGAGCACGGTTCGCTGAAGCTAAATCGTGTAGGTAATTTTCGTTACTTTCGTCACCCCGCTTGTCGCGGTCTTTTTCGCTTAGCAAAAGTAAATAAACGATGGCTTACGGTTCAATACATTTTTTTTCTACCATACTACAGAGTGTATACAGTACATGCAATCTCCACCTAACATGGTTTATTGCCTGAGACCTAGAACCCCTTTGAAAGCACCGAAAACGGTAACAACCTGGTTTCAGACTTCAGTTCTCCCTTTCTGAGCCGTCCGGCCCTCTAATTTTGTGTGGAGGGTGATGGTTCACATAGGTAGGAGTGTAAGGAGAAGCTAGATGAGTTGGTGATATGAAGAGGCAGTACATCTTTGGTCCCATCTAAGCATGATCTGTTTGCTACAAAGCAGGCTGTGATATCTGACGAGAAGTGAATCCATGGCGGGGGTGAAGAGTCAAGGATTCATAGGTATGCGCTTCCACACCGCAAAAGTATAGCAAGCTATACAGTAAGTCCCCTTGCTGATTGCTTGGCATTCGAGGTTTGAGTGATTTGTCAGAGACTCTTGTATTGTACGTCTCATGCTGAGGATCCGTATGCGCTCGACCACCTTGACAGATCACTTGCTTTTGTAGGCACGCCAGATGAGGAAAAGAAACGATGCAATTCGAAATGCTAAACACTAGACCTATTCTACGCAATAGCCAAAAACGACAACAAGATATCATAGTCGGCCTGCAGCAACTCCTTCTGCGAATCCGAGTAAGTGGTACCGGTGAATGACGCCGCTGCTACACGTGTTCTTCCCGACCCAGTGGGGAACAGATTTTGGTCAACTTCGTGGGACACCAAATCGTCTGGCACTTTTCCGTCAACGAAGAAATCATGGATAGTCTGCGTCAGCGAGAGAGAGGCGATTGAAACGCTGGTGTGGCCCGAGCCCTTTCGGATGGCAAGTCTCGAGGAGTTTGGAAGCAGTGATCTGAGTTTCTGAGCGGATTGCAAGGGAGTGGTGGGGTCGTGGTCTGGGTTGACGATCAAGACGGTCGTCTTTGCATCAGCAAGGATCTTGTCTGCGGCAGCGAAACCTGAGCCGCCTGCTACCGGCACCAGAGGACGAGTGTCCGGGAAGTTGCGACAGAAGCTGACGGTATCGATAGCAGCATTAAGAATCGGGTTGTTCTGCTCGATGGAAAGAGACTTGGTGAGCGCGATTGTTGCTTCCAGCGTGATGCCACTGGAGGGGGCGTTGTCAATGCAGGCCAGAACTTGTTCGGCAAAGGCGGCTACACCAGGAGCTTGCGGATCCCGTGGCGCGGTGGAGGCCGTGGCAGCTGAGAGGAGGAGAGTCGCGTTACGGGTTTCGAGACCGGCGATGACATTGGCGGCAAAGGACCAGAGGGCAGGAATGATCAAAAAGGTCCAGAGGGCAGGGTTGAACGTGTCCAGGCTGATAGGGAAGCCCCTGACATCGATTGGTTTGGTGAACAATGCCTCGAACAAGTTGTCGATGCGCTCGGTGAGCGTGCCGGTCACACCAGCTGGTGGAGTTGCAAGTGGGCAGTTCGCGTTCGCCGCTTCACAGGACGAGATGAAGTCGTTGATGGCGTCTCGGGCCGAGACCTGGCTGTTGGGGAGCTGGACATCGCTTGTCTTCGCATTGTCCTCAGGATCCATCACTCCATCCGCCAATACTCGCCCAACTCGGTTGGGGAAGGCCTGGATGAACTCACTGAGGAAGAATGTGCCGTAGGAGAATCCCCAGTAGTTCAGCTTCGCATCCGGTCCGTCTACAGCATCCAGGATAGATGCCATATCCCTCGCGATGTAAGCTGCAGAAGATGTGTAGAGGGCTTCGGAGTTCTGGGCGACGCATGCATCAGCCAACTTCTTTCTGGTCGCGTCGAATTCCGTGATTTGCGTGGTGACTTGGGCATCGTAAGACGGGTCCGAGAACATGCCCAGCCAGAGGTTTGGAGCGGAAGGATACGTTTGCGAGAATGTGTATTCGTCGCCGGCGTTGGGAAAACATTGCATCAAGGGCGTAGATTTTCCTACTCCTCGAGGATCCCACCCGATGATATCGTAGCGTCCCCCTGTGATTTTCGAGATAGCAGCTCCTCCGGACTCGATGAAGCCGGCGCCTCTTCCACCTGGGCCGCCAGGGTTCACGAGGAGCGAACCCAAACGTTGTTCCGGAGGGACGGTGGCTTTGAAGCGAACCAAGGCAATGCTAGCTTGTGCTGTAGAAGGGGCATCTTTCGCGTATTCAAGGGGAACTGTGAGAGTGCTGCATTCGAGACCAGTGCCGCAACCTGTCCATGTTAATGGGGTAGCGGCGGAAGCGAGGGAACATAAGGAAAAAAGGAGTGTGAGTGACTTGGACATGTTGTAAGGAATGATTGGTGCTCAAGGAAAGTGATGAGTGGTGGTGCTTGGGATAGCGAGAGGGGGGGGGGACGTTATATACCTAGACTTGTACACAGTTGGATGATCCCTCTTACAATATACACCAGCTGCACATACTATGGCAGACCTGGATCTCTCTCTCTCGACAAGTCTGCGATACCTTGTTACCAGCATGCAAGGGCCACTTTTTCAACCTGCCGGAGATCCGTTTGAAATTTGGAGGAACTGCCAAGATGGCAGGGAGCTCTTATTTCTAGAGCTCAACTTCTTAGAATAGCCTGCCGCCTTGTGTCGGACCTTTCCGTATGATACCTTTTCGAAGAAATTGTTCGAAGTAGAAATATCGTATTGGCAATAAAGAAAGCGAAGACTGCAAAGCACACTTACACATATCTTTTGTGTGTTCCGGCCTTCATCAAAGTTTATAAGCTTTGTTTACATCTATCCTCGCCAGGCTTACTTACGTCCTTTGCTGATAGCACGTTGAAAGAGACTAGATCATAAAACCGTAACGGGCCTTTGAAACCGGTTTTTAAAGGGTGTCTCAAAACAAGCTATTTGGTGTCGTACAGACCACAAATAAACCTTTCGCACGGATGCTGGGCAATATCAATACGTCTCGTTATTTCAGACCAAGCAAAGGATCCGGGAGACCGGCTTGGCTAAGCGAACATTTATAACCTCACACCTGGGCCCGGAGGCCGGCCAATCTCAGGACCGAGGCGATAAGCCTCCCCACAAATTCTCCTTCGAGAAAAGAAAAAAGTTCACGGGCATGTTCGTCTCAAACTCACCACAGCGAACAACGAAAAATATGGGGAAGCTCAAGACAAACAAGAGGAATGACTCTGTTGCGGGCTCGAGTCCGTACTCGAAGGCACAAGCTACCACTAACAATGTCTTCAAATTTGTGCGTTGCCTTGGGGAACCCCGCCACCGGTGAATTACAGTTGCTGATCCAAATTGCAGAACACGAACGTGGGTCAGCATATCCTCAAAAACCCCGGGGTCGCGGAAGCCATCGTCGCGAAAGCGAACCTCAAGCCCACTGATGTCGTCCTCGAAGTCGGGCCCGGTACCGGAAACTTGACAGTCCGCATCCTGGAGAAGGCGAAGAAGGTCATAGCCGTGGAACTGGATCCCCGCATGGCGGCAGAAGTCACGAAGCGGGTGCAGGGCAAGCCAGAACAGAAGAGGTTGGAAGTCTTGCTGGGAGATGTGATCAAGACCGAGCTGCCGCATTTCGATGTTTGCATTAGCAACACGCCCTACCAGGTGTGTTCTGCTCGTGAGAGATATGTGGGAGAAGCAAATGATGCTGATGTCGTGTAGATTTCCAGTCCGCTGGTCTTCAAACTCCTTGCCTTACCCAACCCGCCCCGGACCTCGATTCTTATGTTCCAGCGCGAGTTTGCGCTGCGACTCACGGCGCGTCCTGGCGACCCACTGTACTGTCGGTTGTCGGTCAACGCGCAATTTTTCTCTAAGATCACGCATGTTATGAAGGTAGGGAAGAACAACTTCAGACCACCGCCACAAGTCGAGTCGTCAGTAGTGCGGATCGAGCCGAAGATGGGTGCAGAGAGACCGGGCGTAAGCTGGGATGAGTGGGATGGCATGTTGCGCATTTGCTTCGTGCGGAAGAACCGGACCATGAGAGCGAGTTGGCTCGGCACAAAAGAAGTCCTAGCCATGCTGGAGAGGAATTACAAGGTTTGGTGTTCGGCGAACCAGATCCCAGTCGACGATACCGAAATCGCAGAGGACGAGGAGATGGATGTTGATGGCGCGGGGGATGAGGTCGAGTGGGGGGGAATCATGGACGTGGATGAGGAGGAGGACGATACGCCTTCTTTCTTTAAGGAGCGGGCCATCAAGGCGGCGCAGGAAGACGGAGGCAAGACGAAGAGCAAGAAGAAGAAGACGAGGGTGGCGGAGCTGGTCAAGGAGAAGATCCGGAAAGTGCTGGAGGATGTCACAGAGTTGGCGGACAAGAGAGCTGGGAAGTGCGACGAGAATGACTTTCTACGCCTCTTGTCTGCGTTCAACGACGAAGGTATCCATTTCGCATAGCTCCAAAGGTACCCCTGGTTCGTGGATTTGTACTTAGCAAGGCGTTTGGGTGGAACTGGGAAAACCACAAGGGATCATTCAAAAGTTCCAGGCCGAGGCCGAAATTCTGCTGGGAGTTCTTTAGCCGGTCAGAAGCAGGTGCAATTCGCTCGATACAAGGCACATTCAATCACGTTTCATACTGTTAATCTCTAGGTGAGTCCCGAGCATGATTCAACGTCGTCTCATGTCCATTCTACTCATTACACTGAAGCATGCACCTGCATTCTCCATTCTAGCATCCGTATATCCGTCACCCCGCTCCTTAATTTCAAAAACGCCAACCATGGAGGCATGCAAACCAATGATCCCGATCTTCAGCCCATCACCTGGGAACTCCCATATTAGCATTTTCTCTCTGGTCCCTTCCCATGATATACCACACATGCAAGGAAAACTTGGCCAGCTGCCAGTTCGCCATTTTACATGCCCATTTATAAGCAGAGGAAAAAATAGAAATGAGGTCAAGTAGTACAAACATTGATGTAACAACAGACTATTATCGCTCTTCAAATAAAGACTAATATCCACGGCGTCGGGCTCTGCCGCTCCCAAGGTCAATATTCTTCATCTCCTCCAATAAAGCCCAAGCGTCACGACCGCTTGGCTGAGGCGACTCATGCAAATCATTCATGGGTATTTTGCCCGGAATCGGTGGAGGGCCAGCCGAGCCCCGATGCCCGGGACTTCCTCCGTAGCTCGATGCGTAATTCTCGTTTGACTGGTAGTCGGTTGAGTGAGATCTCGGAAAGCTTCTCTCCGAGTAGCTTTTGTCTTGGTAGCTTGAGATAGGAGCTAGAGGACTCGAGCCTTGTGCAGTATAAGCAGACATCCGATCAGATTTCTTTTGCAGTCTGTTGCGCCCAGTTGGAGTTATGGGATCGTATGACTGGGTGTTGTTGGCATAACTGGGGGAAGCGCTCATAGAATGAGGTCTAGCAACAACCTTCAATTGCCTGCGGCCAGTGGCAGAGACTGACGCGGAACCAGTCGGCGGAGGTCTGTAATTCCGATCGGGAAGTTGTGATGCATATTTTGGACCCTTTGACTCCAGTAAAGGTGCATAGTTGGACTCAGGAATGTGATCACTCGGATCAATTTCTCGGCCATCGTGCGTGATGATCTTTGCTTCAGCATCTGTGTTCTTCGTGTCGTAGGCCGTACTGAGAGAAGGTGTAGAAGCCGAGCCGACGAGACTCGTGTTCAGAGCATTATAAGAGTCAGGCCCGAAAGGAATGCCGGACATTCTCACCTGGTCGTCGAAAGGATGTGGCGAAGGGCTGACAGACTTTCGTATAGGGACCCGAGGATCGGGAGAGACGCCTCTTGGCATTGTGGCTGGAGCTTGTGCAGCTGAATAGCAAGGTTGGCGCTCGTCCGAAGCTGAGGGCGCAGGCACAAAAGAAGCGTCGTTCTCATGGTAAGAAAGAAGCTTGGGTTTGCTGTATTGATTTTGAGGCGAGCTTTGATATCTGCCTTGAGTAGCGTTGCCAGCGACTGCCCGCTTCTCATCGTAGATCCTTTCAGAGATTTCTTGTGCAATCATAGGATCCATGCCAGGGACTAGAGTTGCCGGCACAGAGGGCAAAGCATAATTGTTCATCTGGTTACCAGACTGTCCTCGTGGGCGCTGGTAATTAGATGATGCGACAATTTGCTGATCGTAAGACTGCCCTCTTGGTCGTTGATGATTTGCATCAACTCCCATTTGATCTTCATTCCGCATATAATCTTGCTGGGTCGAATAGTTGTAGGCTGTACGAGACGAAGCCGAATATCCCATAGAGTTATGAGAATGATGATGGCCAGGCTGTGTATAAGCGTTCGAGGTGCTATGTCGACCAGAAGCAGCACTTCCCCGACCACCAGTGTTGAGAGGTGCGGTAGAAGCGACCTGATCATACCTTCGCTCATCACTTCGGGAGACACGAGAGCTCATCCTGGTCCTGGAATGGCCTGCACCAGGAGAAGGTGGAGCGTCTTCGACGGTTGGTTGCATCGACCCGTAGTCGGCATCATATCTCGAGTCGTAGCTATGATGTCGAGGTGGAGATTGCTGATGGCCACCGTTTGTCGACCTCCGAAACGACTCCTGGTTCTTCTCTGGGCTGTAAGCACGATATGCACCGCTGTGCGGGGAGTGCGAAGATACGGAGTGACGATGAGGTTCATGCGCTGCAGTCTCGTAAGGGTTTGGGGACCTATTGTTGGGCGAATACCCATAACTTTCTCGAGTTTCCCCAAGATGAGGACTAGCGTGATGGCTTCCGGTCTCAGCCCTGCTCCTATGAGCTGGAGGAGGCGGCGGGGGGCCTCCCGGGCTTGGAGGAGTACCGTAGGAGTCAGGCTGTGGAAGGTCGTATGGGTCGAGTGGTTGTTGATACATATGCCTATCTCGCAGGTCGACACTTTCATCGTCGCCCCTGTAAGAATCTCCAAAGTTGCTATGTGAGTATTCGCCCTTTTGCACAGGCTCGTACACATCGTGTCTATAATTTTGTTTAGATTGAGCTGGTGAGTACCTGCAGATGCTCCAGAAGGTAGTCCGTATTCGTCATATCTCTGGGCTGGAGAGAAGTTGGACGGCGGCGCACTGTATTCCATGTTTTGAAGGGGTGACTGGTTTGGAATAAAGTTCGGTGATTGGTATCCTCGCTGTGGTGTCTGGACGTGGTCAGGAATTGCAGAGGGGTGGTTTGGGTGTCCTCGCGGGGGCGTCTGCCTATGCTCCGGGACTGACCCAGGCGCGTTTTGATACCCTCGGGGAGGCGTTGATGCGTGTTCAGGAGGCACGGATGAGGATGACGATGACGGATATCCTCGAGGTGGAGTTTGAACTTGATCCGGAATGTTAACTGGCAGAGCTGGTGCCCCAGTGACTGGATCTGAAGGCAGAGGCCTCCTCTTTATCGGGGATTGGGATTTTGGTTGTCTAGGCCCTCTGAGCGAATCTCGGCTCCCTTCATCCACGCCATTTGCTGTCGCTGCAGCTGGTCTGTTTCTTTCCGGCTTCTCTTGCTTGGGTCGAGTATCGTAGTATGTGATCTCGATTCGAATCTCGCCCGCGTACTTTCCCTTGCAACTCAAATTGTGCCACAGGTCATTCTGGCCCCCACCGGGCACAACGACTTCTTTCAAGTCGACCCATGTCTCTCCAATCAAGTCTGTCTTTTTGTCATCGTTGAAAACCGACACCTTCAGTTGGTAGTAGTCGGGTGAATCGTGAACGGTATATCGAAGCTCTTGGTCCCTTGGAAAGTCAGCATGGCAACACTCCCGCACCGAATTGACCTACCATCTCGGCGTCTGGCCTCCTCGGCGGTCTGTTTCGGTCTTCTTTGCTTCTTTGCCCAGCCTGGCCGCGCAATACGGGTCCTGTTTGCCAATAGTCTTCCTGTTCGGGAGATTCTTTGCACGATCGACAATAAGGACGAGAGTGCCGATTTCAGGGCCATCGACGGTCATGTCAGAGTATATGCCTGCCGTGTGGGCGCCATTGAGGCCATTGATCTTCGTTTTGCTCCCCATATTGCTCTGATGTCGTAAAGAGAGACTTCCGGAGAGGAGGGGGAATGCGGCGCGGCTGGGGTCGTTCTTGTTTACGAGGCTGCGGAGCTCTAGCTGAGCATTGTCTGCTGGTATTCCTCACAAGACTGAAGAAAATCGGCACATGGAATATCAATGCATCAAGAAGTATCGCGAAGTGGTAAGTAAGCAATGGGAACGGAAAGAAAGCGAGGATAGGTCAAGTAGAGACGCAAGCGTGGTGCAAATGATACCTATTTGGATTAGGAAATGCGGATGGCTAACAAAGTATGGCCGCACCCAACGGAGAGGCTGGGGACAAGGATAGTTTCTGAGCCACGCTCCCCTTTGCTTCTTTCACGACCCCGGCTTGCACGTGTTGACAGCTATCTGAGAGGTAGCTATTTGCCTCGATATGGCTGGGGCAAGGAAAAGCGGTGTTTCAAGCCTGGACCGGTGATGCGCGTATATCATCATTATTCTGCTGTTTACTTGTCCGGTATAGTGTGTGCGCAGGTAACGATGGCAACCGATGGTACAGTATGTACATACGGACCGGGATCTAAGATACACACATAGCTAGCTCAGATTATCGTTTATGCAATCTTCAGTTCCATCTCAGTTTCTCAATCGCTTCTACGCTATGCTCGCTGCCTTACCAGCTATTGAAGTAGATCGGTTGATCAACCGTATATCTCCGTCAACCCGAGGCTCATGGGAACGTAGGTAGGCAGTTGTGTCCTGGGTCCAAGCCTGCTTGTTACTTTGATTCAGACCTGGGTCTTCGCGATTTTGGATTGCGCGGCCGGGTTTCGCTATAGTCGCTTGGCTAATGAAATCGATCTGTCCTGGCCAAGTCGCTCCCACCTTGCGCGCTCAGTTCAGCTGCTTGGTGTGTTCTGATCTTCGGGTGAAGAAAGACAGTTTCCGTACGGACCGTACGGAATGGATGAAAGAATGTTTCGCCTAGCTTCATATCTCTTGTGCTGCTCTTTTGCCTGCCCGCCGTTCAGAAAGTGTTGCCATCCTTGATGTCAACCCATGCTTTCTGAGAAAGCGCGGCATCTTTGAATGCCGTAGCGCCTTCTTGCAGCCTATCTCCATGGAAGATCGTGGGATAACTGCTGAACGCATCACACCGATGGCGAAGTAGCCGTTGTTTCTGCCAATCTGTTTTTCTGTCGACTGATCGCAGTGGCGACACGGAGATTCTCTCCAAAGAGTGCTGCAAGTCCTCTCTATGTTCCGTTGTGGTTATCTATCAACATCGTTACCTCTGACAGCGTAAGCGATTTAGCAATCGAGGATAAGTCGTTGCTGCAGTGGATGATGCGATCGAGAACGATGTGAACACGAAATACTGACATAAGAGCATACGAAAGCAGTGAAGTTCATATCCCGATTTTTAAGGCCGGTACCTACAGTATGTACTGTATGCACCGTATGTCCTAGTAGATAATCGAGACCGAGCTCGGTGAAGAAGTAAACAAAAGGTCTGTTCCACTTCTTTTGATTCCGTTATCACGTGGGAGCGACACTTGTTTTGCGACGTGGGGACTTCGAACGTGATTTTAGAACTCCACACTAACCCTTATCATCATCAATTGCCTCTCTAAACATCTCATACAATGTCTGATGCACCAACCGAAGCTCCTCCAACGGATGCTTCTCATATCTTACGCTATATCCTGGGCTTTTTGATGATCGGAATAGCATGGGGGTACGTACATGGCCCGTCCCTTCCTTCTTACAACCTGAGCCTACGCTTCAAACATTGTAAACATATCACTAATGCCACATGTATCATCTAGCTTCACCACTCCATTCATCAGAAAGGCAGCCCGCACACACTCTCCGCCGGCTCACCCCATCCTCGATTCTGCTGCCGTGAAAAACAGCTGGGTCAAGAGCAAAATTTACGGCTCCTTTTTCGGCGTCGTTGACTTGCTGCGAAATCCAAGGTATGCCATACCATTGGTCATCAATCTGACTGGGAGTGTGTGGTTTTTCCTATTGATTGGGAAAGCTGGTGAGTTTCTTTTCCTTCTGTTATGTCTATGTAGTCTTGGGACTGGGAAGGCAATCTGTGATTGTAGGGTACGGCTGGAGGCGAACGAAGAAACAAACGAAGAAACTCAATAGTGATTGTTCTTGTTAATGCCATGAAGCTTAGCTGATAAATGAGCAGAATTGAGCTTTGACGGTTCCAATCACGAATTCTTTGGCTTTTCTGTTTACCGTGCTAGGGGATTGGTATGTGGACCGGAAGGTCATCAGTAGGGGTACGTATCTACTACTGTGATACGTAGCATTTGTACTAACTCTTCCGAGGCACATGGATAGGTATGGCATTATCGCTATCAGGAATTGCTTTATGTGTCCAGAGCAAAACCAGCTAGTTTTACAGTATCATTCTTCAAGGACACCTGTTTCGATGTCAATAGGGTCGATAGATATCGTGTTTATTCTACTGTAGGTAAATACAACGCAAAGAAATTACTGGATAAGAGCTTGTGGGCCTCAATCTATTGCCCCTGGCAAAAGTGTCTCGCCCCGATTATAACAAAAAACAAGAAGGTTGGCAGCCTGCACCAACCAAATAATCGAAGCGACGTCCAATTGCCCCAATGGCTATCTCCCCTGCCCCGTCTTTACATGCTCTCAGTTCTCGTGCCCATTACGTCCCCACCAAAGATCGATATCCTTATTAGGTTTCTACTGTTTGTTTAGCGCCTGGCTTGTACCCATGCCTGGACCTGTCGGAGACATGGGTCTTCGACCGTGCAGCGACCCTTTTCATCGTCTGATGACTGCGTCTTAGAGTACTACTAAGTATACACAGTACTGTGTGGTCTGTGATGGCTGCAAGTTCCTATTATCAGATGTTATTAAGTGTATATTCATAACAGCTGAGACTACAGCCCACTTCAAGCTGGCTCGGTTTGAATGCCAAGCCCTCGAGTTGAGAAAGACGAATCGGGCACTCACAACTCGCAACTGTGCATCACAGGCGGCTGAATGACCTGTATGTCCAACAAGAGGACGCTGCCTTCGAAGAATTTACTCCCGCCATTCTATCCGTCTTTGAGCAGTGCCCCGTCTGAAATAAATCTTCTGAGCCTCGTGACGACGAGAGCAGGCATCAAGCAAAACCTTATAGAAATCAGAATGGCTGACGAGCCCCTTAAAGTTCTGACTTATTGCAGCTCAGCCTTTGCTTGCTCCTCTGGACCGACCACCTTGCACTCCGGGGACCCGTGTCTCTGCCGCACAACTCAATATCTGCTGACCATCAACGTAACACTGCCTCAAAGCCGCCCAGCCCTCCGTGTAGTAGCTAGACACTTTCATCCTCGGGCTTAACGAGTGCTCCTGCAATGTGGTATTGTAGGCTACGGAAATCAGATAATAGATCTGCTTCCCGAGCAGTTCGTTGATCGTTCACTGTTGCGCTTAGCTCGGAAGACATGTTTATTCGAAGAAGTGATAGAGCGATGTGCGGAAAAGAGAACATATACACCCAGCCGCCCTTATCAAAGAGGGCAAGTGAAAATGCGAAAGAAAGGATTTGTAAGAGAAAGTTGGCAACTTTTGGCTTCATAGAAACGAACGAAGAAGAGATTGGTGTAACAATCTGCTGTTGAACAAGGTCTCCGAACAAGAAATATGTATTGATAACGCAGGAGCAGGAAATCGTGTGTATATTGAAGATAAGTCCCCTTAAAGAATTTCCCTCTCATGCTAGCTGTCTACAATGTTCAGCCATCACGGAAGCAAACCGGCATCGCAACCGGTTCATTGGGGCCATTGTGAAAGAGCCCTTGCAGATAGATACTGTTTCAATGCAAGCTGTAAATTCAGAAATGCACTTTCAGTAAGCGCGGTATGACGACGGTGGTAGCAAAGTATGATGGATGGGAGTCAACATCGAGAGGCTCTTCTCATACTAGTAGCGTGCCTGGCGCCAAAGAACGAGTCAACGGTCTTCTGGCCCTCTTATTCGCTCTCCAGATACCGCCCAAAAATTTCGATTCTCAAAGCTGAGATGCCGAACGAACAAATCGGGAATCGTGCCGTTGACTGCGCCTTACAGGGCTCCAGCGGATACATGTTTCTGGTCTCTTGGGGCACTCGGGGCTGCCGGTTCCGTTTGATACGTTTCCTTCTGGCACCATTCACGCACCGTCCCTGCATCACCGTCAAAAATACTTGCTACTTTAAGACTCTTAGCACATCATTGCGCAGTGTACAGTATGGTTTTCCTTCCTGCGGCAAGGCTGGATCGCATCTAGTCAGATCGAACATTGCAGAGCAAGTTCCTTCACATCAAGCCACGGATAGGCTATGTTGTGCCACCAATGGAAGCTCGGACGTTGGATGTTGGATTTCCCCGATCTCATTGATACCATTGACACAAGGTATAAGAGATGAGGCTGTCACGGTAGTCATTCTCTAATTCAATAAACGGTCTGCAAAAGCAGTGAGACCAACGACTTATCGAATTTTCAGTGACGCCGAAAGCTGAATTGCGTTCTGGATCTCATTTTCGTCTCATACAAATTCAGTCTTTCTCTGCGATCGCTTGGAGTCTCTCATCAATCTCCTCTTCTGTCAGAGCTCTAAATCCCGGGTCGGTACCCTCTTTTCCACCCTTACTGGGACCGCCCACAATACCGACCTCCAATTCCCCCTTCTTGAAATCAACGCTGAGGACAGTGCTCAAGGTTGTAATCGCAAGCTCCACGACATCCTCCCAACTGCCATCTGCATGATCCTTGTTCTTAAGCTTTTTCTCCAGATGATTGAACGCCTCTTGCTGCTTGGGACCTGATGCTGTTCCCTTGTAGCCTGTGTAGTAACCTGCCGGGTCGCACTTGAAGAGTTGAGGCCCATATTCGGAATCCAACGAAATCAATGTGATAGCAACGCCATACGGACGCATGTAAGCCTATGTTCCTGTCAGTCAAAGCACCCGATAGACTGTTGAGTGGACCGAGGGAGTCTGCTTACTCTTTGAGTGTAGACCTGACTGATGTTGGCAATCCGCTTGGCTAGAGCATCGCAGGGCATCTCGTATCCGTACTTGTATCTGAACTCAGCAGCTTCGCCAATGGCTCTTTGAACAAAGGCTCTGGCGTCGGCGATGGATCCGGTCATTACACACCCCACAGACGGTGATAGTTGAAAGATATGAGAGACAGATGATGGGTCGATGAGCTTGTCCTAACGGAACCGGAACGTCAAACCTGACCCCGAACTAGACGTAAACCTCGAATACTCACAGGAACCTTCTTCTGTGATAAGACAACAGCACAATCCTTTCCTCTTACACCAACCGACATGATGTTCGCGGCTGTAATAGCTTTGAAGGCATATTCTGCCCGCACAATCTCGTCAGCATGGCTTTTCTAAGGCAAGGCTGGGTAGAGGTGCAGAAGAAGACAAATGGAGGCTGAAGCTGTTTGTATGCCCATGCTCGAGAGTATCTGCGTACCAACTTGGTACAATCTTCCCTGGTCGGAGAAGATAGTAATATGTCTGTCGTATCCTGCACTGCCTGTTCAGAACCTGAGTTAGTTGTGATTCTTCGGTACAACGGCCGGAGCTCTGGGTGTAAACATACCCGACATTTTGATTGATCGCAGATGCTGAAATCTGGATTATGTTTGGAGACCTTAACCGGTACTCAGTCAGATCGCATGAAGACGTAGATGTCTTGCGAATACGTAGGGGTTCTCGTTGATGGGATGAGGTTGGTGATGAAACGCTGCAATAAACAGCTGGAGCTTTGGAGCGCGAGGCAGACAGGAGCTTCGCGTTAATCACGTGTTATCTCATGGGGGCGCTAAGATAAGGTAACAGCAGAGAAATTTGTTTGTATGTTTTGTTCAAAAGATATAACGATAGGTGTTACCACTTCCTACAGTGGACTCAATGATGCCATCCGCCACGATTCCCAATGCTTCCACTCACGTTCCGGCTTGGAGAAGATTGGGTCTTAAGCTGAAGTCGGCCCAAGACTCCCCAGCGGTTGGAGCTGCCCAAGGAGAAACCTCGAAGAGGAAGAGACTAGCCACTGACGACAACACACCCCTCAAGAGAGCGAAAAACAATACTACATTCACTGCAGATTCTTCTGAGGACCCTATCACTCCTCAACTTGCGCGGAAAAAGTCGGTCACCTTCACCTCTGACTGCAAGACGGAGGACGGAGACAGCATCAAGCAATTATTCAACTCTTGGAAATCGGATCAACAAGCGCAAGGTCTTACTTTCGAGTTCGGCAAATCCAATCCTGCCTTTCAAACACCTGAGCCCCCGCAAGTCGAGGAACACGTCGATACAAACCTTGACGAGAAGGCACGCAAAGTCAAACGAGTCAAGAAGCGAACAGAGGATAAGTCTAGCAAGGTGAAGCAAAAGAAAACGTCCAAGATTGTCAAACCTTTGACGCCTTCAAGCCGACCGTTTCTACAATACCTTAGGCAGTACTGCGAAAGTCGGAACAACTGGAAGTTCAACAAAAACCACCAGAACCATCTCCTCAAGCACGCATTCAACCTCGAAGTCATACCTTCAGACCACGTCCACTTCCTCTATGAATACGTCAAAGGCCTGCAAGGAGGAGTTAGGACAAGGCTTCGAGATACAGCCATCGAGATAAAAATCAAGGATCAGGAAGCAGGCGCAGCTGGCTTCCCCGACAACATGGGGCTCCCAGAGAAACGGCAAAGAGAGTACGAGGTAGCAATGCAGGAATACGTTGCTACAATGACCGAAGTACATGGGCCGGAAGAATTGGGATATGAAGAGGGAATTCTGCTGGGACTTTCAGATGAGGGCATGAAGGAGAGGTTTGCGAAGAGAATAAGGACGGAGAAGATACTTGCCACTTTGGCTTCAACTCCATGTTTGAACGCGGGCACTCCATCAAAGACATCGGCAAAGGCGAATGGGAATGGAAGCGGGAACGGGAACGGGCAGAAGGAAGTTCACACAGCGGATGCGCTACCACAGAAAGTTGCTCGGAAAAGGAAGCAGAGGACTGTCGGCACAGTGGAATCGGATTCCAGTAGCAGCAGCAGCAGTAGCGACTCCGATTCCGATTCCGACGAAAGTTCGGATGATTCCACTGCGCAGAACGACCAAGAAGATTCTTCGTCCAGTTCATCCAGCTCATCGTCTTCGTCCGGATCAGGCGAAGAGAATAGCGAGTCCGAATCTGAAGATAGCAGTGACAGCGACTAGCTAGCTAGACAAGACCGGGTCTAAGCTGGTCAGACACATTCAAGGAGCCCTAAGTTGGGAATCTTTTGTGTGGGCAATCATGCAAAGTTCTCGCAACTATGGACTTCGTACCGGTGGACTCGGCTTGATTGTCACAGTGAGGGTAAATTACTCCTACGAATCGAAGATGATCCACACTCCGTTTCACCGTTTCGTAGACCAAAGGAGATCAAATACGAGTCTAAAGGCTTCACAATCTCCTTGAACTTGATCAAGCCATAGTGACAACCAAGATCGATATCTCGAAACCCATGTACCTATCAGAAGTTCGAAAATGTGCCTCGTGAACTCGTACATCTACCTAATGCAGCTCTACGAACTGACGTAATTCGAAACCAACTATTTCATCACACTCTCATGCGAGAAATTCACATTCCCATCCCAAATTCAATATTCGCTAACTAAAGTAGTGTGTATGCCTGCCTACCTAAAATACTGATCCCGTTGCAGCTAACACACCGGCTTTCTGGCCGCGGTGTGCGCCTGGCAGTCATAAGCCGCCACATAAAATACCTTAGGCAGCTGGGTTCGACCCCTCCTTACGAAACACAAAATCCCCGGCTTCCCCAAACTCTCCCCGGGCGCACATTAAATAGGCACCTTGGGCCAGACGGGGAGGGAACAGGTCAGCTATCATGTCGAGAACAATCGTATACTATTCGGCCCTGGTTGCCTTTATTGCGGGTAGGTCGTGTTCGACATAATTCACAGTGTATCATCTCTGACCGCTTCATGTAGCAACCGCAATGACGATCGCAGCGAACTTCATACCGGATTGGATTACCTGGACGGTCGATTCTCCTTCGGGTGAGCAATACACCAAAGAGGTTGGCTTGCACCGAAGCTGTTCCTCGACGACGAACACCTGTGTACCATTTCCGCAGAAGGAAGATTGTAGTGGCAGCGATAGATACTTCTGCTCCATGTGGCGATCTGTGGGCTTTTTGATGTCTGCTGCGGCTCTCTTGGAACTGGGTACACTTGTCGCATTCATACTGGTGCTTGCAGGAGGCAAGCAAAAGAGGGAGAGGGGATGGAAAATTTTGAGCTTCATGTTGGTGCTAGTGGGTGTTGCCCAGTGCGCTTCTATGGCCATTGTCGTAAGTGACACTTGTCAAACTTTCTGAGCTTTGCTGATGATTCAGGCCTATCTATTTGACAAGGACGATCGATTCTTTGTGGGCTGGAAGCTTGACAAGTCTTTCATTCTTTGCACGGCCAGCTGGAGCATTGCGATGATCAGCGCTGGGGCGATCTCGATAGCAGCATTTGCATTTCCCCCAGAAGGGGGTTACGAGCTTATTCCAGATCAACGGTATGCTTAGGAAAAGAAGTATGTAAACGGACTTCATGATGTGTCACAGGCACAGGCACAGGCGTTGGAGGGATAAATGATTTCGTTCTCGAGCGGCTGCTATCTCCTGAGTGCATTTTCAACAGCATGATAGTTGCATTGAGGCGGCTACCGGGTGGAGCATCAAGTGGCCGATATTACCAGTTGCGTAACTCAGCCAAACGAACACTTTTGCTGCAAAGTCGATATAATCTGTTTATGCAAACTTGCAGATAAATCATATTCGGTTTCGTCGCGGAGGTTTGGATGATGTGCTTTGAGTCAAGTGCTGAGCAAAAAAACGACTTACCTAGAGGTCCCTATAGGTAGGTCACTTGCTTCTCCACCCGACAGGACAGCCGTGTAGAGAGTTTGTTTGCGCATTATTGTCTTTGTGTTTTGTGTACAACATTGAAGGGGATAATTCTCTAGTTGAAAGACTACTCCCAAACAACCGATCAGTTGAAGCTTCGCCCGTCACAGCTTTACCCGCCTCGAATGTACTTACTGTACCACTGCAAGCAGACCCAAAGTCACAATCTCGTAACACTACCTTCACCCTAACTTTACTTGATTGTAGTTTTTGCCCACTTATCCTTATATTTTCGCACAAATGACTCGATCACCTACAGCCCCCACTCCGCTTCCAGACAGCTGAAATTTACTAGTTGGGATCTGTAATAGTGTACAGGATGCGGGAGAAAACTATTGACAATGCTCAGTTGGCCGAGTGGTCTAAGGCGATGGTTTTAAGCACCATTTACGAAAGTAGCGTGCGTTCGAACCGCACACTGAGCAAATTAATTTTTGTAGCCGTCATCTATTTTTGTTTTTTAAAACTGAGGCGATGCGAGTGAATTTTTATTTTTACACATCGTTGCAATCTTCGAAGGGCGGGTAGAATAATTAGACAGCCACCCACTGAAAAGGTCGGTGTTCAGAGGTAGGATTAGCTTGTGGCCTGTTTTTGCTCTTCAGCGACGCCCTGCTCCACTACGATAGATAAGTACGTCATTACTAGAAGAGCAAGAAGAGCGTATCAACTTGAACTCACTTACTGACCTTGTAATTCCTGTGTCTCTTGGAGGCGGTAAATTGGAGTTTTGCTGGGAAAGAGTCTGTCTTCTTGTTGTTAAAATCCATTGAGAAATCATTTTGTGAAGTAATTGTTGACTTTGATAAATCTACGACCACAAGGTAGGACGTAGAAATTCGCACAGCATCTAATATAGCTATTGAAATCTACTCGCTAATGAATTTTCAAACGTTGTTCGGCGCTTAGTGAACTTCAAGTGCGGAGTTAATGAAGCACAAGCGCAGCCAGCCAGTCTTATCGCGGAGGGGTAGCCTTTACTCGAAAACCTCGCATGTTCTTGGTTTCGTAACAACTTTCCGATTATGGCACCTTTACAAACTTCTCCGGAACCTTCAGTGGCTGCCCAAGGCCTTACAAAAGATCAAATAGCAACCTTTGAACGGGATGGCTACCTCATCATTCAAGATGCCTTGTCAACGTCAAAGGTTTCCGAACTTATAGCAGAAACTCATTCTCTCCTCAAGAACTTCTCTCTATCTGATCACCCAATGACTAAATTCTCCACTGGGGAGAAGAGCGACCACGTAGGAGACGATTACTTCCTTTCAAGTGGTGACAAAATCCGGTTTTTCTTTGAAGAAGGTCAGAATTCCGTATTCTTCAAAAGAAAGTTAGGTACTAAACCAATCCAGATGCATTTGACAAGCAAGGCAATCTGAACAAACCGAAAGAGAAAGCCATAAATAAAATCGGACATTACCTCCACGCTCTCTCCCCGCCGTTTGCGACCCTCCTCTCGCCATCGTCAGCAAACTCACCATCCCTCATCGCTCGTTCACTTGGCTTTCGCAAACCACAATGCTTGCAAAGCATGATCATCTGCAAGCAGCCCGAAATTGGAGGGGCGGTTCCCCCGCATCAGGACTCCACGTTCCTGTATACAGATCCACCGAGTGCTGTCGGATTCTGGTATGCACTTGAGGATGCGACAGTCGAAAATGGATGCTTGAGCTTCTTGCCCGGGAGTCATAAGAGTGCGGAGATTGGGCAGAGGTTCGTGAGGAAGAAGGATGGGACAGGCACGGAGTTTATCGAGAATAATGGCATGCGGTTTCCAGTGGGCTCGGAGTACGGGACGGAGAAAACAAATGGAGATTATGTGATGGGAGAGGTTAAAGCCGGGAGTCTGGTGCTGATTCATGGGAATTTGTTGCATAAGAGTGAGAAGAACATTAGTCAAAAGGGAAGGATCATCTACACATTTCATGTTATTGAGGGCGAGGGGTCATTGTACGATGAGAGGAACTGGCTTCAGCCGCCAAAGGAAGGATTCACAAAGTTGTAGACAGCGTGAATGAAGCACTGTGGTAAAGCATTCATTGACTCTGATTACTTGGCCGTGAACCACCCAACCATGTATTGCATCCTAAGGTATTGCAAAAAAAAGATAGTCAGGCCACGACTTTTGAGACCAGATCCCACCTTCAATCCTACTACACCCAAACGCAAATGAAGATCGGCTTAGAGACAATCAACCGCGAGCATAAGGATGGAAGCCTCTGTTGCCGGCTCTTCCACCGCCCCGATAGTTCGCCCCTGGCTTACCAGCATTCTTTGGTCCAGTTGGTGCGTTGGCAGGAGGAGCACTGGCTGGTCCAGATTGAGGCGGAACTGAGCCCCTATTGCTTCCACCACGAGCACCTCCTTGGAAACCTCCACGGGCACCACCTCCGCTGGGAACAGTTGGCTGGGGAACATCATCGTACATGCCCTCCCAAGAAGTCGGTCCACCACCATAACTACCCTGCTGACCCTGACCTTGACCATAACCACCCTGGTTTCGTCGCATCTGCTGTTGCTCATACTTCTGCTGCTCAAACATCTGTTGCTCGTAAGCATTGTATCCTGGGGTACCAATGCGTCCACCTGGGTTGCTTCCACCACCTGCAGCATAGTTACTTCCTCCCCCCATCCCACTGCCTCCTCCCATGGCACCGCCAGCTCCACCACCCATACCCATCTGCATCTGTTGCATCTGTTGCATTTGTTGCATCATAGCTGGGTTGATGCCTTGCATGCCATTCATAGCAGCGCCGGGGCTCTGGGGGCTCTGACTGCGGTTTCCTCCTGCTTGTTGCATCTGAGCCTGCATAGCTTGCATTTGTTGCATCTGCATCATCATAGCTGGATTCATACCACCTGGCATGGCTGGCATTCCTCGTCCACCGCCCATGGCCATTTGCTGTTGCATCATGGCGAAGTATTGTTGCATTCGTTGCCAGTACTGTGCCATCAACTGAGGGGTCATACCGGGAGCCATCTGGTTACCACCACCGCCTTGTTGGACTTGGTTGTTTGCGTTCTGACTCTCATCGCTACCTCCTTTGCGGAAACGACCTCCTCCACGGCCACCACGAGCCTCTTCCTCTTCTCTCATGTTGCCGCGGGGTTGGGCTTTCTTGACTTCGATTGGCTTGCCATGGATCTCGAGTGGCCCATCGAGACAGGCATCGACAGCTGCTTCGCTATCGAATGTGACGAATCCAAAGCCTCGTGGTCTGCCCGTGTCCTTGTCCATCATGAGGGTAGCATCAACGACTCGACCGAATTGCATAAAGTACTCTTTGAAGTCTTGCTCTGTGGCCTCCTGGCTGACACCACCAACGAAGATCTTGCTAGTACGCTCTTGCTCATCTCGGGGAATTGCCCTCTTGGGGTCGATCTTGCAACGAATATGTAAGCTGATATTTCGGGAAGAAATAAGACTCTTAGAAGAAAGCAAATGAAACCATTCAGTATCTTACGATTTTGCCATCGAGGTAGTGTTCCTTCACCATCACAATGTTGACAGTACGAGCATCCTTGAATGTGAGGAAGCCAAAGCCACGAGATCTGCCCGAAGCACCATCTCTCATGACAGTGCACTCCAAAACTTCACCAAATTGAGAAAAATAGTCCTTGAGCGATTCTAGGAGGGGTGTATTAGAAACTTTACAGGGTAGTGACAATTTTCAGGTACTCACGATCGGTTGTCTCCCAGTTCAATCCACCGATGAACATCTTGCTGGAAAATCATGGCTAGTCAGTAAATGTAAACGTACGGAAATCGATGACAATGAAATGAGATGGGGATCCAGGTCGGATGGAGAAGATGGCAATCGATATGCCCTCTCGCAGATTTTGGTCTAGAACACAAGTAACGCTTAGCTAGAGCACGTCTGGCGACGTCAGTCTTTCTCGCGTTAGGCTTTCTGCGCCCAGGACGTAGAGATATGGTGGTTGATGTGTAGTTCATGCGACACAACCAGATCGTAGATTGTACTGTCGTTTTGGCGGAGCAGGTATCCATTCCCCGCAGTACCTCACGCCCATCTTTCCAATGCGAGTCCACGCCATTGCAGGTCCGAGAAGTCATGCAATGAAGAACGACACTGCAAGATATCCAAGAACAATCGTTGTCTTTTGCTATCGTGATGCTAGGTACTGGCGTCGAGCGCTATGCGCTGCCTTTCTAGCCTATCTGTGGCCTCCCCTGATGCTCTATGGAGATTATCTCGACAATAGGCTACGTAGTAGGCTTGAAATATGGCCGCTGTTGACGTCGAATGCATGAGGCGAGATCAGTGTCCTTGCAATCCTCTCAAGATGCCAGTCTGGTCCCATCTGCAGATGCTCAGAGTCTCGTACATCTTTGCTGGTCTTCCGCATGCTCTTTTGGCTTTCACAAATTCCAACCAAGCCATCATCGAACCCACGCATGACTGGCAGTGGGCCGAAAGTCTTCCCCAATGTGGCGCTTGTAATATTGATAGCCATCCCTGTGCTACCAGCAATATTGACTCCCACCTAGTGCCAGCCTCTTCCAACTTCCACGCTCCGATTCCACCGGCCATGTTCCTGATTGCGGGTTTCAATGGTTCCGTATCCGCGATGTTGTGTAGCAATTGGGTCCGGATTTCGATTTTGCGCCCGTGTTTAATCGGAACATACGATTCGATGAAGATAGCGACCACTGTAGATGAAAGCACGAGAAAGAAAACGAAATTATAGCTTACCCGTCTTCCTTGATGCCAGGTCCATGCGCCTCATGGCTAGCTGGAGCCTCGTAACCATTTCCGTTCCCACCCAGGTTGAAATCGATCTCATCATCCATGTCTTGATCTCCATTGCTATTGTACGTCTCTTCACCTCCTGCACCGTTTTGTTCTGTATTCTCTGATGCCTTCTCTGCTTGAATCTCCTCTTGGACTGGCTCAATCTTCGGTTCGACTACTGGAGCTGCTGGCTTTGGCGCACTCTCCTCTTCGGTGTACCTGATCTTTGGGTTAGTCTATGGGTGGAAAAAGCAGTATAAAACAGATAGCATATGTAGATAAGATTGAGGGAGCGGGAAGTCGAAATGAAACTTGTGATCTTCGCCGCCTGCGGCACTGGGCTAACGAAGCTGAGCGCATACGTACAGATCAGCGAAAAGATCCTCTTCGAAATTGTCGGGATCGGCCATATTGAAGAGATGTCTTGTAAGGACTTGCTACGTATTAATTAAACGGCAGAGTGTTTTCAACTGTATGCTTGTCGCAGGTGAAGACCTATTTTAGGCACGAGAAACGTCAGGGTAAAGACGCAGTCTCCCGTGAAACCGAGAAAAGAATTCGTAAAAGAAAGGAAATGATAACAAAAAGAGCTTGGCCGCTCTTTGGAGGGAAGATTTTGTGGTGTCGATTAGAAGTGGTGGTATCGGCAAGGTGGAAGGGGAGGAGGGTTGAGCTTGGAGAGGAAGATCGATGAGGTATGCTTTACGCTAGTCCTTTCACTAGCGCCAGAGACCCGAACTGAGGAAACGCGTCGCGGACTTTGACAAACTTCAGGAATGAAGCATTCACCCAGATTCTGCGGGTTCTGTAAAAATGTTTTCTTCTTCATCTAGTGGTAAGAAGCCAGTACAACAGGTCAGTTGAAAATTCCGACTCTCGGCACAAAGCTGATTTCAGTCGAAGGAAATGGTACAAGTTGGTCAGTTCGAGTCTCCCCCCCACTGAAATGCGCCGGAATGCCCAACACGCACTCTTTGCGCATCTTAGGGCTTGGGAAGCTTGCTAACGCGCTGTTTGTTTCTTACAGAGAGGCCCGAGTACGTCTTGGTCCCAATTTGAGAGGGGAGCGAGGAAAATTATGGACGACGAGAGAGCATCACACTGACCACAAGACCCAGATCATCGTCTCCCTTTTGGCGTACCCGGACAGCAGAAGGACGCCGCGATCCCTCTCCAAAAAAGCAGGCGGCCCGGGATCCAAGTTTAGTCGTGGGAGCTTCGTATTCGCACGCCGATATGATGAGATTTGACAACTTGTACGCGTTCAGACCACACTTGCAGATATAGCTATTGATGTACACGCGTAGATCTTTGTCCTCAACTCCCCCCCGCCCAAGAACTCCACCCTCGTCTTCTTCACAGAAGACTCGAAGCGATGACCCTTCTCTGCACCGAGGATCTTCTGGCTTAGCCTCCCCTCCCAGGCGGAATTATAACGACTTCCTTTCTAACACGAACAATGACTGGAATGTGGACGATGAGGCCGACGAATATGACGATTATGGGTATGATCATGACGATGGGGACGATTTTGGGCTCCCTAGCATGTCGAGCATGAAACGGAAGAGCAAGAAAGGCCCGGAAAAAAGCAGCGCTGACGGCGGAGGGAATTTTCCTCCCTTCGGACAAGGGCTACAAGGGAGGTTTGGTGGCTTTGGAGCCA
This sequence comes from Blumeriella jaapii, assembly GCA_009599575.1. Taxonomy (NCBI): domain Eukaryota; kingdom Fungi; phylum Ascomycota; class Leotiomycetes; order Helotiales; family Drepanopezizaceae; genus Blumeriella; species Blumeriella jaapii. The sequence continues at coordinate 1,275,060 of VWND01000002.1, forward strand.
GAAGACTTTCGAATAGCGCTGATATTGCCATTGAGCGCCCAACGCCAAGCTATCCAGTGGCAAAGAAGAGCGAGGGCAAGATTCTAAGACCTCAGTACAAGGAGGTTCTCAGGGATCCGGCGAACTCGTTGCACCTTATCAACCATCCACCTGTACCTGTGAACGCCACCCCGAAAGAATCAGACGTACATTCAGCCCGGATTACGAGAATCAACAAGTTCAAAAGGATACTTCAGGCAACCTCAATTAATCTGGCGGAATTGAGAGCTGCGGCATGGTCTGGGGTGCCAGGAGAGGTCCGGGCCATGACATGGCAACTATTACTTGGGTATCTTCCAACAAGCAGTGAGCGACGTGTTGGAACGCTGGAACGGAAACGGAAGGAGTACTTAGACGGCGTGAGGCAGGCTTTTGACCGAGGGGGCAGCAGCTCTAGCACTTCGGGCAAGATAAGAGGGCTTGATGAAACAATTTGGCACCAGATTAGTATCGACGTACCTCGGACAAATCCTCATTTGGAGCTGTACAGCTACGAAGCGACGCAACGGTCTCTGGAACGAATCCTCTATGTATGGGCAGTTCGGCATCCTGCGAGCGGTTATGTTCAGGGTATTAACGATCTCGTCACACCTTTTTGGCAGGTGTTCCTTGCCAGCTACATCACAGACTCGGACGTTGAAAGCGGAATGGACCCTGGACAACTTCCCAAGACCGTTCTCGATGCCGTGGAAGCAGATACATTTTGGTGCATTACCAAGCTTTTGGATGGTATTCAGGATAATTACATTTTTGCACAACCAGGTATTCAACGACAAGTTGCGGCCCTTCACGATTTAACGGCTAGGATAGATGAGCCACTCGCTAAACATCTAGAACAAGAGAGCGTTGAATTCATTCAGTTCAGTTTTCGGTGGATGAATTGTCTTCTAATGAGGGAGATCAGCGTCAGAAACACCATTAGGATGTGGGACACATATATGGTATGCTAGCTCATTTCTCCCAGCGAGCCATTACCACAAGCGCACAAGAACTAACACGAAAACAGGCCGAAGAACAAGGCTTTTCTGAGTTCCACCTCTACGTTTGCGTGGCTTTCTTAGTCAAATGGTCTGATAAGTTACGGAAAATGGACTTTCAAGAAATCATGATGTTTCTTCAGGCTTTGCCAACAAGAGATTGGACTGAGAAAGATATCGAACTTCTTTTGAGCGAAGCATTCATATGGCAGTCCTTGTTCAAAGGCTCAACATCCCATTTGAAAGGCGGGTCAAGCACCACACCTTCAAACGCCGCTGCCCACGGATGATCTTACTCAATCTTTGGGTAAGATCAATGGCTAAAGCTCCGTCAGACCAGTCCAATCCAACTACCGCAGCCCTCGTGTACTATTGCAACAGACCAGCGCCCCTTATAACTTTTGGGATTGAGATGATCGATGGCCTCGTGATGGCTACACTCTTAGATAGTCGCAAGCGAATCAGCTAAAGGTGACGGGGGGCCTACACCTGATTTCATGCCTATGTAGAATGGAGCAAAGGAAGTCTGGTGGGGAGGGTGAGGTGAGATGAGGTGAGGGGTGAATAGATCTGGGCGATGTGTTGCTGCAACGTCACACACATTAAAAGAAATCAACCCATTCAACGCATCGGACAATCCAAGTGTTATTTGATTAGAGCGTCTGTGTGCCTTGTTCTTCCTGCGTGTTCTGCTTTCATCATGTTTTCCCTCGGCACTGCATCACAAATCTGCAGTAGCAGTGTGCCTGGGCGAGGGCACCTTCAAAACCGGCATTTGTATCTTGGCCATTCCCAAGACAGCTTGACGGCTATAACTACATAGCTCCTCGCCAGATCCGGTTCCGGCCCCAGAGTCTGATCATTCCGTCGAAACCTGATGGGCACATCAGAGCAGCACTATCCTCAGGACAGCAACATCGATCTTGGTTGGAGGCAAATCTAAGTAAGTCAAACTGGCCATATCTTGAACTATGCCCATAACTGAAGCTCCACTGGCATTGCCCTTTGTAGGAGCTTGTGCTCTCCAGTGTTCGATTTTGATTGCGACATTGAGCCATCAGAGGCTTCGCTTGAGGAGTGCTTGGCGGATGTTAGCAGCCTCGAGGCAGTTTGACCTTGGGCTGTTTCCTTACTGCCCTCAGAATCTAGCCGCTGCAGTTATCGTAGATACTCAATTTTAGTTCTTGCGGATGGGCGGTAGTGGGGTAATCGCATTTACCTTGGTCGTTGTTTTCAGGCTCGAACAATTTGCTGCCTCTTCAAGTGTCTAAAGCCTTCCTTGCTTCTAGCCAGCTAGCTTCTACACAATTGCCTTAGAAAACGATTGTTTTGTCTAATCTTAGAGTCGTCCTCGTGGAATAACCATCCTCGGAATGAAGTCAGTGGCGATAACAGGTACTCGAGAATATAGCACCGCCACACGTTAAATGTTTTATAGTCGACGATTAATTCAGGGACGAGATAGAAGGTGAAAGGCTTTGCTGAGGATTTTACACAGTTGTTAATCGTCAGGAGAGGGTGTAGCAGGAATGAAGAGAGGGGTTTGAGCAATGAGGGAGATGCTCCCAACACAAGAAGTGTAAATGAAGCATGTTAGCAATCAGCGTGAATAAACAGCGCAGCTTAATTCCAGTGTTAAAGCTTTAATGGATCTCGAATGGGACAGATTTTTTACATTTACAATTGGTGTTATTGAATATGGTGTGGTTGAAACAAGCCTTTACATTAGTAAAACTTGAGTTGATAAAGACTGCTTTTATTATAGACGTTTTCAAGCAAACCAAAGAACAACTTTTAGGGATATCTAGTATCGCTCACAAAGAGATTTGTTTTTCTGTGCGTCGAACCCAAAATTGAAGGAAACTAGGGATTGCCTCGAGATTGCTCTGCACTGCTATTGCTCAGTACTGTACATACGAAGCGATCTTACATAAGAAACTGCCTTTCCCCTGTCGAGCCTTTCCACCTACGACCGCCCCGAGCAGACACTTCCTCCTTTCTCACCACCACTGACAATATCGATCCTTCGCGTGTTGATCTCACGAATTCGTGACCTGCACGATCTCAGAAACCTGCTCTGGCGCATCCTCTTTTCAGGCCATGCGTCGTGTACAGGTATAGATACCGTTTCCCTTTCCGTTGTGCCTTAATCCCGGACCGAATCCTGACTCGAGAGCGAGAGAGTTTTGTGTATCAGCAGAAGAACACATATTTCTCACTGCCGGTTTAATAATTCGAGGATACTATAATGATGTCGGGCGCTTTGAGCAAAAGACAGCAGGCGCGCAACGAGCGCGCTTTGCAAGATCTTATGAAGTCTGTGCCTGGGAACAATGTGTGCGCAGATTGTCAGGCAAGAAATCCTGGTATGTTGGGCTCCTCTCCGTGTGCTTGCGATGTGTGCTAATGGCACTGTGACAGGATGGGCAAGCTGGAGTGTAAGTCAACAACACGTCAAGTTCGTAGCAGAAGATTGCTTACTCGAGATAGCTGGGGATATTTCTATGCATGCGGTGCGCCGCTCTGCACCGGAAACTGGGAACGCACATCACCAAAGTCAAATCACTGAGCATGGATTCTTGGACGAATGAGCAGGTGGAAGTACGTTCAATTTTGGTTTGGTTCTGGACGATAACTAAGATCTGCCAGAACATGAAGCGGGTTGGGAACGTTGCGTCCAACCGAGTATACAACCCGGCGAACACGAGGGCACCAATTCCTTTCGACGCCGACGAAGTAGATTCTGCAATGGAGAGATTCATCCGGGGGAAATACGTTGAAAGAGCTGCGCCACATCCTCCCGCAAGAAATAACACCGGAAGCACAAATTCGGATGATCAACCTCCTCCGCTACCACCGAAATCCGGAAGCAGATTTGGCTTTAGATCGGCCTCTTCAATCTTTCCGTTGTCTTCAAACGCTCGCAGAGAGTCGGCTACCAAGCAGAACTTTGAAAACCACGCACAGCAACGTTCACCTTCTCCGCCGAGGAATAAGCAATCGAAGATATTTGGTACAGCAGTAGGAGCCGTGGAAGCCGATGACCTGGATATGAAGCTGCAGAAATTACGAGATATGGGCTTCAGAGATGAGAGGAGGAACACCGCGGTTCTGAAGGGCTTGAACGGAAATCTGGAGAAATCTATTGAAACACTGGTCCGGCTTGGGGAGGGTGGCAGTGGAGGTCTAAAATCACCAGAAATCGCAGGACCGCCTGCGAATTCTCGATCAAGGACACCTGTGGAAGCCTCAAGCGGCTTGACGATAAATCGCACGCGAGATCTACCCTCGCCAAATTCATACAATCCTTTTGATATGCTGGATACCCCGCCGCCTTTACCACATCCTCAGTCTTCTCAATCTACTGGAGGTTTGGCTTCTCCTTTGGGGAACAACCCATTCCAGCAAGCACAAAACTCTCACTCGTTTGGAATTGCCCCATCTCATTCACAACACAACCTCAACCAAGCCTTCCAAAACATGTCTGTTCAATCCTCGCAGCCACTTTTCCCGAACCGTACCGGAGGTTTCCCTGCTCCACAACCTGCTGTTCCCCAACAAATACACCAACAATCCATGACACCTCCTATGCCTCCCATACCACAACAATACCACCAACCTGTGACGTACGGGAACTCGACACAACAACCTCACCATCCTCAAACACAGCAAAACAGCTACAATCCGTTTATGCAGCAAAATCCACCTACCCAAGCCCCTTCTTCCAACACGAACTTTGCGAGTAATCCGTACAATCAACAAACGGCAACGTTCCAAAGTCCCACGATTCCGTCTCCTGCTCAGCAATACGGAGCCGCCTTTTTCGGTAACGGAGGGCAAGTCCAGCAGCAATCGCAGATGAACCCTTTCCTCGGCCAAAATGCTTCACAGCAAATGAATCCGTTCCTCAACCAGCAGCAATCCCAGCTCCCACAGGCTAATTATTCACAACTGTACCAGCAACAAGGACAGCAGATCCACCCTCAGGTGCCACAACAGCCTGTCCGGGCGGACACGAGGAGTATAATGGACTTGTACAACTATCCTCAAATGGCGCCAACGCCTTCCAGTGCATTCATACAGCCAGGGCAGAGCCAAATCCAAGCCCAGCCACAGCCTGGATCTCAAGCAACAGAGTCACAACCAAGTGCTTCGGTGCCTCCCTCTGCCGGGACTAACAACCCTTTTGCGATGAGCGGAGGTGGTGCGAATCCAAGCTCTGAGGATACCCTGGGTCAAATGGGACAATTCGCTCCCAAGCAGAACGTCCATCGTAACGTCAGCAGAGAGAGTGTCGACGCAAGCGGCTGGGCAAATGGCCGACATAGCCCTGATGCGTGGGGATCCATTAGTGCGAGGTCTACGAGATAGGCAAATGAATGTAACGCATTGTCTGGATTCAATTGCATGTGCCTTTCCTTGCTTGTTCGTGTTCACGACGTCCTAGCAGAGTAGCGAGAGGTAGTACCTTGCCGAGTTCATCCACGCGCACGTAGACCTAATTGTGACGAACAAATCCACTCCACATCGTCGTCCTACGATTAACGTTGAAACTAGGATAACCCAACACCTTCCAGGCCGCCTCTTTTTTTCTAGTCTCGGTCGACTGCCGGGTAGGTATGCTACGATAGTCTCTGTTGTGGCATCTGGTCTTGTGACGGTTTCTTCCCAAACCAACCTTGCTGTAAGCCGGGATCTGATTCGATGGACCTACTTACTCGCCGGTGTTAAGCTAACAGCACCTTAGATCGTCTGCTTTGGCACAATTGAAGAAATTTGCAGTTCTCCCCGCCATCCGGCACAGACCCGAAAAGAGCTGCCGGACCAGATCCCCCTCCTACAGACGTACTGTACATACAGGACCGATACATACACATGAGTCTCCCGCAAGGTCGGCAACGGCAATAATGCGCGAGCGAGCCAAGTGGGCGCGAGTTGGTCAGTCGAGTTGCTCAAGTACTGTACTCCCTTGTGAGAGCATCTCGCACTTGTTCCCCGCTGCGGGGAATGCATGGCGCCTGCGTCTTGTGTGAGAATCTGCTGCCTCTGGTTCCGTTGTTTCTGTGCTTACAATACTTACAGGACAGGACTGTATACCTTGCCTCGCTTACCGATGCGCTCGCTCGGTCGTTCCTCGCCTACGGTCTACTTCGCCTATTGATCTATCTTTTGGCTGGCTGGGCCCTCGATACTTGAGTACTAAGTAAATAGCTTCTTTACCTAAGTACTCCAGGCCCATTTCCCCTGCCGTAGCTTCCTCACTCACAATAGTTCGTCCGGGGGCACCTGCTCTGTGTGGCATTTTTGACGGCCCCGGAATGTTGTGGCAAGACCCAGGCTACGGGGGGCTATAAATGTGATCCCTCACTTGCCTCATACCATCTTCTGAACAAACACCTTTACGCGTCTTGAAATCATCGGAGAGTCTTAGCGTTTTCGGACTGGCCGACCCTCGGTATATAAGAGAGATCGAGCTCTCACATCCCATTTTCTTTTTGCTCTACATGACAGCATCCGACATTCAACAGAACAAAGCCCGCCTTCCAAATTTCATCCTCTCTTCACTCCTCCCTCGCTCGAGGAATCATGTCGAAGTGCCTCGGAGTTCTCGTCCTCGTGGTGGTGGCGCTGCTCAGCTGCAGAACAGCGGCATACACTGACTTCTCGGTCACAAGCAACATCTCGCAATGGGTTCAGGACGACTGGTCTTTGAGCACCACAAGATATGAGCCAGGACAATTCCAGTCTCGGATGTCACTCGCCAATGGGTGAGTTTGAGTACCCTTCCTCAGTATAGTGAACAACGAAACTGATTTCCATACAGCTATGCCGGAGCTTCCCTTGCCGCTGCGGGGCCTTTTTTTGAAGCCGATATCAATTTGACCGATCCAAGTGGCCCCTCACCAGTCGGTGGCTGGCCTCTGGATAATCCAAGGAAGTCGTTCGCGACGATCTCAGGGTTCTTCAACGTCCAAGAGAATGCTAGCAGAACCAACTATCCTTGGTTGCAGCAGTATGGTTGGGATAGTTTCATTGCCGGTGTCCCCCACCCTACGGGCCTCTATTTTGCTTTTAATGGGACAACCTTGGATGCAACAGTCAGCAATGCCACAATCTCCAACTTTTTCACCAAGCATTCGTTCAAGACCGGAATCGGAGAATGGGCTTACACCTGGACACCCGAGAACTGTGGTGCTGCCTTCAACGTCTCTTACCTGGCCCTTTTCAGCAGAGCTAGACCCAATGTACTCGCAGTCAAAGCGACCATCACCCCAACCGAGGATGTTCGTGGCACTGTCACTGATTTGTTAGACGGTCGAAGTGCAGACCGAAGCTACCTGAATGTGAAGGGCCTGGATAATGACAGCGACACCATTTATACTTCTGTTCATCCTGACAACCTTCCAAACACCAGTGCGTGGATAGTATCCGGCGCCAATTTTTCAAACGCGTATACAGATCTTTCCTCGCGCACCAAGGTCGATGGAAGTATTGATCCAGACAGCGACTCGACAGTTGGCCAGGCATACAACATTATCCTCAAGGAGAGAGAGCCGGCTACCTTCTACAAGTTTGTTGGTATAGCTTCTACTGACAAGTTTGAGAATCCCGAAGAAATTGCCAGAGAGAGTCAAGAGTCGGCAAGGCAAGACGGTTGGGATGCTCTGGTGCAAGAGACGGCGACGGCTTGGGCAGAGATCATGCCAAGTGAGCTTGTAGATGACTTCACTGATCCTGTCACCGGCGAGCTGCCACATAACCCTGACGTCCAGGTGTTGCAAATCACTTCTGTTGTTAATGCATATTACCTACTACAGAACCTCATGCCGGAAGGTAGTGGACTCAACGACGAAAGCATCTCTGTTGGTGGCTTGACTTCCGACGCTTATGGTGGACTACGTTTCTGGGATGCCGATTACTGGATGGCGCCTGGCCTGAACATTGCATTTCCAAACTTCAGCAAGCAAATCAGCAATCTCCGAGTCAAGCAATTCGACCAAGCATTAGATAATGCCGCTTTCAACAGTCTTCCAAATGGATCTGCCTTGTACTCTTGGACTTCTGGGCGTTATGGAAATTGCACAGGCACAGGACCTTGCGTCGACTACCAATATCACCTGAACCCAGATATTGTGTTCAACATGATCCAGGAGTTCAACGTTACCAAGAACGAGACGGCGTTTGCACCTGCTAGACGAGTCATTGACGCCATCGCCATCGCTATGTCGAGCTTGCTTAAGTTCAACGAGACTGCCCAGAAATGGGACATTCGCAACTCTACCGATCCGGACGAGTATGCGAACAACGTCAACAATACAGCATTCACTCTCGCATCGATTTCTACGGCATTGAAAATAGCCAACGACTTGCGAATTGAGCATGGAGAACCGCTCAATGAGACCTGGCAGGAGCAAGCGAATAATGTCAACATTGCAGTCTTTGAATCGGGAATCACTCTTGAATATTCCACGATGAACAACAGTGCAGCTGTGAAGCAAGCTGATATTGTCTTGATGACGTATCCCCTGGACTATGACCAGAACTACACCACCGAGCAGAAGAATCTCGATCTAGATTTCGTGGGTTCATCAGATCCGCTTTGTACAGAAAGAAGCTAACGAATTGTACTGTAGTATGCCAACCGCCAAAGTCCCGATGGCCCTGCAATGACATATTCTGTCTTTGCAGCCAATGCGAACGGCTTGTCGCCCTCTGGTTGCTCATCCTTTACGTACGCATTGGCTGGCACACTTCCTTATCTGCGAGCTCCGTTCTACCAATTTTCCGAACAGGTCAACGATGACCCGACCACGAACGGCGATACCAAGCCTGCCTTCCCGTTTCTTACAGGTCACGGTGGCGCCAATCAAATCGTACCTTTTGGCTTTCTGGGGCTTAGGACCAACGAGCCCCTGCTTCGCATCAACCCCTCACTGCCACCACAGATCCCATATGTCAGGGTTCGCAACTTCTATTACGCGGGATCAACGTTCTCAGCAACTTTGAACAGAACCAACACCAATCTCACCCGACTCACCACTCCGGCGTCTGCAAGCGTCAACGACATCTTCGCTAACCAAAGCATCCCTTTCCTCGTCGGCTCCCTTGACGAGCCTACAGAGTACAATATCCAGGTCAACGAAACAATCGTGGTTCCCAACCGCTTGTTTTGGCAAATCAAGTCAATTCCTGGGAACATTGTACAATGTCTCTCCGCCACGAGCGAGGATGCCCACGTCCCGGGCCAATTCCCCATTGCAGCCATTGATGGTGCATCAGCCACAAGGTGGCAACCTGTCACTAACTCCACTGCCTCTATGACCATAGATACTTCCTCGGAACCCGCGAAATTGCTTACGAGCATCCGCTTTGACTGGGGTGCTCGTCCTGCCGTCTCAGCTACGGTGTATCTTGGTAATTACACCAACGGCATGGCGGATGCGGCAAGCGAGGTCAAGATCAAAATCAGTGGTATTGAACCGAACTTGCCGTACAATGTGGCAGAAGCAGCGGCTAATATTTTCAACATCGAGCCGGTGCAAAGCAATGTGACGACTTTTCAAATTCCCGATGGGACATGGAGTGGTGATTATGCGAGGTTGGAGATCAACGGGTGCTGGGAGAACGATGGAAAGGGTGCTACGGTCGGGGAGTTTGCATTGATTTAGCAAGGTCCAGAGCGAGGCGCAGAATTGGAGGATAGTTTGTGGGAACAACTTCGGAGGACAGGAGGTTTCTGCCACTCCCTTCGGCATGGGAGGTATGTAGTCGCTATTCAGGTCGATCCTCCCACGACTTCTTCCAACACGGCTTTCACGAGTTCCAGGTCTCTACACACATCGACCTTCCACGTGCTCACCGCAATTCTGCACGCAGGCTTTCCATTCCATTCCGTTCCAGAGATGTACATCTTACTCGTTGCGTTGACCCTCCTCACCAGCTCTTGGTTCAACTCGATGTTTTTTGCCCTGAAGAGGACAATGATATGGACATCCCCGAAATTCTCGTCCTTGCCCACCGGCAGGCTGGCAAGTAGTTCGAAGTCCTCGGACTCTTTCAAGAACCTCGATATGCCTCGAGCTAGCCTCACCTGTCTGGCGAACATTTCTGCGAGGCCATCGCGGCCGTAGGCGAGGAGCACAGCATACACCGGTAGAGCTCTGAAGCGACGCGAGTTCTCGAGGCCGGTGTTCAGCGGTGAAGCGATGGCGGATGAGCCTCCCGACAGATAGGCCGCGTTCGGGTTCCGGAAGACAGATGGAAGGATTCTATCGGAGCGGGTGAAGAAGAAGCCACAATCGTAGGGCTAAGGGGGGATTAGCACTCTGGGCCACAAGAAGCAGTGAGCAAATACGAACCACGTTGAGCATTTTGTGCCCATCTCCTGCGATGGAATCAGCAAGTTCCATTCCAGCTGCCGAGTTGATAAGCGAAGCGAATTCAGGAGTTGGCGGGAGGCATCTGGCAAAGGCGCCGAAAGCTATTCTCATTGTTAGTGATGCCTGTATCTAGCTGATATCATTTTTTACACACCTCCGTCAACGTGCAGCCAAGCTCCATGATCGTCACAAATCTTGCGGATCCTTTTCATTGTATCTGACCCATCAGTGGCAAATTTTCCAGTGTTGACTTCGCCCATGCTTAGGGCGACAATACTTACGACCCCCGCTCCCGCGGATTTCAATTCGCTCTCGAGCACATCGACATCCATTTTCCACGGCTGGTCGGTGTGAACTGCAATATCCTTGGTAGAAGCTCGGCCAATACCAACTATACTGGCAGCTTTGGACAAAGAGCTATGTCCCATGGTCGTCAAGATCTGAATCTGTTCAATCCCGGCTCCCAGACAAGCACCCAGCAGGCCGAGCTCTCCCACTCCCTCCATACCACCCCCCTCGGCTGTTTTTAGACGGGCATTGACAACTGATTCACGACCACACGCCAGTCCCAGAACGTTCGAAGCCGTGGCGCCGGTCGTGAAGGTCTTACCATGCCAGCCCTCTCCAAGGTTCAGAAGCTCAACCAGCATGCTCAGAGCTCTGTCCTCTACCGTGGTGGAGATACTCTGCTCTGGAAGATGCACCTGACAGCTGTTATCAAACGCCGTGACTAGGTTGTCGGCAATTTCTGCAATCGGGAATACTCCACCGGTCACGAAGCCGTAGTAGTTTGCAGAGGTCTTCTGCCCGCTCAAGCCGGGTGCGAGGTCCGCGAAGAGGTGAGTTTCTGTGACTACCTCGCCCAGACCCGACGCTGGTAGGGAGCGAGGCAGGCTCTTCTCGGCTCTCTCCAATGCCGACAGAGAGGGCAGGACATCGTTGGGGGTCGTCTCGATGAGGGCTCGAAGTTTGACGTAAGAAGAAGATATCGAGAATGTCATGGCGGTTGAAGAAGAAGATATCGAGAATGTCATGGCGGTTGTAGAGAAGTTAGGGGTGCCAGTGTTGGCAGATGTGACACGAGAACGATTAGAGGCCCGCTGTATCAGTGGTACACACGTGAAAAAGAAACTCTCGTTTCTAGTCTTCTGTACCTACTTGGTGAGCTCGTGGGAGCCATTTTTACCTGGAATTTCTCCTCGATCGGTCAGGGCAACTGCACCTTTCCTATCCTGGTTAAATTAAAAACAATCACGGATGGCCTACCTAAGCGAGACAACAGACAGGGGTAAACAGGGGCATAGAAGAAAGAACATGCCTACAGTACGAAGTGCATCCTCAACGACGAGGAGGCTAGAAGGCCGTAGACGTTCTGTATCATCGGCCAGAAGGTTGGAATTTGAAGTAGTGCAAGGCCGTATTGTCAACACTGCACGAGCTGTGGGACGAGCTGCGAGTGTTCAAACTTAGTATATGGTCGCATGTAGAAGTTTTAGCGGATGCCGCTGGTGCCGCTTACCTACAGTACTGTACGACAGTACAGTGCAAACAAAGCCCAAGCCCGTATCCTTGTTGAGACTGCACTAGGGCGGGTCAACCTTACATAGTATATCTTCATCATCCAGGACGATACGCGATCCGAGATCACACATTGGCACCTTGCAAAACAGCAAAAGAATCTCCTTCCACCAGATTTCCAGGCAGTTGAGACTCGAGAGCATACGAAAATTGAAAATCCCATGCATACTTTGACTAAGGACACTTGCCACCAGGCAGTATAGAAACCCACCCCCCCCTCCGGGGGGTCTGGAACACTACATCGAGACCGCCGCCATGCATGACCAGCAGTATGACCACGATAATCGTTCCCCACTGACAAGCTGCATGTCTGTTCGGGCTTCCGCATGGGAAAAGCCGGCAAGATCTCACTCGCTCAGAGAGAGCCCTTCTCCAACAAGCATTAGTGGATTTATGGAGCAGCCATGGAAAGATACTTGCCCACCTTACCTCGAGGAAACCAACGGTTAGAGTACGAGGAGCGTATTTAGCTACCTATGCTCCTGGAGCATGTTTTTCCCAACAGGTCTACAGTGCAACCGCTAACAGCCAACTCCTATGTTCACGGCAATTTTGCAGAGAAAAGAGCAGCTGAAGCCTTTTGTTCAAGGCCCCTCGATATGACATTCTCTCTCTAAGTGGTAAGCCTCCGACTTCTCGAGCCGCCACAAGGGCGAAGCGGGATACTGCCTAAGGTAAGTCGCCAGCCGGGTGAGATACCTGGAAGGTTTGTTTGCCATCGGAGCATCAACAAATCCAGCAAGCTTCAGACGAAACGCCTGCACCATCTTCCACTGGCTCTCTTCCTGTTTGCGGCGACCAGTAATCGACATTCTACATAGTATCGTTCTACAAACGAAATTCTTCCGGGTGAAGCTACCCCGCCTGGGCCTGCACGCCCTGGAGGGTGGCACCAATGGAAGCCGCAGCAAACAGACGCAAGGGTAGCAGCTGTACAGTATGTACATCGTATGTTTATCCCTATCTCCCGGCCAAGGAAGACCTTTCAACTTACAAGGGACCTGAGACGATGCTCGGGAGCCAAGTTGCAATCGAGATGCTAGAAGAACGGGTGCAAGACCAAGCCTCCAAGGACCAATTTGCTGGAACATGGCTAAAATGACCCACATGTCCCAGGACACCAGCCCGGCGTGTACACTGCATCGTGAGCTGTCACAACTACGCAGCAAAGTGAGCATTTGGCAATCCAGCAGTTCGGGGCTGTACCTCCTCCCCCATCCACTATTCAGCTACCAAGGGGCTCGTTGGCAGTCTTCTAACGGAGGAGCGGTGTGCTGTATGCATCCAACCAAATTTAAGGGATTTAGGAAGACGTGGCAAGCAATCCGCCTCTCCCCTTCCCTTTCCTAGAGCAAAATCGCGGAAATGCAATCCGATGGGAGTAGTGCACATGGCTCGCCGCTGGCGAGATTACAATCGCCCATTCAAGCAGACGTAAGTAGCTTTGAGGTTCAGGAAAGTATATACTGACGACCAGACAAAATCAGTGCTCTCCAAGCATGTACAGCCCTGACGAGTAAGTGTGTCTGAAATCTGGAGACCGGAGTTGCACAGACATTTTGATGTCGTGTCTAAAAAATCCTGGGCCTGGGGCTGAATCATGTTGAGAACAGCTCTTCAATATCGCTAACGGACGAAGTTTCGAATTTTGAGGAAGAGAACGGAAGAACTTACAATGGCTACCGAGCTGGGAGTATGTAAACTTTTTGAATCTTCGCATTGTCGTGACTGACCAGTGTAGCATACCCTTTTCCTAACGACGCTTCCGAAACTGAGCGTCTTGACAACCAATACGAGTTGTTCAAGTACATCTTTGGGGGACGAAACTATTTTGCGCCGTTATCAAATCCAAAACGTATTCTGGACATTGGGACTGGAACTGGCCAATGGGTATGTGGAGATATACCCTTGATACTCAGAATGAGCACCAAAGACACTTCTGAGAATTCCCACGAGAGAAGATAGCACTGAAACATCAGCAGGCAACCGAGATGGGTGACGAATTTCCAGATGCTGAGGTTGAGGCCACTGATCTCTCACCTATACAACCGTCCTCTGTCCCGGTCAATGTACATTTCTTTATCGACGACGCTACTGAGGACGATTGGGCAGTTCCGCCAGCACGTAAGAATAACGGAACAGTGTTCATTTTCCAATCTTCCCGGTCTGTAAAAGTACCATCTTCTAACCGCATAGCCATCAGACTTCGATTATATCCATACTCGAATACTTCTTGGATGCTTCCCAGACTTCCGGGACATCATAAGGAAAGGCTTCTTTTACACCAAGCCGGGTGGGTACATGGAGAGCCAGGACGTACTGTTCATTCCGCTCTGCGACGACGGCACGATGCCGGATGACTGGGTCTTTCTGGACTGGTCGAGATACTTAGGAGATGCGGCCAGTAGGGTTTCCTCATTTCCACCTCTGGCCTTTGGTTTTAGGATGAAAAAAGCTGAAAGTCTCCACAGTGGCAGCAGGCCGCACCCTCGTGATAGCCGACAAGCTGAAGCGATGGTATGAAGAGGTCGGCTTCGTCGACGTCCAGGAGCGAACCTTCAGAATGCCCCTCAATCCCTGGCCAAGAGATAAGCATCTGAAAAGCATTGGCAGGTACTCGGAGAAGAACTGTCTGGATGGGATATCCGGCTTCAGCTTGCGCCACTTCTCCCGCGTACTAAACTGGACCATGACTCAGATCGAGGTGTGAAACTTTTGACATTTGTCTGTGGCTGGAGAGCTGAACAGCGAACAGGTGTATCTCGTCAACGTACGACAAGCAATATCCGATAGAAATGTGCATGCGTATCACAGGGTGTATGTTGTGTGGGGTAGGAAGCCGCTCGAAGGCGAAGTGGCTCCTCCGTCGTCGAGACAGCCCGGATCATGAGGAGCGGACTGCGCCTCGCGACATCAACTGGGATTGCACGGCGTCGATTGGGGTGAACTCGAACAACATGGGAATTTGCTGTTGTTTAGGTGTTGAGAGTGAAGGGATGCATTTCCGTCAGCTTGCCTCACTTGCAAGCAGCCCCGAATACCCCCCAGGTAGTCACTCCTTCCTTCTTGCACAGCGACTAGTGCATGCCCGATGTGGACTAGCACCGAGTACATGCTCCCCCATGAATCGGAAATTTGTATTACTGAGACTTCCACAGTCAACAAAAGACTGAGGAATGAATATCGCACATCCGTCTCCTTGTTTCTCTATATCTCCGTGGTAGATCCAAACACTTGTTCGTGATAAAATAGTGCTTAAGACTTTCGAGATCTCTCTTTGTCATCGTCAATTTGGGTACTCTGGTATGATCAGGAGCCTGGCCTTCTCCCGTCCTGTTTTCCAAGCTTGCCCATGCAGTCAAGTTAACCAGTCCGTTCTCTAATGAGAAGAGACCTTCCCAAATCCAGATATTTCGTGAACTCAAACCACGCCGATTCGAAGGTTGCCCTACCTTAACGGGGTGACGAAGCACCGTGTAGCAATATCGGACATAGTGGAACAGATTCTCGGCGATGATCAGAGCCGAAGTAAAACCAAAGAAATCTATTTATTCATAGAGAGACGTTGCCATATAGCTTGTGGCAAATGTGCCTGATTACGTTTTATCAGACTTTTTTTTCGGAGTCACTTACTATTTACATCGATGTGCATAGCAGTTAAGAGACTTGACGCAATAACCGTGTAAAGACTAGCGCAGTCTCTCGATCATCGCTTTGAATCTGCCTTTGTAGAAACAGATTTCCCAGGGGAGAATTTGAGAATTTTGTTTCCAATACAAACAAAACTGTCTCCTGTGGCTCGGATTAAGACTAGTGTTGGGACTGGGCGCAATCGCTCGATCGGTATCTGAAGAGTTTTAATCGTCGTGTATCGCTTAGCTTTCTTTGTTTTACAACAGAAGCCTCTGACGATACTGGCACCACTTAGGAAGTGTATCTGCCCCTCTGTGTTATTTGCGCAGCGTTTCTCAAGATTCTCCTTTCACTCTATGATTAGAAAGCTTCGAAGGAATCATCGCCTTTCGATGCACACCGCAAGGGAAAACCCAGACGAGAAACTTTACTCCGAGAAACTGGGTGGAAGAAAATGTTTCTGGGACCCGCGTCTGGACATGAAGAAAAGGAATCCTTGATTCTTATCGATCTAGCAGCTCTTTTCTCAGACAAAGATGAAGAACTCCCGAAGCAGAAGACGTCAAGTATTCCTATTTGCTCCAGTCTTTCCTCGCATAGCAAGCTTATGTGACATGGGGAAACAGATAGCAGCCAAAAGACCATTTCTCGCCAGCGAACCACTATCCGTCTTCTAGCCTGCCTTCTCGCTATCTTAATCCCTGCTAACACTCCCTTTCTTCTCAAGTCGATGTTTCCATCCAGGGTCAACGTCAGGCGTGAAGCCCTGCTGGAAAGGTTCTCTCTTGTTCCCGCCGATTCCCTTCTCAACAAGCACTGATCAGCATATTCTACTCGTCTTTTGTTGATTTATCGGTATCGCAATTGTGTCTCAGGATCACAGACCAGTCCGCTCAGCATGGCGGCCTACCACCGATCGCGGTTTCGCATATAACGGCCTGCCTGCCTTTTGGCGTATGCCGCCCCTCGGGGTGCGAGGTCGACGACGACCTCGCGGGCTAGACTCAATACCTGTACGTGGTGCCTGGTACGAACCTTCAGTTTCTCGATTATAATCATCTTTCTCCTGCGGCCGAAAGGTGGTTGTATTCGAAAATTCTGGAGAGCCAAAATTAAGCAATCGACACGTGGCGACTTCGAAAAGATTTTTTTTACCGGCGATCCGGGCCATTTTTACGATTACGCATAACAAAAACTACGATTTACCTAACGAGGGCATATTTACTGAGAATTCCAGAAGGATTGTATTAAAAGAAAAAAGCGGAAAATAAAAATCGATAGCTCGAATATCGAAAACCCGGTACAGCGCCTTCGAATAATCGTCTTTACCGAACACAACCGACTCGACAGCATATTTGACGGAGGAAAGAGTGCCGGTAAAACACACGCGTTTGCAAACGCGTATAAATCAGGCGTTTGAAAGACAATTCGGTGCCGCTAATTCGAAGTTCTGAAAGTGCTTTTCAAGATACAAAAAAGCTGCGATACCGCGGGATCAGAGACCCGGGATATGCGTATTAAAAAAGCTTTTCCTTAATCGTAGTTTTTACTCTTTTTAATACGCATATACTTTGTAATCTTCAAAAACATCGAAGGCTTTTTAATTTCTAGTCTGCTTTTTGTTCTTTTTCTTTTTTAGGCTTATTGGTTATACCACGTTTGCGTTTTCACGCGATTGACAGGTTACATTTGTGACCGGTGTCGTATGCACAATTCTTGGGTTTAAACCCAGAGCTTTACGCTTATACCTTTTTTTTTTTACTGACGGATCATCGCAAAAGGCGGCGAAAAGCGTAGTCGACAGCAGCATTAGCTGTATTAAAACGAACTGCTTTCGGAGTCGTACTTTTGTATTTAAATCCTTAGCTTAGCACGTCTCCGTACCCCCTGGGAGGTCCTAGGAAGGCAGACCGAGTTATGGCTGCCCTCCGCTAGACGTTAATCAATACTACTACTACTACTACTACTACTTTTGGCGTATGTACTGCGTACCTACACAAAATAAGAACGACAATTTCTGGGCCGGGTTTGGCAACCCTTTACATCGCAACCGTTTTCTTTTTGGCAACATGGCTTCAACACACACAGTTCGCAAAGCTGGCCCTTCGCGGCTTTGCCGGCCGCATCGCTTATTCCGTTGTAGACATTTGGTTTAGTCACACTCGTCACGGTACGCACATACCTACAATACAATACAATGCGGTGCGACACTTCCTGGAAGTCTCCCACCCCGCACTTATCGTATGCTCTGGCTCCGGTATCACTGTATGCATAACCTCAGTCACTTCCAGCGTTACTACAATCACCGTTGTCGGCTTCGTTCACGCCTCCGACCGCTCTGTTTCGACGCACGGAAGACTCGTTGCACGTCAGAATCCACCCGCCCCCCCACCGTCTTCGTCTCAATGCTACTCGCGTGTCTCCTCGGTAGTGCACACACCGGTTACTTGGGATCACCCTCGGGTTGTAGATATAGCCATTCCGCTATCGATGTACTTCAACCACTTGTGCAAGGAGGAGTCTAGAGACAACCGAATCCAATCTTTCGCCTCTAGGGGGGGTGTCGTACAGGTCATCGCTTGTTTGTTGGGCGTAGAGGCTCCACAGCCTGATACGCATCTTACAGACTGCGGGTCCGCTTTTTGTATTGTAAAATACCTACCTAGGTAGTAATTCTAACCTATTTGATAGCTTCTATCGCCCATGTTAAAGAAGTGTACAATTACCTATACCTAGTACGGGCCTGATGTCCCCACTTATCTCTTCCTACTTACCTACTGTGCAGTAAGAAATCCGTGTCCCCCGACTTGGATCTCTTTGCAGGGAATAAACGTCCTACCGACCTTGAGACTAGCTTATGATTTCATTACTATACTATACTATTTATCTATTTGCATGTCTAGACTAGTTTAGCATATCTTCGTTTTGCATTCCTTATCTCACTACACCACCTACTACAGTAGCTGTCACATCTCGCAAGCAATGTGGAGAGGGAAGAAGCGCTGCAGGAACCAAGAAAGATCCAGCTCATCGCCTCTCTGTTTCCCATCGCAACGACTATTCCGCTCGAAAGCGCAACGCGTGCCTTCTCGCAGGCTATGGCCGTGACTTACACCCCTCGCTGTAGAGCCCCCGGTTCAGCACCCAGCTCTTCACACCCGGCGTTACCAGGCTCCCCAATTTCTCCTCGTCTCTCGCTCGTGCAGCTTCTCGGACCCTCGTACTGCTGATGACCTCTTCGCTCTCTTTCCTGCCTTCTACCAGCTCGATCCTCTTCTCGGTGACCCACTCTTTCAAACCACCTACGCTTTCCAGACTCCCCTCGCCAATGTCCCTCAGGAACTTGCTCTGCGCATCTCGATCGCCCCATTCGTCGTCCGCGCGGTACGTCACTCGCAGCTTGTGCTGGCGGAGAAACGGTTGCAGGGGCGCCAGCGTATGTGCGGGCGGGTAGTATTTCGTGTCTAGGCATCGCACGAGCGTGTCATAGCCGATCAGATGGACCTGTTCTGTTTCCTGGGACGGGTACGCTTCAGAGGGGGAGATGTGGAGGGATTTGTCTGCGAAATATGGTAGCGTGGTGAGGCCGATGTCGATTCCGGTCGGGTCATGCTGCTGTGGCTCGGTCCCTCCCGCTTGTGCGGCGGGCTTCATGTCACCGAGAACATCCTCCGCAAACACTTGCATCATCGCAAGCCGCTCTTCAAAAGATGCCGGCTGGGTCGCCTTGTCTGCATTCTGGATGGCGAGGAGAAGCAGGACTCTAGGCGGCTTTGATGACGGCCGAGAGGAGCGCAGAGCCGAGAGGATGATGCGCGCATGCGCGAGGGTTGGTGGGTTGAAAGACGAGTCGAGTATATATACTATCTTCGGTGGAGAAGCTGCTGGACGGTTGGGAAGAGAGCAGACCACTTGGAAGACCGACTTGGAGCTTTGGAAAAGCTTCAACGCGTGTCGGAAGTGGGCGAGGATCTGTTCGGGGTTGGATTGCATCGGCGCTACCATGGCTCTATCAAAGAGCCAGCGAGAACCAAGTCGGATCCTTCATGAGAACATCGAGTGATCGGAGAGGAACACGATCAACAACCCATGAGGTCGTGGTGGAACCAATCAACATCCAGAGATGTGCATCGGATGTGTTGCGGTACTTGGCATGCGAGGCTACCTTATTTGCTCGGCCGTTGGTAGATACATATCGACATCAACATTGTACATACCACACACAGCCTCTCCTCCAAACTCGGATTGTTCCTGGAAATCATCGAGAATCCTCGGCCTCGCCCATTGACGGTCCCCATGGCTCTCATTGAGAACTGGATGCCCCCGTCCCGAGAGAATTGGGAACTGGTGGTGTTCCTATTCCAATTCTTCCCACTGGTACGTCCGTCTGCCTGCCGTGTGACCACAGCATTCCCACAACCGCACATGAATCTAACAGAAATGATAACAGGTTACCGTCTTCCAATGGGTTCAGCCTTGGTACGGGGCTGGCAAGACCTCCAGCGATAGTCGGCTCAACCTGCCGGGCAAGATCGCGTGGATGACGATGGAGACTCCGGGCCCTCTGACCTTGCTCTATGTAATGTATACTTTGCCCGGCCAACTTGGGCTCGCCGAGCTGCCGTGGGAGAACAAAGCCATGGCCGGACTCTACGTAAGCTGCTGTTCCCTATCCGCATCTCGGTGCGGCGATGTGAGAAGCAGTTGAATGCGCACTACTCACATCTGCCTGCAACAGACAGTCCACTACTTTTACCGCGCCATCCTCTGTCCCATTATGGCCCCGTCCATGTCCCCCATCCACCTGCTCGTCTGGCTCTCCGCCCTCGGCTTCCAGATCACCAACGGCCTCTGCATCGGCGCCTGGCTTGGAGGCCACGGCCCAACATCCCGCCTCGAATGGCAGGCCAACGGCCAGACATATATCTCCGGCGCCCGGATCGAGCTCGGCATTATGATCTGGGCCTTCGGCCTGATGGGCAACATGTTCCACGACGACGACCTCCGCGAGATCCGCCGAGCAGCCAAGCGGGACCAGGAGCAGCGAGCCAGGGAGGCCGAGAAGAGTACCGGCAAGGGCAAGGCGGCAGCTAAAGGGGTGGACAAGTTCTACATGATCCCCATCAATGGCATGTTCCGCTGGATCTTCTACCCGCACTACCTGTTCGAGTGGATCGAGTGGGCGGGCTTCTGGCTCGTGGGCGGCTGGCATTGCGTGCCTGCGCGCACTTTTCTGAATGAGATTGCGACGATGTTGCCGAGAGCCTTGCAAGGAAAGAAATGGTATGAGGACAGATTCGGCAAGGAGGCGACGGCAGGGAGGAAGGCCATCATCCCCGGTATCTTGTGATCTTGGGGACTTGAAGGAAAGGTCTCTCTCTCTCTCTTGGGGCCGTGGACATGTCACGTGTTTGAGCCATGGACGATCGACCGAACACATAAGGTCATATCACGAAATGGTATCATCAAGGAGGGGAGTCATTAGGGAGGCGTTTCATTACTCTGCGTTCTATTCTAAGAGCAGAAGCAGCAAACTGCATGACATAGAGCAACTGTAAACATAGTTTAGCCAACCAGCCCCAAGAGGGTTCCATTTGCACGCCAACACCGTCACCGAACCGCAAGAACATGAAATCGCAATCCCTCTCCTTCATCGGATCATGTGCCCTTTCCGAACAGCGATGCTAGCTTCTCCTCTGCATAATCTCGACCTTCTTCTCATAATTCACGGTAGGATCGTTCAGGGCGTCGCCATCCTGGCCAGGATTGGCCATCTCATACTCTAGCATCTTGATGAACTTGTAGAAGAAGACGGCGATGAAGGTGCCAATCATGGGTCCAACCCCTATTGCTCATCGTCAGCCACAGCACAGAAGACAAGCGGCGGGAAAGCCAAGACTTACAGTAGACCCAGTGCTCCTTGTCAAAGATACCCGTCACGACACAAGGCCCGAAGCTCCGTGCCGGGTTCAACGAGCCTCCAGTGTAATACACGCCGACCATCTCCGCGATGAACAAGGCGAGCCCGATGCCGACGGGCGCGATGAACGTACCCTTGTGCTTCTCCTTCGCCAGCATGAAGATGGTGAAGACCAGCTCGGCCGTGAGGAAGGCTTCGATGAAGACTCCCTGGACGATGCTGGTGCCACCCGCCAACGTGGTCCTGACGTTCAGCTCCGTGGGGAACAAGCCGATCACCATGGCCGAGGCGGCAATGCCGCCCCCGATCTGGGCGACAAACAGGCAGAAAGCTCGCACCACGGGTATGGCGCCGACCATCACCATGCCCAGGGTCACAGCGGGGTTGAACAGGCCCCCCGAGATGCGGAAGAAGATCCACACGTTGACCATGAGCGAGAAGCCGAAGATGACGGAGATGTACAGGTAGACGGCGACGTTGAAGCCGGTCGCTCCACCGGACGTGGTGCTGTCACCTGCGTCGGACTGGATGTTGGCAACCTGGGTACCGGCGAAGGCGAAGAAGAGGAACATGGTCGTGCCGACGAACTCGCCTATGGTGGCTACGAAATCTACCGTTGCACGTTAGCCGAGATTCGAGATTCAGGTGACGACGCGACGGCGAGTGGAAGGGCTGCGCTTACGATTCTTGAACTCGCTGTTCATCCACTGTGTCCAAGGCAATCTCATCACCTCTGCCTTCTCCTCCGGAGTCAGGCTCTTGAAGTTGAGCGTCGCCCGCCGACTCCTGTGCGCGTCGTAGTTGTACCCGTCCACGCTCTCCTCGTCACTGATCCTCTTCCGCTCCGTCCTCCAGCTGTGGCCAGCCTCGAGATCAACATCAATGCCCAGCTCGTCGTCGTAGTTCCTCGAGGCGATTGGCGTCCTCTCATAAGGGTCGAAAGCACGACGCGAGCGCGGCACTCGCGCCCCCCTCGGGATACTCATCACGCTTCGCATACCCACGGTCATCGTCGCGATAGTAGTGGCCTTCGTCCCTCGACCTCGGCGAGCGCCCGTACCCAGAGTCTCGGGGGTAGTTCGGGCGGGCCGCATCGTACTCCCCTCCGGAGGACTCCCGGTAAGGAATGGAGGAGCTTGGCCTACGTCTGAGACCTGGTTTGATGTCTTCGGGTGTGTAGGAGGGCTCTAGGGGAGGTTCCTCCGGAGAGTAGCCGATCCGAGGTTGGTAGTGTGCTCGCATCGGCGTGACCGGCGTCGGGAGGACGGGCGAAAGAGGGCGCTTGATGAGCTCGCCGTCCGTACCCTTCCCCCCGTAGTTGGGCGGAAGCTCATTCGACATTTCACCGCCAGACATCTCGGTAGCGGGCGTTGGGAGCAAGAAGCGTTGATCGGGTCTGGTAGTGTGTGATTCTTTGTCGAGGAGAATCTATGGGCTTATATGCTGTGAAGTAGTAGGACGTGTTTGATGAAGGCTGTTAATCTGACAGAGATGGGACGACTGGTGGTATTATATAGAAATGATGCTCGTGCAAGCACTCAACATCAGTCAATCCAAGTTCGTCGGAAGCCACCTCCCAAGCCTGATCCCCTCCCCGTCTTGACTCTTGAAACCTTCGCCCGCCACCGACGTACTGTAGGGATGGCTACCGCCATCGGAGACCCTTGAGGCTCGATGCTTGTCATAACGGCATGGACTATAGCATGCGCAGCTCGAGGAGCAAGTCGAAGGGTCCCGGGAGTGTAGAGTTTAACTCGTACTATGGGCTGGTACAGTAGTGAATGTACAGTAGAGAGACAGCCTGAGGACTTGCGGTTGAGGGGACGCCCCTGCGAAGATCAAATGCGAGCCAGCCAATGTGGAAGATCGTCCGCCAGACTCGCGCAGGGCAAAGAAGCACGCAGAGGACGAAGGCGAGAAAAAGGAAAAGGGTTTCCACGATTGACGTCAAACGAGGCATCGAAGACGATCACCGCACCGGAGATGGCGTAGTCGCGCGGCCAGCACATCTGTCGGTTGGACTCCGGTCGATGCGTCTCGCGATATCGCGTCGCAATCTCCTCTTTTCCGATCAAGTAAGGACCGAGAGATTCGCAATCTCTGTTCTCCCGTCTCTACGGGACGAGGGGGGAGACCGATACGGGACCAACAAGCTGACACGCGCACCGGTGCCGGTCCCGGTGTGCGGACGTGGAAGGCTGGTGCTGGGAGGTGTCGTCCGGTGTGTATTGGAGGTCGTCGGGGATGTCGTTTCCGGGATGAACCTCGAAGGTCGCGACGTTTCGCAAGTTGGCCCAACCTCTTTCACTTTCACTTTCTCTCTCTCGCTCTCTCTCTGCAGGCAAGGCTCGGAGAGAGAAGTCGAGCGCTTCGGATCATTTCTCCGACCGTCTGATGTGCGCGAGAAGCTGACGGCATCACGATCGGGAGCTCGAATTGATGTCTCCGGGGTCAACGCGGGGCCACAGGACCACAGGACCACAGGACCCCTCTCGCCCATCATCTGCACCACGGCCTCGCTCCAGAAAGTCAGAAGAAGGCCGCGACAAGAGCAATGATCGCTGAGCTGATCGCGGGTACAGTACAGTACAGTACGGTGCTGTGTGTACTGTATCTGTAGGGTCGTGTCGTGTACATACAGTAGTACGGCGATGGATCTGCTGTGATGAAAGCCAAGTCGCGAAAAGTTCGTTCCAAAAGCCTAAAACCATCGCGAGGCGAGCGACCGGGGATGGGGATGGGGATGGAATGGGGGAGGGGGAGGGGGAGGGATGGGGACGCGGGGGCGGAGATCCATGTGGTCCAACGTCGAGTCACGTGCCACTCGCGAAACTTTCACCCGAGTTTTCTGAGAGATGGATGGGGGAAGGGAAGATGGAAGGAACTGCAAGGCACTCCTTCCATGAATCCCGTCGGCTCTGACTCGAAAGCCGCCATAATACGCATGTGAGATGGGATGATGGGGTACTGTAATGTGCTGTAATGTACTATTCTACTCTACCGTATTTACCGTACCGTACCCTACCAAAGTAATCACGACGATTAAATCTCGCTTATCTCTTTCGCCAACCTCCTCCCCTCCCCCAACCCCAACCCCAACCCCCCCCTCTTCCATTTCTTCTTCTCTCCACGAACCACCCCCTACGACCTCATGTCCCCAATACCAGACGCTGGGAGATATGCTTAAGTCGCCAATCCTCCTACTCGCTGTCATGACAGCACTGACGGACGGATGCCGTTCTCCCAACACGAGCGGCGGATTTAGTCTTTTCGCTCGGCGGCCAGACCGCCTCACCATCTTGCACTCCACTCTACCACCACCACGCCTATTAATAAGTGGCTATCTTTACCTTCGTACAGAACGGTACACACGCTACTATACTGTGCTGTACTATACTGTACCTGCTCGACAGACATGACCACATCATGCTTCTCCTTGCTGCAGGTCCCAGTATGCGGCTTCTGCTAGGATGATCATGAGAGGGCCAGGTCGTCGCGGACTCGTAATCCACCCGGCTCATCACGACTCATGGCCATGCTGCTCGTTCGTTTCACCATACAGTACGGTACGGTACTGTACTGTACACACTGTATCTACCCATCGGACCGGGACAGGAACCCTTCTGCTGCACGTCCAGCTGTTCTTCTTGACTGACAGCATCTCTCCTGGGAGGGAGAAGAGGGGAGAGGGAGAGAGAGAGGGGGGGGGGAGAGTAGCCGTGGCGTCACGGCTCTCGGCTCCCGCCTCTCAAGACTCTCGAGAGTACTCCATATCATCACTACACCCATCACCTGTCACTCTTGGCCCTGACGACGCGAGGTGAAACTGTCCTGATCATGACAATCAACCTCTAGCAGCCCAAAATAACCAGCGAATCCAGCCTCCCCACGTGAGCGGAGACGGTCACCTCACGAACACCATGGGAGAACCATCCCGCCTGTAGGGAAAGGGCTCAAATGGCCGACCTTTCGTCACACATGTCATTTACGCAACTGCTTTCTCGAGGATCTCTTGCATGTAAGAACATCCCGCGTAGCACGTCCTACGCCCTACGCGAGGCATGAGGTGGCTCGAAAAGAGCGCCGTTGAACGAGATCATCATCATCATGGTTCCCCTTGGAGCAATTGAAGCTGCCCTTCCTTCGAGGCACGAAGTCGTTGGGCCAAAGATCTCCCATGTCTCAAGATACTGTAAGTACAGTACACAGACTCAAGCATGGCTTCCCATACTTGAACGCCTGGAATCGGTCCAGGTCCCCTTCCTGCTCTGTATCTCCGACGGTGGCCGCATGTTCTGACCACCCAGCACGAATGACTGAAACGTACGCTAAACGAGCTTGTCAAAGTGAAAACTGATGTGCGGTTTGGAAAGCGCTTTCGCCGATTGTCTCTTTTTTTTCTCTAAATGCTAACTACGAAAGGGTACATCCCAAAGAATTCTCGAGATCCAGCTAAGTTGACTTCGAAACCTCGATCGCTTCGTTAGAAGCCGTTAGAAGAGGCAAGGAGAGCGTGTCGAGGGCTTCGGGGTGATACTGTACAGTACCAGAGCAGACCTGCAGTACAGTACAGTACTACGTCGACTCACACGATCGATGTGAGCTTGCGAGCTTTACAGTTTTTGACTCTCTGATGTCAGATGATCCAGTCCGCACAACGCGTCTTTCTCCCCGAGCTCTTGTCCCTGCACATTCGACTCTGCTGCAATCACAACGGAACACGTGAATTCCCAAGTAAAGTACTTCCATTTTCGTTTGCATCTCAAAATAGCAGAGTTTCAAGCTCGCTTCGGAATTACGTCAGTTGCCCGCTTTTCCCTCGACGTGTGCACAGTACAGTACTGTAGGTACTGTACTGTACAGATCCTGTATCGGCGTAAGTAGGCCGCCCCTCGGAGCGCGAGGCCGTCGACGACGACGACCTCGCGCGCAAGACTTGATACCCGTACGCGGTGCCTGGCGCGAACCTTCAGTATGTCGAGTACAACGGTCTTTTTCTCGTGCAGCAGGAACCAAAAAAGGGGTTGTATTTGAAGCGTCGGAAAAGCCAAGATGAAGCAATCGACACGTGGCGATCCCGAAGAGATTTTTCCGATCGGCGATTCAAGGTTTTTTATTTTTTGTTTTACGGTTACGCATGTTACTCTGTACTGTACACAGTACAGTACGTACGATTTACCTGACGCAAGCATACGGACTGGGAATTGTGAAGGAATCGTGTTGAAAGGGAAATGCGGCGAGATCGACAGCTCGATGATCGAAAACCCGGTACTGTACAGTACAGAGCACCGCTTTACCGAGCACAACCGATTCGATCACGTCTTTGACGAGACGAGAAAATGATAACCATGTTAATGATAATGTTTGTCGTCTGGAGGGGGCAGTGAAACGGCGCAATCGCAAGCCTTTCGCAGCAGGGCATTAATGGGAGACGTGCTCAGCTGGCGATTTTGAACTGCAACCCACCCTCAAGCAAGCAGCGTTGTGAAAGAATCGTTTGCCCTATAGCCCGCCGCTCTTCGAGCCTTTTTCTTCCAGACGGGATGGTTTTTCGTGGTGTTGATAAAACGATTCTTTATAAGTCCAGAAATTACAAGGTACCTATGTACTGTAAATAGGTATTTATTTTACATGTAAAAAAAAGGTACCTAGAAACCATAATAAAAAAAAATGGCTTTTCGTCATACATACCTACGCATATTCCGAATCTTCCCATCCCGCGGTTTTTATTTTTATTTCAGCTTTTGTATAATCCCTGAACGCACCTTCAGAACTGCGCAAGTTGGCGATGCCGAATGGTTTATCGCAAGCCTTTTTTTTTTCTCTTTTTATTTTTTTTTTGGGTTTTTTTATATATATATATATACGCCGATATAACTAACGGCTTGCAATCATTTGGCGTGTCTGTTCCATCGATGCTTTTTTTCCTCCTCGCTGAATGGCACTCTGTCGTCGCGTCTGTATGGTAAGGTAGGTAAGGTAAGGTAGGTAGGTAGGTAGGTAGGTAGGTAGGTAGGTACTTTGTAATTCCAAGCCATCCGAGCCATCCAAGCCATCCAACCGCTCTCCCCATCCAATCCTCTCCCCACGATATCACTCGCGGCTCTCAAGACAGTTCAAACGGTCAAAACAGTCAAAACAGTTAAAACGGTCAAGACAGTCAAGACAGTTAAAACAATCAAAACAATCAAAACAGTCAATACAGTTAAGACAGGCAAAGCAGTTAAAGCAATTAAAACAGTCAATACAGTTAAGGCAGGCAAAGCAGTTAAAGCAATTAAAACAGTCAATACAGTTAAGACAGGCAAAGCAGTTAAAGCAGTTAAAGCAATTAAAACAGTCAAGGCAGTCAAGGCAGGCAAGGCAGTCAAAACAGTCAAGACAGTCAAGACAGTTAAGACAGTTAAGACGGTCAAAGCAGGCAAGGCAGGCAAGACAGGCAAGGCAGGCAAGGCAGGCAAGGCAGGCAAGGCAGGAATTAAAACAGTCAAAACAGTCAAGACAAGGCAGGCAAAACAGTCAAGACAGGCAAGACAGGCAGGCAGGCTCACACGAACAGTAAGTACAGTGCAGTATAATACAGTGCAGTATAATACAGTGCAATGCAGTGCAATACAGTATAATACAGTGAGTGCAGTGCAATACAGTACAGTGCAATACAGTACAGTGCAATACAGTACAGTGCAATACAGTACAGTGCAATATTATACAATGCACACGCCAATCGAGACCGAGAGACCGAGAGACCGAGAGACCAAGTGGAGAATCGTGTATTCAAGCCAGAGCCACCACCACCACCACCACGTCGCCTTTCCATATCAATACACGACCCGACACAACACAACACAACACAACACAACACAACACAACACACGACTCCTTAACTCCAAAGAAAGGAAAAGAACAGAAGAGACAGAAAACGGAAACCCGTTCGCACACCCACCGACCTACCTACTACCTGCCTGCCTACGGACCTCCTCCTACTTCCCATCCCCCTCACCCCCCCACGCCACCTCCGCCACGTTCAACACCCTCTCCCTCTCCTGGCGCTCCATCATCTCCACCTCTCCAAAGTAGTCATCCGTGCTCTTCCTCAACACCATCGTCCCCGTGCTGGCGTAGCGGCTCCTCTTGAGCAAACCCGGCCCGAGACCCGCGCTGCCAGCGGCCTTCGCGCTGCCGGCGCGCTGCAAGTTCTGGCCGTAGTGATCCCAGTCCCGACCACTCCACGTCTTGAACTTGTCCTTCTTCGTGCCGCCCGGCGCAGGACCGAATCCGAAGTCCTCGCTGACGACCGCAAGCCTGGGCATGGCGGCACACTCGCCGTAGGAGCTCGGCTCGGCACGACGCTCCACGCTTCGCTCTGGTCCTCCATCGCGTGTGGTCGGGATGCCGATGCCCTCGTCCTCGGGGGATGCCACGCCCGGGGACTTGGATTCCAGCCCGGGATGAACAACGCAATCGTCGTAGAACCTCGGGTCTGCAATGCTGATCCCGTCACTCGCGTCGACGTGCGGTGCATCCACGCCCCCGTCCACGTCAACCTTGTGCCTGACCGCCAGCTTGGGGATGTGCTGTCTCTTCGCTTGCTCCTCCTCCTCCTTTTTCTTCCTCTCGAACTCTTGCTCGGCGTGGATCTCGGCCTCCATCTCCTCCGTCGTCCGGAGCGTGAAGGGCAAGACTTCGAGCTCGGGGTATTCCAGCTCGCCAGCCACAGACAAGCTGCCTCTCCGTCCGTTGGTCTGCTGGGACTGTTCGTCCTGGGTATCGAGTCGGTAGACCTTGTGCTTGATCTTGTTACCTACCCGGCCCCTGAAGCCTTCGCGAGCAATCTCGATCTCGGCGTGATGGCCGTCATCGTCATGCTCGAGACACCAGATGATCTCACCATCGTCCTTGTGACCCAGGACGGCAAAGTCTTTGACATCGACCCGATCCATCGCCCCAGCACTGATGCACCGCTCCACCCGGCTGTCCGAGTCGAAACGTGCCCAAGCAGCCGGAAACCGCTTGTCCGGCACCGTCGGTTTGGACTTCTTCACGATGTTCCGGCTCTTGGTCTTGGCCTTCGCTGCCGTGGCCGCCATCTCATCCTCCCACGAGTCCAACACAAGCTCTTTGACGGCCAGACGCTCTTGGAAACGGGCGTTGTATTCTTCCGCGGCACTCTTGTGGTTGTTGGGATCAACCTTTTTCTTCTTGCCCTTGGCCAAGCCACCGAAGATGGTTCCAAAGGCGCTTTTCGGTACGTCATCTTCCACGGCACTCTTCTTCCGCGCGACCGTCGCCTGTCGCCCCGGAAGTTGCAGATTGCTGGCGACTCTATCAGCTCTGCCATCTTTCTTGATGGCTCGGCCCCAGAGATGCGCAGAATCGTCGAGTTCGGCTAGAGGGTTGTGGAAAGTGCTAGGCCCAAGGCCAGGACTGAGCATGCCACCAGGGCCGCCGGTGCGGGGGCTCCGGAGCGACTCCGCGTCGAAAGATGGCATTGGAATGTCCAGCAGCTCTTCCATCTTTGAGGTGCCATCGTAGCTCTTAACCGTGAACCTGGTGGCCAACCGGTTGAAGACGGAAGGCTTCCGAGCTTGCGGTTCGCGCACTTCTTCCGACTCGACCACGTGGAATTCTTCCTTGAATTTGCTAGGCACCGGCGAATTGCGCGTTCTGTGAGCATCGGAAGAGGCAAAGCGTGCTTCCATCAGGCTGAGCTCCGCTTCCCGTTCCCGAAATGATGCGGTTTCCGAGGCGAGAAGGGAGCTGTCATCATGTGTAGAGTGATGATGGTGTCTGGCCAAGGGAATCGAGAGACTGGTGGACGAACAATTGGCAGTAGGTGATGTCGTCAAGCAGAGGAGCGATTGGGAAACTTCTGCTGTTGAGTCAGCGATTCCAACCGAGATCCGCACAAGTGATTGGTTACCTCGGGACGTAGGAGTATCTCGCCCTTTACCTCCAGGAAAAAGGGACAGCAAGTTGAAGAATGAGTTTTCGCGCGAGTGTTGCATGCTGCCGGGGTTCGATGGATAGATGGAAGAGGTGCGGTGCTCAACCACCGCCCCCCAAGAGCTGGGGATTTGATCGCTCAGATGGTCGCTCGGATTCGCCGAGTCGGAGGTCGTTCGCAGATGGCGAGGGCGTTCAGTCCTGGCGACTGGTGAAGCATTGCTGATACTGGATGCACCGCGTTGATGCGATCCCCGCCTTGATAGTTGCGGCGAGGAAGCAGAACTATGAAGACCCTTGTTAGCAAGACGTTTTGAGATGTCCATCTCGTGCAGATGAACTTCTGTTGAAGCATCTTTGATGCCATCCACGCCGCCCACGTCTTGATGAACCTGGCATTGATGTGTCGGATCGGCTGCCGTGCCGACGGTCTCTTGATCTTCGGGTTCCACGATCGTCTGCGCCGGCGACCTAAGTCCCTGACTATGAAGCCATCGATCGACAGAAGGGGATTTCTCCCGAAGTCGCTCTGGGGCCAGAGTAACAGGAACCGCGTGTCCGCTGAGCTTTCGGAGATGCTCCCCTCGATTGTCAGTTGCGAATGACAAGCGCCACGCGGAGACGAGCGGATCTGTGAGGCTTGGAAGTCGCTGGGCTGCGAGAATGGGCGCAGCTGGTAATTCTGTCACGGAATTCCCACGCTTTCGGACAGGCACATACACCGGTGATTTGGCGTACCCGCTGCCATCAGAGAGCGCAGGTAAGCTGTACCTTCGGGAAAGCTGAGCAGTAGAATGGACGGCCGAAGTACTTGAAGAAGCTCGATGAGACTGATTGTTGGGTGTTGTCGTCGATGCCGTGTCTACGAGCAGTCTGTGAGCCCTGTTGAAAGTCAGCCGGGGCCTGCTCAAGCTATCGCATGGTTGCATACTCTTCAAGAGGGCTCAGATGGGGAGATGGGAGGTAGAGCGGCTTCAAAGCCGGCAGAGCCAGCGTTGGAAGAGGCACAAAGTCACCAGGAGTCCATGCCGACGGACGTCCAGTATCGAGAGGTGTGGGCAAGTTGGAAGGCAAGGACTTTGCGTCATCGTCGTAGCCATCCTCATTGCTCAATTCATCCTTGATCCTTTTCTCCCTGATCCTCCTCAGCTCCGCTCGACGCTCGACTTCCTCCTCGCTCGTGCCGATGCTCTGCCTCGACAGCCGCTTCGACACGCCATCCTCTTTCGAGAGGTGCTTCTTGAGCTTCTGCGTCACGGCCTTGAGGGTGCTGGAGCTCCTCTTGGAACGGATGTGCTCCGACTCCGTGTCGGTTTCGCACTCTCTGTCGCATTCGAGAATCTCCCGGAACTTGGCACTGCTTTTGTGGATGATGTGGTTTGCTCGGCACGGATCGCTGGGCGCGGTTTCTTCGAAGATGGCTCGCAGCTCGGTAGTATTGACCGAGACCCATGATGGTGGCGGCATGTGGTCCTTGGATCCGCGCTTGATGGCCTTCTGGGCTTGGGTGATGGGCCGAGATGGCAGGCAGTCGGGGGACGGGGGTGCACGGCTGGTGCAGCAGGTGATGGTCACAGGACAGGAGGGCATCGTGTGTGGAATGACGAGGATTGCGAGAGGTGGAGGCAGCCCGCCGGCGAGGTGGTGTCGAGGTGCTGCCCTCGAATGCAGATGGGGAGATGGAGTGAGTCCTGCTCTGCTGTTGTAGAAGAAGGAAGACGTGAGGAAGGATCTTGACAGAGTCAGAAGAGAAGGCACGTTGGACGCTGTCCGCGACTCCAAGAACCATGATTACAGCCTGGGTACTTCTAACGCGCCAGTGGTCGTCCACTCTCAGAAATCAATGCCAGTGTCTACCTACGTGTGGAATTCACACGGAACACACACACAGGAAGAGCTGCGGTCTTGGAAGGGGCAGCTGAGCTCGCGTGAGGTAGCTTGGCTTGTGGATGGGCGCCCCCTCCGCGGGCCACCCTCCCCCCAGACCCGACCATCAAAGGCATCATTCATCACCCCTGACGCATACCGACAGTAGAAGACACCGATCGGTCCTCGAACAAGCGAGTCGATGCTTTGCAACACACACAGACACGCCAGCTTCGGCGGCAGGCCCTGAAGCGTATCTATAGCGCGGCCTTGTGCGGACAAGCAATGTGCCCGTATCGAAACTCGAGCGGCAAAACATCGACGGCAGCCTCGCATACCTACTGGAGAAACAGAATAGAAGAAGGATTGCGACATGGCCAGGAAAGCAAGAGGCAAGAAGCAGGATACAGAGAGAGAGAGGGAGGGAGGGAGGGAGGGAGGGAGAGAGAGAGAGAGAGAGAGAGAGAGAGAGGAGAGAGAGAGAGAGAGAGAGAGAGAGAGAGAGAGAGCGAGAGAGAGCGAGAGAGAGAGCGAGAGAGAGCGAAAGAGAGCGAGAGAGAGCGAAAGAGAGCGAAAGAGAGCGAGAGAGAGAGAGCGAAAGAGAAAGATAAAGAGAGATAAGAGGTACTAAGCATTATTTTCTGCATGTATCGTAACCACTCGTCCGCTCGCACAACCATGCCAAATTAGAACATGCCTTTTTCAACCCATCCGCTTCATATGCACCAAGCCGTACCGCCCATCCCCAGGCTCGACCCAATCCGTATGGATCGAGTCCAGAAAAAAAACAAAAAAACCCCCCCAAAAAAGACAATCCAACGAATAGTATCAAATCCCTACAGGGCCCGCTCGTGTGACGCAACGCGCCTGGCCCCATGGTGCCGCGCAAACGCAAAATCGACGTTCTTCCCTAATGTTACAATTTTGGAGCGGGACGAAGGCATGGTCGAGAGCAATCGCGATGCACGCGTACCATCCTATCCCCCCTCCGAATGGATCCCATAAATGTTGGGACAAGAATTCTGGAAATCGCAAAATCGTATCGTGAATGTGGCGGGTGAAATCATCCGTCCATCCCCGTGCCGGGATGCGACGATGGAGTAAATGGCTTTTCGAAATCTCATGCGGAACGCCGGCAATGCCAAACAAGAAAACGCTCAAATCGCAGAAGTTGGGTATTTGCTGTTCGTGGGACACATGACTCTCCCGATCTCATCGGGTTTCTCAACCGCCGTGCGTCGTTCGCCTCGAGATCCCGAGAGGCTCAACACTCGATGGAGCAGGCTCTGGCGGGACCCGGCTCCTCCTCCACCTTGGAACTGAGAGCCCCACACGCTGCCCCGAAAGCGTGGCCCCGACGTGCGCGCGCCGCACGGGAGCCGGCGGTCGACGTCCGGTGGCGACGCCACGCCGTCCATGCTGGTGTGGCGATCCAGCTCTTCTTCCCAGCCATACCGGTCCGGACTGGTGGTGCTGGATGCGGACGGGATGCGCGCAGCCGCGCTGGCCACACGGGTGTCGAGGGTCAACGCGCACCGGCGGGACCGACCGTCGACCCAGGGGCGGGGGGCGGCCGTGGTGGGCGCCAGACGGGTGCGCGAGTCGTGGGCAGGCGAGTGCGCGACCCACGTTCCGTGCGGGGGCTCGACCTCCACATCCGTCGTGGTCATCGCCACCGACGCCGACGCATCCCCGGCCCGAGGACCATCCGGGACCCGAGACGCGGCCGGGTCCGACACCTGTGGGGGGACAGGCCACGCGTGCGGCAAGGCGATGCGGCGGCGGCTCCGCGGCATCCCGTCGGCGTGCGGCTCGGGTGCGCCGCCACCATCGACACACTCCCGCGCGGCCACGCGGCCCCCCATGACCCCGTCGTCTCGTCGTCCGGCGGATGGCAGCGATCGGCGCGGTTCGCCCGACGCGCGACGTCCGGTCCCACGGGCGGGCGATGCGGCGGGACGGGGGACCCCGTGCGCACGGGGGCACGGCGTGGCCGGTCGCCCTCATAAGGCCGATCCGGGGCAGTCGTCGCTCTTCTCCTTGCCGAGGTAATGCCGCGACGAGCTCGGGTGGGAACTGTGACTCGATCGGCCGTTCTTCCATCCGAGCTTGGCGCCCATCTTCTTCCAGCCGCTGCCGCCGTCCCGGGAGTGGCGCGGGCTGGTGCCGGGCGAGGCGTCGAAGTAGATGTTGGACGTGGGCGGCGTGCTCGGCGGCGTCATGGGCTCGAGGGCCGAGCCGGAGGGCGACGGCGAGTCGGTGCTGTAGTCCGTCATGTGATCGGGGCCTTCGGCGGGCGAGGTCGCCACGGATCCCGAGATGTAGGTCGACAGGCGCGAGATGCCCGACCGGCTCAGGGCCAGGCTGAGGTGCGAGTGGTGCGAGTGGCGGGGCGAGGGCCCGTGGTGGGACGGGGCGTGGTGGTCGCTGGTTGACGAGGGGCTGCGCTCCCGGCCGCGCGGCTGGCCGGGCGACAGCGAGCGCTCGTCCAGCGAGCCGGCCATGTAGGCGTCGGCCATCGACTCGTCCGAGGCCCAGGGGCTGGACACGGACGGGTCGGGCCCGCGGGCCGGCGTCACCGAGTTGAGGAAGGGCACGAGCACCGACTCGTCCATGAGCTCGTAGATGATCTTGACGGCCGTGTTGAGCTGCACCGGATCCGGGGGCGCGTGCTCGCACGGCTGGGAGAGCAGGTGGTCGCGCACGTTGGACGGCAGGTTGACCTCGCGCGGGCCGTTCGGGACGATGTAGGCGCCCAGCAGCTTCTGCCACAGCATCATCACGTACTCGGCATCGCGCGGCGTCGCGTAGGGGGCCTTGTCCATCATGTCCCGGTGGTGCTTCGCGTAGCGCTTGGCGTCCATGGTGAACTCCAACGTCTCCAGACAGTGGTTCTGCGACAGGTACTGCATGAAGGCGGCCAGGGTCCAGGGCGGCGGCGCGGCGTTGGACAGCACCTCCTGCAACGTCGGCCGCCGCGGGCAGTAGGGGAGGGACGGATGGCGAGACTCAGGGGTCTCGAGGGCAGGAAGTCGCCCGACGACATGAAGCCTTCGTCGTCCGCGTCACAGTCCGAGAGGACCGACGAGGCGCGCGGGGACGTCTCCCGCGAGGAGGAGGAGGAGGAGGAGGAGGTGTGCAGGTGCAGGGCCGGCGGCAATCGAGTTCGCGACCGGCGCCTCGGGTTCCGGAGATACTTCATGGGCACACGACGAGCGCCCTACGCGAAACCTCGGCCGCCGCGGACGGAGCGTCAGGGCACAGCCGCGATGCGGGCGGGAAGGGCGTCGTGCCGGGGGATGGCGACGGCGCACGACACACATATACCTGGGCGGGGAATCGGGGGACGTGGTCACCGCGGGCTCCGTGGGCCGGGTCGATTCCTGTGGCGGGCCCGGGCGAGCAGCAGACGTTCGAACGGGCGCGAAGGGGATGGGGAGAGGTCGTGAGGTTGCGAGGTCGTGGGAGGGAAGCCGGTCCGCGTCGGATGCCGCGTCGTCGCAGGGCGTGCGGACCAAGGCGAGGCCGGCGCGGGCTGCACACACACACCGGGCTCACGCCGTCGTCCCGTCGGGGGCACTTCTCGTGGCGCTGGGCGCGTCCGCGCGACGGACACCGGGTCGCGGGCGAGGCGCGATGGGCGACGGGCTCGCCGCCGTCGGGAATCGATGCTGGCCGGCGCGGATTCCGCACGTCTGCAGGCCCGCGGGTGCGCCAGTGGTGGTGGTGGTGGTGGTGCGGTGGTGCGGTGGCACGCCGTGGAATGCGGTGCGACCTGCCAAAGCGAGCAGCAGCGCTGGCGGAGCGGACAGCCCGCGCGGGTGCGAGGGCGTTGGGAACGAGCGGCGGGAGGCGGGCGACGGATGTGCGGCCACGTCGACGCTCGCGGGCTCGCGGCGACGAGAGCGAGGACGAATATAAGGGAGGAATCGCAGGCCGGCGCGGATGGCACAGCGTGATCCGGTCAAGCGGCGTCGCGTGCGGAGATATGTCAATCGGCGGCGGGGGGGGCGGGGTGGTGGGGGTGGTGTTGTCGTGCGGTCGGGCGGGCGGTCGTGTGGTCGAGTGGTCGAGTCGTCGTCGTATTCTCAGGTCGGGAGAAAAGGAGGTCGAGAAGGTGTAAGTTTAGAGAAAGTCAAGCTGGGACGGTCTTGGGGGAAAGCTTAAGAGAGAGGGCGAGGGCGAGGCCGAGGCCGAGGGCGAGGCGACCAGGAGGGGAGGGCACTGGGGAAGGGCCGTTGTTATTATTGTCGTGGGTGGCGCGGGGAGGACAAAGAAATGGCGGAGGTGGAGGGGGAGGGTTGAGAGTTGAGGGTGGAGGGGGAGGGATTGTGGTCGAGGTGGAGGGTTTGTGGTGGGTGGGTGGAGGGTTTGTGGTCGAGGGTTTGTGGTCGAGGGTGGAGATGGGATGGAAGTGGAGAGGGAGGGGGAGGGGGGGAGGGGGGAGGGGGGGAGGGGGGGGGGGGCGTTTTGTGACGAACGTCGCGTGTCGGGGATGGGATGGGATGCGGATCCCTACCCTCCTCCTGGCTGGGGCCGAAGTCTGTTTGTATGGCGGGATGGCACAGGAGGCACTGGCACCGTAGGCACAGGAGGCACAGTAGGTAGGCACAGTAGGTACTGCACAGGACAGGACAGTACAGAGGTACAGTAGGTACAGTACAGTACACAGTACACACACACAGTACAGTAGCGCAATGTAGCACGGGAGGGGAGGAAGTATGCTGCCCGCCTGGCCCTGGACCGGGACTGGAACGGGGCCTGGACGGGTGGAGTCGCGTTGAGTTGCGGTGCGTGGAGTTGAGTTGAGGGGAGTGGAGGGGAGTGGAGGGGAGTTGAGTCGAGTCGAGTCCAGGTGCGTCGAGTCGAGAGCCGAGTCCCAGGATGATGAAGGAGGGAAGTCGACGATGGACGTCGACGATGGCGATGGTGTGCGCTCTTGCTCGCTCTTTCTCTTTCTTTCTTTCTGTCTTTCCTTCTTTCCTTCTTTCTTTCTTTCCCTCTTTCTTTCCTTCTTTCCTTCTCTCTCTCTCTCTCTCCTGCGGCAGCCACGGCGGCCACATCTCGCGTGAAAGAGAGAGAGAAACATCGAACAAGCGGGTCACGGGTCTCGGGTCTCGGTCTCAGGGTCTGCGGCGGGATCCCTGCTAGCCGCTCGACGCGTGGGACCGGTGGACGGGTGGGCGAGCTTTAGCGTGGAAGGAGATTGCAGGACCTAGTGATGGCGGATGGGGGATGGGGGATGGGGGATGGTCAATGGTCAATGGGGGATGGGGGATGGTTCATGGTTCATGGCTCATGGCTGATTGATGGCTGATGGTTGATGGTGAACGGTGAATGATGGTTGACGGTTCATGGCTGATGGCTGATGGCTGATGGCTGATACCCGATCCCCCATCCCCAATACCCGATACCTGACACCCGAAACCTGACACCCGCGGCTGTCCCTCCATCCACCACGGCCATGTCCGAGAGAAGAGGGCGTGAGGGCCGTGGTCGGGGTCGGGGTCGGTGCGATGCCACTCTACCTCGCACGGGTCGATGGTGAAGCCGCCGCCGCAGCATGGGCGAGACGGCACGACCGCGGTGCAGCGCCATCACGGAACATTCGATTATGCCGCTGGGCCGGGGGGGCGGTGGGGCGGTGGGGCGATGGGGCGATGGGGCGACGGGGCGCGCTAGAACCGGCGCAGAAGCAGCTAGAGAAGACGAAGACGAGAAGACGCGAAGACGAGAAGACGAGAAGACGGGTGGACGGGCGCCACAGTGGGGCGGGGCGGGTCATGGTGCGTGACGGGGCGTGACGGCGAGTGACGGTCGGTGACGGTGGGCCAGGCTGGGTTAGGCGGAGTGGGCAGGGGGGTGGGGGTGTGTGGGTGTGTGTGGGTAGATACCGTCCTGTACACCGTACAGTACGGTACGGTGGGAGGGCCGGCTGGAATGGGATGGAATGGGATGGAATGGGATGGAATGGGATGGAATGGGATGGGATGGAATGGAACGGAATGGAATGGAATGAATTGGATAAATGAATTGGAATGGAATGAATTGGAATGGAATGAATTGGAATGGAATGGAATGCTCGGCTCTCTCGCAGCCGACGCAAGCAAGAGCAACAAAGGCCCGGTCTGGGTTACGGGTACTGAGTACTAAAGGTTCTACTGTACTGTAAAGGTTCTACTGTACTGTACTGTACTGTACTGTACTTTACTGCACAGGATGCTCAGTACTCACCTTGTACCACCGTAGCCATCTGTCAAGTAAGCAGGAATACATACATGCAGTACAGTACCAGGTATGTGGTGAGAGGCGAAGAGCGAGGGCTAGAACCAAGGCCAAGACCGAGGACAAGGCCAAGGGCCAAGGGCAATAGGGCAGAATGGGCCAAAGGGGAGAAAGGGCAAAAGGTCAAAAAGAGCACAAGGCCACAAGGGCAAAAGGTCAAAAGGTCAAAAGGTCAAAAAGAGCAGAAGACCAAAAAGGGAAAAAAGAGCTAAAAGAGCTAAAAGAACAAAAGGACAAAAGGACAAAAGGGCAAAAGGGCAAAAGGGCAAATAGAAAAGGGCAAAAAGAGCAAAAGATTAAAAAGGGAAACAAGAGCTTCAAGGACAAAATGGGCAGAGGTCGAGGCCGCGACAGCTCTTCTTCTCTGCTCTTCTCTTCCTTATTATCCTGCAGAACAAGAAGCTGCAGCCCGCCCGCCATGTCTGCGATCTCACACTAACCGAAGCACCCTCGCCTTCCAAGCCTCCGCCATCTCGCACCCTTTCCACTGCCCTCGGAGTTTGTGCGACGACAGCATCGGTGGTCGTGTGTGCGTGCGTGCGTGCGTGCTCCTGCCCGGGTTTAAGCTACGTCTCGCGTCTCCACCGGTCCACGGCGACGACGGTGGTCGGCATCGGATCATCGCTGTCCGTGACTCGGGGGACCGCTTCTGCGAGATTGACTGCGATCTGATCATTCGGGTCCTGTACAGTACTGTATGTGTACGATGGACGTACGTCGGAGTGCAGTACGTCGTCGTGTGTAGTACGAAGTATTGTCCGGTGCGGTGTGTGCAGTCTGATACTCCTCTGGCGTCGCCGCCGCTAGTCTCGGTTTTCTCTTACCGCATCCTCTCTCCTCTCTCCTCTCCTCTCCTTTCCTCTCCTCTCCTCTCCTCTCCTCTCTCATTCAACTCAGCCTTGATCCATTTCTCCCTCTTCCCTTCATTTCCCTCATCACCCTCATCTCCCCTATTTCCCTCATCTCCCTCATCTCCCTCTCCCTCATCTCCCTCCCTCATCCTCATCCGATGTCAACACATGGTCGATAGACCCTTTCCGCAACTCAAAATCACCTGAAAATGCCCCTGGCCGCAACTCAAAAAACCCTCTGAATGTCCATCCCCTCGCGCCCATCCATGTGGACCGACATGTGGCCGATAAACGGCATCGGAAAGCCGTCCCCTGGCCGTCATCCCTTCGCAGATCCATTTGGGTCCGAGAAGCGAGAAGGGCCCTCGGCGACGGTCGATACCTGACGCGCTCCACCCACCCACACCCACACGTGCACCGCGCGCCCGCGGATGCCGGCGGCCTGTTGAAACCCTATGGTGTCGTGCCGAAAGGGACCGACCTCTCTCTTCTCGCAATACTTACTTCTTCCGGGCGACGGGGCGACCATCATCCGGCCGGGTCCCGCACGTGGGCATTGACTCGCGATGCTTCAGGATGTGCCGGCACTCGACCACATGTCGTTCGGGGCATCGCATCGTCGGGGCACAGCTGCCGACCATTCGCCGATGATCGTATGGCCTCAGGCAAGAGCGTCGCCAATCGCGCTCTGGACAGTCCGTACAGTGTGTGTAAGTGTGTGTGTGTACAGTGCTGTGTGTGTGTAGTGCTGTGTATGTAGTGCTGTGTATGTACATACATACATGTATACATAATACATACATTCATACATAATACATACATACCTTACCTAATACATACATACATAATACATACATACATAATACATACATACATAATCCATCCATCCATACACACAGCACTGTCCCGTCCCGTGGCTGACCTTCGCGCCCACGCAGAGGAAGAGCGGACCAGCAGTTCCCGCCGCCGCCGCTCTCTGCTTCTCTTTCGAACGCGGGCTGGCTTCTACTCTACTGTACACAGTACACACACAGAACACACACAGTACATACACACACACAGAGAGAGAGACCAGACCAGACCGTCTCAAGCCTCTCGACGCCAGGCCGGGCGCAGAAGGTCCCAAGCGAGGATGGGCCGCTTCCGGACACGCGGTTGCAGATCCACGCAGGGAGGTGCAGCAGTTCGCCGTCTCGTGCTATACAGTATGTGCAGTACATCTCCGTGCTATGAAAGAAGTCATCTCCGTGCTGTGAAAGAAGTCGAGAGTTCTTGGCGCGCAAAAATGATGATGCTGATGACGACGATGATCGCTCCCGTCCATCTCCAAGCCGGAGCTTCCTCCTCGACCCCCATCCCGAGACGACTCCCCGTTGTTTCGAATGAATGGGCGTGCGGTTCGGTATGGTAGGTAGGTAGGTAGGTAGGTAGGTAGCCTAATCATCCATTCCAGCTCAAGCACGCCATTGTTCTATTCTTTTCCCATCCTATCCCATCATCGCCCACGAAGCTCTGCCGTAGGTCCATCCCGCGCCAGCTCTTCTTTCTTTCTTTCTTTCTTTCTTTCTTTCTTTCTCGCTCGCAATGGCATCCATCCACC
Source organism: Blumeriella jaapii (assembly GCA_009599575.1). NCBI lineage: Eukaryota > Fungi > Ascomycota > Leotiomycetes > Helotiales > Drepanopezizaceae > Blumeriella > Blumeriella jaapii. The sequence continues at coordinate 1,316,132 of VWND01000002.1, forward strand.
TCACACCCCCTTCCTGACGTGATGGAAACCACCGACCGTACGGTAGGTACCATACACACAGTACAGCACAGTACAGCACAGTACCTACACATATACATACTGTACACTACCAACCAACCAACCTACAAACTGTAGAGTACGTCTACTCTACCTGCGTACGTACGTATGTACTGTCCGCGACACATCTCGCGTCGGGCCCGAACGCCCACACGATGCGTCCGTCCATCCTCGATGGATTCTCGCTTCCGCGCTTCCGCGTGTCACGGATGAATATGGATATGAATATGAATAGCGGGGATCCTGTTCTGGCGGTACGCTACGCTGCGGTGGCGTACCGCGTTGGTGCATTGCACGGGATGTACAGTAAGATAGGTGCAGCAGTATGTACAGTATGTACAGTTTGTACAGTACCTAAGTACAGTAGGTGCCTACACACAGTACTGTACTGTGTACTGTACTGTGTGTACACTCGGCTCGGCTCGGCTTCACCCTAGCCTAACTAGGTAAGTACCTAAGTAAGTAGCCTCGTTGATTCCCACGCCTCAGCCTACAGTATGTATGTACAGTATCTTATCCCCCCCTTACCAAGCAAGCAAGCAAACAAACAAGCAAGCACTTTATTCATCTCTGATCTCTTTTGGCTTGGTTTCATTATGGGTCTTTTCATTTCATCTGTCTTCATTTCATCTCTTTGATGAAGCAAGTCAATTCATTTTTTTTCTTTGATAAAGTAAGTCATTTCATCTCTTTTCATTTCATCTCTTTAATGAAGTAAGTCATTTCATTTCATCTTTTATCAATCCTTTCCCTTATCAGCTCGCACCTATTCATTCATATATTTGTAACGATTATGACGATCTAATCAGTCGAAGGGCTGGGAGATCAGTCAACTGGTCGCCGTGTTCACATGGTATAAGAAACGAGCCTTTGGTTTTGTAACAATAAAGATATTCACTTAGAATCAACAACTGCAGAAGGCAGAGGTTGCTAAGGGAAGAAAGCCTTATATACATGATAATTTCCACAGTTGATAGGAGATCCACCAGAAGACCAGGGAGCTTGCAATTATACGTAGTTGCTGGGATGACATACGAAGTGGCAAAAGAATGAATCGTTATATTACCCTCCCGTCCGAAAAAAGCGCGCTTTCGAGCTTTTATCTATTGGTACGTCGCTATCCAAGTGATCGTACGAATCCAAACTTTCGGAAAATGCCTTTAGCCAGTTTACAAGTTTTGCAGAAGGACCGGGAAGCTTCTTATGCGCCAAGTGAAAGTCGCGCATTTTCAAGGGAGCGTATATAAAGTCAGACGCGGGGTACCACGTGAGATTTTCATTTAAATCTACCCAAGAAGCTTTATACTAAAAGGTTTTCCGCTGTATTCGACAGGCGATTAATTTTTCGATTTCGTATTCAAGCTTATTAATTATATTAATAAGTTCAGAGGTTAAGTTAACCTGATTTGGAAGCGCGTCGTCAACTGCTTTACGCAGTCGATTAGCGTGAAAAACTGGGTGTACGTTTATAATACTAGGAAGGTTTAGCTTAAAAGCGTTATCGAAAATTTTGGCTACAATTTTGAAAAGGCCGTTTGTAAGGTTGTCGAGCTTGCGAAAGGGCCGGAAGATCGGAAATGAACGCATATCGAGCCATACGTAATCGCTAACGTTAAAATCGATCGCGCGGCGAAACTTATTCGCACTTTTTTTTATTTTATCGTATACTTATTAAAAGTGCGATTTGGCGAGGTTCCAGGCGTCGTAGTGGCGGCGAGCGTACGCACGAGCTTCGTCTGCGTTTAGCTTGTGTGAAAAGTTGGAGGAAAGGGAAATATCGAGCTTTCAGTTTTAATTAATGTAGGAAGTATAACCGTGTACAACTTTAAAAAATGAAAGGCCATTTAGACTTTCGTAAGGAAGGACTATTTGGGCGAAATCCATTATTAAAAGAAATTCGCTTTAATCGTTTTGATAAAAGTTTACGAAGGGTCGAAAGCGTTTTTGCAGATATTGGTTGTAAATTTCGGTTTGACCATCGGTTTCAAAATGAGCGGCTGTCGAAAGTTTTAATTGCGTACCGAGTATTTTGTTTAATTCAGACCAGAAAATAAACCAATACTAAAGGCCACGATCGCTAATAATACTTTTTAAAAGGTCAAAATACCTGTATACGTGAAATATATACAGTTTGGCGAGGCTTCGAACGTCGATATTTTTATGGCAAAAAATCGAAATAGCTTGCTTGGAAAAGCGATCTATTATTACGAACACGTTGTCGTAACCGTATTTGTTTTTGTTAAAACTGCAAAAGTCTATTATAACGTGCTCCTAAAAGTGGTCAGAAACAGAAAAAGGCTGAAAAAGGCCGGAACGCTTATTTTTTGAAACAGAACTTTTTCGATAAACGTGGCAATTGCGACAGTATTATTTTACGAAGATTATTATACTTCGCTAATAATATTAATCCGAAAGCAATTGCGTAGTTTTGCGAACGCTAAAATAAGCGGTGGAAATCTGGTCGTGCATTTCTCGTATAAAGGCCAAACGAAAATGATCGACGTTTGGTACTATTAAGCGGCCGTAATATAGCAGCAGATCGCGTTCAAATATATACGAAATATTGTTAGCGTCGTTCCTTTTCGTAGCGTCTCGTACAGCTTTTTTTCGAAGGGCCATCAGGCTGCTAGCTGTGCGATTAGCATGGAAAAGCTGGTCAACGACACGGAATGCGGATAAAAAATCAGCTATTTCAACGATAAAAACAGCTGTTTCGGAAGCCGTAAAAAATCGAAGTTTTTCAGTTAAAAGGCGGTGATCGATTTAATCGGCTCGGAAAAGAGTTTGCAGGCGTTAAGTGCGTTTAAAAAAGTTTTAACGGTCGAGTTCGCTCGTACGACGTGTTAATACGTCAGTCAAAGAATTATATTTACCTGGTCTATACGTAATAAAAAAATTGTAATCGGCGAGAAGCTCGGCCCAGCGTGCCTATCGAGCGTTTAAAAGTTTGGAGGTCATAAAATACTTTAAAACCTTATAATTAGTAATTATTTTGATCTGATAAACTGAACCAGCTAGTTTAGCACGAAAGTTGCCTAAAAATCTTACGATTGCGAGCATCTTTTTATCGTATACGACGTAGTTTAGCTTTGCGAAAGCTATAGTTTTGCTAAAATAAGCGATTGGAAGCCAGTCGTCGCTATAAAATTGCGAAAGCACAAAAGCTACTACGCCGTCGAAAGCGTTAGTTTCCAATATGCAAAAAAGGTTTTGCCTGTAATATTATAAAACTGATACAGTAGTAAAAGCTAGTGTAAAAAGGTCGAAACTTTTCTGACACTCAGAAGTAAAATTATAAAAAACGTTAGTTTTAATTAAATGGACCAAAAGCTTTGCAATTATATTATAATCTCGAATAAAACGTCGGTAGAAGTTATAAAAACCAAGAAAGCTTTATACATTTTTTATAGTAATAGGAGGCTTTTAATAAGCGACTACGGAAATCTTCTTTGAATCTACCTCTAGGCCTTCAGTCGAAATAATAAAACCTAGATAACGGGTTCGAATAACGTTGAATTTAGACTTTCGAATATCGGCTTATAATTCAGCGTCAGCGAGCTTTTAAAACACTTTGCGAACGTGTATAGCGTATTTCAAAAGGTCGGACGAATAAAATAAAAATATTATTTAGATATATAATACAGAAATCGTTCAAATAATCGAAGAGAACGTCGTTTATATAACGTTGATAAATTGCGGATTTATTAATAAAGCCAAAAGATAGCACTTTACACTTATAAGCGCCGTAACGCGTACGAAACGTCGTCAGTTTTTTACTGGCGGAGTCCATTCGAATTTTGTAAAAGATTTAACGAATATCGAGCTTCGTAAAAATTCGCGCTTCCGAGAAACGAGCAAAGGTTTCATCGATAAAAAGGAAAGGGTAGCGATTTTTACGAATAATATTATTAAAAGCTCGATAATCGATACAAAAACGTAATAAACCGTCGGGTTTTTTAGCGAAAAGCATTAAAGCAGCGAAAAAAGCGGTGAAAGATTCGATAAAGCTTTTATTAAAAATTGTTTTGTAAATAAGTTTTGACAATCTCGAGCTTTGGAATCGACATCTTATATAAAAAAGTGTATTTCAGCTTTTTCTTATTTACAATAAGCTCGATCTTATGGTCGTAAAGCCGGTGAAAAGCTAGCTCGTTACTGGCGGCCTTAGAAAATACGTGTTCGAAGTTTTTGTACTCCGGGGGAAAAAATTCGAAAAAAGGTTCATTCGAAATTAGCTCCGCTAAGCTGATTAAAAAGGTCGAAATCGATATTTCATTAGTTCTGAAACGTTCGAAAAAACTGTAAAATTAAGTCTTAAAAGAAATATTATACGTAAAATCGTTTAGTATTTTGTCGATCTCGTACAAAAAAGTTAAAAACACTTTAATTGCTTTTTTTCTGAAGATCAGCTTGAAAGCGTATGCAATAATCTAGCAGATAGAAATTAGGTAAGCAGTAGATTAAAAAACTCGTTTTCGAATTAATCGTTTGAAAGGTTCAGAAAATGGCTTGTTTAAACTATCGATTATATTAAGCTGAAAAGCTATCGCGGCGAGAGCTTTCCTTCGGTCTTTAGTATAATTGTTTTTCGTAAAACGAAAAAGCTGTTTAACGAAAAAAGAAAAAAAAAAAAAGAAATAATAAAAAGGGAATCGGCAGCCTAAGAAGGTGGTGTAATTTCTTATATTATCCCATTAGCGTCGCTATCGAAATTGGCACCGCGAATAAAATTCGATTTTTTCGCGCTTCGCATAGCGTCGTAAGTCTGCCACAATTAGTCAAGGTTTTTATCACGTTTCACAGCGTCGTTTTAATAGCGAAATTAAATCTTTCGGAAATGCAAATAAAAGATTTTAATACAACGAGCGTAAAAAGCTGTAAAAGGGTAAAACTTCGGCCAATAAAGCTTGCGTTTATTACAGTTTAATAAAACTTGGTATTCGGCCAACCAAGCTTTTTTTAAAATTATATTATGATTTCCGAAATTAGTAATCAAAAAAAAAGTAAACGATTGTATTCGATTGTTAACAATAAAATTGAAAAGCGTAAAATATATGATTGAATAATCACGAGCTTTATTATATCTTTTTACAAGAAAAAAAGCCGGAAAAAGTTGAATTAAAGGTTTTAAAAAAAAAAAAAAGGATTTGATCAGCGCCGAATCGATTAACGCATAACCGTTCGCTTCAGAATCGGCGAACGCTTTTATCTTATACGAAAGGCCATTTTTAATAAGTATAACGGAGATTATTAATAAGTCGCCACCAAAAAGCTTTCGAACGTTAAAATAACGCATATCGCGCAACACGCCTAAAAAGAAGGCTTTGCTTAGGTCTGGGCGTTTCCTCGATTGGCGGAAAAACCTTCAATTTCCTTATATGCATTTTAGAAATCGTCTGGAAAAGGGTTTTCGTTTTTATTACTATTATCGGAAAGCGAATCTTCGGCCGGTTCGATTTCGTTTACACCTACCAGCCTGGAAGGGCCTTTAAATAAAACCGAGGGTCGGCCCGTAAAAGGTTTTGCAAATTAGCCTTTCTAAACTCTTTGATATGGAATAAAAAACGAGCGTTGTCGTTGGTCCGATCGAAAAAAAAGAACGCCAAGGGGGGCGTTCTGGCGTAAAGGAGGAGAAAAAACAAAGGGCTAAAGAGAAGCCTGTAAAGCATTTGGACGACTTTCGTACGTACGATTTGACTCGTAGTATGCTTTGGTTAAGGACCTACCACTTTAATAAATGGTAGATTTGATAAAGCGATTCGCGTATAAAGTTCGTTTAGCCAACTGATCTTATTTTTTTTATCGGACGGCGGTAAGCCAATTCTTAAAGGTCGTTGTACGCGCCCATTCCAAATGCAGCTTTTTTCGTAAACGCTTTAATATTTTGTCGCGGAGGGCGTCCCGAAGCTGTTTATCGGTCCGTATTTAAGCGTTCGCTGCGAGAATGGAAAATCGCAGGTAAAATCGCCAAAAATCGTCGTGCGTACTTATTGCAAGCATTTTGAATTCGTTTTCGGCTTTTTGAACGTCGAAAGAATCGGCCAGGAAATCGGCGACCTTTTTGATTAATTCTTCGGAAAATATAAAGTCGGAGCGGTCCAAAATACGCGGGGTCAGAAATTCCTTTGCCACGCCTTCGGTCTGATCGAGTATATAATTTTTGCGAAATCGATCGCCAGCGAAATAGTCGTAATAAAATTCGAAGTTGTCGAAAACTCTAGTTTCTCAGTGGCGTGCTTTGTAATTTTTACCATTATCTAGCTTAAACTTAAGATTCGGAACGCGCTTTATACGAGCTAATCGAAAGTTAGCAGATAAATAAGAACCATAGCGTTCAAAAAGCGCGCTAAGGTTTTGGTCGTTATAAAAAAATTCAAAAAAAGTTCGCGAAAAGCGTAGAAATTGGTTTGCAGCGTTTGTTGGTTGAAATAAAACGTTGCGAAAAAAAAGAGAAGCAGCAGATTCGCGATTGGCAAAAGCACGTTCGATAAATTCTACCAAACGCTTTGATTAAGGGGTCTGTCGCAATCGCATAGCTTTTAGAAATTGTCGTTTACGCTTTTGCGCTTCCTTCAATTGATTTTGCAGAAGTCTCAACTGAACGCTCTCAGCGCTAGGGTGTGAGGAGGTGGCAGGCGAAGTGGTTGGCGCTCTGCCTTTTCCTTTGTTTTTTTTTCCTCGGGGGGAGGACTGTTCTTTAGAAAAAGAAGCTTCTGGGGGAGGCTGTTTCTTCGCTGATTAAAAGGGAGGTTGAGATGTAGTAGCAGGAGCTGAAAAGCTCTGCTGAGAAGGAGATCGTTGAACAAGAGCCATTTTTCGCGAAGTGCGGAAATAAGCCTTTTTACGACCGGTCGATCATCTTGGTATGACTCGTGAGGAATTCGAAGGGAAAAATAGTTTACGCCGTCGCCAGCGTAGAAAAAGAATTGTTGATAATATAACGATCTAATCAATCGAAGGGCTGGGAGATCAGTCAACTGGTCGCCGTGTTCATATGGTATAAGAAACGAGCCTTTGGTTCTGTAATAACAAAGATATTCACTTAAAATTAACAACTGCAGAAAGCAGAGGTTGCTAAAAGGAGAAAGCCTTATATACATGATAGTTTCCATAGTTGATGGGAGACCCACCAGGAGACCAGGGAGCTTGCAACTATACGTAGTTGCTGGGGTGACACACGAGGTGGCAAAAGAATGAATCGTCACAACGATCTAATCAGTCGAAGGGCTGGGAGATTAGTCAACTGGTCGCCGTGTTCATATGGTATGAGAAACGAGCCTTTGGTTTTGTAATAAAGATATTCACTTAGAATCAACAATTGCAGAAGGCAGAAGTTGCTAAGAAAAGAGAGCCTTATATATATGAATAATTTCCACAGTTGATAAGGAGATCTATCAGAAGACCAGGGAGCTTGCAGCTATACGTAGTTGCTGGGAAGCTTGCAGCTATACGTAGTTGCTGGAATAATACGAGAGGTGGCAATAGAATAAATCGTTATATTATCCTTCCGTCCGAAAAAAGCGCGCTTTCGAGCTTTTATTTATTAGTACGTTATTATCCAAATGATCGTACGAATTCAAATTTTCGGAATACGCTTTTAGCTAATTTACAAGTTTTATAAAAGGACCGGGAAGCTTTTTATACGCCAAATAAAAGTCGCGCATTTTTAAAAAAGCGTATATAAAATCAAACGCGGAATACCATATGAAATTTTTATTTAAACCTACCCAAAAAGCTTTGTACTAAAGGGTTTTTCGTTGTATTCGATAAACGATTAATTCTTCGATTTCGTATTTAAGCTTATTAATTATATTAATAAATTTAGAAGCTGGGTTAATCTGACCTGAAAACGCGTCGTCAGCTGTTTTACGCAATCGACCAGCGTGAAAAACTGGGTGTACGTTTATAATATTAAAAAGGTCTAGCTTAAAAGCGTTGTCGAAAATTTTGCTTACAATTTTAAAAAAGCCGTTTATAAAATTATCGAGCTTGCGAAAGGGCCGGAAAATCGGAAATAAACGCATATCGAGCTATACGTAATCGCCAACGTTAAAATCGATCGCGCGGCGAAATTTATTCGTATTTTTTTTTATTTTGTCGTAAGCTTATTAAAAGTGCGATTTGGCGAAATTCCAAGCGTCGTAATAACGGCGAGCGTACGCACGAGCTTCGTTTACGTTTAATTTATATAAGAAATTAAAAAAAAGAAAAGTATCGAACTTTCAATTTCAATTAGTATAAAAAATATAATCGTATACAATTTCAAAAAGTAAAAGGCCATTTAGACTTTCGTAAAAAAAAATTATTTGGGCGAAATCTATTATTAAAAAAAATTCGCTTTAATCGTTTTAATAAAAATTCACGAAAAATCGAAAGCGTTTTTGCAAATATTAGTTGTAAATTTCGGTTTAATCATCGGTTTTAAAATAAGCGGCTATCGAAAGCTTTAATTGCGTATCGAATATTTTGTTTAATTCAGACCAGAAAATAAACTAATATTAAAAGCTACGATCTGTAAGGATTGAAAGGCAGGGAAACACTAGTTTAAACGATAGAGCTTAAATAAGGTTGGGTTGATAGTCAGACTGATTTCTACCTTTTACATTTTTAGTAGAAGGCGTGTATAAATACAAAAGAAGGGGTGGAGCCTTCGAGAAGAGTATTTCCCAGGAAACCAGGCGAATTTTATTTAATATGCTTTTTCAGCTTTTATTCCGACCTTTTTTTATTTTTTTTAATATAATTTTAATAATTGGTTTTTTAGCAATTACTTTTATAAAATGTTTTATTTAAATATTATTTCCAGCTTTTATAATACTATCCGGCCCCTACGGCCTATTCGCAAAAAGTATTATTCGAAAATTGATAAAAAGCAAAAGGTTTTGGCGGATTATTTGATTTATATACGTAATATTGGTTTCTGATATTATTTTTTTTTTTAAGCCTTTGGTTTTTAAAAGCGATTGATTTTTTTGTGCGTATATTTTCGTATATAACGTGCGTTACGCTTTCGAAATAACGTGCGGTTTTTTTCGCTTTTGGTCGTGAATTATAACTGTTTTTTTTTTCGCTTTCGGTCGTAAATTATGGCTGTTCTGCTGTTTTGTTTTTTTTGTTTTCGGTAGCGTTTTGCATTTTCGTTAAAAAAGCTTTTTTTTTTAAAATGGCCGCTATTTTTCTGTTTAATTTTTTTTTTTTTTTTTTTTTTATTTTTTCGTTAGCTTTTTTTTATTTTAATTAATTGTTTTTCGCCGCGTTCGCCGCGAATTTTTAAAATGCTTTTGACTTTTATTTGTTTTCGGTGCGCCCGCCTAATTTTACGCGAAAGTATTATAACGGACTTTTTGTTTTTTTGCGTTTTCGAGCTTTTTAGCGTGAAATACAATCGCTACAAAGCTTCGTATATTTAATGTTTTTTTGTGAATTTTTTAGATTTTTATTCGAATTCGCTTTTAATTAGCTATAAGTTTTTGTCGCACGCGCTATCGAAGCGCAAATTTTTTTCGCGGGTTTTAACGATTTTATAAATCGTTTCGATGCTACTACCGCCGCTGCCGCTTTTTCTTTTTTTATTGCCGAAGCTAAAGTTTTTGCTAAAACTTTTATCGATTTTATTATTTACGACGCTTATATAAATCGTTTAAAAAAAAATAACGCTTCGGCTTTTATAATAATCGAAAGTCGTGCGAATCGCGCCGCGGCTCGAATTGCCGCTGCTATTATTGCGCCCGTTTTTGCCGATTTAGCGGCTGCTACTGTTTTAAAAGCTTTGGCTGCGCCGGCTTTTTTTTTTAACGACGCTAATATAAAACGTATTTTCCGACGTTTCGAAAACGTCGCTCGGATTTATTTTAACTAATTGAATCAAATTCTGGATTTCTACGAAAATATCGTAATTGCAATTTAGCATTCGATTACGGCTATCGTAAAAGTTTTAATTGGAATAAATCGAATATTTTGCGAATTCGTTTAATATTAATTTTTTTTAGCTTGCCGCTGCTTTTAAATTTAAAAAAGATGGCGATGAAAATAAAAAGGAAAATAACGATAAAAATAAATTGGCTTAGCGGCGGTTTTTAAAATTTTCTAAATGTTTTTGTTTTTTTTTTTTTTTGCTTTTACGGCGCGCATTCGTTATTGTTCCGTTATTATTATTTATCGTATTTTTCAAATATTTTTTTACAATTTTTTTTGCGTTCGTAAAATAGTTTTCTGGCTTTTAAAAGTTTTCGCTTAATAAATAGCTTTTTTATCGCATTAAATAATATCGGCTTTTTTTTGTATTTTTGTAAGCTTGTATTAATTTGACCTCGTATTTTTCGAATTTTTAAAGTTTTATTATATTATTTTTTGGCTCGGTATCGTTCCGACCCTGCCAAAGTTTTAATAAAAAAACGTAAAAAATATCGTAAATACGATATTAAAAAAAAAGTTCGAATTAATAAACTTGGCCGTGCTTATATATAATTCGCTTAATTTTAAAAAGCTTTAGATATTTATTTAAAAGCTTTCGAAAAAGTCGCAGCTGTCGAAGGTTTTTGATCGATAATAATATTTTGTCGCTTATTTAAAATTTAATTTTTTTATATTTAGCGTCGTAAAATTTTTTATAATTCGCGTTGGCTTTTTTTAACTTTTTACTAAGTACTTTTTTTTTTTTTTTGTAATATTTTAATTCGTTTTTCCGCTGACGGTATTTTTTTTTTTACGACGTCGCTTTCGACGTTGCTGCTAAATTCTGAATAAAAGCCGTATAATATGCGAAAAAAAATAAAATCCGTAGAAGCGTATATCGAATTATTATACGTAAACTCGGCTAAAGCAAGCTTCGTAGTTTAATCGTTTTGTCGATAATCGTAATACGTGCGAAAGTAAAATTTTAAAATTTGATTTTGACGTTTCGTTTAGCTATTTGTTTAAAAATAAAAAGCGATGCTTAATCGACGTCGTATTTATAGGTGGAATATTATTAAAAACCAGAATTTATTAATGAAAACTGACTTTTTATTTGTAATAATTTTTTTAAAGCAGCTAAAATTTTTGTAAACGTATTATATAAATATTTTAGCTAAATCTGGGACTGAAATCGTTTTTTGTGTCGGTATGTATTTCGATAGCTTCGTATATCGGTTTATTATAACGAGTATCGAATCGTAAATACGACTTCGTTTTTTGCTAAAAAATAGATTCGTAATAAAATCTATAGTTATTTTTTTTAAGATTTCGTAAAAATCGAAAAAAAAGCTAATTCGTTATAAAATCGGTGCTTTTTAAGCTTGTCTTTTTAGTATTTTCTATACGTATTAACGTAACGCTTTACGTCGCTTCGTAAACCAGGCCAGAAATACTTTTTTTCGATCAATTCTAGCGTTCGCCGAAAGTTCTAATAGCCGGCGGTCGAATCGTCGTAATTAATTTTTAATATTTCGCTTTTAATAACGTTTTTATTCGAAATATACGCACGTTTTTTATAACGTAATAATTCATTTTGGCTTATACGCCAGTATTTCTCGGATCCGGCTCGATTGTTTTGCGAAGCCGATTCGTACGTTTTTTATAATACAAAAAAATCAGATTTTTGCAATTTAAAAATAATTTTATAAATCGGTTTTGCTAGCTCGTTATTAACCGTTTCGGATTATAGCAATATAACGGCTACGCTTTGTAATATATATTGTTTGCAATTAGTAATATTAGCAAAAGATAATCCGGCGAAAAAGCTTTTTATTTGGTTTTTTTTCGTTTGTTTTTTATTTTTTGATTTCGTTAACAAAAGCTTCGAATATTTATCGGCGCGAAATAGTTTATACTTCGATTTTAAGCGTGTTTTTATTACGGAAAACATTTTAGAATTTTTTAAATAAATTAATTTTAGCTTACGATGCAGCGTAAGCAGCTGCTCGTTATTTTTTTTTAAATTTTTTTTTAAATCTGGCCGGCGGAAAAGATTATTCGCCGAATTAAAAACTTCTGTTTTATATTCGATTATAAAATCGTATTCAGCTAGCTCGTCGGCCCATTTCGCTTAGCGTTCGTTTAAACGTTTTTTCGTAAGAAAATATTTTAAATTATAATAATTTATACGTATAATAATAACGTCGGAAGCGTTACGTAAATATTGGTTTTATTATTTAAAAGCGTAAACTATAGTTATTAGCTTAGCGTCGTAAACTTCGTATTTTTGTTTTATAAAAAAAAGCTTTTTCGAATAATATACGATAGAATGCCAACGTGCCTTCGCATTTTTTCCGAATAATTAAAATAATATTTCGTTTATAGCGAATTTCGAAACGTTTGTTTCGATTTGAATTTTTAATCGAAGATCGAAATAGCGTAGAATCGGTGAGCAAAACTTTTTTTTTAAAAGTAAAAAGGCGAGCTTCGCTTCGAATAAAAAACGAAAAAAGTTCGATATTTTTTTTCGTTGCATTTTTTTTAGAAAATCTGTAATAGATCGACAAAACTTAACGTAATTTTTAATAAAACGTTTGTAGAAATTAATAAAATCCAAAAACACTTGAATATTTCGCTACGTAATAAAAAAGGGTTATTTCCGAATATTATTTATTTTCTTTGGGTTTATTTCAATTTCCGTAAAAGTAACGACGAAGCCTAGGAATTTAATCGTATTCGTGTCGAAAATATATTTTTTTAGATTTTCGTAAAGTTTGTTAATACGAAGTTTTTCGAGAATTTTTTTTACCGCGTTTGTATAATCGTCGGAGTTTTCGGAAAATATTAAAATATCGTCGAGGTAAATTATATACGTAATATTTATTAAATCGATTAAAGCTTGATTAATATACGCTTGGAAGGTTGCTGGTGCGTTCGAAAAGCCGAAGGGTAATACGTAGTATTCGAAGTGTTCGTAACGAATGCGAAACGCAATTTTTCATTTATTTTCTTTTTTTATTCGAAGGCGATAGTACGCCCAAATAAAATCTAACTTAATAAATATTTTAGCTTTTTTTAAACGATTTAAAGTTTCGCTTATAAAAAGTAAAAAGGTTCGATTTTTAACCGTAACTGCGTTTAAACTTTTATAATCGACGCATAATCGTAAACTTCCGTTTTTTTTCGGTATAAATATTATCGGTGCGTCGGCGAAGCTAATAAATCTTTTTATTTAGTTTTTTTTTAAATTCGAATCGAAATATTCGCGTAATTCGATAAGTTTAGATTCCGACAAAAAATAAATTGATTTTTAAAAAAGGTTTTTTTTTTTCGCGAAATTTATTCGATGCTTTATAAAATAGTGAAAAGCTAGGATAACCGCGGCGGTATCGTTAAATACGTCGGCGTAATCGTCGTATTTGAAAGGTAATTAATACTGTTTTTTAGTAGCTTTTTTTAAAACGATATAAAACGCTTGCTTTTTTTTGGATTTTTTTTTAAAACGTTTGATTATAACGAAATTAAATTATAAGCGTTCGATTAGATATCGCTACGATTTAATTCGAAAGCTTATAGCAGAATCGATATTTCGCAATTAAAAAAACTTTAAAATAAATAAAATTTTTAAAATATTTATATCGCAAGCTACGAAATCGCTCTGTATTTTTTTAGTTGTTTTATAATTATTAATAACGCGAATAAATTGCGTATGCGTATTGTAAATAATTTTTTTTTTTTTTTCAATCGTAGATAAATTAATACGTTTTTGAATTAGTTTTTATTTATATTTAATTAATAACTTTTAGATTACGTAGTTTTTTTTCGCGCCGCAGTCGATAAAAGCTCGTTTTGTACGAGTTTCGCTTTTGGCTTTTTTAATTTCGATTAAAATTATTATTTTCTGCTTTTTTTTTTCGTTCGATTTTATTAATAACAACGAAATTAAAATCGAGCGAAAGCTTTTCTCGAATTTTTAGATTTATTAGCTTCGGAGCAGTTTAAAATTATATATCTTTTTCTGTTGCATTTATAATATTCGATTTTTGAATAATTAGCTATACGATGCTTTTTTTTTTAACAGCGATTGCATTTCGAAAAATAAAAAAAATCGTTAAAAATTTTAGGATTTTAAAAGATTTTATTAAAATTGTCGTTTTTTCGCTTTCGTTTTTTTTTTTATAACGTATTTTCGAATCGAAAACGATATGTATTTGTTTTAGCTTTTGAATTTTAATCGTGAATATAAGTCTTTTTTTTTTTTTTTTTTTTACGTTTATTTCGTCGTTTATTATTTTTCGTTTCGTCGCTGATAATTTTATTAATACTTTCGATACGACGAGCGATTAATACTAATTTTTCGTGCGAGCTTATAATTGTAATATTGTTTCGTTTAATAATTTTTTTTCGAAAAATAAATCGGAGTTTTGCGAAAAACATTTTTTTTTTAATTGTATCGTTTGTTATTTGCAATTACTGTTCGAAATTATTTAAATAAGCAACGAAATTATTAATTAATTTATGCTTTTTTTGCTTCGTTTTATCGTATAAATTCGAAGCCGCGATTTTTCGATTTTCCGTATTTATTAAAAAGTTTAATATTTATTTTTTGAAATCGTTTTATATAATTCGAATATTCGTAAAACGTCGTTTGTATCCGGTTTATTTTTTTTTTATTTTATCGTCGAAAGCTAAAATACAGGCGTTAATTTTTTTTTGATTAATACAAAATATTATTTTTTTATTTTGGCGGAAATTTCGCTTTGCACGCCGAATAAAAAATTAAGCTTTTTTAATATTTTTTTTTCGGTATATTGAAAAATCTTTTATTTTTGATGCTTTTCGGCTCGAATTCGCTATGTTTTTTACAAAAAGTATAATATATTTAAAAAAGATGCTAAGTTGTTTTTAATAAATATTATTATTATAATGCTTCGAAAATATTTTATAATAATCGCCGGCTTGGGTTATTTTCTGTTTTTTTTTAATTGGGACGGTGTTAAAAAATATAAAATTTTTTTTTTCGATATTTTCGAAAGCGTTAAGTTTTCGTTGAAGTTGTTTAATTTTTTTTCGGAATTCGTTTCGGCGTTTTAAAGTTTTTTCGAGTTTTTTGATTGTTTCGTGAACTTTTTTTTCAGTTTTTTTTTGTTTTATTTTAATTTGTATTTTTTTTATTTTTTTACGTTTATCGTTTTTTTTTTATTCGGCGCGGATTCGTTTATTAATTAAATAAATTAAAGTTTCGATAAAAGATTTTTCCGAATCGCTTTGAGCGTGGCCTTTTTTAATGATTTTTTTGATAAAAGAAATTAAAAAGTCGTCGCGTTTTAATAATAGAGTGTTTTCGGCTTTTAGTAAAATTAATAACGTTAAAAAAAACGATAATACGGAATCTTTTTGAGCAGTCGAAAATGCTGAGTCTTTTTAAATAGCTAAAAATGCTTGTTTTCTGCGAATGCGAAAAGCTATAATATCGATAATAACGATATAAATATAATAATATAATAAAAAATTGTTTTAGTAATATCGAACTGCCGTTTCGGTGAATAAAAAGATTAAAATATAAAAATTGAAAAATAAGGAAATATTAATTTAAACGATAAAACTTAAATAAGGTTGGATTAATAATCAGATTGATTTTTATTTTTTATATTTTTAGTAAAAAGCGTGTATAAGTACAAAAGAAAGGGTGAAGTCTTCGAAAAAAGTATTTCCCAGAAAACCAAGCGAATTTCATTTAGTATGCTTTTTCAGCTTTTATTCCGATTTTTTTTTATTTTTTTTAATATAACCTTAATAACTGGTTTTTTAGCAATCATTTTCATAAAGTGTTTTATTTAAATATTATTTTCAGCCCTTATAATACTATCCGGCCTCTACGGCCTATCCGCAGAAAGTGCTATTCGAGGGTTGGTAGGAGGCAGAGGGTTTTGGCGGATCATCTGACTTATATACGTAATATTGGTTCCTGACACGATCGTTAATAATACTTTTTAAAAGGCCAAAATATTTGTATACGTAGAATATATATAATTTAACGAAACTTCGAGCGTCGATATTTTTATAATAAAAAATCGAAATAGTTTGCTTAAAAAAGCGATTTATTATTACGAATACGTTATCGTAACCATATTTGTTTTTGTTAAAATTGCAAAAGTTTATTATAACGTGCTTTTAAAAATGGTCAGAAACAGGAAAAAGCTAAAAAAAGCCGGGGCGCTTATTTTTTAAAATAAAACTCTTTCGATAAGCGTAGCAGTTGCGATAATATTATTTTACGAAAGCTATTATACTTCGCTAATAATATTAATCCGAAAGCAATTGCGTAATTTTGCGAACGCTGAAATAAGCGATAAAGATTTAATCGTGCATTTTTCGTATAAAAGCCAAACGGAAATAATCGACGTTTAATATTATCAGGCGACCGTAATATAATAATAAATCGCGTTTAAATATATACGAAAACGGAGTATTATTATCGTCGTTTTCTTTCGTAGCGTTTCGTACAGCTTTTTTTCGAAAGGCTATCAGGCTGCTAGCTATGCGATTAGCGTAGAAAATTTAATCAACGATACGAAATACGAAAAAAAAATCAGCTATTTCAACGATAAAAACAGCTGTTTCGAAAACCGTAAAAGATCGAAGTTTTTTAATCAAAAAGCGGTAATCGATCTGATCGGCTCGAAAAAAAGTTTGCAGGCGCTAAATACGTTTAAAAAAGTTTTAACGGTCGAATTCGCTTATACGACGTGTTAATACGTCAGCCAAAAAGTTGTGTTTACTTGGTTTATACGTAATAAAAAAGTTATAATCGGCAAAAAGCTCGGCTTAGCGTATTTATCGAGCGTTTAAGAATTTGAAAATCATAAAATACTCTAAAGCTTTGTAATTAATAATTATTTTAATTTAATAAACTGAGCTAATTAATTTAGCACGAAAATTGTTTAAAGATTTTACGATTACGAATATTTTTTTATTATATACGACGTAGTTTAATTTTGCGAAGGCTATGGTTTTGCTGAAGTAGGCGATTGGAAGCCAATCGTTATTATAGAATTACGAAAGCATAAAAGCTACTACGCCGTCGAAAGCGTTAGTTTTTAATATACAAGAAAGGTTTTGTTTATAATATTATAAAATTGGTGCAATAATAAAAGCTAATGTAAAAAAGTCGAAACTCTTCTGATATTTAAAAATGAAATTGAAAGGAACGTTAGCCTTGGTCAAATAAACCAAAAGCTTTGCAATTATATCGTAGTTTCGAATAAAACGTCGGTAAAAGTTACAAAAACCAAAAAAGCTTTGTACACTTTTTATAATAATAAAAGGCTTTTAATAAGCGACTACGAAAACTTTTTTTAAATTTATTTTTAGGCTTTTAATCGAAATAATAAAACTTAGATAACGAGTTCGTATAACGTTAAATTCAAACTTTCGAATATCGGCCTGTAATTCAACGTCAGCGAACTTTTAAAGTATTTTGCGAACGTATATAACGTGTTTCAAAAGGTCGGACGAATAAATAAAAATATTATTTAAATATACAATACAAAAATCGTTTAAATAATCGAAAAAACGTCGTTTATATAACGTTAATAAATTGCGGGTTTATTAATAAGGCCAAAAAGTAGCATTTTGCATTTATAAGCGCCGTAACGCGTACGAAACGTCGTTAGTTTTTTATTAGCGGGGTTTATTCGAATTTTATAAAAAGCTTAACGAATATCGAGCTTCGTAAAAATTCGCGCTTCCGAAAAACGAGTAAAAGTCTTATCGATAAAAGAAAAAAAATAGCGATTTTTACGAATAATATTATTAAAAGTTCGATAATCGATACAGAAACGTAATAAACCGTCGGGTTTTTTGGCGAAAAACATTAAAACAGCGAAAAAAGCGGTGAAAAATTCGATAAAGCTTTTATTAAAATTATTTTGCAGGTAAATCTTAACAATCTCGAGCTTTGGAATCGACATTTTGTATAAAAAAGTGTATTTCAGCTTTTTTTCATTTATAATAAGCTCGATTTTATAGTCGTAAAGCCGGTAAAAAGCTAGCTCGTTATTGGCGGCTTTAAAAAACACGTATTTAAGATTTTTATATTTCGGAAAAAAAAACTCGAAAAAAGATTTATTCGAAATTAGCTTTGCTAAGCTGGTTAAAAAGGTCGAAATCGATATTTTATTAATTCTGAAACGTTCGAAAAAACTGTGAAATTGGGTTTTAAGAAAAGTGTTATACGTAAGGTCGTTTAGTATTTTGTCGATTTCGTATAAAAAGGTTAAAAACATTTCAATTGCTTTTTTTCTGAAAATTAGCTTAAAAGCGTGTGCAATAATTTGACAAATAGAAATTAAATAAGCAATGGATTAAAGGATTCGTTTTCGAACTGATCGTTTGGAAGGTTTAAAAAAAGATTGCTTGTTTAAATTATCGATTATATTAAACTGAAAGGCTATCGCGGCGAAGGTTTTTTTTCGGTTTTTGATGTAATTGTTTTTCGTAGAACGAGAAAGCTGTTCTGACGAAAGGAAAAAAAAAAAAAAAAAAAAAAAAAAAAAAAAGAAATAATAGAAAAAGGATCGTTAGCTTAGGAAGATGGTGTAATTTTTTGTATTATTTCACTGACGTCGCTATCGAAATTGGCACCGCGAATAAAATTCGATTTTTTCGCGCTTCGCACAGCGTCGTAAATCTGCCACAATTAATCAAGGTTTTTGTCACGTTTTACAGCGTCGTTTTGATGGCGAAATTGAATTTTTCGGAAGTGCAAATAAAAGATTTTAATACAACGAGCGTAAAAAGCTGTGAGGAAATAAAACTTCGGCTAATAAAGCTTGCGTTTATTACAGTTTAATAAAACTTAATATTCGGCCAACCAAGCTTTTCCTAGAATTATATTATAATTTCCGAAATTAATAATTAAAAAAAAAGTAAACGATTGTATTCGATTATTAATAATAAGGTTAAAAAGCGTAAAATATATAATTAAATGGCTACGAGCTTTATTATACTTTTTTATAAAAAAAAAGCCGAAAGAAATTAAATCAAAAGTTTAAAAAAAAAAAAAAAAAACTTGATTAGCGCCGAATCGATTAACGCATAACCGTTCGCTTTAAAATCGGCGAGCGTTTTTATTTTGTACGAAAAGCCATTTTTAATAAGTATAACGGAAATTGTTAATAAATCGTTACCAAAAAGCTTTCGAACGTTAAAATAACGCATATCGCGCAATACGTTTAAAAAAAAGGTTTTGCTTAGGCTTAAGCGTTTTCCCGATTAGCAAAAAAACCTTCGATTTTCTCGTATGCGTTTTGAAAATCGTTTAAAAAAAGATTTTCGTTTTTATTATTATTATTAAAAAACGAATTTTCGGCCGGTTCGATTTCGTTTATATTTACTAGCCTAAAAAAACCTTTAAGTAAAACCGAAGGTCGGCTCGTAAAAAATCGTGCAAATTGGCCTCGCTAAACTTTTTAATATAAAATAAAAAACGAGCGTTGTCGTTGATCCGATCGAAAAGGAAAAACGTTAAAAAAAGCGTTTTGGCGTGGAAAAAAAGAAAAAACAAAAGGCTGAAAAAAAGTTTATAAAACATTAAAACGACTTTCGTACGTACGATTTAATTCGTAATACGCTTTAATTAAAAATCTACCACTTTAATAAATAATAAATTTAATTAAAAAACGATTCGCGTATAAAGTTCGTTCAGCCAATTGATTTTGTTTTTTTTATCGGACGGCGGTAAATCAATTTTTAAAAATCGTTGTACGCGCTTATTCCAAATGCAGCTTTTTTCGTAAACGCTTTAATATTTTATCGCGAAAAGCGTTTCGAAGCTGTTTATTAATTCGTATTTAAGCGTTCGCTGCGAAAATGGAAAATCGCAGGTAAAATCGCTAAAAGTCGTCGTGCGTATTTATTATAAGCATTTTAAATTCGTTTTCGGCCTTTTAAACGTCGGAAAAATCGGCCAGGAAATCGGCGATTTTTTTGATTAATTTTTCGAAAAATATAAAATCGGAACGGTCCAAAATACGCGGAGTCAGAAACTTTTTTGCTACGCTTTCGGTCTGATCGAATATATAATTTTTACGAAATCGATCGCTAGCGAAATAATTGTAATAAAATTCGAAATTATCGAAAACTTTAGTTTTTCAATAGCGTGTTTTGTAATTTTTATTATTATTTAATTTAAATTTAAAATTCGGAACGCGTTTTATACGAATTAATCGAAAATTAGCAAATAAATAAAAATTATAGCGTTTAAAAAGCGCGCTAAAGTTTTGGCCGTCAGAGGAAAATTCAAAAAAAATTCGCGAAAAGCGTGGAAATTGATTTGCAGCGTTTGTTAATTAAAATAAAACGTTGCGAAAAAAGAGAAAAGCAGCAGATTCGCGATTGGCAAAAGCACGTTCGATAAATTTTATTAAACGTTTTGATTAAAAGGTTTGTCGCAGTCGTATAATTTCTAGAAATTATCGTTTACGCTTTTGCGCTTTTTTCAGTTGATTTTGCAAAAGTTTTAACTGAACGCTTTTAGCGCTAGGCTGTAAAAAAAAGGTGGCAGGCGAAATAATTAGCGCTCTGCCCTTTCTTTTGTTTTTTTTTTTTCGGAAGGAGAACTGTTTTTCAAAAAAAAAAGCTTTTGAAGGAGGCTGCTTCTTCGCTAATTAAAAGAAAGGTTGAGATGTAGTAGCAGGAGCTGAAAAGCTCTGCTAAAGGAAGAATCGTTAAACAGAAGCTATTTTTCGCGAAATGCGGAAATAAGCTTTTTTACGACCGGTCGATCACTTTGGTATAACCCGTAAGAAATTCGAAAAAAAAGATAATTTACGCCGTCGCTAACGTAAAAAAAAATATTAATAATATAACGATTTAATTAGTCGAAAGGCTAAAAGATCAGTCAACTGATCGCCGTATTTATATAATATAAAAAACGAGCCTTTGGTTTTGTAACAAAAATATTTATTTAAAATCAACAATTGCAAAAGGCAGAAGTTGCTAAGAAAAAAGAGCTTTATATATATAAATAGTTTTCATAATTAATGGGAAGACTTATCAGGAGACCAGGGAGCTTGCAGCTATACGTAGTTGCTGGGGAGCTTGCAGCTATACGTAGTTGCTGGGGTGACACGAGAGGTGGCAACAGAGTGAATCGTTACAATATTTATTCCAAGCAGATGACTTTTATCTCCTCGCACCTATTTATTCATTTATTCATTCCAAGCAGATGAGATGAGAGTATCCCCCCCCAAAGCAAAAAGGTGTCACACCAAGTATTCCCCCCGCATTCAATCTGTAATCATCCAATCAATCAATCGATCGATTAGCCAATTAACGGTAAACGTGATTATGTCCCAAAAACAGTGGGCCCAGCGGGAAGGCCAACGTGGCCGCACGTGGGAGGATGCACGGACCATTTACGATAAGAGATAAGAAAGCGAGAAGCTAAAAAAAGGCGGGGATCCAATATTTATCAATTGATTTGTGCGACTTTCTTCTTCTTATTTACAACCGTTCTGTTTTTCATCACCACCACGTTTTTAACCCACCTCTCCTCCCCCTTTTCCTTCCCATCCTATTATTTTATTTGAAAGTTTATTTGCTAACTACGTTTAATAAAATACGCGTCGCGATTATATTACGACGATTCGCACGTTACGCGTCGCGATTATATTCCGACGATTCGCACGTTACGCGTCGCGATTATATTCCGACGATTCGCACGCGCGCCGGTGTTATTTTCAACGCTCGATACGGCAGCCAACCCTTGCGTCCTTCCCGATGATATCCAATGTGTTTCTGTACGACAGCATTCCCTGGGGTCGCAGACTTATAACCAAGTCTGCCGACGATCGTGGACGCAAGTAGGTGCGCAGCTCGAATAATTGCAATTAATATCGGCTCCTATGCGATAACTGCTATAATACTAGTGGAATGTTCAATGCTTGAATTTTGATTCGGAAGCTCGCCCTTGCGCTACGATGATATTCACTGTGTTGCTGTACGACAGTATTCCTTTAAGGTCGCAAGGAAACCATTATTAGAGGATCTGCCTACGTTCGTAGCGTACATAAGAGGCACCAAATTCAATTGTCGCCGATCACGAAACTAGTATTTAATAGCTATTGCGAATGAAAGGCTCGGGACCTGTTTTCTCAAGATTATATTTATTATTTTCAACGCTCGATACGGCAGCCAACCCTTGCGTCCTTCCCGATGATATCCAATGTGTTTCTGTACGACAGCATTCCCTGGGGTCGCAGACTTGTAACCAAATCTGCCGACGATCGTGGCCGCAAATAGGCGCGCAGCTCGAGTGGTTGATTATAATATTAATAATAGCATTATTCCAATACGGGGGGTTTGGAGGGCTGGCCCCCCAATTTTATTACAATACGGGGGGTTTGGGGGGCTGGCCCCCCAATTTTATACAATTGGTGGTGGTGGTAGTGGTGGTGGTAATGGTGGTGGTGGAGGTGCGAGGGTGTGGCTGGGTGGGTGGCTGAGGGGATGGCAGGGGGGGGTGGTAGGGGGTGGTAGTGATGACGTAGGATGACGTAGAGTGGTCCGTGCACGACCCACTGTTTTTGGGACATAATTCCGGTATCCCAATTAACTAATAGACCAATCACTCAATCGATCATCCAATCAACCAGTCAACCAATCAGTCAACCAGTCAACCAATCAGTCAACCAACAAATTTAATCAGCCAACCAACCAACCAACCAACCAACCAACCAACCAACCAACCAATCAACCAATCAACTAAATACCAGGTCCAGGATTCCACTTCCAGACCCAACCAACCAACCAACCCGAACCCACATTCCCCCGAAGCCCACCCATCCACCCATCCACCCATTCCTTTCCTTCTAGAAGGCCGCCACCCTCTCTCCCCAACGCCCGATCCCCGTCCATAAGCCGTCGAACATATGAAGTCCGAAACGACCACTCACTCTACAGCACACATGTACAGTACCTGTACCCACCCGCTCCCTCCCTCCCTCCCCGCTTCCGCTTCCGCTTCCACAGAAGCCGCTGATTTCCTTCTAGAAACCCGGGCCCCGACCGTTTCCTCTCTGTCCCTCGTCGACCCCGGTTCCCGGTCACTTCGGTACGGTAAGTAGGGTGTGTACTGTGTATGTGTCGTATGTATTGTACAGTACTGCAGTAGATCTTACAGTACTGTACAGTACCATGTCTGATACATACATACAGTACTGTACAGTAGTACTCTACCGTCCCTTCTATTCTCCTCTCGGCGGAACGCCTCTTCCCCGCCCCTCTCCTCTCCTCTCCTCTCCTCTCCTCTCCTCTCCTCCGGCGCTGCGCGCCCGAGTCCCACGGCTTGGGGAGAGAGAGGTGCCGTATGTGTGTATGGTCACGTGGTATCACGTGGTGGTGGTTATATCACGTGGTCGTGCGCGAACCACCACCACCCCATCTTTCCGCACGCGCGTAGCTAGCTAGTACTGTATGTATGTATGTACTGTAGAAAGGCATACTGATTTCAACGCCTGATTCAAGACGGGTTTTTTCTGGGTCATCAACTAACCTTTGTGATACCAACTGTTTGTTTGTGTATGTGTGTGTATGTATGTGTATGTATGTACAATACAATACAAGACAATACAATACACTGTACTGTACTTACTGTAGTACTCATAACTGTACAATACATACTGTATGTACAGTACAGTACAGTAAGGTACTGATTGTATGCTGTGCTGTGTGCTGTGTAGAGGCTGCGAGAGAGCCAAACCAACTAAACAAACCCACCAAATTAAACCAAACCAAACCCCCGCAAGCAAGCAAGCAAGCAAGCCGCTTTTTGGCTCTCACCCTTCCTCTCTCTCTCTCCTGAACGGCACTCGTATTACTGTATCTCGGGGTGGGGTAGGATTGGATTGGGTAGGGGAGGGTAGGGTAGGGTAGGGTAGGGTAGGGTTGGGTTGGGTTGGGTTGGGTTGGGTTATGCTGGAGTGGGTTGGGTTGGGTTTGGGTTTGGGTTATATGTACAGTACAGTAGGTAGGTAAGGTAGGTATAGGTAGGTACCTAGGTACTGTACTGTAGGTATGTTTGTCCCTACTGTGTAGGTAGGTAGGTACATACATTACTGTGCTATGTGTACTTTATGTGCTATATGTGCTATATGTACTTTGCTATACCGTGTACATAGAACAAATGGTATGTACATAGCATATAGCACATAGCATATACATACATATATACATACATCCATATATATAATACATATCTGTTTTATATATGAGATTACGCCATCCCATCCTATCCCATCCCATCCTATCCCATCCTTTACAGTACAGTACATATAGCACGATGCACATATATGTATATAAACGGCAGTACAGCACAGCACAGTACAGCACTCTATATCCTTATGCATGGCGTGAGAGAGAAAGAGAGAAAGAAGGAAAGAAAAAGGAAGAGGAAGATACAATACGAGACGAGGGAGGAGGGAGGCCTTCTACAGTATTCTATTACGGGATGTGATGGGGGTCGAGTGGGGTGGGTTCATCTCCCCCCCCACCTCGTCTCGTATCGTATTGGAGGTATTGGAGGTATTGGAGGTATAATGTACAGTACCACAGACGAAATCTTGTTGTTGTTTGTATTATGTGTATTACTGTACTGTATGTATGTATGTATATGTATATATGTGTGTATGTATGTGTGTATATGTGTATGTATGTATATGTATATGTGTGTGTATGTATATGTGTATGTGTGTATGTGTGTATGTGTGTATGTGTGTATGTGTGTATGTGTGTATGTGTGTATGTGTGTATGTGTGTATGTGTGTATGTGTGTATGTGTGTATGATGGAAGTATATACAGCCTGTACATACAGTACAGCATGTAAATGCGTATATATGTATGTATGTATGTATGTATGTATGTATGGGCATGGTATTCACACACTCAATCTCCGCGCACGGGAAGTATCATGCTAAGTACAGTAAGGTACATGCAGTACAGTACAGTGCAGTGCTGCTGCGGTACTATAGCACGGTATGTACATACGGTACGGTACGGTACGGTGCGTTCTTGCAGGTCGGGAGGTACTGTGAAAAGAAGAAGCGCTTCGTGAAGTTTGCGATGGGGGAGATTCCCTAGCTGCTGTGCAGTAGTACCTTTACTGTATTACTGTATAGTATTGACTGAGTCTTTGATTGGATTTTACGTGGGACGAGCAAGAGCAAGCACGCCTTTCCCTCTCTCCCTCTCTCTCTTTCTCTTTCTTCCTTTCGTTCTATCTGGCAGATAGATATGTTGGGTTTTTGCTTGCTTGCTTCAGGTCCAGCGAGAGAAAGTGGCTTAGCAGTCAGTGAATGTACAGTACAGTACAGAATAACAAACCCCATGCCGTTTTCGGTTGTTTGTTCTCTATTCACGTACAGTACAGTACAGTACATGCTCAGCCGGTGACAGACAGATGAAAGCAGGGAGGCTGCCGGCTGCTGAGAACCGGTCCGAGTCCTGTGTATGTGCGTGTGTGTGGTGTACGATTTCTGTACTATGTAATTTGTACTTACTGTATTGTACTCTAACATACACCCATAATACAAATACGGACCTGTACATAGATACCTTTTACACCTGTTTCTTTTTCAATATCCATTACACCGCGAGGTAAAGGGGTACGTAAGTACTGTATATACTGTGCGGTACGGTGCGGTATCTAAGCGCAAGGTAAGATAGGCACAGTAAGTACTGTACTATACATACATACTGTACATACTATACACAAGAGGGCACGGAGAAGAACAAGAAACAGCAAGGCAATTGGTTTGAGATATGATGAGAAGAGATGAGATGAGATGAGGTGAAATGGAATCCCCCACCATCATCTGACGACAGCCAGCATCACGCAACGTAGAGCCACGCAGTGCCGAACTACCGGTTCTGATAAAACACTTCGCAAATCGACAGGCTATCACAGCCTACAGTACAGTACAGTACAGCTAGCTGACTATGTACTTCCGCTCCCATGCTGAAGACCGGCAGAAAGACATCCTACACCAAGCGATACTATACTTGTCGTGTCACCTGAAAGCCAACGTGTCATCACAGCGAGAGAAGTGAACAATCCAACCGCTTAACCACCACCTTGCCATCTGCCTGTCCAGCCACCCTACGAAAGAGAGAGTGATCACTGCTGTCGATATCACGCGCTGTGCATGCTGCCCATCTATCTATCGATCACGCCTGTGATGGCTCATGCGAAAGCGGTTGCTATGTGATGCTTCATTTCTGCTCTGGTCGAACAACGCTATTTGTCTGCTAACCATTCATCTACCGCGCAAGCTGTCATCCTCATCCCCTTCTAGGAGATCTAGCACGGACCATAGCTCGAGGGGGTCGGTGTGCACGAAGGACGAGTATTCATCTGCGTCGAGCGGATCGCGGCCCTACACGCGTGCGCGTAACGCTCGAGATCCTACTGAGCAGAGCCCTGCACAGGTTCGATAGAGCCGGGGCCGGAGGCGGTGGCAGCGTAGTGCTATTGTAAGTAAGGAGTAGGATGTGGTGATCAAGAGACCCGGAAGTATTGCCTTCACGAAGCGTCCCCGGAACCCGTCTCCTCCAAGCTATCGTCCACAGCCCAGGCTCGGACGGCCCCATCATCACCGCTCGAGATGATCATCTCCTCTCCAGCCGCCCTCCTCCCGGCATCGAACGCGGACACCACACTACATGGTTGATCTCGTACGGGCCGTGACCGCCATTCAGGGCCCCGAGAACGACCCATTCCCGCCCGATAGCACCGCCTACGCTCGTCCTTCCCGTCGTACGCTCCTCATAGACCACCATCTTGCTGTCCCCGCCAGTGGACACCACGCGGCCCGTCTTCGGACTCCAGTGCACGGCGTAGATCGGCAGTGTGTGGACGCGCGGGAGCGTAGCCGTGCATTCCCACGTCTCGTCCGACGGCGGAGGCCGCATCGTCGACGGGATACCGGCGTTGAAGTATGAAGGCTTGTTGGGCGGTGGAGGCGTGGGCGCTTTGCTCCACACCCGGATCGTGCAATCCGCAGACGCTGACAGAAGGCGCGGCGACCTCGGGCGATGGTCATCCGGCTTCTGCTCGGACTCGGACTCGAACTTCTCCTGGCTGGTTTCTGGCTCCCACTCCAAACTCCAAACGGTGCCTGTGTGGCCTTCCAGCACAGCTATGCATCCCCACTCGCCCTCGTCATCTCCGCGCCAAAGCCGGATCGTGTCGTCGTAGCCTGCGCTGGCGAGAACCTCGCCGTTCCCATCGTCCCTCCGCCAGCATAGGCATTTGACATCTGCGCTGTGCTCTTGCAGAACAGCAACCGTCTCGAACTCGTCCTCGCCCTCCCCGCCAATCTCTTCCCAGACCCAGATACTCTTGTCTCGGCTGCAGCTCGCCAGCCATTGCCCACTGGGCGAGTACGCCACGTTCTTGACCTCCGAGTCGTGCCCCTCCAACACAATCGCAAATTCCCAGTCGTCCTCGTTCTCCGACCCCTCGCCCTGCATCATCCTCGCGACCGGCTTCTGCGCGCCGTCGGCCGCAATCTCGACCTCGAAGGCGCCGTCGTCCGTCGCCGTGTGCAGCTGTTTCTCCGCCTCTCCGGCAGCGAAGTTCTGCTCCTGGCGCCGCCAGATCCCCAACGTCGCGTCAAAACTGCCCGTCGCCAGCGTCAAGCTCCCCGTGTTCCGCGTCGTGGGCTTCCACGCCACCGACCTCACGGAGCGCGCGTGTCCCCCTTCGAGCGTAGAGTGCAGCGTGAAGGTCTTGAGGGAGTAGACCCGTACTGTCTTGTCCGAGGTAGCAGTTGCGATGAGTGGGAGGCCATTCGCGTTCGGAACCGAGACCCACGCGCGCGACGCGGACACGGGTTTGAAGTCGGCGAGCGGGCGGATCTGGAGAGAGACCATTGCGCGCGTCTGGCCTCGGGTTGTGTTGAGGAGTTGGATATTGGACTGGTTGGGAGCGCGACGAGGGGCGGATTTGTTTTTGAATAAAGTGTCTCCGATAAGATCTATCGACAGTAGACTGTGACGCTACGCAATATGTCGTCCGTCACTCATTGGCTCGCTTACCTCACGCGCTCCCCTATTTCTTTGCCGAGAGGCTAGCGAGCATCGTTGCTACTTCTCCTACATTATGGACGGTGGAGGAACTTACACTTACCACCCACAGATTTACAACTTTGCCGGTGGAACCGATTAGCACGTCAGTCCAAAATCCCAAACTCCACAATGGACTCTACCCACGGCTATGGCTTCGATAGCTCTGGGTCACAAGATATCATCATCGATCTCATCTAGCTCGCACACCACGAAAAAAGTACAAATACCACGAATTTCCGACCACCAGGCAATCATGTTCGACACACTGTCACGTACTTCAGTCTCGACTGATCCTCTCCCGACCTCCGTCATGTCTCGTTTCAACCGCTCCAGTGAGGATTCAACTGAACGCAGCTGGGTTCCTGATCGCCACTTCGGCCCCCGTCCCCCTTCCATTGTCGTCCATGCCCGGAGGACCCCAGGCGGGACAGAGCGTGGTCTCACAGGCAATGCCGAAGTCGTAGGAAGTCACTTCCAACGTCGGGAATCAAGACGGCTCCGGACTCGTTCTGCCATTCCGCGTGCCGTCAGCCCTCCTCGCCAACATGATTCGTCTCGGATTCACAATCAGGCAAGATCCTCAACCACTCGGTGGATCCTTGCGAGACATTCGCTCACCGCCATGTTGAGGATGTTCCTGCAGGCGAGATAACCCGTCCTAACCTGGATTGGCTCTCTACAATGAGAGAATCAGCTACTCCTGACGCTGAGAATTGGGCTTTCGAGGACAACGAAAACGGTCTCTCCCCTTTCCCTTATGTACCTCAGCTAGGGGCTCATCGACCTCCTCCACGGTCTTGGACTCCTCCAGCAAACACAGCCGATTGTGTCGAAGACAGAGAGCCTCCTTCTAGCAGAGACGTCCTGGCTTTCGAGAGAGGGCGACGCGAGTGTCTGGAACGCCACGGCCAGCATCCCCCAGACGGTTACCGCCCAATGGACAGCAGACACCCCTTTTCCCAGGCTCCCACTGCAAGATCCTCTACGACACCTCTTCGTGGACCACAAAGTCCTCGCAGGGCCACGACAGCAGAGCCTGATGAGCCACAATCCGTTCCAACGCCCCCAACATCTTCCGAACTGGCTCGGTACCGCTGGCAATACGCTCACACGGATTACGGCGTCCCGGTCGAGATGTATGGGCGTTTGCATGTCGGGGACCCTGAGATCGGCCATTCCATCTCGCGGGGTGCTGCTCAGCCAACTCTAATGCCACCACAAGGTGCTGGATCGTCGCATCAACGACATGAACAGCCACCGGGAACCGTACGCGCCTTCAGCGTCGCGGAGAGGCGCCGTCTTCGTGAAGGACGAACTTCGCCTGTCTTCGGCCTTGTGGAACATGTAGAGTATGCAGACGCTGCTCAGCCAACCCCAACACCTTCACAAGGTGCTGGGTCGTCGCATCAACGATATGAACCGCCACCGGGAACAGTAACCGCCTCCGTCGTCTCAGAAGAGCGGCGTCGTCGTGAAGGCCGGACTTCGCCCGTCTATGCTCTTGTGGAACATATAGAGTATGCAGAAGATGGTTGCTGGCGTTGACCTGAGCATGACCCAGTTCCGTTTGCAGCTCGACACCAGCCCTCTCCTTCAACGGTGGTGGTGGGGAGTTCTTGACGGAATGGTAGAAAAAAGAGGACCGATGGTATCGTTGATGTGATATGGGGCAATGCCGAACTGCAAAATGCCTGTGGTGGGATTCCATCGACGGAATCGCTCGTAATGCATGTAAAATACCCAAGAATGTTAATCAAATCGAAAGCCCCAACGATCGTCGCCAGGAAACTATGAGAATCCGTCTCTTCACCTTCATAAACTCACCGATGTCCCTTGAACCCATTCAAGTGGGCCGTAGCGCGTGTGTCTGCGCATCATAGGAAAGATTGAAAACCCGAATCGCCTACCACTCATCAATACGACGATTTTCACGCCATTTCGAAGCAAAAAGGAGCTAACCCCCCCCCACACCCCCCCCCCCTTCCCCCGGCTCACCTAGAAACCAGCGATACCAAATCCTTTCTGCTCTAAGTTCGTGGTGCTAGCACAGTGAATCACCAGCGCTTTTTGCCACACCAAGTCCACTCAATCCTCGATCCAAGACTGAACACTACAGTACTTACCGGTAAGGTACTGTACGGTAAAGACACAGCCGAGAGGGGAAAGACCTGGCCTGTCGTCTAGATCGTTTAGACTCGCCACTACTGGGGCATATATATACATACATACATACATACATACATAGAGTACATGTTGTGTGTACCGAGTAGGAAAAAGCCGAAATCGATACATTTCTTGTTCGTTAATTGCACGAGTCGAATGGAGAGTGGAGGAATCACCCTTGGGAGAGAGGAGGAGAGAAGGAGAGAAGAACGAAAGGAGAGAAGAACGAAGGAGAGAAGAACGAAGGAGAGAAGAACGAAGGAGAGAAGAACGAAGGAAAAAGACACAAAGAAAAAAAAAACTTACCGAACTTGCTTTTTTGAAAGTTAGAGCAAGAAACTACTACTTCCTAGTCATTAGGGATCTGTCCCGGCCCCCGTAGACGTTGCGTGCCTGTGGTTGGGATCCGAGTTTCGACACACCCATGTACAGTACAGTACATACCTACCAGCATCCGTTTGAGAAGGAGGTGATGTATCCAGTAGCTTCGACGACAAGAATGCCGAGAGAAGACAGCCTCAATCCGTGAGATGAAGAGGCTTTGCTCAGGAGCAATGAACAGACCATGCTCGAGAAGTGTTCGATCCGGAGGAAAGTAGAGGCTTTACGAACATGGTCCACCGTCATAGTTTACATTAGAAGTCAAGATCCACGGCTTGATACAGGACGAGGAATATCTTAATTGGTCTACACAGGTACCATAATGCACCAAAGTACTTCGGAGCCGAGGCGGGGGTCGTTAGACGGGTCTCTGCTACCAATCTCGACCAGCGAGCGCATTTATCCAGGTCGACGACTACATTACCCAACTTGCCTTTTTGCAATCGTCAACTTGAACAGGTCATCAATATAGATTTTCGAGTCTTCGTCCTTCTCTGGGGCGGGGCGGGTCACAGGCTGCTGCTGATGGTCGCTTGGGGCTAGCATTCGCATCTCGATGCCCTGCTCTGACTTTCGCCTCGGGCTAGCCACACTGCAAGGACGGCTCGAGGTTCGACGCTCTAACTTGCCTCCACTGTCGGGAGCCAGGCCATGACCTGGGGCACCAGAGTCGTGTTCCATCAGATTTTGCTCAGAAGAGTGATCACCTCTTCCCCTCGAAAGCGAGCGGGACGACTTGTCCCAAAATCTGATCTTTGACGGCCCAAGATATTCAGAGGACGATTTCGGCAAGGGGTTTCCATACATATCGACATGCTCACCCATCCCAACATCGTGCCGGCTGGCTCGTGTATCGTCAGAACCTCTTCCACCCTCTCGAGATACTTTGCGATTACTGGTACTGGAGTCATATGTGTGGGTACGTACAACATCGAGTCTGGGCGCAAACTCTCGGTGGATTGCTCTTGCAAAGTATGCATGATCCGGCGAATTCTTGTACACATGTTGTTGCGTCTGGAAAAGGCTCAGAGGTGTGAAAGTCAACTTTCTGCCTGGCGCTCTACTATGTAGCGGTAAGATAATTCGGAAAGCAATTAGTGAAGCCGTTCCGGGAGAAGAGTGCTCGGTCGGACCACGACATGGAACTTCGAATGGCTTCGCGATGAGTATCGAGTCAATAAACAGCGGATCCTCCATCTCCTCCTTCAAACACTCAATGGTCTTTAACACATCTTTCGCAAAGTCCCGCTCCTTCCCGTTTTTGTTGCTCGGTTTGGTAGCTTTGTATAGTTGTTTGACGCAAATGGACATGGTCTGTGAGTCCATACTTTCCAGATACTCGATCTGCCATGGCTCCAGAGTATCAAACGGGGCCTGCATGGTCGGCAACTGGTTTTTGGCATCCTTCCGCACTAGGATATCAAACCCGCGATTTCCAACTGCCATGGATGCACGTATAGCAAAACACGCAAGATGCACGCCCGGATCCAGAATGTGATGATCCGTAACGTAATGTCGCATGACGTTCAGTCGACGAGCCAGTCCACGAGGCCCTACTCGCAAGCTCTTTGCGAGGACTGTGACGACACTCTCAGGATTGGCAAAGCGGAAGCCAACAGATTGTAATGCTTCCGCCTCGGCTCTGCTGACTTTCTTAACAAGAAAGAGAAGCTGGCCTTTCCCTATAGACGAGTTGCTATCACGTTCCACATCAAGCATCGAACTAGCTGCCGTTGCAACACTCCTCTTCCCCTTTTTTCTGCTGCCTTTGCTGCGAGACCTGTGGTCACGACTTCGTCATAGAGTACACCCAACTTATCAATTGGCTGATGAAGATCGTTCGCGAGGTCTGCTGCCGCAAGACAAAAGAGCTCTCGGAATATGACAGAGAAGTCGTTGATGGGGGGGTTCCTTCGTCATTGAACAATACCGAATCGTCGAGAGAACCGAGACGACCCTTTACACCGGCATTTCTGATATGATATTTCATTCCAGGAAGGAGACTTGAAACTGCAAACCAGTTGCGGCTGGTTCGGAAGAGCCAAAGGAAAACTGGATGCGAAAGACCAAAGACATCGTCCATCGACTACGCAACGGTCAGCTCGGAATTGTGCATGGAGGAATTCCACAAACGCGTTCAAACCAAGCGTTTGCAATCTTCTTCGAGGGCAAAAGACCCTCGTGGGTAACCAGAAGTTTCCCATGCGCATCAAAGATGGCTGTAGCGAGGACAACTTGCTCTGCTTCCTTCGCAAGTCGCCTGTAACGTGACTGCTCCAGAAGCGTAAGGAAAAAGAGGATCATACAACACACGATCGACTGCTTAGGTCAGATAGCCCGTGTTGAAGACCGAAGCTACGTACCATCACGATAACAATCACAACTGTGGTTGACATGGACAACGCGTTGTAAGAACCCGAGTCTTTAAACTTATATCGGTAGTTCGTGCCGACAGAGGCAACCCAATGCATCCCAGATACGGCACTGGCGAGAATAAGTGCAACAAGCCCTCGCTTCCACCAGGAAGCGGTCCATGCAGACCGAAAGATGAAGAAGATGACCAAAGCTACCACACTGGCCACGATCGCAATGATCACGGCGCCCACAAATGTCCCGACATTGTAGATGCAGTCGTAATTTGCAATGCCCGCCTGTCCGAGGAAATGCATGCCGCAGACCCCCAAGCCAGCCATGATGCCACCCAAAATCACTCGAGTGATGCTGCTCTCGTCCGACCCCACCACCCCAAATGCGATGAAGAGGACGACTATCGGTGTGAAGAAAGATAACGTGGTGAATCCACCACTGATGACAAGTTGGATCTGCTCCTGCCCATCTCCGAGTACAATGGCGCAGTTTCCGACGAAATGCATGCACCATATTGCTATTCCACCCATGGATATTGAACCTGCAACCAGGAGAAAGCTAGACATCTAGTCAGATGGCGGCGCGCAGCAGGTGGCATCCACTTACAAGTTATACCATCCCCTGGAGGCTGTTCTTCTCATAATGATTTCCAAGGTCGTGAAGGCTCCAATGTAGCTAACGAAGTAGGATAGAACGACGTAACCGGCTTTGAAGCTTCTCGGTACCACTACCCCTTGTAGCCTCTGTAGGTCTTCGTTTGACAACAGTTGGGGCATTGTAGAGGCGGACCGTGGTGCGAAGTTTACGCAGGATAGACGACTCGGCATCGAAAGTAGCCAGAAGTATGTATTGCATGCGAAAGGGTCATGGGAAGGTAGGTACCGTTAGAAGTAGGATATAGGAGGAGCGGAGTTGAATAATAATCGATTGCAGAGAATAGGAGGAATGGAGGTCTCGGTTTGGCTCATGGATGAATTCGATTTGAAGAAGTGGGTATCATGGCTGATAAAAACTCCAAGCAGAGTTGAAAAGGGACAATAAGAGTGACGGCGCATAGGAATAGGATGAGCAAATTGATGGCCGGACTTCAGACCCCCCAAGCTGAGGGCGAAGTCTGTTTTATGATAGAAAGCGAACAAGTAAAAGGACAAGGAGGAATTTACCGATAGAGAGAGGCTCTGAAATTTCTGGGCGAGGAAGGAGGGGAGAATGGCAGTCGCAACTTCCACTTGACCATTCTGATCCCAGCCCAGAGATGAACTATTAGAAACAATAAGCGCTTGGGTCAGAGCATCGAGTATTCTGTACACTTTCTCGTGCCACGACTGTCCTCTGGAAGCAGAACGAAGCGTCGGGCTTCGTAGCTATAAATCTCTCGTCAGTACTTGGGTACCGGGGTCTAGGTTGTTGTTATGTCGAGAGATACTGGTATCACGACAGACCCAGCACCAGGACCTGATATCTTCTGCGATATCAATGTAGAGGGGATGTTTCCTGTACACATGTTTAACATCAAGATTGGAGTTGTGGAGCTATGCCATCACAGATGCTCAGGTACCTGTCGTGGCAGATTGACACGGATAAAAATGATACTTGAACCTGAATGCGGACCCCGGGATCCTTAATGGGGCGCAGGGTCCGGAGAATATCTTAAAAGCAAGTAGGCTCCATGCTACTTCGAGTATCCCCTACGTCAAGTTCTTTACAAAACAAAAAATGAGAGAACGGACATTTGGGCGACTGACTGTTTGCAACTGTGTGCAATTTCCAGACCAATATAGCTATCATTCCAAGGAAGTAACTTAGGTAACATCAACCTGCTTGAATTATCTCTTGAGCTCAATTGTTTAATCCTAATCGAGCATGATCTCACGAGTCAAAGTCTAACCCGAATCATTTTATGTAACCCCTATAGCGAACTAGATATCTAAGCGTACTTCGCATGTTCAGTAAGGCGTGCTACAAGGCAAAGTATCATGGATAGCATGCTTGAGGTCTGGTTATAGTGCACTTCTCCTTGATTCTCTAACGTGAATACGTAGGTGCTCAAAAGCTCTCTTCCAAGCTCGGAAACACCAAGTAGCGTAAGCGATCAAAAACAAATAGCAAAGAACTATTAAACGACAAGCTTAAGGTAGACCATTAACAACTAGGCAATGTAAAAGAAGACTTTATCACAACAAAGCCAATATCTCAAGAGAGGTGAATGCCTTTTGCCAAGGACCTATCCATCCACTTTGTCATTCACGACACTCTCAAATCGCGAAAGATATCGCATCCACCATCACCTCCCAGATCTAGTTTCCAACCCGCAGGAAATTTACTACACCATGGACATCTCAACCACAGCCCCAGATCGCTCTCAATCTCCTACCAGCGAGAAGATACGAGCCAAGGCCCAGAGTGCACTCTACAATTACACCAATGCCTACGTCACCGAGACCGTGGCTTTCTTCGAGGACAGGCTCTTCGAGGAGGAGTACGCGGAGCTTTCGGAGGCGCAGATGAGGTGGCATGTTCAGCGCTGGCTGTGGAACTTTCTCTGTGAGCTTACTTTACACCGCCTATTCGGGACTTAGATTACTAACGAGAAACAGTTCCGGACGATGAAGAGAGCTTTCCAAAGGCACCGCCGCCGGAAGCCAGAGCTGCGTCAACTGCGGAGAAAAAGACGCCAGAGGTGAAGATCAGGAAAGCATCGCGGCGAGGCGAAGCCAAGTCAAGCAAGATCACCCAAATGGAAACGATCCCAGAGGAATCAGAGGGGGAGGAAGAGCAGAGGCATAGCGCGGAAAGAACAGTCGATGCTAGGCATGCCTCTGTGATTGCAATTGCTGGCGTTGCGTCTTGTGCGGTGTGTGGATCCCGCGCTCATCGAGACATGGAATGTACCTCCAAAGTTATCCACGAGCGAGTCCTTGATTGTTCCGTCTCAAGCCACGGGCTGTATGTTTTTGGGATGGCGGATGGTTGTCCTAAATGTAACGAGGCTAGAGTACAATAAGCCGGAAGTAGTGCGAGGAGGGTGCACTTGTGATGGAGACATGGCGACGATTATAGCTACTAAACTTGCCTCAGCTATGATCTTTGCATGTATGAAGAGGTGCCAGGAGACCAGCGGTGCAATGATGCCATAAGGCCATGACTGTAAGACCACATAGGGCTTTTGTGTCAGGGTTCTGCGTGACAATAACGACATTGCAACCATTCGCTGCCATGAAAAAGCAGAGATGGTTCTGTTTCCCCGTTTTTCCACCCTTCGAAATCACCGCTCATCCATACCTAGTGACGCAAGGTCATGGACTGTCCCTTCTGCTCTCCGCTTCTCAACATCTTCTCCAGGATCTCCAGATCGACCAGAGCTTCTTCAGGAGACTGAGCCGGAAGAGGTCTCCCATCAATGAGGCTCTGCGCCCAGGCTCTGACCTCTTGCTTGACACCACTGCCCTCGTCCTTGAACTCTGTCTCCGTAAAGTTCTTGTCACTCTCCTGTCCTAGGCGAACGATGACTTTGTCCCTCACGTGAACCGTCACACTGCCCTTCTCACAAGCTATGGTGTACTCGCTCCCCGAGAGAGTCGTACCAAAGCAAACAGAAAATGTGCCTGTGACTCCAGACTTCGTCTGCCATATTGAATCGACAGTATCAACGGGAGCAAGGTGCTCTTGTAGGAGATGCGTATAAGCGGAAAGAGTCGTAGGCTTTGCTTCTTCGCCCAACAACAACCGGGTCCCAGCCACATAATGGACGCCGCCGTCAAGAAGAAAGCCTCCTTGATACTCCGGCTTCTTGCGCCAAGAAGTCTCTGCACTGATTAACTCACTACACTTATTACCCTGCAACTGACCTCACCAAAGTATTTCCCTCCCTTCTTGACACAGCCAGCTTGCTTAATTCTGAAGCCCAGGACTCTACCGAGCTTCTCAACCTCCTGTCTGCCAAAACCGAACGAGTCCAAGAAGCGAAAGTTCTCTGCGACGGCCCAGGTTGCACCATTCTTGACCTTGTCGCTCCTGTAGAAATGGATCAACTGCTCCGCACGCTTGACGTCGCCTGCGATGGGCTTCTCCGAGAGGACATGCTTGCCGGCAATCAAAGCAGCTTCAATGTACTCAGGCTGTGCAAGAATTGGGAGGGCAACAATGACGGCTGTGATGTCTTCGCGGAGCAGTAGGTCATGGTATGTATTTCCCGCACCGGAGTCGTCGGAGTAGAGGTCAACGCCAGTATCCAGAGCCTGTGCAGACTTTCGAGAGCGCGAATAGATGGCCTTGAGAGTGAGCTGTGGACAAGCTTTGACGGCGGGCTCAAGAAGACGGCGGGGTCAGCACTGATTTCCGAAGTTACTGATTTTGCTGAGGGCATTGATCTGAATACTCACCAAGTGTTCTTCTGTTACGAAGATACCGCTTCCGATGATAGCGACTCCCAGAGACATTTTGAGCGGTGGTCTGGTGGGTTGGTGCCGAATAATCAATGGAGGGGTCCTTCAAATCAGGATAATCACTGGATGAGGGCATGGGCGACCCGGATACATACAGAACTTGCAAACAATTGCGTTTAATCTAGCATCGAACAAAATTTAAAAAAAAAGATCGCAGTAAGTAAGAAATCCAAACTGATTCAGGATGCCTGGCTACGAATCTATGATGGCTCGGTTACGTGTGAGACAGATGAGAACGCCGGCCCATGGTTGGCCCACTTGCTGCTATTCTTCTGGCCTCGGAAGCGCCACGAATCGTGCAGCCAGTTCCATTAACAGGCACGAAAGATAAAGCCAGCGCTTCGCAGGGCGGCAGTGACATTCTGAGGCCAATCACGACGTGACGTTGTTGAGGTATGTCGTGACTTGGCTGGCTACCCATTAATTGTACCGTAGATACGCTTGTTTCTTTCTCTGATTCGGAGCCTCGCGACATCGATCACATACTGTACTCAGATTTCGGAGATTTCAGTAGCCAGGAACGCGGACTGGTCTCTATGGCAGCATCGCTGTTCGGCTGCACGAGAGCAGCAAGTAATGGAACCGCAACAGGCTCGACTCTCTCGGCCAGAGATGGGAACATCAGCTTCGCCCTTGATATTCCCCGAGATGAAGAGAGCAATGAGCTGTACTTCATGATGCAAGCACCGACGTTCAGCACCTGGATAGTGAGTTCCACGATCTCTCGACACGAAAAGAAGAACTGACTGGCACATAGGCTATCGGATTGTGGGGAACGACGAGATGAAGAACTCCTTCATGTTTATGGCATACGCCGACTCCACTGGCAAGAAAATCACTCTCAGCCCC
This sequence comes from Blumeriella jaapii, assembly GCA_009599575.1. Classification (NCBI taxonomy): domain Eukaryota; kingdom Fungi; phylum Ascomycota; class Leotiomycetes; order Helotiales; family Drepanopezizaceae; genus Blumeriella; species Blumeriella jaapii. The sequence goes on from VWND01000002.1 coordinate 1,354,418, forward strand.
CGGCTCTCATACGACCACGTCGAGCACAACGCAAACCTCGGACGAATCTGACCGTGACTGTGGCCTGCCCGCCCATGCTGTGTTGATGATTCTCGTACTCATCGGGCTCAAGCCGCTCGCAACAGTTATTTCGCGGATTCCCAAGAGCCCGAGATGGCATGGAGTGGCACAGACGATGTCTGCAATTGTAGCCATTATCGGCACTGGTGTTGGGATTTATGCCGGTTAGATTACACTCGGGTAAGTTCTCGAAAAATTAGGACACTTGAATTGATTCTAACATCTTTCACAGACTAAGCATATCTAATCCGCCTGCTAAATCTTTTGCACAATCAACATTGGCTCCTTGATCGGCTGATGAGTCTTGGGGTTTGTGCACTACTGAATCAACGAACGGACGCAAGCCACTACTTAATTTGCACCCGTACACGTCTGGCTCGGCAGACTCATCCTCCTAGCAGGATTTTTCGACGGCTTCCTCGGATTTCTTCTCGCGCCGAATCCCAAATGTAACTAGGCACAACTGGCGTACGTGCTTCGCGTGAATATTGTTGCTACTTCGCCCCTCTTCTGGAAATTCCACAAGGACAGTGAGAAGAAGTTTGTGCCTAGCGACGGATCTGGCGGTTATCAGTCATAGCCGTGGACCAGAAGCGGTTCGACGGCGCAGAGCGTTATCAGTTTGAACCAGATGCGCTATCCCTCCCAGGGAGTGAATCATCAGCAGCCTACACAGGGTATGCAGTTCTTCTGATGGGCGTGAAAATAAGGGACTGAGGGAACTGGTGTGTAAAGGTGCATTGGAGTCAGTCTCAGGGCATGATCAGTTGGGACATATACAGCCGATATCCATAGGATAACTCGAAGACTTTCATAGGAAAACTCGCCAGCATTGCGTCTTATTCACAACATGGCACTCCGGCTTTCTTTAATGCTCAGTCTTGCCTTGGAGTTTGCCAATTTGCGGTCTATCTCTTATGAAGAATATTGTAGGAAAGAACAATACTTGATAAAGCTGGTATCACAGTGTCTTGCTCACTTTTGTTTTCCAAGGCATACATTCTTGCCCAGCTCAGTGAAATCTTACCGTGTGGCATGTAGATTTGCCAATCTCGCATACCAAGCGGCTGGAAGGGCACGGCATCAGGAGGTAAAATATCTTACAGTACTGTAGATACTGTAGATACCTTACGGGAACTTGCGGTTTTGGAAGCGCCTGGTCACGTTAGGCCTCGTGACACCGTGTGGAAACGGTGTGTAGGGAGCTCGCTTACGACGCTCTCTCGTAGCAAATACATGCACCATCGGAACCACGTCGACCTCGATTTACGTAGTACATCTTGTACAGTACCTACATCGTACTTACGTACAGTAAATACTACTGTACTTCTATGGTACACAGTACGTACTGTACTGGCCAGTTATCCGCGCATGCCTTATCGTGGCCGGCCGAACTTTAGCTAATGTAGCTCAACGAAGAGACTTCACATGTTTACATGGAGCAGCCCGGGATTCTACGCCTCTCTCGTAAATCCAAATCCCAATCCGCAACAACACGTGCTGCTCCGGTACCTTCGCCACGAAGCCGCTTGAGAGGAGAGACCGTGAAGACAGGTGCAGCAAAACCTCGTCATAGGGGTCCTTTTGAGAAAGGTATCTTTCTACTGCATCATCGTAAATCCCCTTTTCTCAAGGAATCGACAGGGGGGCCTATCTACGCTGTAGATTTCCGTAAGAAAACCTTCTCTCGATGGACCTAAGGATACCTTTCGGAAATCCTTGTTTCGGCCTGCAAAAGCAACACCTTCATCGAGGTTTCACTCAGCACACCCGTGTTATTTAGGTTCGCTGAATTGCATACCCCTATGGGGCGATGTCGGCTTGGCTGTGGCTATGGTATCGACAGTAGCTTCAGGTTAAAAAATGGAGACGCTTCATCGCCTTGTGCGCTTTAGACAGCCACTTTTCCCGTCATCTGGCCCATTCTTTAACTCTTGTTTCTCTGCGGCTGCGACCCTATCCACTTTCACGTCTTCTGCTCTGTACTGTGTACTTCAGTCCTACTTCTGCTCCGGTCACTTTTAAGAATTGACACCGCCCCACAGGGGTACTACATCTACCTAGGTAGGGACCTAGGAAACCCAAAGAAGGCCCCCTACATACTTCTTTCTGCCTATGCCGATGGAGGCGATAGGTAGGTAATGTTCGAGCCGAGCCATAATTCACATCAGGTCCCAATTCTTCCTCTTCCTTAGTCCCTGATCGGTTGTCCCCTGCCTTCCTCTTGAGCCTGTCGCGGGTGGACTCGGGACCTTGGCGCTTGGGTTGAGCAGCACCCCCCGCAGCATTCGATGTGCCAGTCTCTCGACATGGTGTCTCTTCGTTCCATCTTGCAGGCCAAGCAGCGTGGTAGCATCAGCGACCTCGGTCGTCCGGCCCCAGTTAGATCGTACCCGCCGAATCCAGGGTTCTCGTAAATCCTCGCAGATAGAAGCGATGCGAGAGTTTGCTGTCGCTTGTAAATGTGGAGCCGATCCAGCAAAGAGTATGAGGAAAAGGGAAAGGAATGTCACATCGCGAGAACCAAAGCCGGAGGATTGGAACCACATGATAGCACGAGTAAGTGGCAACTGGAAGACAGTGCCACCGGAACGGACCGAGACTACCTATCTGACGCCAATCGCTCGCGGGAATCCAATACCAAACCCTCGGGCTAACAACGCCTCGGCGACATGCGGGGTCACGCATAGCACAGCTGAGAAGTGACTTCGTTCGAGTGTCAGGATGTGCAATGGGTTGGGAACGAGGTATGCACATACTGGTAGCTGGACTGTAGTTGGATTCGTTTCCATCTGCAGAGAGATCTCCATCATGACTAGCGTTCGTCCATCCGGCACGTAGGGCATGTCAGGAGTAGAATGAGTGGCGGTCGTGAGGGTAGACAGCGCTGAACTCGTCGCCTGAAGTCAGCCTCGACTTCTAAGCTTCTCTTATCTTGCTCTTCGTAGCGATTAGCAAACTTCCCGCGCTCGAGACGCCGCGAAGTACTGTACTAACCAGTGAGGCCAGGATCGCCTGGACAGTGGCTTGGTGATCAACAACTGGAGCCTGAGCAATCGCTGCAGGCTGGGCGACGGCCGGGTCTCTGACCTTGGCCTTCATAGCAATTAGCATGTTCGTGCGCTTGGCAAACCAGGAGGTACTGTACTAACCAGCGAGTTGAGGATTCGACGGATAGTGGCGTGGTGAACGATATCTGGCTCATCTTCGCCAATGACTGCAATACTGGTCAGGCATCTTTCTCCAACGAGTTGCGTACATCTGATTGAACTTACTGATGATCTCAGGCTTCTTCACGAATTTGCCATTGACTCTCTCCAAGCCCGACTCTTTCGCGCGCTGCTTGTAACGCTTCTTACGACCAGCTGCAGTCAAAGGCCCGGAGCGCTTTCTCTTGAGGGCACTCAACTTGCGCTTCTCCTTTTCAGCGGCCTCGGCTCTGCTCTTCGTGACGATCCATTTTGGCTCCCAGTAGTTGAATTCATCTTCTGGCTCGCCGAGAGTGAATCCATCGTCAGGAAGGTCCGAGTTGTCATAGTCAAAAAGACTGTTCTCTGGGAGCTGGTCGTGTTTGCCGTGGCCCTATTGCGGTGTCAATGTCCGTTCGAGAGAGGAGACGGGACACAGCTCTTACCAATCGTCAATCCAAGGTGTGAGGGCTGGGTATAGACCAGGAGACTCTTTTGGAAGACGTCTCTTGGGGGGCGGCGAGTAGAGACCCGGGAAAAGGCCGAGAACGGGTTCATCGCCTTGGGCAGCGGTGTACTCTCGGGTGCGGTAATTATTGAGATTGAGAAGAGACGCCACGGCCGGATCTGGATTGAATATTGGTCTGGCGGAAGCCATGGTTGTATCGTTGTATCGTGGTGTCTGAGTTGTGTGTGATTCTGGGAACGAGTGGATGAATGCAGAATTTCTTGAGCTTCAGAAACGACAACGAGGGTGGAGATAGATAGAGGCATCGCAACGAAGTAGTTAATAAGAGGAGAGATGATACATGCGACAATGCGAAGGAGGAACAATTTCACGAGGAACAATACTTGGGCTCGGCTATTCTGGCGAAGTCCCACCACAATAGGAACAAACCCATTTCCGAAGCGAAGCGAGACAACCACTCCAACCACTTACCTATCCACCCATAACGGCAATACTAGGTCAAAAGATAGTGGACCCAAATATAGGAGCTTTGGTGAATCTCGTTCGTGTTGTAAAGGAACAAGGCGAAAAGACTAGATAGTTATGAATAAAATCTCTTTTGTTCCGCTCTTGCCTGACTGTGCTTCGACCAAGGACCGTCTCGTAGCCAGGGAGTATATCCCATATATGAGCTAGAAAAAAAACTTCAATTGGCGTAACACATCAGAGCTTCGATTGCTTGACCAGGATTTTCTGTAAGCCGTCCCTGAACTTGCTGTCCATTCCTTTCGATGCCGGCCGACCAGTCTCTCTCTCAACAAAGACGTGGACAAGTTCTCCTACCGATTTGACTTCCTCTAACCCCCGTTCAAAGAGTGCGACCTCATATGTGACTGAAGTTTTGCCGAGTTTGTTGACCCGAAGCGCGAGCTCTGCTACTGCAGGAAAGGCTATTGATCCAAAGAAATCACCGTGAGAGTGCACCATTAGTCCATATCTGGGAGCAAGTTGGTCAGCCTATATACAGTATGTAGGTATGATTAAGGTGGTGTAACACCGAACGGCGTCGGCGAGGAGATTTGTGCGAAAAGGATACTTGCGCTGGATATTCACTCCATTGGCTTCTTAAGGACGAGAACTTTCTCAGAGGACATGAAATGAACATGTTCTAATACTCAAAACGACCAAAGTAAGGTGAAAGAACAGGATTGACATCGCGTACAGGGCGGAAAATGGCGACTCCAGGATGTTTCGGAGTACCCATCTTGTTCGACCCAGAGGAATAGCTAACTTACTGAGGTGATGTCGGTGGATGCAGTCCACACTCCTCAATGAGGTACGTGTTAACCACAGAGTCATATCTGAAAAGCATCAAAGTTGTTGAACCGGAAGGGCAGTGAGCTTCACTTACAAGAAGTCTACATAAGGTCAGCATACCAGGACTATAGATGGGATGAATCAATGTAGGTACTGTAAATGGAGTTGTTCATATGATCGTACTGAACCATATTTCAGTTATCACATTCGCAAAAGCGGAGAGAGTAGCGCGAGTAAAGAGTGTCCACCTGAATTAAGGTAGATTTCAGACTTTCGAAAAATGAAAAGGGCTCGACTTCACGCAGAAAGTTGTACGTACCCTGAATGGGTAGGCTGTTAGCAGTTGTAAGATACCTCCGAAAGAGCCAATCTATTAGCAACTCCAAGCCAGACCTACTGTTGAATGTGTTGAGGAATGGGAGCGTCCATGGCTTACATGTCGTTGTCTGACCACCTGGTCCGATAGTCCATCAAGTACCCGTAGTCCTTCCTCCTGCGTTGTTTGAGGTCTTGTGGGCTCATGTCGACGTATCTAAAAAATTGGCTCCCTCGCCTAGGCACGCGAATATGCAGTTCACGGTCTTTGAGGATGCAAATAAGTTCTAGTTGATGGAGTTCAAGGTCATCATGGGGGGCGAGGAGAGCCGAGGTAGTTGTGATATTGTGTACAGCACCTGAGCTTGGGTCTGCTTGGCGTGCAGGATTGTCGCCGTGCTGCTGGGCTCGCGCAGAAATATTTTTTTCAGTTCGCGTCGACAACAGCGGTCTCTTGCCCAACACTGCCTGCGCTCCAGCAGTACACAATCTCACTGGCGCCATCACCGAGAATCATAGCGTTGCTCGCTCGTCGACGCGCTGCAGCCGCCAGCACCATGGCGCTGGTGGAAGCTTCGCCGTCGGCGACGTCTTATCCTCCGCTCGAAGAAAAGAAGCCTCTCGACGAGCCACCTCCAGTTGCAATTACCCCCTGCGATCCATGGCCACGGCCGTATTATCTTGAAAATGGCTTGAGGCGTGTGGCGCCATATCACTTCACATACAATACATATTGCAAGGAGAGATGGCGCGGGCGCGAGTTACTGGACATCTTCGCGAGCGAATTCAGAGACAGACCACTGGAGTACTATGTACGTCCGAGAGATAGACAGATATCCAGAAATCTACTTACGAGTATAGCAAGATGCCATGAAACGCGGAGCGGTTACAGTCAATGGTAAGCCTGTGCCTACACCACAACACATTGTCAAGAATGGAGATATCATATCCCACACCTTACACCGGCATGAACCTCCCGTCACCGCGTTGCCCATTTCGATCTTGCACGAAGACGAAGATATGATTGTCATAAACAAGCCGTCTGGCGTTCCGGTGCATCCAGCAGGTCGTTACAACTACAATTCGGTGGTGGAGATAATGCGGGCAGAACGAGGACACGCATGGAATCCATTGCCATGCAACAGGCTCGACAGGCTGACCAGTGGGGTCATGTTCATTGCAAAGCATCCGAAATCCGCAGAAGCGCTGAGCCTGCAAATCACCCAGAGAACCGTGAGAAAGGAATACGTCGCAAGAGTGAGGGGAAATTTCCCCGACGGTGAGGTCGTTTGTGACAAGCCAATTCTGCAAATATCTCCCAAACTAGGACTCAATCGTGTACGGGCGAATGGAAAGACTGCCCGGACCGTATTCAAGAAGCTTGCATACTACCCGCCCTCGACCAACAAAGACTCATCGCAACAGGCCGGCGCTGACGAAGGCTATTCGGTAGTCAGATGCCTTCCTGTGACAGGACGGACCCATCAGCTCCGGGTTCATCTCCAATTCCTCGGCCATCCGATTGCCAATGATCCAATCTACTGCAACCGACGCGTCTGGGGCGACAATCTCGGAGCTAACGATGCAGATGCGTCTCAGGATACTGACGAGGACATCATAACACGGCTATCGCGAATGGGAAAATCGGAGGTTGCTGATGCTGTGGCATACCACGATGAAATGGTCGACGAGTACAATAAAAAGAAAGCGGAAAAGATGTCCGGCGAACTCTGCGACGTTTGTCAAACACCACTTTACACTGATCCTGGCGAGCAGGAACTCTCATTATGGTTGCACAGCCTCCGGTACGAGGACGCCGGGGGCTCATGGAGCTATCTTAGTCCTCTTCCATCATGGGCTTTGCCACCTCAAGGTTACGAAGGCCCTACCGAAGTCGGTGGAATGGAGGCACTCGTATCGGCGGTGAAGGATGAAAATCCCGAGATTGCATAAAGATTTTACGGCCAATACTGCACTTCGTAAAAACATCGGGTCGGCGATATTAACCGAGCCTGAATGCCAACGACTCAGTACTCGGCTCAGGTAGCGGATTACCGAAAGTCAGTTATCGAAGGCAACTTAGACAAGCCTCCTGCCGGCCTTGATAGCTCGCGTAATTGAAAGAAACGCTGCTTTCGGTCTGCACCGCCAGACATTCAACTCTTGACTGAAGCAACGTATGCCTTTCCCTACCATTGTCTCTATCTCTTGTTGGTCTACTTATGGTCACCTTTCACGTCAATTGAGTCATGGGCCAGCTGGCCGATGTTGGCCGCCAAAGAGCGTGCGGAGAGCTTATCAGGGACATTGGCATGGAAAAGGTTCGGATCCGTCAAATTTTCTTGGTGCTCCATATTATAAACTCAGTCGGGTCAGCTTCTGCACAATTCAAGCATATTCCCTCCCTCATGGGCCACATGAACGCACACTCGAAGGTCAGAACAAGGGTCTTGCTAACAGCCCACAATAGGTTTGCCAGAGCCCTGAGAAATGTCTTGATTCAGCCTGAGAGGAAGTACGATGAGGTCCTTGGAATCCAATGAGAAAACACTACTCGCTCCAACAAAGCGTAGGCGCAGCTTCTTTGTGTTGGAAAGGTACAGGGTTTCACGTGGGATGGACCCTGCTCAGCCTCGAAAGCATGTGAAATGGTTTGTGTGTGATTTTGACGATGGAATAGGGATTTCATCATTTATGCTGCTTCCAACCGACCACTGTCTGACTGACCTGAAGCCTTCTTCGCATGCGAGAAGGGCGTCGTGGAATCGAGCGTTCTACCTGCCCTTCTATTTGATTACCATAAATCGTGAACAGGTACGGTTGGTTTCCAAAGACCGAAGTACCCTTGGTCTCTCCGTGGCAGATGTGGGGAAATTTGACTTTATGGTAGTGGCTCGTAAAAAGTATAAATTGTCGATGCCTCTGCCACTTCCCCGATCCATATTCATTTTACGAATAACGGGACTGAACTAGTACCAGTATGTCAAACCTACCCATGCTGCACGTTCAGATGGCTGAAGTAAGCATCTGACACTCCATCCGAGCCAATTGAGTTAGGAACGCAATGGTATCCGTCGCCGCGATGCTTACTTTCCTCCCAAATTGTATGTCTTACATGGTGCAAGTTTGCCCATCGGGGACATGCCAGAGTTTCCAAAGCACGGCCTGTGACCAAACGGTTGGATCACATCTCCACTGATATACAGACGTCTTTCTTAAATTGCAATTTTGATATTCGACTTGCTCTTCCACTAATTTACAACACTTCTCCACCTACTGCCGCCAGCACCCAACCTCCAAAGGCCGAGAAGAAAGATATCCTCCTCCGCTATACCAACCAGCCAAAGCACAGATAGCGCCAGATCATTCAACTATATGGCCGGCGATCAGTCTCAGTATTCCGAATCGAAGGAGCAGCCCATAGAGAGTGGGGATGCACCCAACAGCAAACCTGGGCCAAAACGCAGAGGTACGAGCAGAGCGTACAATTCCAAGTGTTTCGTTGTCCGCAGCGAAACTTCATTTTGAATTTCAAGTTTAACACATCCAGCATCTCGTGCTGGCACTCGAAGCGTCGCTTCTTTAACTCCGGAGCAACTCGCTCGAAAACGAGCGAATGACCGTGAGGCTCAGAGGTCGATTCGCCAAAGAACCAAGACTCATATCGAAGAATTAGAGCGGCGGATCCGAGAATTGTCAAAAGACAAAGATGTCAGCGATCTTGAGCAGATCAAGAGACGAAACGCCGAGCTAGAAGAAGAGCTCAGGCAGCTTAGGGGGGTTTTGGGACGCTCTGATAGCAGTGTGGCTTCTTCTCCTGAGCACACCAAGTTGTCCGGTAAGTGGAGCGGTCCCTATGGGTGGGGAGGCAACTATGTGCTTGCTTATAGCCAATACGTCCACCGAGCGATGAGTGAACGCTCCCGAACCCCATCCCGTGCCGGCAAGAAAAAATGTCAGGTTGATGAATTGGACTGACGAAAACAAGCGCCATACGGCATGGAGACAGTAGAACAGCCACGGCATCCGCTTGCTTACTCTTCTTTTTGGGATACAACGACTGGCATGGTGACTGAGCCGGGTGGATCGTTTTCGTCATTACCGACCTCAAGTGCTGGGGATTCACGCTCATCTTTCGCCTCTGACCAGTCAGGATTGCATTCTGGGTTCTCCGATCTGGCGAGTTCAAGGTCTCACACCTCGAATTCGGCACCCCGGTCCCAAGACGTTACGAGTAGTAGCCCAATGACGACAACGCCCACCCAGAGGGGAGAATCAAGCTTGCGGCCCCAATTCAGTAGAAGTAGATCTCATCCCCATGAGAATAGAAGTTCCGGTTAGTTTTTACCCAAGAGATTTATAATTAGGCTGCCCTAACATGACGATAGGTCGATCAGCGAGCCACGTACCGGGGAGCGGACCTGCGAACGCAATTTTTTCCTCATCACTGGGTGACCGATCGTTGTCCCCAATCGAAACCCCACCAACATCGATTGGCATGCCGAACAGCAACACTCGTTACATGCAGCCTCTGACCGGCAACCTCAAGAATGTTAGAATGGACTCACGACCATCAAAACAGCAGAACGAGACTACGTACGAGGCAAACCCAGGCACGTTTTCCAATGCGCCAGCCGTGCCAGCTTGGGCGGTTGAGTTGAATTTCATGCCAGCGACTGGGCCCATCGATAGTATCCTACTCGGTCTGGTGCAACGTCAGAGAGCTTTGGCTAGTGAGAGCATGCCGAAGAACTTGCTCATCGGACCTTATCATCCAAATATCAGAGCCCTCATTGGTCCAGAGATGTCAAACAACATCCACCCAGTTGCCTCCATACTCACAAATCTGTGCTTGAGGATCCCTTATTCTAGTCTTGCTGAGAGAGCGGCTGCGCTGTATTGCGTTTACCGCATGTGTCAGTGGCAAATCTGGCCATCTGTGGAGACCTACCGCAATTTGCCCGACTGGTACACCCCAAGCTCCTATCAACAAACTACTGTGCATCCAATTTGGGTATCAATGGTAAGTTGAATTCCAAAACACGTGTTAAGTTGCTTACTGAACGGAACTGTAGCTGTTATGGGGAAAGATGCGAGACATTGTGGTTCAGAACCAGGAGAAGTATGCGACGACGGAGTTTCTGGATTTGTTCCAGACCAGTATCAATGTGAACTGGCCCTTCGGAGAGGAGGATATTTTGATGTTTGTCGGGGATGAAGTAAGGATGACGGATGCTTTTATTCAGCATTTGCAAACGCTGGAAAACTTCAGCCTGGATGAGCCATTTCAACGACGATACCCAGAGCTCAGAGATGTCTGTAGATTCACAGAAGTTACTGCATAGCAGATGGATAATACAGATGGAATACAGGGACTGCATAGCAATACGGATGGGATGAATAATGTGTATCTGGCGTTGGTAGAAAAAAAGAACAGAAAGTCAGCGGCTAAACGTCAGGTAAGATCGCCTTTCAGAAAGGAAGGTTCGAACGAATGGTAGATTACATAATTAGATACTACTAATTTTATACATTGAACAATCTCTGTGGTATTAACACAGCATTGAGAGTTTGCCTTATGTTGTCGTCGGTAGAGATGATTCTTTCTTCGTCTACCAACCGGAAAAAAGGGTTGTGGAACATCGCGACCTGACTTTTCAAGCACAGTCTTTTGACTACGTAAAGTGAGAGAGGCAGCAATCAAGCAATCAAAAGGGCGGCAGAAGGCACCATGGATAAATTCCACACGAAATAACATTCAGCTATCAATAGCAGAGGTAAAACGAGGTGCCAAAAGTATTTGTGCTCGCCCTACATATCGCGCGACACGCTGAACAACGTCTCAACTACAACTACTATTATAAGCGCTCTACGCAAGTCCTTTGCTTAATCTTTAGGACGTAACCGATGCAAGAGCGATCGACGAAATGATTCGGAGCGTGTTCAAAAGCGCAAAGCTATAGTATCAAAATCATGAAATTTTGAATGTTTGACTGGCCGGCGCACAGCTCTATTTGAATTGTGACAAATACTTTAGGGAAGCTTTGGAAGGCAATATGCAATGACTGCGTTCGGAAATCCGTTCTTTGAAGAATAACAAGAAGAATATCGAGCAGTTGAAGCAATGGATTGAGAAAGCATAGCGGTCAGCTCCTCAGAAACTTATTGATAATTTAGTGCTTTCTGTATCTGATCGACTGCATGCATTGCCCAAAGCTCGAAGCTGGTATACGAGGTATTAAATGAGAAGACGTTGGCTTTGGATTTGAAATGTCGTTCAGGTCGATATCTTTGTTAATCATTTGATTGTATTTGATTTAGAATGCGAGGGGGGTGTAGTTGAGTTGGGCAGGTGGGGCACCATGCGGAACGTTCCGCACCTTCTACACTATCCTCGTCGTGCGTCGCAGCTCGCGACAACTTTCAAAGTTCGTCAGGATTTTCAGACCAAAGATTCCACAATAGTACGATATTAGTCGCGGCGACAAAGTTCAATCAAATTACTGGATATGAGCCTGCATTGCGCATGACTCCACAATGCAGGAGACCGAAGACGAACTCTCGTCGCCAACGCAACAACTAGGCAGAGGGGAGGCTGTTGTGGACGCAGATGCGTACATCGACCGTTTGTCAAACCTGTTCAGCGTTTGAATTCCTCGCTAATCTACTACAGGAATCAATGGGCCTGCATCTAGCTTGAGCTCCAACTCTGATGTGGAACCCACAGGCCTAGCACCTTCGGCGTTCCGGGCTGGCAAGCGCAAGGCTGGCGAGCGGGTCGTGTTGTCGGACGACAGCGATCATGATGTATACGAGAAGTTCAAGAAGAGAAAGGAGCTGAAACGAAAGAAGGTCGCGGCAACGAAAAAGAAGCTGAAGGCCAAGGAGAAGGAAATCCTAGAGAGTAGGAAGCAGACGAAAAATGGAGAGTCATCGAAGAGAGTGGAGAAGACATGGGGGCAGGAGTCCGACTACGAAATGCTGAACGAGGATATACCTGAGTACATAAAGGAGCGCCGAAGGGAGTTTGACAGGAACTACGAAAAATACTACGAACATAGCCTCAGGGTGCCTCCACGGTATGATGACGTGGAATTCTCCGACGATGAACGGCTGGCAGACCTTGCAGAGCGTCCTAAGTTCCCGGACACTATGGAGACGTCAAGAGAGTATAAGGATATCGAGTTGCCGCACTCTGCTGGAGTAATACCTGCTTCCATAGCGCAGTATCTGAGGGATTATCAGGTCACCGGTGTTGGGTTTTTGCATGAGCTTTTTGTGTATCAGAAAGGTAAATCCTGATGATGTTTGGGTTGGTGCGGTGCTGACTGGGCCAGGCGGGATTCTTGGAGATGACATGGGCCTGGGTAAAACTGTCCAGGTCGCTGCTTTTTTGACAGCGGCCTTTGGAAAGACTGGCGATGAGCGTGACGCGAAACGAATGCGCAAGATGAGACGTTCGCCAGGCAAACCATGGTACCCACAAGCTCTGATCGTGTGCCCAGGGTCTCTCATGGACAATTGGAATAACGAATTGACAAGGTGGGGATGGTGGCATGTGGACAAGTTCCATGGATCCGTCGCAGCGAAAAAGGCTGTCCATGAAGCAGCAAAGTCAGGTCGTTTGGAAGTTGTCATTACAACCTATAGTACCTATAGGAATCACATGGATGAACTCAACCAAGTCAAGTGGGATGTTGTTGTTGCCGATGAATGCCATCAACTCAAGGAACCAACTGCAGCCACGACTCAGGCCATGGATCAGATCAACGCTTTGTGTAGGATTGGGTTGACCGGGACCGCGATCCAAAACAAATACGAAGAATTCTGGACCCTTTTAAACTGGACAAATCCTGGAAAGTTTGGTCCTCTCTCGACCTGGAAGACGAGCATTTCCGAGCCCTTGAGAGTAGGCCAATCGTAAGTCACTGTCATTTCTCGTTCTACATCTGCTAAACAACTCAGCCACGATGCCACCAATCACCAACAAGCAGGCAAGACAAACGGCGGAAAAGTTACGCGACAATCTGCTGCCACAATTCTTCCTACGCCGCATGAAATCTCTCATCGCTCATCAGCTCCCGAAAAAAGACCGACAAAGTGGTGTTCTGCCCTTTGACGAGTCTTCAAAAAGAAGCGTATCAGCGGTTCCTGGAAAGTGATGTTGTTGAAATTGTCAGGACATCATCCGAGGATTGTGATTGTGGCTCTGGCAGGAAGCGTGGATGGTGCTGTTATTCTAACTTGCCAGGAACTAATACAACGTGGAAAGTATGCTCTATCTTCCTTGCATTGTGCTGAGGTTACACTAAAGATTTTTTTGTAGGCTATGGTGTTTCCCATCATCAACCAGCTCCAGAAGTTATCGAATCATCTAGCTATTTTGATTCCCAATGACAAAGACACTCCTGAAAAACGGAGACGAGATCTTGACATGCTCCGGGAAATGCTGCCAGATCATTGTGATACGTTATACGCGAATCGGGCCAACCTTGCAACCCTTTCGAATCCCGAATACTGTGGCAAAGTCCGTAATCCCTCCCCCTTTCGTCCTGACAGGCAGCGTTCCCTGCTCACAACCTTCTTTCCAGTGGGCGATTTTGAAAAAGCTCCTAAAGCATTGGCACGAACACGGCGATAAAGTATTGATTTTCTCACACAGTGTGAAATTGCTGAGGATGCTCCAACACCTGTTCAACAACACCTCCTATAGCGTCAGTTTCTTGAGTGGCTCCATGCCAAATGATCAACGACAAAAGACAGTTGATGAATTCAACACGGACCCAAACCAATTCGTGTTTTTGATATCAACAAAAGCCGGGGGTAGCTATAGTTCATTTGGTCACGTTTGCTGTGCTGACAAACCCAGGCGTCGGTCTGAACATCACCAGTGCAAACAAAGTGGTCATTTCGATCCGAATTGGAACCCAAGTTACGATTTACAGGCTCAAGATCGGGCGTATCGTATCGGCCAGCTACGAAATGTTGAGGTTTACCGTCTGGTCTCTGCTGGTACCGTTGAAGAAATCGTATATGCTCGCCAAATATACAAACAACAGCAAGCGAATATTGGTTATACAGCCTCGACCGAACGCCGATACTTCAAAGGTGTTCAAAATAATAAGGATCAAAAGGGCGAAATTTTCGGTCTGGACAATCTATTCACTTTCCATGTGGATAACATAATTCTTCGGGACATTGTCAACAAGACCAATGTCGCAGAAGCTAAAAGAGGGATCGACATCTTGGATTTTGATGCGGAGGACGCAGCGAATGATGACGACAACCCTTTGAGGTGTGACGACGATGATGATCCCGACGCTGCTATGAGCCAGCTTGCTGCTCTCTTGACGGAAGGCGCCGAAATAGAAAAGAAGAAAACAAAGACTCGGCCAAAGGCGGATCCAATTCAGGCGATCCTCGCATCCGCAGGAGTTGAATATACGCATGAAAACTCCGAAGTTGTTGGGTCGTCCAAGGTTGAAGCAGAGCTCAGCCGTCGTGCAATAGAAACCGGCAACGATGTCGAGTACGGTGAACGGCGACTCTTCGCGGATTCGCAAGACTTCGCAGCAAACCCTGCGAAATTCAACTATGTGTACAACCCTCCAGAGGATGTCATGGCTCGGCAGTTCTGTACGATGGCAAAAGAATTTGGATTCTCAGCAACGGACTTTGCTTTGTTGGTTGAAGGCTGGACCCAGAAAGAGAGGACGTATTGTCTCGAGAGATTTTATCTGAAGCGCCAAGAGAGACTTGCCGAGCTGGAACTTGGCACGCCTAGAGTTGATAGGATGAAGCAGGATGAATCTGCTGCTGTAGATATCGACACGGATTCTGACCTGGACGCTTCCCTGGGATTGGAAGAGGGTGATCGGGCGGTGGTACTCGGAGCTGGGATAGACAACGGAAATGATGTTGCCATGGACGAAGTCGAGACCGAGGACGATGAAAATGATGACGAGTTATGACAAAATGATACCCCTGGAGTGGAGTAGCGTTTGGTGTTGCAACAACAAGTACCACGTTGGAAAGATCTATTGGTGCTGCTTATGCCGGGTTGTTCTTCAATCAGACCTACTGAAAGTGCTGGGTTTTCAACCCGAACGCTGGTATTACATACTACAGTTCTAAATTAATCGCTCGCAGTGTCCTCGTCGTCACTCCGAGCCTTCATCTCCTTCACAGCACCTTTCCCCTTGCCCTTGCCTCCCTTCTTAGGCTTGGCACCCTTACCACGAAGTCCTATCGGAATCTCCTTCCTGACCTCTCCGTCTTCGTACAAGACGCCGATGTCGGGTCTGCGCGCGACAACCTTCTTCCAGTTTTCCTTGGGGATTTCACCATGGACATTGCCGGCAGTGACAACGGTACCGGTGTCGGTTCGGGCCCATCGAATCTTGGGCTCAGCCTCCATGATCTGGCGGAGGTTGATGTGGATAGAGATATCTGCGTCCGATTTGGGCGCTCTGATTTCTGAGCCGTCCTTTTGAACGACGATAGTAGCGAATTGGAGTAGGTCTTGACCGCCAGCTCGCTTGATGAATCCCGAGGCGAGGATCAGAGGGTAGTTGGCATACGAGGTCTCGTAGACCACGAAGTCTGGGAGATCCTCGGTGGTGAGTGAGATCGGGCTATAGTTGGGTGCCGTGGCAGATGTGGGGCTTGCTGGGCCTGCAGGAGTGGCGTTGGCCTTGACGAGGTATTTGGAAGCGGCCTCTTCGTCGTCGTCCTCCTCCTTGCTGTCGGGCTTGAGCTTCAAGCTGAAGCGGGATTTAGAGGAGGGCGATTCCACGAAGGCTTTGAGTTCGGGGAACGTGACTTCCAGGGAAGAAAGGTTTGGCCTTTGGAGCTATTTACGGTCAGAAATTAACGCCGGTAGCACACAGGTGATGGACCTACGAGTTCCTCGCAATCGACCCAGCCATCGGAACTGGCCACGAGCTTCTCTACCCCCTCTTCTTGCTCTTCGCCCTCCTCGATCGTTCTCTTCAAGACCCAGGTGAGAGCCTTGGAGATCAAGCCCTCACGGTCGTCAACGACGCTGTAACCTCGGCCACGGCCCTTGGTGTTTTTGGAAACACTTCCACCGTGCCTACTACGGCCGTGTCTGGACGCGTTTGGAGAGATTGGAGAAGGGTCCATGATCTCACGATCAAGGGAAAGTCCCTGAAGAGGCTGAAGAACTGCGGCGGCCATTGTGAATGCTAAAAGGGTATCTGGAGAAAGTAACTAATAGTAACAAAGCTTGGGTACTCGGGAAGTGTGTGAGAGCAAGAGTTGAAGGTCAGGTAAAGCCACAGCAACTGTAGACTGGGACAGCAAAGGAGCAGAGGGGGAGCATGCGAGATATATGGGAAATCTTCTGCTCCGGGTCACGATGAAACTGCCTGGACCCTGCTATCCGCCATGCAGCGAGCCATTGACAAAAACGAAGCTTGCTTGCCAACAATCTTTTGCAGCGCCCAGGCCGCCAACCATTTCCCGTCCTCAAGCTCACCCATTCTGCTAAGTGCATGTCAAACGAAAAGATGCACCAAGTCATAGATAGGCACCTGCTGCCTCTGGTTCGTGTCGAGCAGCGGGGTCGTTTCTGCACTGGTCTGCGGATCCTGAAGCCATCCACACCGCCAGCGAGCCCTCGTGTGTGCCAACAGAGCCATTAGGCCACGGCTCGACCCGCATTGGGACGCGTGCGAGCATCCTACGGAACATACTCAAGTAGGTATGCGTTGGTCTTGGGATGTCGGGCGAGGGCTTGCGGGGGCGCATCTCACCGCTCCCTTCGCTTCCGCGGATGGCGTGTTTGGTTACTGGTCACGTTATTTATCTCCCTCCACAGTCGGTTCTGGCGCCAGGCGAAAACAAGAGGCTCTCAGCAAGAGCGTTCAGGTAGCAGTTCATCGGAGAATGAATCGCCTACAGTATGATGTCCTGGCTCTGTGATCGAAACCGCCGGCAGGGAACAGCTTCCTGCCACAGTTCGTGTGACACGTCTTCGACGTCCGATGTAAACAAAACAATTGCACCCCCACTTTGGCATCTTCGTACACGAGCAAACAGCTTTGCTTTTGTCGAGCCAGGCCCAGCGAACCGCGGAGAGTTCGAGTCAAGGTAGGGGTCCTCGTAGAAGGCAAAGTACAAGATGTCCATTATCTGCTGCAGATCAAGCCCAGTGCAGTACTACTGCGGCTAAGTCAAGCCACACATGCAGTATATCATTCATGCACAGTATTGGGCTCGACCAAATCCGCAGTGAGTGTGGACTGCCCCCGCTGCAGAAGTCAAGCTTGGGCCGTAGACGGAAATGGGAGAGTACAAATGTTCTGGACAGGACCGAACTGGTCGTTGGATGAGAAAGCCGAAGTTGCCGCAACAACGACGTGGTGGTATGAAATGCTTCGATGCTGGTCCTTTCTGTGCTAGACCAACACATGAGAAGCGAGAGCTGAGGAAGCAGCTATCCTCAAATTCCTCAAGTTTGAGTTCTCGTACAGCTCAAGGCATTGTTGGGACCATGCATGTTATCAGGCGGATGCAGACCTATTAGCCATACAGATACCCGCCGCCCTACCAATTGGCCAGGGAAAAAGGATACGAGGGATATGTGCAATTTACTGTAGTCTGTGAAAGGGTGCTCTTGAGCTCTGGATTTGTGACTCCAAGGTTCCGAGGTCCATCAACCGCGACCGCGCTCGTCCTGTTGCGCAGTGACTCTCCACCGTATGGTAGACCCGTGACAACTGGCTGACTCTTTAGCAGGAGTGGAGACGGGTGCCTCTCGAAACACCCGCTTTAATTGGGAAAATAGATCAGAACAGCTGCTTACAAATCTAAACAGCGTTGTATACTATGGTACATTCTGTATTGATTACGGCCGAAGTGACCTGAAAAGACGAGATCTCAGCCACTACCACTAGTCAAGGGGGATCACATTACAAGAAATCAAGAGCAGAACCACACGGAATGTGATCACCAAAATCGCACAGGCGAAATCTGATTGTAGACCAATATCGATGCCGGGGCACTGAGGCTTGAGAAACTTGACTCCGCTATAGGCTCGTTGTCGGCCGCGATTGAATCCCAACTTGGTGATCGAGTCTTCACTTGAACCACCTTTTGCCGAAACTCTCGAATCGAGGAGATATTTTCCGTGCTAAAAAAAGCAATCAAAAAGGCTTTGAGCGATCGGTGGAGAGCCATTCGGGCTCCGTTGCGATATTCGGGGTCGATTACCCACTCTCAACGCCGACGCCACCCTGAAGAAGACGGACGGCTATAGCCCAGCTGACCTTGACTCGTCATGTTTCAGTGGCTGCGAAGGTTATGCCGGCACATGGCAGTAATGACAGGGGCTTCATGTCGAATTCGCGGCATAAAAATTGCGCGGGAAGTTCGGCGGGAAGGACCTTATTATTTCCATCCGTCTGGCGTGGTGTCTACTATTTGAAAGCCGAGACACTAGATCCTTCTGCTATACAGTACGAAAGATCGAGGCTGTGTCGAGCTGACATCGCCTTCCAGACATCACTTGCGGTCAATGCTGTGCCGCTCCTCTGCTTTGGCTGCGAAGGACCATATTTGTGACCAACACAGCGGCGCAACTTCGAGGTTTCCGCGGGAATAAAAGAATGGATATCTGTGGTGTTCTCAACGTCCCTGAGATTTTCATCTCGTTGCTCCTGTCTGGAGCTGGTCGTGGTCGTGATCGAGGTCGAGTTCAAAATTTCCACATGTTGTCTTGGCAGTTATGCGATGTTGTGGCTGGTTCCCGGCGCGGTTTGAGGCGATGCCGCTAACGATTTGTACGTGTGTGTTGGACTCCTATTATCAACCATTTCCCTTCTTCCATATAAAGACGCGCCTCCAACTGTGGTTTTCGACGCGACCGTGGAACGTTCAGATCAAAAGCCCAGTTGCCGGCCAACAGTGAAAGAAAAAGGCAAATCGTGTGACCCGAGTCGGGATCATCGCAGGGGTGTCCACTAGCCAGGAAATCATGCCCAGCTCTCGATCAAGGCCGCCCAAGAACTACGGGACAGTTACGAGTTCCGACACCGAAAGCAGTCTCTCAGATGGTCGCTCGCCGCATAGTACTGACGACACTGACCAAAGCCTTCAGGATCAACATGAGCCTCCGTACGATCGGGCTCGAAGGCGGTCTTACATCGAGGAGGATGAAGACCCTATGCAGCTTGAACCTCTTATCGTGAAGAAAGAAGAGAGTGTTACCTGGGCGAGTCTCCCTCACAAAATTCAGCTCGCCATTCTGGTATTTGCGAGATTTTCGGAGCCCTTGGTGAATACTTCTTTACGAGTGAGCTGCTTTCCTCCCCCTAACGTGCACGTGATCGTTGACTTACGTTGTGATGCCCAGTCCTATCTGTTCTACCAGCTGAGATCTTTTGATAAGAGTCTTCCGCCTTCAACCATCGCTTCTCAGGCGGGAATTATGCAAGGATCATTCGCCGCGGCTCAGCTTTGTACAGCCATGCTATGGGGTCGCTACTCAGACCGAGGAGGGCGGAAGAGAATTCTCCTCATCGGACTCTCAGGGACCCTGATATCGGTTCTTGGCTTTGGCTTCTCAAGGACTTTCTGGCAAGCCTTGATGTTCCGAATGCTGGGGGGAGCACTGAATGGAAACGTCGGGGTGATGAGGACAATGATCAGCGAGATCGTGAGAGAAAAGAAGTATCAGTCGAGGGCATTCTTGATACTGCCTATGGTGGCCAATATTGGATCCATCATTGGACCGATCATGGGTGGCGTCACTTCCGACCCGGCTGAACTACCCACACTGGTTTGGAGGAAATTGGTTCTTGGAAATGTTCCCTTACTCACCTCCGAACCTGCTGAGTGCGATGTACCTGTGCTGTGCCGCACTCGCAGTTCTATTTGGCCTTGATGAAGTAAGTCTCCTGTAATAGCGGCATCTTCGATACTGACTTCCTTCAGACACACGAGGCATATGCTCATTTGAAAGACAACGGTATAAACTTCCGTCGGGAAGCCTGGGCTATACTCTGCCGCGTCTTTGGGAAAAAAAGCGAAAAATGTGAACGTGTTTCCACATCGCAACACGACGGGCCGGATGGCCATGTTGTCGAGTACGACCCAGACACCAAACCTCGCAAACGGGTCGCACCGCGTTACAAACAGAAACTCCCCTTCTGTCGAATCTTCACCTACAATGTAGTCTGTACGCTAATCTGTCACGCTCTGATGGCCCTCTCGATGGGAACGTTCCAGAACATCTGGTATTCCTTCCTCTCGACACCTGTCTACGACCCCGCCACATCGCCTCCAGACTACCACCCACGACTCCCTCTATTTTTCACTGGCGGCATCGGTCTCCCCCCTCGCTCGGTTGGATTCGTAATGGCGATAGTCGGCTCCATTGGCATCACCCTCCAGCTCTTCCTGTACCCTTACGTCAATCAGCGTCTCGGCACCGTCCGGTCCTGGCGGATCTTCCTCTACTGTTTCCCCATCGTCTACACCGTCGTTCCCTTCCTCTCGCTCATTCCATCAACCGCCCCTCCCCCGAGCCAAAAGACAGGACTGCCGATCTGGATAGCGCTCACATCCGTACTCTTCGTCCAAGTCGTGGGTAGGACGTTCGCTAGTCCCGCAACGACGATCCTCATCAACAACTGCAGCCCTCATCCCACCGTCCTCGGGACAATCCATGGAATTGGCCAGACTGCGAGCAGTGCTGCTAAAACGGTAGGGCCTGCGCTGGGTGGCTGGCTGTATGGCGTTGGCTTGAGAAACGGGGTGGTTGGGCTGATGTTCTGGATACTTGCTTGCGAAGCTACGTTCAGTATCGTCGCGAGCAATTGGGTGCGGGAAGGCGATGGGCACGAGATTCGACTCGAGGGCGATGATGAGGCTGAGGCGGAAGCGGACGCTGAAAATGCAGCTCTCTTGAGGAGCTGAGCAGGCAAAGGTTGGATCAGACCTTGCTTCGTCATCATCTCTGTGATCCACGTCCTCGTTGCAGCTTTTACTTCTGACGTACAGGCGTTTTTGCGATCAGATACCCTCGCGAGTCATGGTGTAAGAAATGCCCATGTAGGATAGATTAGGGCATCATAGTACATCTACATATACATACACGATAGACCACAAGCCATTTATTTTTTCAAGTGCGAGTCTAGCCACCCTACCTATGACTTGTGTTTTCCGAAGTGAAATGTCGCTTATCGGTCCCAATCAGGAATGTACAGTATAGCATGTTGTACCCGAGCACAGGCAACGAAGCTGCACCAGGAGAGCGACGAGCAAGGGCCTAGCAGGCCTCCCAACGAAAACCAAGGCACCGAAGGACCCAGAACCGATCTCGATAGTTCTGGCTGAGAACGAGAGCCGCTTTCCTACGAATCGCCGTCCCGTCCCGGGACCACACTTAAACGCTGCGTGTACGTGCAACGTACTGTAGCATCCGAGATCCACCGTGAAGTAGTAGTGCGCCCCTCCAAGCAATCCTTCCAGCAAGGCAAGCACCGCGTTCCCCGCCTTACGCGACCCGTGGTAGGCCGGTGCTGGGGCGAGACCGTCCGTGGAACGCGAGGCTTGTCGTCCGGTCGCAGTGGGATCCCGATGTGCTGTTCGGGGAGCGTGGCGGCCATGGTTCTGGGGATCGGATCTGGGTGGATCCGGGAGATAAGATCCAATGCCACGGCGTGTCTCTGGCCCTGGCCAGGGAAAAGGCCCGGTATCCAACTGGCTTGGTTGATTCATTCATCCCTAGTAGGCGACGAGAGGGCGAGCTTGATATGCATGCTCAGCTGGAATACATACATACGTACCGTACGTACGTACGTCTAGAAGCCAAGCAGGGGAGCAAGAATTGCATAAGAGGCTACATCGTAATGATGAATGAATGAACGAATAGATGGATGGATGGATGGATGGATGGATGAATGAATGAATGAATGGGGCGTACCGGTGGATCCTGGTTTGCCCCCAAGTGCGACTTGAGAAACACCAAGCACATCGCTAATATCAATGAGCGTTTCTGGCAGGTCTTCCGAAGAATAGACTACCACGACTCGCTGCAGCGCCATCCATTCCTACTCGCGCGGCATTTGTTGGTATCGCAGAGCGATACCGTAAGAGACCAGTCTTCAATCGTTTGGTGGTGAATTCTGTGTGGTTTCTACCTCAGACACGCAGTGCGAGAATATACATCGGAAGTGGTGGGGGACGCACGCCCCCGGCTAACTGTCACCTGACAGCCACGTGACCCTACCACCATCGAGGGTCATCGCCACTGCAGGGGATTCACAGTGCAAAGTAAGGTACAGTACAGTACTGTACAGTTACACCAATTCCAGCAACCAGAGGTGGCCCATCTAAGCTGCGATCCACACAGAGCTTGTACAGTGGTTCTGTACCGCGGTTGTCATTTGTCCCCTGTCAAAAGGGGCCACCACGCTTTGCCTAATCGAGCAAATACCTCACCGCAATCAAGCTCAAAGCAACACATTTTGTATTGTTTGTAGATTATGGATTCATTGACGATAGCAATAGAAGCTGCTAAAGTGCGAGTGCAAGCACCAAAATTTGAGAGTATGCCAGCGCGCTGTCAAGCCGCCCTTGATGCCGAAGCGCGCTTTACTAAGCACTAAATGCATTTGATATCAATCCAGATACAAAATCCAATGTAAACAAATGTTCGTAGCATTCTTTGTTACCCCTCTCAAGTTTAGACCAGAGAACCCCCCCCCCCCCCCCCCCCCCTGTTTTCGTCGGAGACAAAAGAAAACCGCGGTACCTCAGGAGTTCCAGCTCATTAAATTGTTCCTGCTACTTCTAGAGATAGAAGGTAGGTAGGCAGGCGATATGACGCTTGCTTCCAAAAAGCTACGGAGTAACAATTCTAACTGCTGAGTACTCTCCCACCTCCTTAAAGCACGTCTAGCCCCCACTGCGGAATCCCACGCCCTCCAGCTCAAAGGGTACAGTTTTAGGTTCGTGAAATCCTGTGCCGTCATGGGGCGATCTGGGCTTGGTCATCGCTATCGCAGAGTTAAATAAACAAATAAATGAAAAAAAAACCAAAAGATCGGAGACGGGGACGTCCAAGTGTAGCTAGCTAGCTTCCCAGGCTTTCGACCGGCAAACTGGTCGACGGACCGACCCATTGTCTAGCTCTGATGCTGCGCCTGTGTCCCACTATCACGCCTTCTTTCGCCAACATCGCCCCACGAAAAACATATCTGTTGGAGGCGTGGGAGCAGTAACTTTCGGCCCTTTCGAATCGAGCCCTTGTTGTGCGACGTACAACATGTCCTGGAGTCCTGGCAGGGAAGGCGCTCAAATCTCTTCTAAGTTCCTTTCTCAGGCCAGGGCGTGGGCCGAATCTGCCGAGTGCTACCGTATAGTGTCTTTGTTGATTCTACATGCAGTGGCTGGGTATGTGAGTGGTCGGAGATAAAACGATAAAACGCTAGCTTGGGCGAGTCTTCTCGACTAACAAGGGAGCATAGAGGGTCGGAAACTCTCGTGTGGATCGAAGAAATGATGTTGCTAGATTTGAATCACTGTTCGCTCAGGTCTGCGGCCCAGTGGGGATACGTCGCTACTAATAGACATACGTGCACGGGGAGGCAGTAGGGTCCGGCCCAAAAGTTACGCTATGCTCGATTTAGATAATTCTACACAAGATCGCAGTATGTACAGTCACCGTCCCTTCCTTCTCTATTTGCTGGCCACAGTGCCCAGTCACCCATCTCATCCGATACTTGTAAAAGAGAAAATTCGCTTCAAAAATGTCTTGATGAGCACACAGTGATTATCGCAGGCTGTCGGGTGTCGTTTACACACCAGAATCCGTGCGGGTGACACCGGAAACTTCCACGTAAGCGTTCCAATTAGCGCAGGTGGAATTGAGGGTCGAGTAATCGGTCAGAGCCGCGATCTCAGAGTACCGCTCGACGAGCTGGAGAACGAGGCCCTCAGATGTGTGCCATGCGATGTGGCAATGCATAAGCCAGGCACCCGGGTTGTCAGTCTCAAAGGCCATGACGAGGTAACCGGATTCCGGGAGCATGACAGTGTCGCGACGAGGGGGGTTGGTGAGGCTCAACTCGACGCTGTCGCTGTAGGTGCCTGTACCCTGGGCAATGATCCAGAAATCATGTCCGTGAAGATGGATAGGATGGGCAACGTTCTGGGAGGTCTCGATGATGAAGTAAACCCATTGGCTGTCGGTTGGAAGCTCAATAACGTGGTTGTTGGTGGCCCAGTTACTTGTGTTCTGCATGATCTGGAGAAGAGTTGGATTCTCCCACTGCGAGTAGTCAGCAAATGAGACTTGGGAGCTAGATCAATCGTAAACTTGCCTCAACCTCGAATGTTATGCCATCCATGTACCACTTGAAGACGTTGTTAGCCAAGCCGACGGTAACAGCGAAGTCCTCGCTCAGATCCTGGCTGGATACATTCTTGGCGACGTAAGGAACGAGATCAGTCATGAGTTCGTCGGCGCAACTATCGGTATAGTCGTACGGGGATGTATCAGGTTCGGTGGTGTTGGAGCTGTCGTACATCCAGATGCCCTTGATGTTGTCGGCGTTGTCGTTCTCACTGCAGGCGATCTGAGGAATGGCTCGGATCCAGAAGTTACCAGAAGACTTTGTGGCAGTCACGACAACATCGTATCGCTGGCCAATTCCGACGGAGATGTTCGTAGTGGTGTAAGGAACAATCGGAACGAGATCCATAGCCATGACAGTTAGTTCGTGCTCGTCAATCATGAACCTGAAATGAGTATCGATAGCTCCGTTGACAAGTCTGATTCTGTATGACTCGCCAGCGACGACGGTGGTATTGTAGCGACTACCAAGTTCTCCATAAACATTGGTTCCGTTAATCAAACCGTTGGACAAAGAAGGAGGTCCTTGAGTTTCAGCAACGCTGTAAAGCGCATCCACAGTCTAGATCTATCAACCCAAACGCTCTGCATGTAGGGCGGGATATAGCTACCTCATGACTCCAATCGTTCAAAAACATCATGCCCAAATCGTTGTCGTAGTTGGCGGAAGACGGGCCATTGATGATGATGCCACCCAACACACCCATCCATGCTTGGAGGGAGAAATGCGAATGGTACCAAGTCGAACCGTACTGAGTAGCTCTCCATTCGTAGGTGATAGTGTCTCCTGGAGCAGTGGGACATTGAGTGAGTGATGCAACACCATCATTTTGATTGGTGTAGTTCTGGCGAATACCATGAAAGTGAAGACTGGCAACAGAGAATAACAGAGAATCAGTGATTGTGTCATACACGCTATCGGTGCTATGGAATGGGCGTGACTTACCTGGTACCGTTGTTCGCCAGGCCATTGTACACAGTGACCCCTATAAGAGGTTAGCATGCGTATTGTATTGGGCATAGTTGTGCTGCTTGTTGAATTACTTACTGACGGTGTCACCCCAGTCTGCAAAGAGCGTAGGACCTGGAAATGTGCCGTTCACAAGCAAGACCACCCTTTCAACCCCATCAAGCGAGGCGGTGGTATTGACAAGCTCGAGGTAGTATTCACGGATGACGCCTGTGTCAGGAACCACGCTAGTGTAGTCGGTGCTCAAACTGTAATCGCCCCAACAAGATCTGTCGCTGGCAGAGTTGACACACCTCTTGACGATAGGGTTGTCATCGAGGGAGACATGAGGATTTGCAAAGGCGGTACGGAGCATGGGCACGAGGCCCGAGGCCAGCAGAAAATGAGAGAAATGCATTTGGAGTTGGAGTTGAAAAAGACCGTTGTATAGAAACAAGAGAGCTTAGAAGAACCTAGGCAATGACATGCGGGAGGGAGGAGACGATTGATGAAGTAGTAAAGCGAAGATGATAATCAAAAGATATCTTGCCATCTTATGTACATCATCAGGCCCGGAGAGCCCGAGTCGGGTACACTCGCCCTTGTGTCTTGTTCGAGAGGAGTGGGGGGTACGACAAGCATGCGAAGAGATCTTCAGAAGAGCGCCGTTTTGAAAGATAACACCCTGATCCCGATCTGAAGGAACCAGATGAAAGAAAGAGGGCGAGGACACGTAATCTAACGATTCGTGAATCGTATCTTGCCGACGGCGGGTACGCAGACCCAGTCGCATTTCGAGATTGCGGTACTCGTCGACGTTCTGGCAGTCATAATGATGATGTTTATGAAAATGCGCCCCTCGGTTGTGACGGCCAAGTCAGGGGCGGGTGCGTGCACACCCGTGACCCGCTCTTCTGTGCACAATGCTTTGCAACTCAAGACAGAGAAGCTTACTGTAAAAGTAAGCGCGAAGAGCTTTAAATGAACGACAAGCATGAAAAGCGCGGCTTGGGCTTCGTGCCGACAAGGTGTTTCCCGGTGGCGTTTCAGTTGCGGGAAGTCTCCTAACCGACCGGAGATCGATGCCAAACAGGAAGGTGCCGGGATTGTTCTTCGTCGGGGGCCAAATCCAGGTCTGCCAACTCAATCATGACGAGCTGAGTACGCGTAAGAATAGTCATCCCGCGTGTCCACTTTCGCGAAGAATAGGATCAGCGGAGAGCAGCTCGGCTGGCCTGCCGGAAATGGTCAACTCTTGCCCTCCGACCTAGAGGACTTACTGTGGTTAAGTACTTGACGATAGCCGGCATAGCATTTCCGTTTCATATCTTCCATCTCATCAAGCCTCTAGCTTGCTGCCCTCCGTACAGTATCCTGCTCACCCTCATTTAGCCACGCTCATTCGACGTTTTCGCCGTCATCGTCCAAGATGAGATTCGGTTCCTATCACACCTCTGCTCTAGCCTCAGCCGCAACCTGCCTCGTCTTCGGGGCGGCTGCCGTCGAAGCCAGCACCCCCCAGAGCAATGTCACCCTGTACGCCTATGGCGTTGGGCCCGGAGTTCCTATCATCTACTCTGACGGTCAGTCCTGATCTCTCTCAACAGATACAAAACTAACAGACACCAAGGATTCGCTTACTTTGGTTGGGAGCTCCCAGCAAACGCTTCTAAGGTCAGCAACATCACCTTCACGATTGACCCCACAGACACGGATCGTCCATGGACCATCCAGCCCAGCGGCTCGAACGTCACCTTTGACGCAGGTACCTCCTTGTACATTAAACCGAATCTTGGATCTTTCACTCAAGTCGGATTCGCAACCAACGGAACGCTCCCTGCCGGGGCCGTCAATACCGGCTTCAGCACGTACGGAGGAGAAGTCGCCTACGCTGGGAACCCCTCCAGCTTTGAGTTCAGGTTCTTCGGCAAGATAACCGACGTCACCAATCTCTTCGCTTTGTACTGGGGTGATGATGGGGTGTCTATTCCCGAGGACCAGGGAATTTTCCCTATTCACCTCAAGACCTCGAAGCCGGTATTCCCGGACCTGCCTCCAATCTCCCCGCCCATCAACGCTTAGAATTTGAGCACTCGAT
The DNA here is from genome assembly GCA_009599575.1 of Blumeriella jaapii. Classification (NCBI taxonomy): domain Eukaryota; kingdom Fungi; phylum Ascomycota; class Leotiomycetes; order Helotiales; family Drepanopezizaceae; genus Blumeriella; species Blumeriella jaapii. The sequence continues at coordinate 1,382,177 of VWND01000002.1, forward strand.
TGGTCTTGTCATGATCAAGTTGTCTGCGTGGTGTAGTGCGTGATTTTAGTCACAGGCTTTTGGGTTGCGAAGATATGGCTTGTTTGTAAATGATGCATTGGGCGAAAAGAAGGGATGGACTAGTTTTCGATTTCAAACCAGGTTAAAATGGCATGTCCGGGTTTCGATATCGTGATTGTGAAATCAGGCCATCCGTGATACTTTGCTCAAGATGCCTTCAGATTAATGTGAACAGATTGAAGGATGCTTGATGAGGATAACATGCAGCTTCATTTATGTGCCGCAGAGGAGACCAGCTCACAGATCCGTGACTACGATGCCAGGCTTCAGCAGGCAGAGTGTTAGAGAGAGTTCTCCTGAGCCTTCTCGAAGATGGCTTAAAACATTTCGGGGAGTCGTCGAGATAGGATGTTGGACGTAGAACCTATGCCCCAAGCCTCTTCTGTCGGCCCAGCTTGAACTTCTATATGGCGTGTACCATGCAACTCATGTGCAGGTTACCTGAGAACCTTTTTTGAGGAATCGGTTGATTCATGTACGATGTAGAAATAGGAATTCGACCCTCGCTAGGTATCTACCAAGTTGGGATGCCTTGCATTGCTTAGATTTGTTCGTCGAGATATTTTTCGGTCTTCTTTTAAAGACCAAAGGATGATGATGGACTCCACTAAGACAACGTAGAGGGCAAGAGTAAAGTCTACTATGCATTGAGCTTAGCAGAGAGAAGAGATGGCATAGAAGAGATGGTTTCTCAGGCTACTCATCATTCAATTGACCAGATCTCATATTTGACGGACTAGAGTCGTCTGAGTATGGAGAATTTTCTAGCGAGAACATGGAACGTTTTCCAGATCTCCGGAACATTCACTGATTGGAGACGATAGGTTGAAAGTCATGGCGAGACTTGGACTTCGGACACGGCTTCGGCGTAATCAGCGTGAATTTGCGAAATGCGAAGAGCGTTGACCAGATTTTCGACGGGAAGTAGTCGCGTCTCAGCTCAGCTCAGCTCTATGTGTCTAGCCTATTCCACAAAAGGCCTAGTGCTCATGGTATATCACGTGACAGACGGTCCGACGAAAAAGGGCTAGCCAAACTGCACTCTCTCGTATAATGTCACCGTTCAAGCCTGTACTGTATTTACACATCTACGCACTATCTGACTGACTTGGCAAATGCTTTACTTATCAGATTCTTCCCGAACTCTGCTCTTCTCTTCCCTCGGAATCCAGCTGACTCTTCATCTTTGGTAGCGTGCCTAAGATCCTGATTCTTGAGGACACAGACCGATGTCAGGGTCGCGGAAAACTACGTAAGATCTTACACGGGCTCGACCAGTAGCCAGGTCCTCGGATCAGGACAGGCGGGAGACCATCAGCCCAGCTTCAGATCCGCTCTGCTGATCCCATATCCATACGTAGGTAGGTACAAGCAACCGTTCAAACCCATCCCTCCCATCTCGCTCGAGCCAGCCACAGTATCTTTCCTACAGAACACTATCCTTTGATCGATGCGATGCGTCAGAACTGCCGCTGGAGACGGGCGTCTTACGAGGGGGCGCATGGCTAGACCGCAAAGTTGGAGCTGAACATTGAAGCCGCAGTTGCCCTTCCGTAAACATTGTCCGCAGATAGCTGCCCAGTGCCCAGTATTCACGAGAGTGGCTTGTCCGACCTTTCACTCCCCCCTCTACCGGTGTGATTGAGGCTGCTGCAGATAGCTTGTGGCGTTCCATCGCCAGGTTTAGCGCCCGGCCTCACACGAGGGCACCTTGGAGGAGATTTGTGTGAGAAGGCGTTTTCTCGAAATCTTTCCGCTTCTATTTTGGTATTTTGGAACCGAAGGTAAGGTAGGCAACACGAGGCACTGAGTGAGAATTGGCAAAACATCCAGCTGTTGATTGTTCCTTTTGTTTACTTCCATCTTCGCTTATCACAAAACCCGGGTTAAGAGTGCGTTGTAGTCTTGGCCTTGATGTATCGAGTTAGCAGGGAGAAGCTTACGTATAGATACCAACGCCATCGATTTACCTCCGTCTAAGCAATTCGCCAACGCAAGTCCCGACTCACTATGGCACGATGCGAACCCGCACGACCACGTCTCGTCCATACCGGCATGGTCACGGTCACGGTCACGGGCTAACCTTGTTGCGCGCACATAGTGTCTCTTCTCGGCTTATGTTGTGGTTTTTGGACCGTTGCTCTACCAATGGGGGTGACAGCTTCAGCTGGAAAGCCTCTGTTCTGAGTAGGACAGGCAGCCACAACCCAAACGACCCGCAGGCTTTGCCTATAATCTCAAGACAGAATGGCCTAGACCTGTTATGGCGCCTGGAATATCGAACCGGTATTTTGGAGGAGCTCCTGGTGGTAATTGTTAGGCCCATGCGTTGAGCTGAAAAGCTATCTGGCGTTGGTTTCTATAAGAAACAGTAGCTTCCCCGGTGGATCAAGCACCCAGCATCTCTCTTCGTTCACAGCTCTAGACGGAACCTCATGCGTTTCACACTCATTGCTTCCGGCCTTGTAGCTCTTGCTCTGGCAGCCCCACGTCCTCAAGAGATCGGATTTGATCTTGTGGACGCGGCGCCAGATGCCCAAATAGATACCGCACCATCAGACGTTACATCTGAGAGTGTGCCGATCCAGCCTGTTGCTGTAGCAATCTCTGTGGGCGACAACAGTATCACAGATACTGCTCAAGCCAAAAAGAAGCATAAGCGAGTGGATCGTGATGGAGACTGTGACCCTCAACCTGCCGGAACTGGACCTAGAGTCTCGATGTGAGTAAGTCCTTGTCTTTCGAACGTGACTTGCTAACGTGTTACAGACCAGACGACTCCCCAGAGTCCTTCTTGAACTGGCAGCCGTTCAAAGACAAAGCCATTGATGCAGCGACACCAGCAAAGGTTCCACAGGGTTACAGTCTGGCATTTTCCAATCTCCAAGCATCCTCGCAAACGACCTCCTACCTCGGGGTCAAGACAATCAGCCAATATGATCCAATCGCTTGCGCTTCAATCTGCGACCAGCACCCAGAATGTATTGCTTTCAACCTTTACTTCGAGAGAGATCCCTCTCTCGATCCAAACAAAGAAACGTGTCCCGACCCGGACTCATTGACCAACATCAAGTGCGTTCGATGGGGTGTCCACATCGACGAGACCACCGCCAAAAACACCGGAGAACGAAGAGGCAAGCACGCGACTTACCCCCGAGCTCATAGCCTATCCTAACCTGTTTCTAGACTCCTTCCACGTCGCCATCTCCGGTAGCAATGGCTACAACAAGGACGCCGCGCCGAAGCCGCAGCCCGGGTTCCAAGGCCCCATCCCACTCGGGGGTGCCATCAACGCTCCCGACGACCCAGTGACCAACACAAACACCTACATGGGCTACAAATTCTTCAGCTTCGCGACGGTCCAAACCTTCGCCAACGGCGTTGTTGCGTGCGCTGCCGCCTGCACTTCCCAGACGGGCTACAACTCTCGCCACCCGCCGTCCGCGGGCAAGCCTAGCGTCTGCAACCAGGTCGTCGTCTACGTGCTGAGTCGAGTCAACAACCCGGAGGGCATTTACTGCGCGATGTACAGCGAAGCGTGGGCCCCGGACTACGCCGACAACCACGGACAGTACAGGGGCAGCGAGTACTGGAGCGTCAGCCAGGCGTACTCCTACACCAACGCGACGTATGCGGCGAAGTATGGGCCCATCTGTGACGTTGGGGGATGTCCCCAAAACTCGTTCAAGGGAGGCAACTGTGGGGGATGGGGTGTGGGGACTTGTGAAAGCAGGAAAGGTATAAAATAGTGTTGAATAGAGCCTATTCCATTCCAAAGGCACAAGTTTTGCTATCGGTTTGATCAATTCACCATCATTTTGCTGTTCTATGACAGCACGGAATTCGCTCGCAGCCAGTCTGAGACGACCTTGGGTGAGGTATTCACGGGAGTTCAGAACTTCCACACGTGTAAATACACGACAGGATCCTCAAAGTCGAAGGTCAAAAGCAGGCTTACCCGATCCTGATGAAACCGACCAGCAACCGTAGGACTGACTGTCTTTGAAAGGGTCAGATAGGAACTTTGATCGAACAACATCCACATTCCGGAATCGCGCATGCAAAACAAGCATCTCATAGAGCACAGCCAGGAATTGAGGACGATATTGCATTTCGTTCTATCAGCATCGACCTGTGGTTTTACATATCGCTTCAAGTGCGTACGCCTCCTTGAGTGAGAAGCAAATGGTACTCCCTACGGACGTGCTGACCCGACACGCCTCCAAGGAAACAGTAGCCTGTGAAATGCCCTCTAATCCCAACCAGCATGATGTTATCCTCTCCAAATATACGCTCCACACATCTGTTTCGGTTTTGGCCTTCGACGATCCTTCCCCGAGACCGGCCGTGCCTTAAAAGGACTACATCCGCCCGTAATTTACAATCCTACAATCTTTACACATACAAATGTCCTCATACGCTCCTTCAGCCCTCCTCGAACAGATCTCCGCCGTGATGTTGTTGGAGTTCACCGTGATCCTCCTCTACCTTGGAATCATGGTCCTCCTCTACCTCGGGCTCATGGTCCTCCTCTACCTCGGGCTCATGGTCCTCCTTTACCTCGGTTTCTTGAGTCTGTCCGTCCTCAACTCGCTGTCCAGCTTCCTGGGAACCAGTTGCGTCTTCTGACTGCGGGTCTGGAGACTCGGGGTTTGGGGGGAAGGATGGGACAGAGGGTTGGCGGCTTTGGTGGCGATCCTGAAGAGATCGTAGACGGAGAGCCGGATGGTAGAGCGTAGGTGGGTATTCGGCGTACGATGGACGATCCTGTTGACCTTGCGAGTCGGTGGGGGCAACGCGGGAGAAAGATGGAGCCTGATCATAACGGTGAGATTGCAGATCTTGCGGTTGAGGAGCGGGGTCGTGGCGAGTGTCGGAGTATTGAGCGTACAACGAGAGAGCCTGTTGACTTGGCGATCCGGGTTGGGAAAAGCGCGGAGCGAAGGAAGGCGGAACTTGGGAATGACCTTGGACAGGTCGCAGTTGTAGAGCCTGGCCGGGACGGGCATTTTGGTATTGACCGTAGGATAAGGAAGCCTGTTGACCTTGCGGACCAGTTTGGGAAACGCGCGGAGCGAAGGAAAGCGATCCTTGAGGGTGATCTTGCAGAGCTTGCGGTTGGAGAGCCACGCCATAGAGGGTATCCGGGTATTGAGTGAACCCCGAGGGGGCCATTTGACCTTGCAAATCGGTCTGGCGTTGCTGAGAATTGCGGCGCAAGCTATCTTGAAGTCGGTAGTGACTCTGGAAGAGTGCCTGGGTTCGTGGACAGGGCACAAGTCGGCGAGGAGGATTTCCGTACCAGCCCGCGCGTTGAGACTGCTGAAGATACGGCAACTGAGATGGGGAGGCTGGCGGATTGGGCCCTGGGAGGTGATCGGGTTGCGAGCTCGATGTGGATGATGGAAAGCGGTGATCTCCAGATTGGAGAGGATGACTGGTCGGAGCTCGGGCTGTTATCATTGATGGAAACAGTTCTCTCGACTCAGACCCAGCAGGGCGAATCTTGCCGCGAGCAACGCCCTCGTCGTCGTCCTCATCCTCATCATCGGTCTGATCGCGAGTGCGCTTCAGAGCACTCTTCTCGCCCCCCTCCTCCTGCTTCTGCATCTCCAACAGCTTCATGTTACGTCTCCTGTAAGCATCGTTGAAGCTCTCCAGTCCCTCTTCATGCTCGGCTTGTAGTTGGGCGCGGATGGAGTCGTCGCGGCAAGATGGGATGACCGCTCTGTAGTGCGCCTGGAAGTTCGCGAAGCCAACGTCCTGCCATCTGATCTTGAATTTGTTTTGGAGTACTTCCTTCTTCGAACGAGGGATAAAAGAGGGAAAGCGGCGATCGGCCGGCCGGCCTTGGCCATTGGGCTCCCAATCAGACCGCAGAGCGGCAAGACGATCCATCGCTGGTTGGTGATGGTGGGTGTAAGCAGAAGCCAAAAGACTAGAAGCCAGACCTGAGGCTCGCGCTGGAGCGAGAGGGGGTGGAAAGATGTCACTCGGAGCGACGTAGACAGGTTGAGGATGTGGGATGGACCTGCCTTGCAGCTGCCTGAAGACTTTTTGGAGGTATGTAGGGCTGATGCCCTCATGGAGGAACTTGTCCAGATTCGAAACCCAAAGCCGGTATAAGGGGTCGTTTGAGTCATTGGAAACAATGCGCCTTAGGCTGTCCGAGGTATTTCGAAGGTCGGCGTACGCGGTGACGGGGAGATCTTGGACGGTGTGTGTGCGGGGATCTTCAATGGAGGCGACTAGGCTGATTTTGTTTCGGGCTGGGAAGGATTTTTGCTCGAAATACAGGGCGTCTTCCTTGCTGAGGTCGAAGATGAGACCAAAGACGTCGTTGTTCTCGATACTAGGATCGTAGATGTTCTTGGAGCCTGGACCGGCGAAGAGGTAATCACTGGTGGTGGTGACATTGCTTTGAAAGTATTGTCGGATGTTCACACGGCCTAAGATACTGTAAGGATTCTATCTATACTGATTTGGAATGAATGCGACTACTTACCCAAAACGTTGACGTGAAAGGTCCATCCTTTCACATATGCTGCTCCCCGGAGACGCGCACCCGGGAAAGTTTTTGCGAATTGCAGCGGCAGATCGTATATGAAGACACGACCATCACTATCTTCTACACCTTTGGTCCGTTGGCACATGGCTTGATATTCTTCGGCTTGTTGAATCGACATGTCGATGGTAGTATTACTCGAAGGTAGACGCACAGAGAAGCACTTGTCGCGGTAGTACCCGAAGTCAGATATGCAAAGAAGTGCTGGTGATCGAGTATCTGCGAGGGTACCTTCGAAAATAAAAAGGCGATGTTCGAAGGTGGGAGATGTTGCGAGATCGAAAACAAAGCTGTGGAAAATTCTAAGTGTAGAGTGCCTGTTGTTTTCACGGAGCTCGAACCAATGGGAGCGTTCGGTAAGCGAGCTGCGCTACTGCCCCATGCACGACAAAGGTCTACCTCAGGCACAACTCCTGTTCGGCTTTGGTTCCTATGGTCTCCGAGTTACTTGCTGAGTCTCGTAACCCAACTCCTGTTCCAGGGTTGTACATATTATCTTCGAATCACTTCAAGGTTAGCTATCTTTGTACTGAGACTTTTCAGGCTTGTCGGCCTAGTCATCCTCGACGCAACACTGACACAATTATTTGCACATGATTGCTGTTTCCTAAATAGTTTCGATTGTTTACACAAGGAGATTCCTTTTCGTTTCAAATCTTCAACTAATACGATTGTTACATATATAAGATACCTGTGTAGCTGTGTATTCGATTCACCAACAGATGCTCCAAGGAGGTTCAAGCGCAAGTAAACACGAAGCCGAAGAAAAGAGAACCTTCGAGCGAGAAACACGTGTTTACTATTGAATCATTCGGTTATCACAATTATGAGTTGAATCGCCATCCCCAGCTCTTGGGGCGAGAATGTTAAACTTGACACAGTTGCATCGAAGTAAACAAGTCGCATCACGTGCGAGACAAGCGAATCCTCCAGCGCCAAACACATTGTATCAGAGAGGGTAGGTAGGTAGAAAGGTAAGCACTGCACCGTATCCGGCACAATCGTCCCATCCTCATACCATACCACCCCTCCGCGACACGATCGAGCTCAATACCAAGACACAAACCTAGCAAAATCCTCTTCCGGAGACAACATGACAGGCAGCACCATTCGCGAAGTAGAGGTCCAAGACCTCCCCTCAATCGGCACGCTCCACACCCGCGCTCTCCACCCCACGAACGAATGGCACCACAAAGTCTTCCCCGCGTCCATCGCGCCCTCGTGGTCGCAGAAATACTTACTCGACATCGACGACCCAACATGCCACGTTCTCGTGATCCCGCCACGCCTTCCACGACCATCGCAGGGCTCCTCTGTCTCCGCCGGTACGAGGCCGACGAGAAGGGCACCGGGCGATGGAGGTCCTTCCCGCCCGCGGCGGAGGTCGACGCCGAGGCGTACGCGGCGATGCTGGCCTCGATGGTCAGGTTTAGGGAGAGCTTGATGCTGGGGCGGGTGCACTTTGTCGTGGATCATTTCGGGGTCGATGCCACGTTTGCAGGGCAGGGGCTGGGCACGCTGCTCTCGAGGAGAGCGTGCGAGATGGCAGATCGGGCGCGGCTGGATGTGTTTGTGGAGGCTAATGAGTGCGCGGAGAGCTTTTATCGGAGGTGTGGCTTCGAGACTAAGGAGAGGTTGCTGATGCCTGGTGGGTTGACGGAGTGCTTTCTTGTGAGGAGGTGTGGACTGTGATTTGAAGGCTGGTGTCTTTGGGTAGATGAGGAGCTGACGTGGTAGAGGCTTTGTTTGTGTATTGGTTCTGTTTGCGTCTCTGACGGTAAGCTATTCTTATACTTCACATGTCAGTTTGCAAGCCAATACTTTGAAGTACAATGGGTAGCAGCGCGAAGTCAAGATGTAGTATTTTTGCCGCTACTTGTAGAGATGTGATTAAAGTTGGAATCACTGGGTGCGCATAGGATGCAAGACTGAAATCTAAACATTCGGTTGTACAAAGGTTGTATTTCAGCTATCCATAAGGTAATGAGGAAGTTTTCTTACCTGAATGAGTAACAGAGAAACTTGCTCTGCATTACAACGTCTATGCCTGAAGATGTTATAATATTCATAAGTCTCACAAGCTCGCATACGTGAACGTCCACAAGACCCCATCATCTCAGCTACGTGATTATAAACACTCCCTTCTCTCAAGACTGTTCAGTGTAGCTCCATTCCCACATCCTCGTCGTACCCATACACATCACAGCCGTCCCTAGAATAGGAAACCAAGAAAAGGCCATTCACACACACACACACATATACACAACCCCTTTGCAGATCCGCTTTGCCACTCATCAGATTGGCAGATCCATCCATTTACACCTTTTATTCCATCCAACCTACCTACCTATAGGTACCTACCTATCTTACCCAAACTTGCCATAAATCCACCTCCCAAACAAACACCACACAGCTACCTTAGGCACCCTTTCTTCGCAGCTATCTGAGAGCCAAAAAAAAAACCCCTCGACATACAACGACCACAGAGCCTCGAACACCTCACCTCAACTACCACCCTCTCACACCACGCTTTTCCAGCAACGCTTTACCCGTGTCGAAAAAAAAAAAAACACAAGCTCAATCCACGATTTGCACGCCATCCCGGCACGAGCGATGTTGTACGCAAACTATTCAACTCCAACTCCAATCCCATCCCTCCCCTCCTCTCCCCTCACGCAACACCTTCGTCTTACCCCCCCCCCCCCCCCCCCCCCCCCCCCCCCCCCCCCCCCCCCCCCCCTAAAAAAAACCCGACAAAGAGGAACCCCCTCGCCAACCCCGCCCCTTCGTCGCCCGGCCCAGCAGCTCGGGCTCAGGACACTCGACCGCGCTGGACTGGGCAGGCTCCGTCTCCGGAGTAGGTGCAAAGAGAAGCAAGCAGTGCGGAGGTTCCCCTGGGCGGGTGGGTAGAGAGGAGACGTGGTCACACCCGTGCGTACCTATGTCTATGGAGAAAAACGGGGATGGAGGGGGGGGGGGGTGAGGTGCAGGAGAGACAGGTTGACGATGGTAAGCGAAACGGATATGCTTGAGAAGGGGCAGAGGGGGCAGATAGGAGGGCGGGGAAGGGGATTGGAGGCTTGGAGGTAAGTGGAATGAGAAGTGGACTGGTGATTATCAAGGTGAGAACAGGGCTGGGATACGGTATTTCAGACTCTTTCGAGCGAGGGAGCGAGCTACCTTGTGGCAATAGTGCCAACGAACAAATGTGGACAAAGCACCAGATCATGATATGAAAGTAAGAAAGTAAGACGTAGCCGACGATCGATCCCTTAACAGTGACACGTTCCTCCCGTAGAGATAAAAGCGATTCTGGTATTACATGCTTGCTGTCTCCGCTTAGCCTTTCCCACTTGTTTCCGAGTTAAAGTTCAGGTTCGTGACATTTTCCAAGTTTTTGATGAACTTTTCGTAATTTACTGTCTCTGATTTGCATTTGATGGCGTGAGAAGCTTTCAGGGACCGCGTGATATGTCGCCGCATAATCTCTGTCTCCGGATCCACCATTGACGAGGGCATCACGATGGGCTTGACTGCGAACGTCTGAGCCCATTGGCATTAAAAACAGCGAAGAGGGACCACGCGTCCGCCGCGTCATTCCTCACCTCTCTGCGAGTCTTTCTTTCATAGTAACCGTACATCCCAACTCGCCCTTCTCAAGAGTTCACATGTCCCGTGGTGTCTCCTCCCAGACCATGGTGTCTCTCACCGAAGCTCCTCGCAGACCCCTCTGAAGGCGAATGATCGAGCACCACATCCTCGAACGGAATCTCACTCAACGGCGTCTTGCCATCCGAGATGATACCTTGCTCATCATCCTCTCTAACATACGTCGCCCCGCCAGCAACATATTGATGCTCAGGCGGAACAGCCTCTTCGTACAGCGGCGGGGGGGCGTCTGCCGCGCCTGACATTGCGGCATCACCAGCCTGTATGTCGCGCAGGGCGACCGGAGGAGGGGCGTTCATGGCAGAAAGAGAAGGTGTTGGCAAGGCTTTCTGCAGACGTTTCCTGCGTCTGGCACGGAGACCACAGCAGCCGCAGCAGTACCATGCGGACAGCAGCATGATGATGAGCGCGCCGGAGGCAACAGCGACGCCGATTCCGGCTTTGGTGCCGCCGTTGAGTTCGCTGAGAAAGCCATTTTGATCATCACTCGGGCTGCCGCTTGCGGTTGCGTAGGAATACCAGCTTCTAGACGACGACGTGGGCGTGGTACTCTCACGAAAGACGGTGGTCTGGATGAGGATTGTGCTACCTGGTGTGCTCGTCCTTGTGAAAAGGGTAGAGGGATTGAATGCCGTGTTGAACGGTGGTCGGTACGGAGAAAGTGGAAAATCCATTGTGGTGATGCTCGCTCAGGATCTGTGATGCCCCTCTACGAACTCCGGACCGTCTTGGGGAAGATGAGAATGGGTCAGCAGGATCCGAGGGTGAGCTGGAGCTCGAGTCTGGCAGGTAAAAAAGACACGGAAGCGCGTCGTGGAATGAAGAGTAGTTTTTTTTTGTTTTTTGTTTTGCTTTTCTTCACGAGGAAGAGAGGATAAAGAGGAAATCGGAACGCGCGATGGAAGGACGAAGGGAAGAAAGAAAGAAAGCAGACAAGGGAGACAAAGAAACATCTTGTGCGGCACCCAGATGCACCGCAGCGGACTCGGGACTCGAGGATTCAGCTGTCCGAACAATGTGCTGTGCTGAGATGCCAGAGACTTCTATTCTGGTGGTGCGGCTTGCAGGAGGCGTACACGAGTAGCTCTCGAGTGGGGTGAGATGCGGTTCGGGACTTGGTTCTGACTGCCTCGAGGACCCGACTTGCTTGGTTCTCATTGGCACCAAGAGTCCGGATTGGACTGGCCAATAGGCGCCTGGGATATGGTGATGGCAAGTTGAAGCTCCTGGTGTGAGGCGAGAAAAGAAGAAAAGAGAAGGGAAAAGAGAAATGGAAATCGAAGTCGGAGTCGTCAAGAAGCTGAGATGCCAGGCCCGGGAACGATGGTTCTCATGCCGAGTCACGTGATAATTCACATCAGTCACGGGATCGGATTTTTGTGCATCCGGGACCGAGCAGTCCACTGTCACCGGGCCGGGCCATAGAACATCGAATGTAGTCTCGAACACAAGTACTTAAGTCGCATCTTCTGAATCTTTACTCGTACCTGTCAAATCCAGTCTGTGTCAAAGATGAACAAGGTCTAAAATGATATGATGGCCATCTCTTCCGGTTGACTGCTGTCGCCAGGGACAGTCCATACATACAGTAGGTGTCATCAGAACAGACTTTTCGCGCTCAACCTCTGACCTCTGCATTTCGATTCGCTGCTCGGCTGGCGATGCTGCACCTGCACCTGCACCTGCACCCAGACTCCGTACTATACAGTACTGTGCTATAGTACTATACTGTACAGTACAGTTGTACTGTACTATACAATCCAGACGGCACCAGAGACTCGACGGTCCCTCACAGCGCCTCTCTCGAATCCGACTCGTTCACGAACCCCCCCGACCGAGGCTTGGCGCAGCCTGTGTGCCATCCGGGGATTCCCAGGCCAGACAAAGGCAGGACAGGGCAGGGCAGGGCAGGGCAAAGCAACAGCTACAGCAGCAGCATCGACAGCGAGACGGGGACGACTCAAAAGACGTTCTTGCGCTCGCGGCAACACCCTCTCGCTTTTGGCGCTGCCGGCCTCGCTCGCTCGTCTCGGTGCCACGACCATCTCGCGATTCTGGCGATCGCGCTCGTCCCCTCCCCCTCACAATCTTCACGCTGAATGAAAGTACTGTACAGCACTGTACAGTCCATACCGTGCGAGCCACAACACCTCGCCGATGCATGCAACCGGCCGCGGTTCGACCAGTGATGCCCAGTCGAGACTGACTTCGCGACAACTGGCCAGAGAATAGTCGAATAGTCGCCTTCCCCCCCCCCCCCCCCCCCCCCCCCCAGATCCCCCGAGTTCTCTCTTCTTGGATGCTCCTCACGCAGACAAAACTCGCTCAGGATGCCGGCGCGCGAGCTGGGTAGCTCCTACGAGCCTTCGAACGGGGCTCCTGGTGTCGGGATCACACTACTCAAAAAGCACAAGATACTGCCGCATCCTCGAGAGCGAGCTCGCGATCCGGCGACACCAGCAACGAAGCCGCGCGACGTGGTGGGAGATGCCGACAGCTCTTCTTGGGCCGGTTCAGACACCTCGAGTCCGCGGACATTGATGAAGCACACGTCGAGAACGGTTGGCCCCCCCGTCCTACCTCCAACCCCTCCGGCCTACTCGTGTCAAGCCGTGCGAAGCCAGCCCAGACTTGCTCCAGCTCCCAAATTCAAGGGAGCACCCGCCGAAAACCCCGATCACTCTCCTGAACCCGCTACTCCTCACCCCTCACAAAGCCCACCAACCCCAGATGTCACTCCTCCTCGAGCGATGCCATTGGCCTTTCGGCCGCCATTTAGCGATCGACACTCCGCGTCGCGTACGGACTCGTTCAAGACTGCCCGAGAAGATCCCTATTCTTCTGACGAGGATGAAGCTTCGACCGTGAGACCTGTTCCACACTCGGCGCGCACGTCTGCAGCGGATGTGCGGCGAGTCCCTCAAAGAGTTCGGAGGCGCGAGGAGGTTGGAGTGGGGCTGGGCCTGATCTCGAACGAAGGAACACCGACGTCTAGACTGAGGGAGGAATTTGCTGTCTTTGATGGGGAATGGGTTTCTGGGGAAGAAGTGAGTGAAATGGAGCGGGAATGGGACGATCATCTCACAAGGAATGTGATGCTTCGAAAAAGAGAAGGTCGGCAGCCCAACAAGCAACGTCTGTTGACAAACGAAGTCGCGCAAGACATCGTAGCTCCAACACCTGCCACAAGAGCACTCCGAGGTCTCCCTCTACAAGAGAGGATTGCTAGGCACCGACTAGCCAGGGACTCTGCGAATCGAAGCTCCACCGAAAACTTCGCCGAACTTATTGCTTGGCCAGCGGCCGTAGCTGATCCAGAATCCACTACAACGCCAGACGTACGCCGGTTCTCGACCATGTCTACTCGTTCGGGGTCTTCGGCGGTGGTTGAGGCGGTGGTTATGAACGATCCTCCTGCTCAGAGGAAGACACTGAGGCACTCCAAGAAACGTCTGGGTCTAAGAGACTTCAGCTCTGAACAATCGAGAGCGAGCTCGGCGCCAAACGCAGTGACCTTCACCAAGGAGCCTCCGCATCGCCTCCATCACGCAGCTGCGAGACTTCCGGAGCGAAAGCACCGAAGTCTCGCTTCCAATACCGCCGTCAATACCATGTCGACGGCTAGGTCACGAAGAGAAGTCTTGAGCAGTGGGGGAATTCCAGTGGTAGTGATCCCGGAACGCCGTTCTTCTAGCAAGACACGGCCGCCTTCTCTGAGATCTACCAGTAGCAGGAAGACGAAACGAAGCAATTCGTTAACTTCGGCACCTGTGTCCCAATCATCGAAATACAACGAACCCGGCTATCTCGAATCCTGCTCATCTCGAAAGCGTACCATGTCGGAGTCAGCTGGTTCGGGCCATTCTGTGCGGACCCTCGACTTCCCACCCAACATCCCTGCTAGAAGATCGTCCCTTTCGGCTTCGGCAAGTCGAAACACTTCAAGAGCTGGATCACTTACGGCAGAGAGCCTCAAAGCCCACAATTTGATCCTGGAGCAGAAGCAGGACAGGACCACTTCTCCGGAATCGCAGCGACCATATCCTCCGGTTGAGGCCGAGAGGGAGATGGAGGCCCACAGCAATCTGTTGAACGTAGATCACAATGGGGATCCTTTTTATGGTAGACGACTGTCTACACAAGTCACCCCGTTCTCTCAAGTGTCTTATGATACCGCTGGAACGACAGCAGAAGTCTCGGAAGCTATGGCAGTAACACTGTATCCTCACCAGAACAAATCGCTTCTAGTCGTGCAACACAGGCCATCTTCTGAAGACTCGCCATCTACCTTGAAGCCAACGAATCTGTCCGAGCCTCTACCCCAGATGCCAGTCGACGAAAAGCCAAGTACGGGCCCCGTCACTCCACCTCAGCCTATACATCCTATGGACGAGGTTGATTCTCCCCTCAAGAACCCTCGTGATCCTCCGGAGCCACCTGCAATTAAATTTATCCCACCCACGCCCGGGGTCAATACTCCTGGGCCGGAAGAAGACCGTCAGCTGGGCTTTGACATGGACGACTCTGTAGGCCCCGACGGCAAGCCAAAACGGGGCATGTCTTTGGTGCGCCGGGCGTTTAGTAAACGCCGAAACTCGGAAGGTTCCATACCTACTGCTAGTCTTCTGAAACGCACGTTCTCTCTGAGTGGTGGCCGTAGACATGATCTGGTCGATGGCTCAACCCAGACGTCCAAAGAGCGCGCTAACCCGTCGACGCTGTACCCTTCTGTAGAAGACCGACCTGCGGATGCAGGTAAATTACACCCCTTCTGGAGACCGGCCCATTTCTGGGATGATCTCGAGGGTGATCGTCAGTTTGAGGATGATGGATATGGTTACCCGCCCATCGACAATAGGCCACCGCCCCCAAAACGTTCCTTGAGCCAGAAGCTCAAGCGCACTTTTGCGATCTTACCCATCGAAGACGATTCTTATCATGATGACAGACCACATGTCGTCAGACGCAGGACCATGGAAAGGACCTCAAGTGAAAACACGGGCGTGGTCAGCTCATCTCTGGGGAGATACGACAGCGGTAGGAGGGTGTATGAAGAACACCGCCACTCAGCAAGCGGACCCGAACCCGGTACCTTTGGCTATGGATTCAAGGACGGGAACGGCGGACGCGTTCACACGATTCCTGGTCTTGGTCTTCGGGTCGAGTACGTGGGATGGAGCGGCATCAAGGAAAAGCTGAGCGAAAAGAGGAGAGCTCAGCGGAGTAAAGAATTGCGGAGTTTGATCAGTGCTCCCAAGGGCTTCAAGAGCGGAATGGACGACGTTCTAAGGAAAAGGATTGCTACCTGATCTCCTGTGACAGCTCACGGTTCTGACAGCTGTGGGAGGTTTGTATTACCATCGACGAAGACGGGGAGGAAAAAAAAACCGCGGTCCCGGCCGTGGTAGAGTTTTTGATGTTGCACGCATGCTTTCTCGAGCCTGTATTTTGCCTGTTTTGTTGCCTGGATTGAGACCAATACTAGCTTAAAGAGCATGAGGGGAGGGCCCTCTCTCCGTGGTTTGCACAGAGAGTGGCGAGAGCTGTCTTCACGATGAAACGACCTTGATGAACTTGAGCACACGAGGTTTATGGAAACCGATACGAGTTTATGCTTTCATGGGGGCGAGGGGGGCCGGGAGCCGGGGGCTACTTTGTGTATCCAAAAGAATTCAAGAGGGAAGGAGGAAGGCCTGGATGTTTTAGATGCGATTGACATGGTCTGATGAAATGATATCTTACGAAGCGTGCATTGCATTCATTGCTATCATTGCATTGCTCTGCTATCCTTCCTGTCGTGTGTGAATTTTGAGCAAAAGGTATGTCGCGTCGCGTTGGTATCTGCTCTCCGGGAAAGGCGGACCGCTAAGTATCACTGTGAATTCGCGGTTGAGATCATGTTCATCTGTAGCGCTCTCCGGCATTCACATAACATTCTTACATCAAACCTCGAACGCCGGTGCCACTGCACGTGGGGAGGCTGTCGCCGCTAGCGGGCCCACCGTTGCGGGAGAAAATCCTTACATGCGTCGTACGCAGTTCAAGTTCCTTCGAACTTCCAGCAACAACCCCCATCCACGTCCACCGCCACAGCCACACACCAAGACCGAACATGGCGCAGGGCACCCTCAAGTCGAAGAAGCTGACGACGGCGACGGCGAAGGCGCCCTCCGGCCGGCGGCCGAACGTGCTCGGGCCCAAGAAGGGAGCGCGGAGCATCGCGCCGCGGAACCAGGTGCTGGTGCGGAACGCGAAGATGACGAAGGTTGGTGGTTTTCCTCGCTCCCCTCCTCGTTCTCGAGCGGGGGGGGGGGCTGGAGGGTTTAGGAGGAGAGGAGCAGGCTGATTCGCGATCTGTGGGTAGAAACACTCGGCGGGCTTGACGGCCATGACGGAGCGGACGCTGGGCGCGAAGGCGGGACACCTGGAGCTGCTGAGGGGAGGGAAGAAGAACAAGGATCGGGATGGGGATGCGAAGGACGGGAGGGATGGGAAGGGGGTGGAGGTTCAGGCCCGGAAGGGGGGGAGCAAGAAGTTCGGTTGAGGGCGGTGCTCGGGTCTTGTGCATTCTCCGTGAGGATGGAGAAGGAGGGAGATGGTTGTGTGAGGGGATGAGGGGGGTGCTGTGCTAGACTTTGGGGTGCGGTTGTCTGGCTGCTGGGAGAAGAGCAGACAGCAGGAGGATATGGGATTGGACGTCGTCGGCGTGCTGGGGGGGGGGGGGGGGGGAGGATGGGAGGATGGGATTGGTTTCAATCCAAGGGTTTATGATTGAAAAGCGACAGCGATGGGCGTTTGAGCGGCGGCGATGGCGTTGAAGGGACCGACTGGCCTTGCTGCTAATTCGGAATGGGGGGGGGGGGGAGGGGGGGCGGGTGGCTTTCGAGGTTCTTGCTTCCTGACCTCGACGAAGGCCGAAGCAACACACAAATGGGTTCCAGCAGACCCCAATAGTCAAACGTTTCTTCCCCCACCTCCCAAACCGAGATCCCTTCGTCTTCACCGTGGTCTTTGGGACTACGGCTCGTCGCAGACGGTCGAGAACCGGCTTTGCCATTTCTCCTGGCCCGGCGCGAGAATCGCAAATCCGCATCGTAGCCCGCCTCGCCCTCCCTGGTGGGGAGGGACGACTTCCGAGTCTCGAAATCACGGAGTCTGTTTCTTCCTGAAGACGGCTTCTCTTCCCAGGAAGGGAGGCTGGCAGGGAGGGTCTATCTGTTTCTTATTCTCTCTCGTCGTGCTCTTCTACTCACTGTGAGATTTGGTGGAAGAAATTCGTACATGTGTTTTGGCAGGCAGGCAGCGAGCTAGCGGTCTTCACCTAGCAGGTAGGTAGGGCTAGGTATCTTTCCGTCGGCAGAAACGGAAAAGCAGCATATTCCCTAGGTAGGAAAGGTAAGACCATCTGCCTATCCACACCTTTTCATTTTTGGTTCGACTCGTCTACCATGCAATCGTCAAGTCTGACGAGGTCTTCGTGTGGCGGTGGAGCAACAAACCCAAGCGAACGAATGAACGAACGAACGGATACGAAGCGACGGCGACGGCACAGGATGCGAGATGGGGGCGTTCGACACCGGGCTGGACATTTCTTGCCCCTTGCCCTTAAGAAAAAATGCTTTTTTCCTTCCAGGGCGGTTTTTGATTGGTGGGCTTTTTATGGCGCGTTCTGTCTGCTCTTTCGTTCAGGGCTTGCAGTGGTCGGAAAGAAGAAGTGGGGTTTGTTGTTTGGGGTCCGGCTTTCTAAGCGAGGCGGCGGGCTCCGCGGACATCTCCAATGAAGTCATTGTGGCCCCAGGATTTACTGAAAGAGGAACCGCTGGACGAGTCTCGGGGACCGGCGTTTGACACGGCTGGATGTGTGGGCCTTTTCTTTTCCCGCGTACCTGGGTATTGAGTTCTGCGGGAGAGCGTGAACTCGGCGCAAACGCGAGTCTCTGTTTGACTTTTGCGGTGTGGCCAACATCGACGGTTTGGAACATGGTCCCAAGTTTTTTTTCGTCTTTTCTTTCTTTCTCTTGTGTTAGAGGAAATGAGTGAGGATGAAGTTACTAGGCGATATGACGAGGGACTCGCATTCATGGTGCTGGATATGGCCCTCTGCCTTCCTTACACAGAGGTATCGAGTTCTGCAGGAGGGATTCGATAAAGCTTCAACTCGAAGCAAACGCGCATTTCTGTTTGCTCTGACGACTAATTGCATGCAGTTATGGCGAGCGAGAACACTATATACTCTTCGTTCTGGTTCCTCCCTTCTCGCGTCTTCTTGCTCGATCTCGTCCTTCCCAAACCAACGAACGAGCAATGACGACGGAACTCGTCCTTCTCCGGGGCGGAGACAACGCCACGGCTTGCACATCGAGTACCTCCTTCGACGAGATGGACTCGGCAACTGCGGCGTTGATTCTCCGCCTTCAGCTCGAGGACAGCGTTGAATTCCTGTGCTCGGTGGACCGCAAGGGGAAGGGGCATGCAGGTGAGGTTACCGATGCCCAGCTGGCTTTTGCAATATACAAGGCGGACCTGGAGCGCAGCGCGACTATCTTTACCGACCGGGCGATGACGAGGAGCATCGCCCATGCGTGCCAGGCTGATGGCGGCGTGCTCAGCTCCGCCTTTGCGCAAGAGCAAGCCGAAGCTCGGGATCGGCGACTGGCTCTTGAGCTGGGCGGCGTGGCAGCGCCTTTGGCCCTTGCGCAAGATGCTGTGGCGGAGGAGGAAGAGTTGGACGAGGAGCTGTTGGAGAAGTTGGGTGCGCTGTACCTCTGTGGTGCTGACGAGGACTCGGCGGCATCTGAAGGCGATTCCATGGCATTGGTACCGTATGGGAGCACGCCGGTCGGGCCTGGTAAGTCCTCGCCAGGTAATGGGGTTCGAGGAGTCACGGAACTAATACGTCCCAGCTGCAGAATCTTCGGCCTGGGCGGCCTCAAGGAGAGTCAAGAGCCCCAGACGGCAGTGCACCGCGTGCGGAGACAGCTTTGTCTTCTGCGAGCTGGGCCGGGTTCCGTGCAGGCACGAGTACTGCCGCGCATGCCTCCAAGACCTCTTCCGCAGCTCCATGACAGATGACACGCTGTTTCCCCCTCGCTGTTGTCGCCAGCCCATCGTCCCGAACAGCAATGTCCGGGTGTACCTGAGTGCCGAGATCGTACATCAGTACGAGGCGAAGAAGGTCGAGTTCGATACGCCCAACCGAACATACTGCTCGAGTCCGGCGTGTTCGGCCTTCATCAGAGCTGAGTTCATCGTGGCTGACAGGGCCACCTGTCAGTCTTGCGGGATGGTGACCTGTAGCATTTGCAAACTGGCCGATCACGGCGGAGACTGTCCAGAGGATGAGGCGCTTCGGTCGGTGCTCCAGGTGGCGAAGGACAACCACTGGCAGCGGTGCTATGGATGCTACCGTCTCGTCGAACTCGCCACGGGATGCTACCACATGACGTCTGTCACCACTCGCCTGCCCGTCTACATGTTCCTATTCCCGCTCAAGGTCGGATGAATGCTAACTACACCTGATCCAGATGTCCTTGTGGCTCCCAATTCTGCTACCTCTGCGGTGTAGCATGGAAGACCTGTGCCTGTCAAGAATGGGACGAGTACCGCCTCTACGAGCGCGCCGACGTGATTCTGGCCCGACAGCCCAATCCCGTCGACCAAGCCCCCGAGCAGCGCCGAGCTCGTCGCGCCGCCGTGGTGCGAGACTTAGTCCACAGACATGACTGTTATCATGACCGTTGGCGCTGGGTCCAGGGCCCGCATGAATGCGAGGAGTGTCACCATGATCTGCCGGAGTACATATTCGAGTGTCGCCAGTGCCACCTTCAGGCTTGTAATAGGTGCAGGAAGAACAGGTTGTGATCCATGGGTAGGGTCGGGCTTTTGGGTCCTATTTCGTCGGCATCTTGACCACTCGAGTAATCCAGAAGTTTACCACTCTTGCCGAAGCTGCGAGTTTGTCTGAGTCTCTCAAAACCAGATTCTTCCCTGGCTTGATCATAGCTCGTAAGGCTAGATTGAATGCTTTTTTTTTTTCACTTTTGAGGGAAAAATGCCTCTTTCACCGCCTACTCATCTTGGAATTGTGCGTAGACTCGACGTGGCCCCTCACTCCGCTCAGCACCCTCACATCTTCGAACCACATAACTCGGAGAATTATAAGTGTTTTTGGGTCTGTAAGTCGTCTATAAGACAATCGCTGGGCGACGGGGGCGGTATTTACAGACCCCGAGGGTTAAGCGAGACGGGGCCCGGGCTCCGGGGTTGCGGTGCGAATGCGAGATTTTTGCCAGCCCACAGAACCACCATGCTACATATCTGCCCTTCTCAAATGTGAAGTTGGACTTGAGGTGGTGCTGGCAGAGAAGTGTAGATAAAAGGCTGGGTTAGACGACTAGGAGGGATTAAAGCTTCTGGTCTGGAACGAGAGTCGCTACACGGTTCGTGGTGACACGCACCCCACGTCTATTGAAGCGCTGTGGAGTGACGAGAACCTCGATGTTGATTTCCGTGATCAGGTCCTTTCCCGCGAGCAGCGCCTGTTACCTGTAACATGTATGTGTACATAAGCGTGCCGCGACCATCTCTCGGCGATGAGGAAAGCCTCTGCAGAGATGAGAGATGAGAGGGGGTTTGGGCCCAGGGCCTTGCTTGCTAGCAAAAGACGGGAGTTACATTAGAGCTGTCGCGGAGTTTATGAGTGCGGCGTGTGCAGGTCTCAATTGCTGAACACAGATGCTGTGTTTCACCTGAAGAGGAAAGACGCCTTCCGTAGGACTGGATCCCCAACTCAAAATCCAGGTTCCATAGATTAGAGAATCGCGAGAGCTGGCTTCCCCACTCAGATAGATACCGGCATTCAATGTCTTTGACGGATTGCCGCGTCAAAGTCAAATCCAACGATACGGTTGCTTGGCCCTCAGCTTATCAAAGTTAAGTCTATGCTGTGCATATGTATGTATGTACATACATACTTTCGACTCTGATTTACGGAACACGCTAGGACTATGCATCCAGAAAAGGCCATGCCAGAATCGCGAACTCGTGGCTGTGTTGACCCTCGGATACCGTACGTACAGTACTATACCTGACAGTGATACAGTAGTACAGTACCTTAGGTGCTGTTCACGCAGTGGTAGTCACATTCCGCGCACCAGCCAGCCGGCACTGCGGCGATCCGAGCTGAGAGTTTGTCACTGGTTGCCGCGATCAGCATGGAAAAGTGGTTCGCTCAAAGCTGTGCTGTAATCGACGTGGACATAATAACATTTATCAACCCTATAAAAAGATCACCATATTATAGGAGTATTCTTCTCCCTACTTACACACATGCTGACGTATATGTGGTTGTCCATCTAAAGCAATTAGGCGAGAGTGACTATTTCGGAATCAAGCAATACGGAGTAATTGATTAAATCGATGAATTTTAAACAACGCAGGTGGTCTGAACCCGATGTGGGCTCAGGGGTTCCCAAAGCTGCATAGCTTGCTGGCAGTGGCCTGCGGGGGACAGATGAGAAGGATTTTCCCCCTTGCAGTGGCGCTGTTTCAGGCTGATCTTTTGCTTGTTGTCTTTCCTCCCCCAGACGACAAGCTTTTCTCTAGAGCATCATCGCCTTAAAATCAATATCATTATTCGGGGAACACTATACCCTCGAGGGTGCAGAGCAGAGGAAAAGGGTGTCGCAGCACTTGGGTCGGGTCTTTGCTCGCTTCTCCTATTGACAAAGCAAGAGATGCCCTCATTTGATGGTTAGCTTGGCGCTTCCAGCTTCGTATCTTGCCCATCGGGCGAGACTACTTCGTGTGCTTTGCGATCTCCCAGATCAGTGCGGTCCGGTCCATCGAGTCGACACGGGGAAGATATGCCCTCGGGCCCTGGCTCCGTCGCTGGTAGTTCGCGGGCGTATTTCTCGGGCCGCGCTTGAAGAGTAGAAAGGAGGTGTGTTTACTTACCTACCTATCTTAAGGTAGGCATGCAAGTGATCGCAGCGGTTCTCCCATGATTATTACAGGACCTCCTGATGGTCTATTCGTGTTCGGAGCGCTCTGCCCATAGCTCCCGAGTGAGCACTATGTCCCTCCAGCAGGCAATTTCCGTTCGCGCAATGCGGTCAGGGGGTGGATCTCAATAACCAGGCCGAGAGGGCCAAGCAGACATTCTGATATTACCAGCGACTTTCTACGCACCCAAACCCACCCAAACCCACTTGGACCTCCCAGCCCCTCCGCGTCTTCACCGTCGCTCCAAGCCTGTGCGCCGTTCACGTCCTGACCCTTGCCGGGTCACACTATTCGTGGAGACGCCCGGTGCTCCCCCCTCTAGCTCGCTTATCTCCTGTAGTCGCTTAACCCCTGTTTACCGCAATCCCGCGAGCCCTTTTCTAGCTCGATTCCCACCTCGATGCAACCTCTTTTTTCTCCATCCACTCAACAAGATTCTCTCTTGAGCAACCACAGTCTTTACAGTCGTCCTTCGCGATTGAATCCTCTCGTTTTCCCTTTCACCCTCAGTCATTCTTTACCCGAGCCGGATCCTTTGCCTAGTGGACTTTCTACATTCGTTTATCAACTGCTCGATACCCCCAGAGAATACCATCCACATCTGACGCCCCCTGGACGACCCTGAGAGGAAGGTCGGAAAGTCCTCACCATGAAGTACAACTCCTTGTCTGTCGGCCTCTTCGCCGTCTCGGTGGCGGCCAGCCAGCATGCTCCCAAGCATCACCACGAACGCCGTGGCTACGCCATGGACAACCAGCCTCCGGTGCAGCAGAACACCACTGTGCCTGTCGTTCCTAGCAGTGTCTACCCGAGCAGCGTTCATAGCAGCGTTCATGGCAGCGTCTACCCAAGCAGCGTCCACAGCAGCGTTCATGGCAGCGTCTACCCAAGCAGTGTCCCGAGCAAAGTCTACCCAACCGGCGATCACAGCAGCGTTCATGGCAGCGTCTACCCAAGCAGCGTCCAAAGCAGCGTTCATGGCAGCGTCTACCCAAGCAGCGTCCAAAGCAGCGTTCATGGCAGCGTCTACCCAAGCAGTGTCCCGAGCAAAGGCTACCCAACCGGCGTCCACAGCAGCGTTCATGGCAGCGTCTACCCAAGCAGCGTCCAAAGCAGCGTTCATGGCAGCGTCTACCCAAGCAGCGTCCAAAGCAGCGTTCATGGCAGCGTTTACCCAAGCAGCGCTAATAGCAGCGTCTACCCAGCCACTAGTTGCAAGTCCAGTTCCAATGCCGGTCACGTTTCTACGCCTTCTGCTAGCTACCCGGCTACGACTCCTGCTGCCTACCCGGCTACGACTCCTGCTGCCTACCCGTCGAGCACCCCTGGTGGCTACAAGCCTAGTAGCAATGCTGGAACCATCGTACCATCCACGACCTTGGTCTTCTACAAGACCGACGTCTTTACCGTCACCAGCTGCGCCCCAGAAGTGACTAACTGCCCAGCCAAGACTGGGGGACAGGTGACTTCGACCGTCCGAGCCTACACCGTAAGACCAAGAAGTCCACATGCGATTTCGGATTTGCTGACCGAGTTCTTAGACCGTTTGCCCAGTGTCCGAGGTCCCGTACTATTCTTCCAAATATGGCTCCAGCACCGCCAAGGGACCCGCTACCACTCCAGTACCTCACTACCCTCATGGAACTGGTGTTGTCAGCTTAGGACCCGTGCCAACCCCATCTCGCAGCCACGGCCCGCCTGCTTACCAGCCCGGAAAGCCCGAGACCACGCCTGTCGTTCTCTCCTACACCTTGGGATACGGAACTTCGAAGACTGTTGTGACCACGACCATCAAGCACACCAACACACCACCCCCCTACGCTACTCAGCCAGGCGGAAAGGACAGCCCGCCCAAGCCCTCCAAATCCAACGCTGGTGTCCCAAGCTCCTCCGAGGCCACGACCACTACGACAGGAACCATCACCTCCACTCGCTACGTCACTGTCGTGAAGCCCAGTGTTCCGGCTTCTGTTCCCGGCTACGGCCCAGGGTCCTGCGTTCCTGTCACCGTCACCGTCACGGCGACTGTGGTGAGTTTGTGTGCTTCCCCCATCCCCGACCAGTGCGCTGACCGCATCTAGTCTGCCGGATGCCCTAACTATGGTGGCAACAACGGTGGCATCCCTACTTTGGGAGTCCACCCCACCGGAAGCGGCAACAACGGCGGTTCCGCTCCCCCCAAGCATTATGGCGGCAACAAGAACTCGGGTGATGCCTCTACCCCCGCGGGCGGCGTGCCTTACCCCACGGCCACTGGCACCCCTTACAGCCACGGCAACTCCACCTCGACCACGAGCTCGTCGTCGTGCTCCGGCGCCTACCCAACCGGAGCCGCGCACCCCAGCGGCAGTTACCCTACCACTTCTTCACGCAACGCCGGTGTTGCTCTACCGGACACGGCTACCCCGTCGCGCCCTCCTCCGCCCCTTATGACACCCACCAGCACAACCACAACAACGGCGGCACGGTGCCCACCCCCTACCCCAGCAGCAGCTCGTCGTCGTCCTACGCGGTCATCGTGAGCACCGCGACGGTCGTCCCGGTCAAGAGCCCCGCGCCTGCGCCTGGATACGACGCGAAGCCTCAACCCGCCTACTAGACGCCTGTCGCCCATCACGACGGCACGGTTCGGGGCAAGAAACGCCCGGCCCGGCCAGATCGCATAGTTGGCCTGCGGGAGTCGAGTCACTTTGTTTTGTTTTGTCGCTTTGAAAATGGGGGTGCGGTGTTTCCCGGTGTGTCGCTCTCACCCATCCCATTGCAGCGCCCGTGAAGAAGCGGGCTGTGGCATGGTGGTGTTGTTGTTCTTGTTGTTGTCGTTGTCGTTGTCTCGAAGAGCGGAGTACGCTTTTCTTTTTGGTACACCTTAAAACCTAGTACAGTATATATAATTCCGGCATCTTTTTGCTTGATCACTCTGACTCGTCCTTGTCCCTTGGGCCCGTGCTGCTCCCTTTCCTTGCCGTCGCTTTGCCCTGTGGTATTTGTTGGTTCCCCCTCACGTATTGTATGTACTGTACCCGGCGGAGTCCTCAGCGAGGTCTCTGCCTGCCTGCCTGCCTTGATGGCGATGGTGTTTGTGCTTTTTCCCGAGCGGCAGCGAGCAAGCCTTCCTTCCTTCTTGAACACACACACGCGTGCGCACGGCTTGATGTCGTCTCTTTCTTTTCCTGTGTCACGTTATGTAGGTAGGTATGTATGTATGTATGTATGTACGTATGTACCGAATGAATGCAACCTCTGCATGCAATTCCATGCCTATGGCATGAGAGCCTTCGCTCGTTCGCTCATCTACTTACTGTGTGTGCTATGGAATCGCTCGCTGCCCAGCCTCCCCGCCCCGCCTCGCCTCGCTTCGCTTGCCGAGAAAGAATAAACAAACATGAGCGTGTGCAGCTGCGGTCCTCGTGCGCGCGCAAGCCATGCCGGGCTGTCCCCCGCCAAGCGCTGTATTGCAGTACGGTAAGAGGGGCTCGGTCGGGGAGTTCTCGAGCACCGTACCGTACGTTTCTGGGTGTGGCTGGGCTGCTCGCGGACGGCCACACGTGGGCGTGTTTGCGGCCCTGCGAGGATCACTGTACTGTACGGATGCGGACTGAGCGATGCAAGCTCGACACGAGCGCTGGTGGGGCTTGGTTCGTGTATCGGATGCAGGTGTGTTTGTTTGTGTCCCTGTATCTCGGGACGGATCACGTTTGGTGGGGAGACATGAGTGATCTACAGTACTGTACTGGACTGGACTGTGCTGTACAGAATACTGTACAGTAAGTTGTTTGGAGCCGAAGTGGCCGAGCCCGAGCCCGAGCCCGAGCCCGAGGCCTGAACCCGAAGCCCGAGCTCTGCCTGACCCCGATGGACTAAAGTAAATCCGGTCCCGCTTGGACCGCTTTGTAAGCTTTCGAGTCGAGTCGAGTCGAGGCCCTCGCCAGTCGTGAAACTCTCACATCAACATCCATCATCCATCATCTCCAGCCTCACTCACTCCCTCACCCCCTCACCCCTCTCTCCCTCTCTCCCTCCCCTCCTCTCCCTCGCCTCCCATCCACCACCACCCCAGCCTCTGCATTCTTATGATTGTGGGTTGATAAAGGCATCGCTGCAACCGGCGCACTGACTCTCGGCCTTCTACCTTCCTCTCTTTCACGGCTACCCCGCCTTGCATCATCGTCCACACCGGCTGGCACCGCGCGCTCTCACCGACAACTTCTCACTCTGACACGCGGATCAACAAGAAACACACGCACACATCGTCCAAAGATGTATCGTGCGTCAGAGAACCTCCTCACGCATCCCGATCAGAACCTGGCCGAGTCGGCCGGCCCCTCCGACATGCCCGACAACCTCGACCTCGACCTCGACCTCATCAACGAAGAACCCAACGAGCTGCGCGTACACACGCCTCCTCCTCGTCTGGCTGCCCGCTTCTATCGCCCGACCACGAACCGTCGCAAGTCGTCGGCCGCCTCATCTCGTCGCAATTCGGTCTCCTCCGCTCACTCGCATCAGTCACAGCTTTCGGGCCGCCATGGAGGACCACAGAGCAGTTATGTGGCGCAACATCTGCGGCGCGCATCCATCATCGAGGATAGGAAGGCCAGACTGGCCGACCGAGCCGCACACGCCGAGAAGGTGCGCCTTCGGGCCGCCGTGGTGAAGGCGGCCCCGAGGAGCACGACGAACAGCGAGGAGAGGGCCTTGGCCGCGCAGCAAGCGCGAGAGAAGAACCTGGCCGAGATTGTCGCGTCGTGTGCCGAGGAGGTCAAGCGGGCGAAGGGCATCGCCGAGAGCACGAGGGAGAAGAGGGAGGCGGAGGGCAAGAAGCTGAGGAAGGAGATGGAGGAAAAACTGGCCGAGGCGGAGAAGAGGCGAGAGGAGATCCTCAACAGGATGCACTCTTCCAAGAGAGGGCGATCGTCGAGTCAGCCCCGGAAGGCGTTATCGCCCTTGCCGTCCGTACGCGAGTCTCTCAGCGAGGAGGCCGCCGCCGCGAGGATTCAGCTGAAATGGAGGATACACCGCAAGGCGAAGGCGCTTCAGGACTTTGCCGCGCTGGGTCTCACGGTGGACAGTGTCCGCGCAACATCATTTGAGGACGTCGTCGACCTGCTGGCCCAGGAGAGAGTCCTGCTCAGCACCGCGCAGATATTGAGGATTTGTGGGCTCAAGGAAGGGGAGACGGGCTCGGTGAATGAGATGACCGCGGTCAGGACGTTCCTGAGCGCTTTCCTCATCCTTGGCCACCCAACCCAGGTCCTGAGCGGAAAAGTCGACATCCAGGAGCAGGAGCAGGTGGGCATGTTGCCCATGAGGAGAGATGATCTGGCTAATCCACAGCTGCAGGACCTGGTGGCCAAGGCTCGAGATCTACTGATTTCTTTCGAGACCGTCTTATCGCGGTTGAGCTCTGCCAACCGCTACACGCCACCCCCCGCGCAGCTGTCGAATCTGTCGGAGGTCTATGCTACCTTCTTCAACGCTTTTATTGCGTGGAAAGCGAGGGACTCTACCACCTTGATCGACATGATGGTATTGCAGTTTGTAGAACTGGATTCCATCTGGCAGTCGGTCAAGGACAGCACCGAAGAAGCCGTCACAGACTCCTACCGAGATGGCATTCGAGAGAATCAACTCAAGCTCATGGTGAGGATCAAGAGGCTGGCGGGTGCCCACCAAGGCAAGAAGTTAATTACGAATGCGATCCGGGAAGCACGAAAGGTTCGAGAGACCAAAAAGCCCACAGGAGATTCCCGACCTCGAGCTGCGGAGTCTCTCGAACCAGAACAGCCTGAGCTGGCGGATCTTGCAGCATCTGAAAAATTGGTCGACTCGCACTTGCAGACACTCACCCCACCACCTACGCCTCGTAAGTTTCACACTTCACACACCAATGAGCTGCGGATCGCACGGCCTATCTTGCCTCCAAACCGGATTGTCACCCACGAGGTGGCGATCAACCGAGAGTACCGCATCGACGAAGACGCTCTCGAGGAGAGGAGCGCCATCATGCACGCAGTCTTCGACACGATGCGACAAGAAATTGCGTCAGGAAACAGTGATATCTGGGTTCTTGCCATGGCGGAGAACATCAGAACGCGTCTTCAGCAGCTGCTCAAAGAGGGCAATTCTATGCACAGGCTCATTGGCGAAGCACTCGACAATGATGTTGTGGCTACAGAGCTCCAAGCCGGATCATTTTCATACGAAAAATTCTTCTCCTTCATGGCTTCTCTGCTTCCTCGGCTCTGTGCTCCATTCCGCGACGCAGAGATCAAAGCGATCGTTGAGGACAAGATGCAGAATGGAGACGTCGTCGACCGGCTACAAGCGTTGATGCACGGCATCGATCTTATGCAGCTCGATTACGCGAATTTCATGTTACAGCAAGCTGCGCCAGCTCTCGTCAAGAATGCGGCGGAGTACGAGGCGTCGATCTTTGGCCAGATCCTGGAGGAGACTTCCCACGGTCTGCCGGCCACCGAAAAGGCCTGGAGAGAGGCGAGGGCGAAAGTCGTCGCTGAGCATAGCAGGAGAGACCCCGAGATGGTCAACCTGGCTAGAGCTCGTCCTACGCCCGAAAAGATGTACACACAGATGCTTGTAGACGTCTTCACCACCCTTGGCTACTCCTCCCCGATCCCAGAGACGCTGGAGCTCGATTCGAAACGAATCACACGCATCCGGACCGACGTTCTCCGCATCGTTACTTGTGGAGCAATCCTGCTCCAGTGTAAGAACCTGCTCAAACGCGACGTCCGCAGCCAGTGGAAGACAGAAGCAACACGCATCATCTCGGTGCTCGAGAACACCAAGAGCCCCGAGCAAGCCAGCCACGGCATCCAAGCCGCTCTCGAGTCCTCGCGCAGCATGCCGGCCGCGACCAAATCGCACATCCAGGAGCTCGTGCTCCGCATCGTCACGGCATCGGCCTCCATCTCCTCGGGCACCACCGAGCTCCGCGACCCGGTTTCGCGACTGCTCATGACGCGGCTGCGAGGCCACATCTTGAGCCGGCTCGCGGCCAGCACGGAGAAGGAGAAGGTCAAGTGCGCGAGCACGGCAAGCGAGAAGCTGGCGAGTCTCGGCCTGCCGGAGTTCGTGCACCGGGTCGGCGCCATCGTGGAGGAGATGGGGAGGGTGGGTGCGCTGGATAGGGAAAGCCACGGGGTGTGGTACGAAGGGATCGCGAAGAAGATCGAGGAGGAAGAGAAGGAGAAGGATGAGGCGGGCATGAGCTAGCTAGCTAGCCTGTACGCTGTATATTTGCATTTTATTTCTCCCTTTCTCTCTCTCTCTCTCTTTTCGAGGCGGGGTCTTCCGCTATTGAACCGCGGATCTCGCGGCGTTTTTTTTTTTTTTTTTTTTTTTTCTTAGCTGGCAATGGAACCTGGGATCTGGGATGGGAGTTTTGGGATTGGATTGGACAGGATTGGAGGCTTATGGGCAGGCGTTTATCATATATTTGGCTGATGCACGGAGGAAATGGTACGATATTTATGGATCTTGGGTTTCTTGAAGGGAGGGTGGGTGGTTTTATCTGCTTTCTTGCTTACTTGCTTGCTTGCTTGATATGGAATGCATGAGCGAATGGATGAATGGATGGATGGGCGGTCGGTCGGCTTTTGTGGTGGACATGAAAGGGAGTGTTGTACATGGAAGAGGGGGAGGGGGAGCATGTGTACATGGGAGGGAGGGAGGCAACAGAGGCCCAGTCGGCAATTGATGATGAAGTTCTAAATTGATTGACATACTACACCGAACTTTGCCTGCCTGCCTGCCTGCCTACCTCCTCCTCCTCCTCTGCTTCCCGTCCTGCCCTGCTGTCTTTCTATTCACACATACATCTTTTTTTTTTTTTTTTTTTCATCATCAATCCAGCTTGCAAACACGATTCCCATCCTGCTCGAGCTTCTCCTCACTCGCCTCGTTCGAGAGCTACAGCACAGCACACTCAGTACTGTACATACCCGAGGAAACATCCCCACCCCATGACCTCTCTCTCTCTCTTTTTCTCTTTTTCTCTTTTTCTCTTTTTCTCTTTTTCTCTTTTTCTCTTTTTCTCTTTTTCTCTTTTTCTTCCTTTTTTTTTCTTTCTCTTTTTCTCTTTTTCTCTTTTTCTCTTTTTCTCTTTCAAAGTGCCACCCACCCATCCATTCATCCATCCATCCATCCATCCATCCATCCATCCATCAACAGTACTCGATCGAGCCAAGAGCAGGCGCCTTAAGCAGCCACTCTCTCTCTCTCTCTCAGCCAATAGCTATCCATCTATCTATCCATCTATCCATCTATCCATCTATCATGCTTTCGAAAACCACGCCTCCCTCGCCTTTGCGCGCAACGTGAATCAACGCGTTCTCTTGCTTGCTTGCGCTCGCATGGCTCGCCGTCTCCACCGAGCGTTTCGGAATTGCGGCGTTGGACTGGAATTGGAATAGGGATATGTCGTTGTTGATGATAGTACTACTGTACTGGTGTATTGGGTGTATTGGTGTATTGGTGTATTGGTGTATTGGTGTATTGGGTGTATTGGTGTATTGGTGTATTGGTGTATTGGTGTATTGGTGTATTGGTGTATTGGTGTATGTATTGGTGTATTAGTGGTGGTATAGTGGTGGTAGTACAGTGGTAAGAAAGAGCTTGCAGCCGGATGGGTGAATACCCATACATACATACATACATACATACATACATACACAGACAGACAGACAGACACTCATGTTTGTTTGTTTTGTATATATGTATGTATGTATGTGTGTATGTGTATGTGTACATGCTTGTTTACTGACAGTACGTAGGTGAGTAAGTGAGTGAGTAAGTGAGTAAGTGAGTAAGTGAGTAAGTGAGTAAGTGAGTAAGTGAGTAAGTGAGTAAGTGAGTAAGTGAGTAAGTGAGTAAGTGAGTAAGTGAGTAAGTGAGTAAGTGAGTAAGTGAGTAAGTGAGTAAGTGAGTAAGAGTAAGTACGTAAGTGAGTAAGTGAGTAAGTGAGTAAGTGAGTAAGTGAGTAAGTGAGTAAGTGAGTAAGTGAGTAAGTGAGTAAGTGAGTAAGTGAGTAAGTGAGTAAGTGAGTAAGTGAGTAAGTGAGTAAGTGAGTAAGTGAGTAAGTGAGTAAGTGAGTAAGTGAGTAAGTGAGTAAGTGAGTAAGTGAGTAAGTGAGTACATACATACATATCTACTGTACATACAGCACACTTCAAAAACCACCCAGTAAAAGGAAAAACAAACCGACACGTATACGCCAAACAGGCAACGAGGCTGCCTCTTCCACTCTAGCAGATGCCACATCTGTTGAGTTTTTTATTTATTTGTTTGTTCACTTGTTCACTTGTTCACTTGTTCACTTGTTCACTTGTTCACTTGTTCGCTTGAATCTCTCGCTTTCCTTCCCCCACTGGACGACATGTAGCTGTGCAGTACCATACATACATACCAGTGGGGAATGTTTGGGGGGGGGGCCTGTTTTTTTACCATGGGTGTTGTGTAAGAAGAAGAAGAAGAGAGAGAGAGAGAGAGAGAGAGAGAGAGAGAGAGAGATGGGGGAGAGAGAGATGGGGAGAGAAAAAAGAGAGAGAGAGAGGGCCAGAGACTCGAAACTCAAAAAAAGGAAGAGGAAGAACATCCCAGTTTTCCCGTGCTTCGCCGCTTCATGTCCTGTCCTGTCCTGTCCTGTCTGGTCTTATCTACATGTCTACGAATGGATGGATGATGTACTATACTAACGACCGGATCGGGAAAGAGGAGAGAAGTCGTGGTGCAGGTCTTGGACAGAACAGAAGAAAACGCCTGAAAACTGCCTGCCTGCCTGCCTGCCTGCCCATCTAGTCTCCAGAGCTCCCAAATCCCCCCCCCCCCCCCCCCCCTCCCTCCTATGCGTGACTATGTAGCCACCGCACGCCCATCCGAGCCACCGCGTGGAAGGAGAAGGAAAGGAAGGAAAGGAAGGCCCGTCAGGGTACGTACGGTATGGTTATCTGGCAGTTCCTATGGACGTCGATGCAGGGTACTGTCGGGCGTGCCAAGTGCAGCGAGTGTGTGCCATGCCATGCTCTGCTCTGCTCGCTTAGCCAGCCATACTTGGATTGGAGGTTGCGTTGTTGTGTGGTAGGCGAAGGGTTGTGGAAGAGGGCCCTCCCTCCCCGAAGATAGTCATGGCTACCTACTCCACCCGTCTACGTGAATTTCGTGTGGATGATGTCCGGATTCTCATGCCAGTCGTCGATACTAACCCACATCTGCGCAAGCGTCAGTCAGCCATCCTCCACATCTTCCATCTTCAACTCCTGACCCTCGCCAAACCAGAGAGGGCGGATGCCTACCTTCCGAAACGTGCTCAGCCCCGCCAAGATGCTGCCTCCGATCCACGTCGAGTACTTTCGCTCCGGCGGCGCGAAGATCTTGATGCGCATGTCCTTCACGGCCAGCCGCTGCACCTCGTGCAGCAAGCGGTCGCCGAAGCCCTTCGTCAGCGTCGCGCCGCCCGACAGCACGATGTTGCCGAAGAGCGATTTCCGCAGGTCGAGATCCGTGCGGTTGATGGCGTCCACGACGATCTGGTGAATGCCCGGGTACTCGAGGCCGATGATTTCGGGATCGAAGAGGATTTCAGGCGCCCGGAATCTCTCTTGACCAACCTGGATTCGATTAGCATTCAGGTCAAGCGAAGACGCGCATGGGCTTGCCTTGATCTTGTTGCCGTCGGGCAGGGCATATTCCACGATCCTCGCATCGCCGCCGCCGCCGCCCATCTTGCCTGACGCCGAGATCCACTCCTTCTCCTCCTTCTTGGGGTCCGCGGCCACGTAGCTCACCTTCTCCTTGATCAAGCGCACGACCTCCTTCTCGGCCGAGTGTGGAACACGTAGCCGGATTTCCGCAGCAGCAGCTGCATGTACTCCGTGACATCGCGTCCGGCGACGTCTATCCGCCTGATCGAGCTGGGCATGGCGAACCCTTCGTACACCGGCACGGCGTGCGATACGCCATCGCCGGCGTCGAGCACGATGCCCGTTGTCCGGCCAGAGGCGTAGAGCGAGAGCACGGCCTGGATGGATGTGTAGAGCGCGGGAACGTTGAAGGTCTCGAAGAGGATCTGGGCGGCCGTGTCGCGGTTACTGCGCGGATTGAGCGGCGGTTCCGTCAGCAGAACTGGATGCTGTGATCATTCCCCATTAGCATGATTCCCCATGAGCCATCCTCCTCTCCCGCGACAGCATCGCTCCAGCGCGTATTGTCCCACATGCGTGATCGCCCAAACTCACCTCCTCACTCAAGGTCTTGAGCCCTTCCCCATACACCCACTCCCAGATCCTCTCCATGTCGTCCCAGTCCGTCACAATGCCGTGCTCCAGCGGGTACTTGATCTTCAGCAGGCCCCTCAGCTCTTGCGCCCGCTGCCCGATAAACACGTCGCCTTCCAAGGCGCCCGCCAGCACGCGGGGGTGCTTCGGCCGGCCGACGAAGGATGGGAAATAGCACTTTGGCAAGTCGTCGCCGGCGAAGCCCGCGCGGATCGTGCCCGAGCCGTTGTCGAGCACGATGGGAGCGTTGTGGAGAGTGTCAGCCATGCCTGCTGGCCTGGGGGCGCTCCGGCGCAGCGCACTCTGGGGGGTTTCTGAGGGCGGCTGCTGGACGAGCAGTGTTGGGAAGATGAAATTACTGGTGGTGTTGCGAGGCGATTGAGACGTTGTCTGGGCTATCGACTGGTTCTCCTGGATGTTGAGGATTCGCGTTCAAATCTCACGAAGCGCGTTGGACAGGGGGAGCTTGGATTAGGCGAGAAACTTGCTGCAACTACAACGCTCGTCACCTGAATCACAGCATAGGAAGTGAAGCTACAAGGGAAAGTCCTCTATCCAGTCCTATTATCTTCCTCTTTTTCCTTTTCTTTTCTTTTGTTCCTCTTATCTTTGAGCCCAGCTTGTCCAGGGAAATGTGTCATTGTTGATAGGTCACCTACCTACCTACCTACAATAGCAACCCCTGAAAGCAACACACCTTCAGCGAAGAGAGGGAGAAAACACATCTCTGGTATTTTGTTTGTCCTGTCTGTCTCGATACGTGCACGCACAGTGTTGTTGCCGCGAGTCGACACTGGCCAGCCTCGACCAGAGAACGAAAGGTATTGAATTGGAACCAACCACTTTCCATCCCTCCTCTCAAGCCTGGCAACCAAGGACTCTCTTCCCTCCATTCATCCATTCATCATTCATCGAAGAACCCACGTCCCGAGGTTTCTTCCGTCATTACGTGACGTTACGTTACGCACCGGTGCCCTACCACCGACTCCCATCCATCCATGCATCCCCTTCCTTCCCCGCATGCAAGCCAAACATCGGTTTCTGTCACAGTACTTACTGTATGTACGTACAGTAACCCCCCCCTCCCCCCACTTCAGTAGAGGAAGAAGGGAACCCGCTGCTAGCTCCCGAGTTGGCGTGTATCTGCTTCTCCAAGCCAAGTCCACGCCACGTCAAGCCGGGAGAGGAGCAAAGGAGTAAGGAGATACCAGCTATCACTAACCATCAAAATGCCCTTCCATCACTTAGCGCGAGTCGCAAAGATGTACATAGGAAGGAACGCGGCTCGAGTTGGTTCTCCCATCCTACACGTATTGGATCATGTACTGTACTGTACTGTATCCCCCCAAGAGCCAACCAGAACGAACACGCGCCCGTGCCGACTGTTGCTCCTTTTGTTGCAGGTCGTGTGTTTGCACTTCTCCGGAGTCCGGGCGCGCTGGCCTGCGCTGGGCTGGGCTGGAGGGATTCCTTCTTGGGGGGAGGGGTACTATCTTCGTTTGTTTGGGGGCTGAGACTGGGAGACTGTGGGGTGAGGGAGGGAGGGAGGGAGGGAGGGAGGGAAGAGGAGAGGCGAGGAGAAATGATGTGATATGTGTGGTGGATGATAGCATCTCCATTGATTACAACCTTACGTTATGAGTCCTGCTATGCTATACCATGCCATGCTATGCATACTACAGTACCTCGTGCTCTGCCTCCCCTCCCCTTCCGTACCCATAACATCCGTGGCCCCGGCCCGCCCAGACGAAGAAAAAAAAAGCAGAGAAAAACCGTACAGTGTTGACATGGCTCTAAAGCTTGTCGGGGTATAAGTCAAGCCAAAAAAAAAGTTGGGGTATATCCATCGCTATCGCTGTGTCGCCGCTGACAAAGGTATAGAGATATCGCACTCGAAAATCACCAGGACAGATGCATCTGGAATCATACCAGCCAGATTGTCCTGAGGCCCAAACTTTTTTTTCCCCTTCATCTCCCATTTCCGTTCCCGCTCCCATTTCCGAAGAATAAAACCCCGTGGTTCCAAATTTGATGACGAAAACCCCAAATAAATCAATGCACGCCGTACTCAGAATGTTTTTTTTGGGGGTACAGTACCCGCATTGTACCGATGTTGAAGAGAGAAGATGTGAGATGTCATGGTCGTGATACGGGACTCAGAATCAGCGCGCTGGTAAACCAATGCTGCCCCCATGACCGTTGGTGAAAACCTGAGCGCCAATGCCGAAAACGTATTTAGGACGTGGAAGGAAAACAGTGCAGACTCATGGTCTAGCGACGCTCGTGGCTCAACCGCCCAAAGAATCCGCTTCGGATCGAGCCCGTGGAGGACGACGAGTCCTTGCGAGGGCAAGGGGACCCGAGGCGAGTGGTGATCCAGTTGCCGGCTCCTCCGCGACCGATGTGGTGGTTCTCTTGACCCACCATCTTCCTTCTGTCCTCGCGACTCTTCTGGAGGGCAAGTTCCTCATCGAAGCTGAAGATGGTGCGCTCGGAGTGCGTGTGGGTGTTGCCAGCGCCTCCCCGGCCGCTGCTGAAGTTGGACCTGCTGCGAGGAAGGCCTTGCTCGAACAGGGACGCTGGACCACGAGCCGTGGCGCCGACAGAGGTCTTGTCGACCTTGACGGAGTTGCCGGCGCCGCCTCGTCCCATATAGGTGTACTTGGAGACGTGTGGGTGTGGCTCGACGACATGGAAGTTGAACAGGGGCATTGTTGATCGAGTTTGGGTGGTAGGTAGGTGGCCAAAAAGGTCTTTGTCGTAACGGAGAGTGTGTGAGGTTGAGTTGACACGAAAAAAAAGAATGGATGTCAGGTACCAACGGAGCCAGGGCTAGCTAGCTCTTATACCGCCTTGCGCGTACCCGTCTCTCGATGGTGCAAGAGCCTACGTGTTCAGCCCAGCATCAAGTCATCCCTCGAGAAAATCCTTTCACGCACTCGCTCGCTCGCTCGCCCACGACGGTTTGACTCTCGACTGTGGTCGTCGGGCTCTCGGCTCCCGCACCCTAGGCTGCAAGCGGCTCTCTTGGCAGGCTAAGACGCACCCCGTGAGAGGCGGCGGCGGTAGAATGCCAATTTCCTGGGGGTAATGGAAAATGGGCACTGGTTGTGTGCCAGGCCAGGCCGGGCATCGTGGCCACGGCCTGACCGTGCCACTCACTGCACACCGTGCGTTGGGTGGCAAAAGTTGCTCGAGGCAGTGGAAGTGGCCTGCTCACGGGCACGCTGGGAATGGCTGAGATGGCTGACGGATCGGGTCCATCATCACCAGCCCGCCAGCCAGGAGGACAGGTTCTGCAGCAAGTAGTGACCCCAAAACTCTGCAACATGGATCCTACAGTCCTGTCTGTGCTATACGGTACCTATGCAGGCCAGGTGACGCCTCACATCCGGCGGTAAGCGGCGCCACCGAGGACGTCGACGTCGGGCGCGCGGGTGTGACGAAATCCGCGAGGGGAATTGCGAGAAGAATGAAAGAAAAGAAGAAGAGAAAAAAGGCGAAGGAAAAATCGCTTCCATAGCGGGAACTTGGCAGGCGGGCGCTAGCTGGAGATCGTCGTCACTCGCGCTGTCTTGGCTTCGCTTCCCCGCATTTTCCCTTGGCGGCATAGATCACGTCAGTCGCGTGCCCTGCATAAAGTATGTACTGTGCTTGTACAGGACTGCACAATAAGGTTGGAGACTGTTGGCCTTGGCGGGGCCGGAGGTCATGAGGTGAGGATGGATGCGAACATGTACAGTACAGGACCAAGTACACATGTACTGTACAGCAGATGTCCAGGGGAGCTGATGGTACTATACTGTACAGTACATAACGTGGCTAAGCTGAAAGTATGTCACACGAGATGGGAAATGGCAATAACGGGATAGCAAGTACTGACTCCTCCCTGTGACACGGATCCGAATGACCCGACATTGGGGTAGAACTGTACGTTCCTGTAAACCTACCTACAGTACAGTACAGCACAGTATCTGTACAAAATGTACAGAACAGTATACCTATACAGTACATGCATGCTGTGGGAGATTTATCACGTGAGTATCACGTGTCGCGGATCTATCCTCACACTGTGCTCTCCAGGTGGAAGAGCCCACAACCAGCCAGTCTTCACTTGCATCACCCTTGGTGGTACCAACACCTGCCCATCGACTCCAGGCACAACTCTTCCTCTCCCTGAAGGAGTAACAACCGGTAATTTGTATGTACCAGTGCAAGCCTCGTCGAGAAGCTGCCTCCCGTCGCCACTCCGCGTCACAGAGGTGCACAAAGCTACACAGGACACACAGAGTTCGGGGAGAGCCGTTGCCGCGGAAATGCTTGATAGCTGCGAGGCCGCTTCGACTGGATGACGACGCCTCTTCTTCTCGTGACAAGACTCCCACGTGCCACCTCACGCACAAGACTTGCTTGCTCTCGTGCCAGCTTTACAGAGCATGGAGTGACGAGAGAGAGAGAGAGAGAGAGAGAGCGAAAGAAAGGAAGGAGAGGACAGAAGGACAAGGAAGAACATGCCTTGGGGTGCGATCGATGCAGTAATGTAGCCATCAGACTGACATTCTTGCTAGCTACAGTACGACAAAGTCGCATGGATATGACGATTTTCTGGTCGGATGAGCTCCAACTCACGTCTGTCAATCCTCGACTCGTCGTCCTCTCTCCCCGTTGATGCCATCTCTGGAACTGGCACGGTCGGGGACCACAGAGCAGAGCAGCTCCGACGGCAGATAGATGGCCGAGTTGGCGAAAAGTAGGTGGGTTGAGGAAAGTGCACCTCCCAAGGGGTTCGAATCGAAGGGTGGGAAGAGTGGCTTTGCCGCCTGTGTCAAGTGCCAGGGGATTGCATAAGATCCCAAGCCAGTAGCTAGCGAGTTATGATAGAAGATTGTTCCTATCACGCTGCAGAGCTGACTTCTCTTTCATCGTGACATCCGGGATACAGTGAAGGTGAGAACACGCGCTATGGCTACTGGAGTTGTAGACACTGCCTGTACCCTTGGGCTTGGCTTCGAATGTTTGATACAAAGTTGACGCGGCCGTCCTCCGCGGCCCTTTGGTTCAATGTGATGATGGCGATACTGCGTCGCGAGTTTCTGCAGCCTCCTTGCAGGTCGTCAAGAGACGAGGCAATTCGCATCTCCTGGGCCAACAAGCCACAAAGCCACTGCCGCGACGCCGATACTGCGTGAGATCATCTGGAGTGGATTTCGAGACCGAGTCAACCAGGGCTACGAAGTTACCCGAATCCTGTCCATGTGACTGCCGTCTTAGGAAAGGATCGTTGAGCACTTGGCTGCCGACGGGGAAGACTCGAGTCAAAATGTAAAGTAGGAAAAACGCGATGTGAAAGATGGAAGAAGAAAATCAGAGGGGCCGGGGGGGGGGGGGGGGGGGTTGAGGAGGTGTATACTAGGCTAGTCCGCATTTAGTGCGCGCTAGGCGACACATGTGAGAAAGGGGAAGGAGCGCGCGACGGTGACTACAGCACTCGAGGGAGAGGCCTCTTGAGGGGGCAACGTCGGAATCGCTGCAGGTACGCAACAGATTGTAGAGCAGAAATGCGCGTCTGAATGCGAACAAAGTAAGTAAGCAGCTGGCGTCGGTCCGTCCCTACTCGCATCTCTGACCAGCATTTCCATGTACACCCCGAACTTAGAACCCGCTCCGCTAACGACCACTGCCTTGCACCTAGTCTCGGCGAGACTTGAGAAGCAGAGCTGTGCTCGAACGTGGGCAGTGATGAAGGACATAAGACTCTGCGCAAACCATGCAAAGAGAGCACCGACCGGATGCTCTGCTGCTGCCTCGCTGAGTGTTCTCCAAGAGCGAGTGAACTGACAACGATCATAATCAAAAAGTGGATTTCCAGTCGCCTTTGAATTACGATCGCTTGCCGTTCGGGTCATCACGAACATCTTCGAGACTGCGTATTTACTCCGTCGAAGGGAGGCCCTTGCTGCCCAGGTGAAGTGTGCCAGAGCGGTATGAATCCCATGATAAGTAGGTATCGATACAGCTACTAAGACTCTTGGAAGCCAGCAGCCCAGCAGGACCATCGAGGGGAGTCGACAACGAACGATCACTGCTCCAGGCTTCTCATGCAGACCGAGATAAAGAGATATACGTCTCTGATGGACATCATGTCAGAGACCAGCGAAACCCAACAGACCCAAGCCTCCCGGAGGCTTAGCAACGCGCACACAGAAGACCGCCAAAGAGTCCACACGCCATCATGGACAGCAGAGCTAACAAATCTGCCCTGTCGCTTGACAACGGCATTCTCTTGTGTGACATGCACATAAAAAATCCGTCTAACCGACCCACCCATCCGGGACCCCGAGATCACCCACTCACCAGATCTCGACGCCTCGAGCGAGCTCCAAGCTATGCAGCACGACATACGTTAACGCCCCATGTCCTATCGCATGGACGCCGCGGCAGGTCGGAGGGCGAATCGGCGGCACTGGACCAGGTATCTGGCTTACACACCCCACGTACACACGCAGCGCGGACCGGAATTCCCCGTGCGTGGGCTGGGGAATACCATTCGGTCACCGGGCACGACCGAGGTTGACTTTGCTGCTCAAGAGAGAGAGAGAGAGAGAGAGAGAGAGGAGTTTACCATCTTTGCTGGCACGGCACGGCACGGTGGTGAGGGTGTTCGATCTCATCATCCGTGACATGGACACAGCCAAAAAAAAACATCACTGAGAGGTCGTCGAGACCGTCGTGGAGGAAAACCCCTTCCTAATAGCGACAGCGAGCTGCCATCTGGGGGCAGAGCGTTATCGTAGGCTGTGCCCGGATTTGCCCCGTGCGTCGTAGGTGGATCGAGAGGTGTACTTGCTCGAAAAAAAAAAAGAAGTAAAGGCACCTCCGAGTTGAGTTACACAAGCAGGTGAGTGAATAGAAGACCGCGAGGTTCTCCAAGAGTCAGCAGTGAGCTGGGCCGTAACGTCTGGACGACGAACAAGAAACAC
The DNA here is from genome assembly GCA_009599575.1 of Blumeriella jaapii. Classification (NCBI taxonomy): domain Eukaryota; kingdom Fungi; phylum Ascomycota; class Leotiomycetes; order Helotiales; family Drepanopezizaceae; genus Blumeriella; species Blumeriella jaapii. The sequence goes on from VWND01000002.1 coordinate 1,422,748, forward strand.
TCTCTTGAAAGAAGCAGCATTGCTCTCGATCCGCTGGATTGTATCAAGTCACGTTTGCTTTCTCCGCCTCCCGAGAGAATCCCCCAGGTCGGTAGCGATCGAGTAGGTACCATTGGCATGCACTGTGCTGTAGGCGTCACTCAAAGCGTACCGGCAAAACCAGGCCACAACCACGAACCGCCCCGAGAGACCAACCCCGCGACGAGGCCTCTCCTCCTCCTCTTGCCACGCATTGCCACCACCCCCGGCTCATTCCAGTCACCCATTCACCCCCGAAAACGCTCTAAACCAGAGAGGGAAAGGGGGAAGAAGAAGAAGAAGAAGAAGAAGAAGAAGAAGAAGAAGAAGAAGAAGAAGAAGAAGAAGAAGAAGAAGAAGAAGAAGAGTGACGAACAAGGAACAGAAGGTGAGTCGACGGATAGCCTCAAGATAGTGGTTTAGCATACAACTGGAGAACGAAAGAAAGATAGCAGGAAAGAAAGATCGTCGACCCGACGGAGCTTTTCACCCCCCCCCCCCCCCAAACAATAAAGATACGAAAGATTCATGTTCCCGTAAGCAGCCAGCAAAGAAAAGGATCCCGGGCGTCCGTCCGCAAGCTACCGGTCCATCTAGCTAGGCGCCACTGAGCAGGAGGCGAAGTTCGACGTCGCCATGGCCGCACTCGCCAATGGAGCCGCTGCCTCCGCAGGTATCGCACTCGTGTCTGCTACATGGGGTCGAGAGAGCCGGTCAGCAAGCAGGCACAGTAGAACCGTCCAGCGCGCTGCGGAACGGGGAACGGGCGCTGACTCACGCCTGGCCCCCGGCGCACTCCGGGCAGGTCTCCCAGACCGCGTCGCAGATGATGCAGTAGCCGGCTTGCTGGGACGACGGCCTCGAGCTCGGAGAGGGGGAGATGCGGTGCCCCGGTGCCGGGGCTCGGCTGGAGTCCTCTGCGGTGCCGATGACACCGGAGCCGTTGCACGTCTCGCAGCTGGGGCAGCTGCGGTGGCGCGCCCGAGATTAGCTGGGTTGCGAGGAGCGCTGGCATCTTGGCCGCTCGAGTATGTACTTGTGATCGGGTCTTGGGGGTGCGCGTGCTTGTTGGCGCAGAGGGAGAGCGGGAGTCGACTTACGTGCGTCCGCCTCCGCAGTCTGGGCAAGTTTCCCACTTGATTCCAGGACGGCAGGTAGCTGCCGAGGGAGCGAAGGAGGGCGAAGAGATGCCAAAGACGTCCCGGCCTTTGCGCTCAGGGAAGCTCACCCGGCTACCAGAGAATCAGCAGGCCGGCTTGTGCACAGGAAGGAGGATCTCACCCGCTGCCTTGGGCATACATTGGAGCAACCTATCAGTCGACATCAGCCAAAACACAAATGGCGGCGTGGGAGAGGAGAACCGTGAAGAAGGCCATTGTAGGATTCTCTGGAGGCTGGTGCTACGCGAGAGAAGCTGTGCGTTGCCTGGCGGAAAGAAGGCCTGGAAAGAAGAGATCAAGAAAGACCGGCTTGAACCAGATGAGATGGAAGCTTGTCGAAGGGCTTGTCGTTCTGGTCTGGGGGGAGATGAAGCGCTATAGTCACTGGAGAGGTGAAGCGTCCTTTTCCCAAGGCAGGCCGTGGCCTTTTTATACCTCTCACGCCCTCTCACACCCATTTCATCCGCAAGCTTCGAGCACATGCCTCATCTCGCATCCACGATCGCGCGCCAACCCCCCTCCCTCCCTATCTACCATTGAATGAAGCCCCCTCCCGCGCCTGGAATCCGACATCACCCCCCGAGAGAGCTGAGCGAGCCAGTGCGCAGCTATCGTCAGAACCCAGAGAGCCAGGTCTCAGTCTGCCCTAGCCTAGCCAGGAGAGTTGAATGCTGTACACGACGACTGCAGCACCGTAAGCACTCCGATCGCGGGAAAGAGGTGCGTTGAGGCCTGTAGCGGACTTGGCCTGCTGATCCGTCGACTGGACGCTTCGTTCCGCGAGATGCTCGTCGTTGGGCCACCCAGGGTAATGGAGACGAAGAGAAGGCAATGTTGACGGCGAGGTCATCTGACGGTGTGTTATTCGGTGCGAGGCACGACCTATGGTGCCGACGCTGGTGGTATCCGACGTGCATGGAAGCCAATCCTCAGTTGGTGTTCCCCAAACCTTTCAAAACTGCTTGCTATTGGGACTGAGTCGTTGCGGTGTACGAGGACCCTGAACCTGCAGAATCCCGAGAGAAGAGGAATAGAGTTTGGAAAGGGCCGGCTCAGCTGTTGTGTCGAGGAGATGCAAATCTGCGCCTCGAGAATGTAGTATAGCGTTCTGGCTGATGTTGCAAGCCCGCCTATCGCCCACCCATCATGATGGTGAAGAACAGCGTAGTGTTACATTGACGCAGTTGCTATGTATGCTGATGCACCGAGAGCGAGATGCTCGATCCCGCTGGGGAGCTCCTATAGCCGGCGGAGCTCAAAAGCAAAGGGGCAAGGGCTCGCTGGCACTTGACGACGCAACCTAAGCGAGAGTGCCGTAACACCTATATCTGCAGCTCCTGGAGCTCGTACTGGCCATGATCTCTGGGAGGGTGACATGCTCTCAGGCAATCTGGAGAAGGGGTCCGACAGCAAAAGCAGGATCTTCACCTGGATCGACATTGGTCCGTCAAACGGCCTTGGATCAGCCTGCGAAGCGACGTTCATATCAGGGGAGCAACTGAGATCAGGAGACCGTGCCCTTCACATCGAACGAGGCCCAACCCAAGCTGGAAAAACCAGAGGCAAGGCCCTGTGTATTCCTGGGGAGCAGGAAGGCATAGCAATTCATCACATCACCAAATCGTCTCACCGCCGCGCCAGGCACATGTGACGGAAACACGCCATGAGAGACTTCCACGTTCCAGGCGTCTTCTGCCACACGCATTGTCCGTTGTACGGAACATTGCTTGCTGCAATGATTCCGCGTGCAGAATCTGGCTGTAGGTAGTGTTGGGAAGTCGGCTTCAGACGCTCAATGCTTGTCTGCTCGACCGCCAAGAATCGAGAATGCTACTGCTAAAGCCCAGAAGAGAGAAGAAGTCCAATTATCGAGACTGACGGCCGATGCTGCCCAGCTTGCACAGAGTGCTCATTGCCTTGTGGGACCGTTGGGATGAGGGTCTCCCTGGGGGACTATAAGCAGACCGGATGAAAAGAAAAACAAAAAAACAAAACCACAGGGAAATGGAGAACCCGAAGCCAATGATGATGACAGCGTTCATAGAGGACTAGTAATAGTGATGCTGATTAGAGGCCCTGGTATGATGCTGCAGCCAAACGCCGTGGAACGTCGGCATCGTACTGGAGCCAAGAGACATATCAGATATGCGACAAGGATCATTGCCATGAGATACAGACACTTGGAGCTCTCCGAACCAAACGAATGCCACTGTAAATTAAGACCAGATAAATAAATGCAAATTACGCAATATGATAGCTTGGTCGCAGATGTACGCTTACGCTTGTTAGGGGTACTCATCGTATGATTCTTTAACGAATTGAGGACCTGTAAAGTTTACAGAGCACTGGGTTGATGCCTTAATCCTATGGAAACCAGCGGCGGACCGATGTGAAGGCCGTTGCACAAAGAAACCTAGCGTCCTTCACCGATAGCCGAAACGCAGGAAGAAACCATGATAGCCCGCCAGCGAAACCCGTTGATGAGTCCAGCCCCGTAGAAAACTCCGATTCATTGTCCTTGACAATAGCACACGTGCCGATGGAACCTATCACCCTAAGCGCACGCCCCTAGCCCTCCTCCGAAAAGAAGTCAAACAAGCAGACACACCTGAGACACCGCTCATAGCAAGTCCGGAGCGGTCGCAACAAGTGCTGCGAAAATCGTGGCCCCTCCAAGAGCAATGTAACCTACATTTCCCAGTAGCTTCTTCAGCCGCTTTGTGGGCCGTGATTTTGGAGCGTCCGAGGTTGCGGGAGCATTCTCCGAACCTTTTCCTTCAATGACTGCCTGTGAAAGCAAAGCGCTGTTCATCGGGTCGACGTCTACATCATCCGACTCAGCCCAGTTCCTAAGCTCCAAGTTCGTCAAGTCGGACATTAAGTCTGACTTGCGCTTAAGGCTATGCGTGCGGAGGGATGGCGAGGACGTATCTATGATGTCAGGAATCTTGATCGCCGAACGTGGGCAGCATTTTGGCTCCGAGGCAGACAGATAGGTGGCTCTGCTCGTATTATAGACATGAGGGCTTGTCATGTCGGGCAGTGGACTAGGAGCACGTTCTGGCATCGAAGGTTGATCTGGTTTACCGAGGAACGGACTGTAGTCCCGGGTTTGAATTATCGTAGCTGGCTGGTTCAGACTCGTCGCGCTGAATTGGCGGTCAATGAACTTACTAGATATGGCTTCTGGCCGATTTGCAGCGAGTGACTCGGACTCGAAGGTATTGGCAGGAGCAGCTTTTGATCGCGTAGGCGTAGGCTCTGCCGATTCGCTCAGAGAGCTAACAGCGGAACCAGTGACAGTACCATGTTGGCCCTCAGCCTTGGGTAATCTTGATTCTCCAAAAAAAACATTGATGTGACCGTTTGTTGCGGGGACAGAAAGAGCGGAGTCGGTGGCCACAGTGAAGTCGCCACTATTTGCCCTAGTCTTATTGACCTCCCTAGCTGCAAAGAATGCGGATTTTCCGCTCTTCGCTCCAAGAAAGCTTGATCCCAAATAACACGCACTGAAATATCCAGTAGGGGCTGCGCTCTTGGCCATTGCGGCATCAGAAGGACTCGGTTGTCGAGCAATAGGGCCGGGCTGAACATGGAAATTCGTGATTCCAACCTGGCTTGGCTGTATAGTCGATCCAAGATAGAATGTTGCAGGCTTTGGAGCGGGGATTGCGGGGATTGCTTTGTGAAGAAAGTGTGTTTCTGATTCACTCTCCATTTCGCTATCGTATCCGACATTCCGAGTAAAATTTCCTAAGCAAGCAGGAGGAGGACCTTTGTAGTGTAAATCTCTCATTTCTTCATCGCCAGCTTCACCCAGCCCCAATTCGATGGATCCATCGTCTTCGTTGTCGCTGTCCTGGACTGGTTTGTCATCGACGCGGGTGCGGATAACCGATAAGCGAGTGATATCGTTCTTGTTGTCAGTGGCGACAGCGGACTGGATGATGTTGTTAGTCGGAGTCACTTCAGGTGACGCAACATTCATAACCGAGTCTTGAGCTGGTCCGGCATTGCTCTCTACGTCAGAATCTTCAGACGAAGATTCGTTCGCGGAATCATCAGATTCGTCGCTTTCGTCATTAAAAAGGTCTTCGATGCCCCTGACGTAAGCAGAGCCTATTGATTCATCGGCATCTGAATCATCGGCCTGAGAAAAATCAAACCTTTCTTCATCCGAGTCGTCCACAGCCGGCAGGCTCCCCGCATGCATTCCAGTGCTCACTGAATGTGTGTTTCTGTCTTCATCGGCAGGGCGTCCCGCCATCACATACATCGTTTTCTTCTCCGGTTCTGTCTCTCCGGTGAGATCTATGCTGTTAGATAGACTGCTCTGTGGAAAGTCGTCGCCTGTAAGGTCGATAGCTTCATGAACCCCAGATGACTTAGGCGGAGATGATTCGATCGAGACCCCGTCCTCGGTGCTGTAACGGCGATTGCGTTCTTGAAACTTGATATCGTCCTCACTGAAACCGTCGCAAGCTTCCTCGCCTTCATCTTCGACATCCGAGGGATCTGGGAGTGTGAACGTGTTCGGTGCCCTTGATGATTGTCAGCAGCTTCTCAAAATGACTGCATTCGACTGGCAAGCTTACTTATAACGAAGGGATCTGCAAGTTACTAGAAATCTACATGCTGGGAAGACTTCATGGCCACGTGTGACCTCAGCACCGAAGGTAAGCACATCGTCGTCGTTGATGACCGTTGGGATATCTTTTGGGAGAGGTTGATCATTCAAAAAAGTGCCGTGCATAGAACCTATGTCTTTGACGATGACCTTCTGTTGTTATTAGCGCAGCTCCAGCGACTAGACAATCAAAGTTACTTTGTTCTCGAGATCAAGACCCAGTGATGCGTGGTTGCGGGACATGACAGGGCTGTCGAACCAGGCATTGTTCGCAGCCCCGAGTAATCCCTTATGCGCAGTCTTCGAGGATCTGCCGATGGGAACAGAGGGTTTTTCTTTATTGAGGACGATGTTGCGCTGAGCGATCGAGAGGTCGCCGTTCAAGGCTGTCAAGGTGACAGTCACTGTGCTGGTGTCAGGAGGGAAGTACGAGAGCAGTTCCGCGGAACACAAGGTCCCGCAAGGGTTTGGAGAGCCGGGAGAATCATGAACAAACCCTGGCAAGACCTCTCCTCGACTTGAGACCTTCGACCTCAGACTCCCGACTCGGGCAGCTGGGTCGAGTGCCTGGCGATAGGGAGCCGTGCGTCAGAGAAACGGTGAGAGCAGGAGCATTAACACACCTTGAGATCCCATCTTGGCGCCTGCAAACGCCGTCCGATGTTCTGCGCAGAAAAAGACTGGCTGGCAGTGGTATCGCTATCGGGGGTCGAGGTGGCGTGGGAAGGAAGTCGAGGGTTCTTGTGGTGCTTGAATGACGAAACACAATGGGACAGCACGTCGACGCCCAAGCGGGGCCGGGGAAGGAAAAGGAGTGTCGTCTTGCCTTCGAAGCAAGAGACTTATTGGCTCAGTCGGGAGGGCGTGGTGCTGTTGGCGGAAGAAGTCGAAGGGCGTGGATGGATGGTGTTGGAAAGGCGAGACGAAGGACACGAAGCGGTCGAGGTCGAGGTCGAGGTTCGAGAGGAGGGGAGTTGAGAGTTGAGAAGGCAGCCGCGAGTGGAGTGGAAACGGCGCTAAGGCGGCACGATAGGCGCGATAAGGATAAGCTATATTCATGGGCCCACGCTCTATATTTAGGGGAAGGTAAAAAGTCAGTATTTATTTATTGCAGAGCTGGGAAGAATTTACGATTTGGTACCTCAGAACCTCAATATGTAATATCTACCCGAGGCTGGTATTGAATCATGGGAGGTATCTATGACTGCTCCCACAGTGCAGATGAGTCGAGGCGCCCCTCGTGTCCGTACCTGGTTCGAGCCACTCGTCTCCACCCCAGCGAACGCGGCCGGATGATGTCGAAGTGCCGGATTCCCATTTCTCCAGCTTTTTCCTTCTCCACCAGTCCAACCGTCAGACAACCACCGCCACCCCTTCAAACTGTCATCCACCTCACCTGCGGACGTTACCCGCGCATCGACGATAGATGGATGATTCACACGCCACGCTCCCAACATCTCCGGTTCCCCTTTGGCATTAATCGCGTCGCAAAACGAAACAAAACGAATCCGATACCCCGCATTCGATCGCTTTCCTATTCTCCATTCCGCTATTGTGCGGGCAAATCTGATCAGCTGCTCCGTATACCTTCTACAGGCTCTCAACATGCACGACCTTCGAAGGCAAGCTCTTGAGAGCGGCAAAACGGTCTCGAAGAAGGCCCAGTCACGTCTGTCTTCTCGCGTGTCCTCGGCGGCAAACTCGCGTTCAAATTCCCGAGCTGTGTCCCGTCAAGCCTCCGATGATGAAGAAGGGAACCTGAGCGATAACACAAACTGGAGGTGAGTTTCATGGAGAGAATACCGCAGATTCGGGCGCAGGCGCATGTTAACACAGCGTCATAGCACCAACTCGATCGACGAAATGATCTCCACTGATGGGCCGGGAGACGCCCCCGAGATCTGGAAGCAGGATCTTGGGGATCGCATGGAAGAGATCATCGACAGAAAGCGGAGCAGCGTTCAAGGTCGCGAGGCAACGCTCGCACAATTTGTCTACATTGTCATGGGCCACTTCGCCTTTGACCAGATAAACAGCAAGGCATCAGAGCTGTTCCCAGCCTTGCTGAAGAGCATCAAGGCCGGCAGCAGCGAGAAGGAAACTTCTACTGCTTTGAGAGGTTCGTGGAAACTCTAGCCTAGTGTGAGAAGCGCCGACTGACGGGTATGGCTAGCTATCGCGCTCTCACTCATTACAGTCCCCTCAGAAACTGTTTACGATTCGATCTTCAAGACCTTGAAGAACGCATACACCGACTCCGAGTCGCATACTGTGAAGGCGGTCGCAATACACGCCCTCAGCGCAGCTGCTGTCTTCGGCGGCGCTGGGGATTCTGAAATCGAAGAAATTATGGATGACTTTCTTGAGGTGATCGAGTCTGATGGAGCTTCGATCGAAGCGGAGGACAGTGCAGAGGTTGTAACGGCTGCTTGCGAAGCTTGGGGGTTTCTCGCAACAACATTAGACGATCTAGAAGACAAGACCGAAGCCGCGATGGATGCTTTTGTCGAACAACTGGATAGCAGTGACGCTACGGTACAAGTTGCCGCAGGAGAGAACATAGCTCTCTTGTTCGAAAAGAGCTACACCGAACGCGAATCTGGCGACGACCCAGTTAGCGACGAAGAAGACGACCAAGGGTTTGCCGTTGATGCCAGCTTCGTCAAGAGATACGATGTCTACCGCCAGAGAAACCAACTAGAGCACAAACTGTCAACACTTGCGCGGGAAAGCTCTAAGCGAATCTCGAAAAAAGACCGAAAGATACTCCACGCGAATTTCTCGGACATCTTAAACACGGTAGAACATCCTTCCCAGGGCCCCTGCTACTCCAATGCGGTCAACCCCGAGACGAATCTTAGGTACGGCTCAAGAATGGTGGTTCGTATTCACAAGACTGGATCTATGCAGATTGACAAGTGGTGGAAATTGCATAGACTTCAGGCACTCAGAAGGGTCCTTGGGGCTGGCTTCGTTGTCCACTACACGGACAATGATGTGGTTTTCAGTTTCTTGCCCATCATGATCGCCAACCATTAGAAGATTCGTGATACACAGCGAGCCGAGGGAAAGGGAACATGTTGGCGTTGGGACATCGGAGTATGGCAACGATGATAGGGCATGCATTGCGACATCTCTCCTTTGGAGGACTGAAATACCCTGGGTACGGAAGTTTTTGGCATTTGGGGTGATTGGCTCGATTTGGAATTTGACTCGCTTTTCAACATACATAGATCGAACGTCGGTCGGAACGATCCTATCAATGCATTTATAATATTAACAATCATCTTGTGTGTGCCCGATTATGTAGCTGAGGGGCCGCGCCTAGGTATTGTTCTGGCGGTAGCAGGTCCTCTGCCTTTCTAGATTGACTGTACCTTCCATTTGCATATTGCCATCAGACTAATTTCGACTGTCATCTCTTTGTTAATCTTATGCTAACCTGGATCATCTTCAAAATTTATGCTGCGCGACAGGTTGGCCAAATGAACGACTTGGGCAAGAAGGTCGTGGACGTTATCCACAGACACGCTATCGATGTCCAATCATGCATGCATCGCTTCTTGGGGGAAGGGAAAATACGCTTTCTTTTGTCTTAATGTTTTGCATTCTGGACCTTGAAACACATATGTTAATCATTTAAAGTTTTGACATTAACATTATACTACAGCACATGACTGTGTTCAGTTGACATTGTTTTTGGTCTTATCAGAAGTATCTAAACTTGAAACCTTACGATTCTACAGTAATTCAACCTTATTGAATGACTGACGCTAACATTTTGGCGGAGTACGTACGGTATCAAGCACAGCCGGGGAGACTTTTGATCACTGTGCTTTAGATGGCTTGGTGCAACCAACGGTTAGGTGATTTGCGCCAAATGCCATCAAATTCGAGTGTGCGTTTTGCTTTTTCGAGTCCCCCAATCAACCAGAAAGTATACCGTATCGAAAGCAGCGAAACCCTCGAAGGACGACGTAAGCGAGCGATCCGAGCGAGCTTAGAATTTTGCGTGAATGCCAAATGCTATTTTATATCCTCGAGACAGCATACTCATACTGTAGGAGAGAGTAATATGAACAACCGTCAGGATTGGATGCAGAGAGACATCTGTCTTACATCTGCTTATCGTCAGTCAGCTCCTTCAATTTCAGCAGCAGTACTGAGGACTGGCACTGGGGTAGTGGAGGAGTGGCAAGGGGTTTAAGCGAGCAGCTCCTGATACTATCGGAATAATGATGATCGTCTTATCTCTCGGGTCTTACTTTACTTCTACGGTGTATTGTTCACAGCCTTGTCTTGACTTTCTTAAACCCTTCGAGGCTTGAAGGTACTGTAGGTACTTGTGTATGTGCAGCACAGTGATACTCTGTGCTCACATCCCCATCTATTCGTTGCAGGCTCCACCCCGTCTTCCCCATCCCATGCTTCTCCGTCCATCTAAACTCAGTATTCACGTACATTTACCCATCTCCCAAAACAAAGATCTCCGTAGCAACGCCCAGTCTCATCGCCCCCACTGAGCGGCGGCGCATTTCCTTCAGCGAGCCTGGGCATCACCGCTTCCCCTGCCAGCTCCCGTGAAGCCGTCCGAGCCGTCCTCGCACGCAGCCATAACCTGGCCAGTAGCGACGAGATTGCGAAAACCTTGAAACGCCGAGCAGCCACCAGACAAACAAACCGGCCGACAGACCTCGAGCGACTCGAGCGTGTGGCCGTGGCGCCCCCGAATGGAAGTCGAAGTGCTGTCAGACGTCGGCAGAGATCAGATGTCGAATGCGAGAGGAGGGCGGGCAGAAAGCAAGTACAGTACAGCACAGTCAGTCAGTCGTGCTGCCGTGGACCGCAGTCGAGTTCCGCGAGAGAGGAGCGCTGGCAAGCCATTGGGCGAGATGTGGACATGAAGAGGCGAATATAACACTGCCACGCACTTGCTCGTACGGAGGAGGACCAGGCCAGCAGAGGGGCGCCCGAGGAGGACCGAAGCTCCGATCAGGAATACATCGTAGTCGCAGAGTTCGTCTTTCGACAAGCAAAGCGCGTTTGTGTGTTTGGTTTTCTGCAGAGAGGAGTTTGGAGCCACACAGGTTGTATGTATGTATGAATGTATGTACTGTATGTACATACATACTGCACAGTAGCGCCATCCAAGCCGCTGCGCTTCGGATTGATTAGGCATTCCCCAGGAAGCTAGCGCCTCCAGAGTCAACAACAGTTGACCAGCCCAGCCCAGCCTTACCAACCACTGACCGTACCTTACCCAGCTACAGACTCCTCCTCGTCCTCCTCACCATCACCACCACCATCACCATCGCCATCATCGTTGCCATCATCACCGCCATTGCAGTGTGCGGTTTCTGCTGTTCCGCCGCCCCGTGATTGGGATAGCCTTTTCTACACCCGGCACGTCTGCCCAGAAAAAGCACTCTATTTAACTATCCCCGCTCTCCGCGACGACCCAGCTTCCTTCCGAAAAATCCCCTCCACCTCTCTCAATCCCTCAAAGCATCGCATCGTCGCCCGCAAAACGACCTTGATTCCTTCTCATGCATTCTTCCAACGCACCGGCTGACAGCTGATTTGCCACAATGGGCGCTGATAGAAAGGGTCCGCCGTTACCTGCGCCGACAGAGACCGATAGCACCACCGGAGGCACTGAGCTGGGGTCGAGAGTGACGGAGAAGAGCCAGTATACCCTGCCAGAGGACGGGAGCCCGGTCACCATACCCACACGGCGCAAGAAGGGCGACAAGGACGGTCACGGCCTGAGCAGCAACAAGTCGCAAACGTCCCTGCTCATAGAATACTTCGAAGGTGGGAAAGGCAGTCCATCCGAGTCTCGACGGCCCTCTGTGCGAGTCAAAGTCACCCCATCCTCGAAGAGCAGGAATCGCTCATCGAATGACCACATCCAAATCACCGAACGAGGAAGCAACCGCAAGCCGTCCTACACCAAACGAATACAGCTGTCACCGCACGTAAAGAGCGAGAAGTCTCTGGTCGAAGGCGAGGCCGATGGCGACGGCGACGCTAGCAACAGCCTGCACTCATATCGATCGGCTACGGAAGAGTCCAACGTTACGTCTCGGGGAGGTGGCCCAATTGAGGTGGAGATAATGCCCAGACGACATGGAAGTCCTCTAATTCCCACTGCCGGGTCCGAATCCAAGTATGCGCATGTCAATGCCTCCGACATCTCGTCCATGCCCGCCGATAGCTTCCTTGACGGTAGGTCGCAAGAACCAGAAGGGAAACGCAGTCGTAGTCTCTCTCGGGGTGGAGCATTGGCTGCGGGTGCAGCAGCAGGCTTGGTCGCTGGGGCAGTAGCTGACAAGTTGAGTACACCATCTCGGCGACGGAGTCGAAGTCTCAGCCGAGAACGGATCGTGGTTCAAAAAGCCGCTGAAAAGGTCCGGGGCGAAAAATCGGAACGACGGCGCAAACACAGTAGCAGAAGCCGTAGTGTCAGCGGAGAACATGCAACAGAAAGTGTGAAATCGCCGCGCAGAAAGTCAAGCCGATCCCATCACGAAGAGAGTGTGCTATCTGGGGTAGACTCGAGCTTGTTGAGTTCCCACCTGAGCGGGAAATCTGGAGACGCATCCTCCTTCCGATCCGGGGCTTCGAAATCTTCAATCAACAATCCGAAACTTCTGGAGACTGTTGAAGATGCCATCCGACGACTGATTCTTCCCGAACTCACAGCACTGAAGAGGGAACAAAGTAAGCACCAAAGCCGGGACCGGGACCGCCGTGGCTCCATAACTTCCGGTAGTGTAGTCTCGCGAGATTCTAGAGAAGAGACTTCAAGCAACAGGCGATTGTCGGATCGTGGGAGCAACTCGGATTTGTCGGCCAAGCCGAAAGTCATTCTTAACGACAATGAGGTTCTTTCTGGAAACACCGTTAAGAGCCGAAAGGCCAGACATGTTGATCGCGTCAAAAATGGAGATTCTCCAGGTAGTTTTGAGCGCGCGACCTCGGAAGAGACAGTCATTCGAGATGGCGAGAAGATTCACAAGAAACGCAGCAGCGATGGGCACAGAGGCCTCAAAGTTGCAGCAGCTGGTGCTGGAATTGGTGTCTTGACAGCAGCAGCTTTGCACCAACACCAATCTCAGGAATCGATGGAAGAGTCGCGGAAGGAGCGTCGCAGAAGAAGAAATAAGAGTCGGAGCAGAAGCGATAGCTTGACTGAGAGCTATGAAGAGCGGAGCCATGAGTCGACGATGCAGCCAATGCCATTGACGAGTGAGATCAATTCTTCGGAGATCACCAGAACTTCCATCTTATCAGCGGACACGGAAAGACCGCACTCGGCAAGCCAAGAGAGGGTCACTCAAGTTGAAATTCGTGAAATCCCCGGAGATGTGGCATCGCCAACATCGAGTACGCCTACGAAAACAACAGTGACCCTGTCAAGAGGTCTCGGAATGCAACACTCAAATGTTTCCCGAGGAAATCTGAGTCTCCATAACCGGCCTAGCCAACAGCATCTCCGCGAAGAAGAGTATGAGCTGGATGAACATGGACGCAAAATTCCCATTCAGTACTCGGATCGCGAGGACTCTGTAGTCGACGAGGAGTACAACAGAGGAACCTTTCAGACAATTTCAGCCGGCCTCGTTGGCGCTGCTGCTAACACCTCCATGGAAAATGCTGCTATGCGAAACGATGGGGATCTCAACGACGACGAGGATGTGGAGATTCCTGAGGGCGATCATCATATCTACTACCAGAATACCCAAGAAGTGCCACCCCCTTTACGATACATCCCGTATGCGCAGGAGCGTCGTGGACTGAGCCCGATTCAGAGTGTCTCTGGCTATACAGAAGGCGACCCCGAAACCAACCAGCGAGATTCACGATTGACCCACAGTACGGGCTCATATTCGTCACTAGGCAAATCGCCCCAGCATCGTCAATCTGGCATCTTCATGAAGTCTCTCGACTCACTGGGTAACGTCCACAGAAACCACCACGACTTCACAGAGGTCAGAACAGGAGCGCTCACTGATTCCGAACTAACCCAAGATGGCGGCGATTATTGGGAGGAGCAACACCGCGAAAACGACCGCAATCGCGGGATCGGATCGCCTTCCAGCTATCGCAGTTCTGACCCCCAGGGAAATTACAAGCGCATGACCAGCTACACAGACGACAGCATAGATGCGCCGATATCAGATGAGATTGCTACAGGTCAAAACGTCCACGGCCTCGGAGCTAACCCCGACTATGTTCACACACCTGTTGCCGTAGAATCTGCAGTTGCCTCTCTAGTTAATGCATCTGAACTTACTGGTATTTCCGGCTATTCTGGCACCAATGGCCAATACGACCGTAGAGGATCGTATGCCTCCTTCGAAGACGACTCTGAGAGGCACTTCACTAGCCGAGGCAACAGCCCAAGTAAAGCCGATGCCACCAGAGATCTTGAGTACGGCATGTCCGAGAGAGGCAGTTCAAGTCAACTCAACAGCCCTTCGAATTGGGCCGAAGAATACGATGTCGACGAGTCTGGTCATAAGATTGCCATGCCAAAGTACAAAACTCACAAGACTGAGAAAGCTATCGCTGCCGGTGTTGCAGCTGCAGTCATGGCTGGACGGAGCAAGAAGTCAACTGCCGATCAGATTAAGTACGAGGACAGAATGGAGCATACGGGAGCCCCTCTGCACATGTCTTTCAAGCAAAGGACTATGGATGGCAAAGCTCAAATCCCCTCTCCTCGCCATAGTATTGATGTGCCTCTGAGTGAGACAGCAAGTCATGACCAACTTCAGTTAGGTGCCACCGGCCTCCCAGACGCTCAAAATCCAATGCCCGAGATTGGATACGGTGAGGGGGAATCCGAGGTCGATACCAACCCCTCTATCATCCGAGGGCCAATTGGTCGAGTTGAGCAGACGGACGGAGATCACTGGTCTGGGAAGCAGACCCCTCAAGCACAGTTTGACGCTGCATCGAACAGTAATCGTGGATCCGACGCGAATCTGAAAGACGCCGAAGCAGCCCTGATTGGTGCTGCTGTAGTCGCCGGGGGAGCAGCTGCTATGGCTGGTCACAATCGAGAAGACAGCGGTAGTCATGGAGACGAGTGGCAACGATCGTCGGGAGACCGGAAACGCGATACCGTCATCACTAATCCGTATGAGGGCACGAGCCCAATCGCAGTCATTGGGAATGATCTCGATCGCGATCTGCTTAGCCAGGCAGGAATTCAGGGACTCGGCAGCAGTTTTGGCCCTCTGAAGTTGGACTATCAGAATGCTAGGGTAACTGCGTCCCCGAAAGACGAGGGATACATCTCCTCAGCTCCAAATGCTCGATCTCCGGGTGCAGCCACGCCTGAACCTAGAGAAAAAGGGGCCAACTTCCTTGATCAAAAACTTGCAGGCGTGAAAACATGACTGGCGAGGATCCATTCTATACTCCAAAGCATACCCGACATCTCAGCGGCATGTCTCACGGGATGGGGTCCCCACTGTACGACAGTGCTACCGGAAATGGCATCGACCGTATCCAGTCAAAAGACATCGTCGCTTTGATGGATCACCTCACTGTTCGTGACGCCCAAAGAAGTGCTCGGGACACTGAGATCCTCGTGACACTCGTCCGAGCCGCCGCGGAGATGAGAAACTCCTTCGAGGATATGAAGCGCCTACTCGCTGACACCGAAGACGTAATCATCACCGAGGTCCAGGGCAACACGGAGAAGACAGTCCAAAAAGCTATCAACGGCCCTCGGCCTCAGCCACAGAGTGGTCCACGATCTCTTCGGCCAGCGTCACAGGACACGAACATGTTCGATGATATCCCAAACAAGAAGCGAAACGTGTTCAGGAGAGCCCTAAAGGGATTGAGCATGAAAAGCTCAAACGATCTGGGAAAGATTGAAGACATGCTGGTTCAACTACTGGGCGAAGTCGAGGGACTCAAAGTTGCTCAAGGCTTGCAGGTCGACAGCCATCATGGCGAGTCCTACGACGATTTTGGACAGGAGGGAAATTACGATGATCGGGGATATGAACCCGAAGGGAATGCAGGTACATCTACTGCAAGCCATGCTAGCCAATCCGGTCACCTATCAATCCCGCTTTCACGTCGTCCTAGTGCCAACAAGGTATACGACATCAGGAAATTTTCGGACCACCGCATCAGTACCGTACCTGAGGGGGATGAGGAAGAGATAGACCCTCACGAGCAAGTCGTTCTTAACAATCAGTTCGAAAACAACGAACGATTGCTCACTCCAGCCCGGGATGTTCGAGGTGGATCGCTCCCTCTGCATACCCCGCCTCAGCAACACGTCGAAAAGCCTTCCTTGAGCAACGAAAATACCCCAAGATCAGAGGAAAAGAGCAAGAAACACAAGTCCAGTAGCTCTATAGGCTGGATCCCAAAGGTGTCTCGCTGGTCGGAGACCACTGCATCTACCGTACTCCGCGGTTTCCGGAGCAGTGGACGAAGCAGTGGGCGTAAAGGGGATGATCAAGAAGCAGGACCCCCGTCGAGGTCTGGATCTGATCTCGGCGACTACGCAGAGCACGATCCCTACAGCGCCGACAAGCTTCATTCCGGCTTTTCCCAGGAGCAGATTGAGCAGCAGCACTATCAGAACAAACAGCTAGAAGCTCCCATTTCACTCCTTCCACCCGAGGACCCCAAATACAAAGCTCATCGAAATTCGTTGAACTTGCAGCATCCACAGCCACGGGTCGGCCCAACTCATCGGTACCAAACGGCTCTCGAGTCGAAAGCCCAGAATTTTGACCCGCCCGTGTCGCTTAGATCACTCGATTTTGGCTCTCAGACAAGTCTAAATCGCCTTCCACCCCAGCAGACCAATCGCTACAGCGATGGCACGAATCAGGGCAGAATATCACCGGTATCTGATGGCGGGTACTCGGAGGGCTCAGCATCGAATCAACCTCCTCAGCGTCCACCTAAGGAACCACTAGGTCCCGAGAAACCACCAAAGATCCGGACGTCCAAACTTCAGAAGCCAAGTCCGCTGAGCAGGGAACATCTATCAATGGATGCCTACGAGTCCCCCCACTCGCCGGGGCCATCTTCACGAATGATGTCTACAGGTGTCCCTGCCAGAAAGCCCACAGGCCCTAGGAGTATGAGCGCATCTTCGAAGAGCGGAGGCGATCTTAACAGAGACGAGACAGTCGTTCGGAGAAACCAAAATAGAGGTAATTAATCCACCATCACTACATTTCTTTGCAAAACTAACAATATCTAGACACATTTGGGAGTCATCAAAGTGGCGAGTCAGAAACCTTCTGATGAGTGGAATTCAACCTGGCATCTCACGATGAGGAAGAATCAGTTATGATGTGGGCTCTGCATATGGATGTTGCTGGATAGCATCCCTGCTTGGGCGGATACTTTGCACATACGGACGGGAAATACTTTTCACCTTCTCTGTGTCTTATTTGGACATATCGAAAAAAATGATAATGAAATCAATCGGCTGGTTGGTTTGTACGTGTGGATTTGATGGCATAAATATCCGAGATGGAGGCGGGGGCTCCTCGCGGGAACTGGGAAGTGCAGAGATGGGCCGGGCGGGGAGAGTGTTTTGGACGATGGAAAAAAAGCCTGCCTATCTGCGAAATTTCCCCTGCTTCGCATTGTTTACACGGGCTTGCGCAACCGAGAGCGCGATATTGCACAGCGAGCTAGCGAGCGAGCGAACGAAGAATTTCAATATTACAGAACCTCACAAGGCTTTTTAATGAAACGATGTTTTCACACCCACCCGCTCTCACCAACTGACTGGTCTTTGGTTTGTGCTTCTGATGTAAGAGTAGAGAGCCTGGTTCGATGGAAGAATAGTTTCTCCGTGCAGGAACTTTTACTTCTTTCTGAAGAAGTGAACCAGTTGTCCATTAATCAAAGGAAGAGTCTTCGAGGGCTTCCCGATGTCTGCATATCGTAGGTACGCCAATTTATAACACGTGTGGGAGCAGGGGAGCGGGATATACACATGGCAAAAAGGAGTGTTTAGACATAGCATACTATACTGTACTGTAGGTTACAGGATAAGCCCGCCCGCCCGTTCCGTACTAGTCTCCCTCGCTTAGCTTTCTAGCGCCCGTCGTTGCGCAGGAGAGCCGCGGAAGTAAACAACGGACGGCTGGCTACATGCGTGTGCGCGGCGCGCATTCAGGACAGGACAGTACATGTCCAGAGCTACATACTGTACACACAGCAGCATTTGCCGTGGAGAGGCAGGCACCGTACTGTAGAGGGATGGATGATGGCCGTGTAAGCCACGCACTTGTAGTACCTAGGTATGCAGCGAGGCGCTGGACGGGGGCGGATGCGGATGCGTGGTGGCGTCCGGGCTCTCGAGAGACCGCGGCACGTCCGGATGGATGGATGGATGGATGGATGGATGGATGGATGGATGCGTTTTCTGGGGAGACGGGTGCGGTTTCGCGCTCGGCTCGAGAGCGGCTCGCTCGCACGCAGTCAGTCACTCACTCACTTACGCGCTCATCGCCGTCTGTGGGCATGCGGCAGAGATCTCGCGTGCCCGTATTGTCATTCGGCGGGCCGGTTTCGTCTCGCTCGTCTAGATCTTGGCCTGCTCGGTAGGTACGCATGCATCTATCTAGGAAAGAAAGTAAGTGCCTCCCTCCCACCTCTCCACCTCTCCACCTCTCCACCCCTCCACCCCTCCGCTCGCTCGCTCGCTCTACTTCGCGCAGCAAGCCAGGCTCTCGCATACCGTGCCGCACGCCATTCGGCACCTCGACAGGTTCACGTGGCTCAGCACCCTCTTCCTCACCTGAGCCGGTTTCGCCGCGACACCCACCTGCACCCCCGCAGAGTGAGACGTCGTCCCCTCGCTACCCACCGCCGACGCGTCCTTTCCATCCCATCTCCCGCTCAGGCCCGCGCTCTTCCTATCCTCCAACTCGCTCGCACTCACCAACTCCGGCTGCAGCGTCGCGGAATGGATGCCGTACGCGTGCAAGCACTCGTTGATCTGCCGCGCCTGCTCCATGAAGTGCGCCAGCGAGTCGTCGGCCGTGAGCACGTGGGCCGTCGCGAGCGCCTTGTGCTGCGAGAGCCGCCACACGTGCAGCTCGTGCACGGCGAGCACGTTCGTCACGCGCTCCAGGTCGTGCTGGATGTCGTCTGGGTTGACGCCTATCGGTGCCGAGTCGAGGAGGATGGTGCCGCTGTTTTTAACTGCAAGTCTGGGGTAAGTGGGTGGTTTGGGAACTGGGGAGTAGGGGAGGGGGATGGGAACGGGGAGTGGGGAGTGGGAGAACGGTACCGAGCGGGATGGCGCTGGCGAAGATCATGATGGCGATAATCATGCTGACGCCGGGGTCGGCATAGAAGCGTCCTTCGTACGACGATTGCCAGATCACGGTCGATGCGATGATGACTCCAATGTTGTTGAGCGCGTCGCCGATCACGTGAACCATGACACCCGTCATGCCGAGGTCGGCGTGGCTATGGCCAGCCTCGCCGATGTCGACTTTGTGGCGGTGGCCTTTGTGTGCAAGTGCGGACTGTACGAATCAGCGAGGCCAGCTCATGGAGACGTTCAGAGCGGTGCGCAAGGCTCTTACATCGAGGCTGTCTTTTTCTGCTGCTGGTGGGTGCGAGGCTGGACCGTGATCATGTTCTGCGGACAGTGGTCTCAGTATCAACTTGCTCTGGCTCGCTGAGAGAGATCGCGTTCGGGACTTACCGTGAAGGAATATGGCGCTGATGATGTTGAGTGTGAGGCCGATGCAGCCCATGATCAGAACCAGCTTGGGGTCCTCTACCCCTGTTCATTTCATCAATTTGCTATTTCTGTCGAAGAGTGAGGGGAGGGGAGGGGAGGGGAGACGTACTCTTGAGAGAGGCGAATCGCTCGACTGATTGAAGGAAGATGCTGAGACCAAGAGCCTGTACATGCTTAGTCCTGAACACCGCTCGCCATAGATACACTTCCTAATGCCTAACGAGCCGGAGAGTGGAGGAATTACCAATAAGAACACGCCATTGAAGAAAGCACCCAGCAGCTGAGCTCTCTGCCAGCCAAATGACAGTCCCTTCGGAGTGCTCTCTCCCGACGAGATCTGTTCCCATGTTAATATATATATTCAGCGCGGAAAGAAAGCCAAAGAACTTACCCTCACAGCGACAAGCGCAACCACAAACCCGATCAAGTCGTTCAGCTGTACACGTCGCTCGTCAGCTCCCGCTTCACTGACCTGGAAAAGAGCTTGTTAGGGGGCAGCAATAAAATGGAAGGCTCACGTAGTGAAAGGCATCTGCGATCAGCGCCAGTGAGTGCGTGTAGAAACCAACTGTACCCCTTAGCATCAGTGATTTCTCATCATACTGCAGAGGATGATCTGTCTGTATCTGCTTGCTTGGAAAGCAGTCCGAGGTGAGAGGAAGAACATACCAGATATCTCACCCATGAAGAAAGCGAAGGAGATGCCGATGATGATCATCAACCTCGTGGACTTGCTGAGGCCGTGGGAATGGTGGGAATGGTGGGAATGGTGCGCCTGTCCTTGACAGCTTTCGTGGTCATTCTCGACTGAGTGGCTATGTGGTGCCATCTTGACCTTGACGGAGATAGACTTGGGAGATAACGAGAGTCGAAGATATTAAGTAATGGATAAACTTCCCCAGAAATGAGCCGAGCCTTTAAGGTTCGAGAGCTCGAAGGATTTAAAGGATTGGAAGAGTGGCGGAAACACGTCGACGATGGTGTCTTCACCCGTTTGCGTGCGTGGGAATGGATGGAATATATACTGTGGGTGGTGCGAGAGTGTTGAAATAAGTTGTGCTTTTTGTGTTTCGAAAGCTCCTAAAGTAGTTAGCATGGGAGAGACGGGATAGGAAAGATGGAACGCGGGTCCCTGCATGAACACGGAGTAAGGTGGCCAAAAGGTAAAGTAAGACGACAATAAAAGTGAATTAAGTGGTGAACTCGCCGTTTCTTTCCAGAAGAATGCACGGTGGTTTCTAGCGGCCTGACAGTCAAGCAGATAAAGCTTGAGTTCGGTTAATCCTACTCCTTAACTGACCCAGCTGTGTATTTTGCCGAGGGCTGAGCATGCCGGATACAGACTAGCAGCTATCAATTCGCAGGACACTTGTACAGAAGGTAACGTAGAAATAACTTACTTCTGCTTTGACAGCATCCTAAGGAGAATGCTCCGTGTCCGTAATATCACAATATCATACCGTGGCGCCTGAAAGAAATGTGTATTAACAGGATTGGTTCATGAGAGCTAGGCAACTTGAATGCAAGAATTCAACAAACATGGGGCAATACCCAATCAACGCTTTCCAGGCTCTCTCAGCGGCTCCATCCAAGTTTTGTGTGATGTGTCCGCACCTTCCCAGCCGCCAACTCACACGAATGAAGTATCTACGAGGTCTCGGCCTCTGTCTTCTTCCTTCCCCACTTGGACAGTCTCGTCCACTGCTTCGCGTTCAACGGTCTCCTCTTCTCGTCCGCGGCCATGTCTCCATAGGCACTCTTCCTGCCGGTTCTCCGCCCGGTTCCACATCTCTCCTGCTAGCACAGCAGCATGTCATGCTCAAGTGGATGATGAAGGCAAACAAGTTGCACCCCGCCGCAATCCACATGAAAGCGAACATGGACTTCCCGTAAGCGGCTCCAATGTTGAGGATATCCTGGGACGTGGCTACGTTCTGGAAGATCACCGCCATCACCGTGCCGATCACGGTCGCGGCCACTACCATGATGCCAGCGATGAGCGTCCAGATCGTCAGGAACAGTGACCACCACCTCGTCTTCAGGGCGAGGAAGACGAGGGCGATGGAGACGGCGTTCATGCAGATCCCAGCCAGGAAGAAGCCAAACATGATGTGCGATGCAATTCGGATGAGGTCGAGGATGTTGATGAGCTCTGCCGGAAGGGCAATCGTTGCGCCTGTGAGTAACTCGTTGAGCAGGATCTCGACTGGATTGAACCAGTAGAGACTTTTGGTGGGGGAGCAATATGTGATTCCCTCATTGTTGTAGCCCTCGCAGAAGTTCCAGAGACCCACTTGATAGAAATCGTGCAAGCCCAGAGATCTCGCCAGCGAGTTGACCAAGATGATGTTTTCCGCCGAGGAGGGGATGATATTCGTCAGGTCGAGCTTGTAGAAGTACGTGTCGCGGATCACGGCTTTGTTGTTGATGTTGCCAATCAGCACCTATGGTTATTGCCTGGTCAGCGGGAGGGCAGGGACGAAGGATGGGCTGGCCACTCACCAGGATCAAGAAGATGACCGCGATGGCGTAGAAGACGGAGGTGAGAATGATGAAGATCCGCCGCGTCTTGGTGGCCCGAATGATATCGACTCCGGGCGTGTAGGTCGGGGGGGAGACGGTCCGCTCCGCGTCTTGCTGGACTCCCTCCCTCCCGGGGCTTCCTCCATTCTCCCTCTGGTGCTTCCTCTTCGCGGCGAGCGAGCGAAAGGTGGGAAGAGGCATGCTGGTGCAACGAAGGCTACGAGGGTGGTGTCACGACAGGGCGGAGACCACCATCGGGCGCACGCAGAAGGCGGAGGGGAGCGTAGACGACGGCGCGGGGTGTGAGGCACAGGAGGAGATCCACGAGCCAGCAAAAAGAGAAAAGAGAAAAGAGAGGAAAAGAAAGAAAAAGAGAAAGAGAAAGAGAAGGAGAAAGAGAGAGAGAAAAGAGAAGGACGCCGGCACGTCGTAGGCCGGCCGGCCGGACGACGCGGACACGGGCGATGGGTGGTGGGCGTTGACATGGACATCGACATCATTTTCATGGAGATCCGGATCCTACAGGACAGTGTAGTCAGTGCAGCGCAGTGCAGTGCAGTCCTGCATGTAGATAGGATCATTAGCCTTACCGATTCAGGCTTAAACTCCCAATCGTAGACCCGAGCCAAGCCCGCACGTGAATCCCCCTTTTTAGTGCCTCGTGGCTTACCTAAGCACGGCTGAGTCTCACGTGTCACGTGTCACTTCTCACTTGTCTCTTCCCTTCTCACTTCTCACCTCTCACTTTTCACCTCTCACTTCTCACCTCTCACCTCTCACCTCTCACTTCATTGTACACAAATACTCTCCTCTCCTCTCCTCGACGTCCGCTCCACAACTCCAGCATCGCCCCAATCGCAGCTACGGTCCTGTACTGCGTATTGCAACTGCGACGCTACCACTGCTGAGAGCACAAAGACCCCTCCCGACCCCCGACCCCCCGACCCCCCGACCCCCGGCCCTCCGACCCGACCAGAATTGCGTAGGATCTGCCAAGTCGCGAGCCGTTGCTAAGTATGTGCAGGCACTTATTTCGGTACCGGCGCGACCAATGTTCGGTACAACAATACTTGCTTGCTATTACTGTACCGTACGGTCTGTACGGGACCGTACGCTCCCATCATGGCGAGAGATCCCCATCCAAGAGCGCTTCCGATTCTCTCTTCCACTCCAACGGGTAGAGCGTCTTCTCTAGATCAAGTATCGAGCGCCTACGCATCGTCATCCATCCACTTTGGTCTACCTTGACAGTAGCTCCCCACGCCAGGATTAGGCGTGGCGCTTTTAGACCATCGCGACTCGCAAGCCAGCCAGTATTTGCATTCCGGCAGATCGGGTTGCATCTCCCTCTCTCGTGGGCTTGTCGTCGACCCTCCATCATCATCCTCTTTCTCGGCGTCCTGCTCAACCCCATCAGCGTGATCCCGCGCGTGTGGGATATCCAGCTGCGTGACCCTTGCCGCTCGTCCTACTGTCCCCGGTTTCAGGAATCCCCAGTCGTCACCAGGAGCAGTATGCTCTTCACACGCTTCCTGCCGTATGGCTGCCTGTTCGCCGTGGCGGCCTCGCAATCCTCCAATGCGAACGTGATCGTCTTGACTGGGGTCTCAGAACAGCGGTCTCCGACCGGAAACTACCTGTCCATCTCGACAACCATCACCCGATCCTCGACGGTGGCTCCGTCGGCCATCACCACGTCGGCCATCGTCTCGACTATCACGAGCGGCTCGGCCACCCGGACCACGACCCTGGGCTCGACCACGATCTTTGCGATTGGAACGAGCATAGTTCCGAACAATGGCACCGCCTCAAGACGTTCATCGACGACGGACTCGCGACTGTTCTTGACAGGAAGACCGCGACCGACCATGTCTGCAAACGGCACCAGGAACGGCACCGTGACTTCGAGCTCCGCCCGCCCAACACCGACGAATACCACGCCGTGCAACAACTACCCGGAATTTTGCTCTCGAAGCTACGGCAACATCACCGAAGTTTCGGCCCACAATTCCCCCTTCGTCAGAGCGGGGAGTGCCGCTGCAAACCAGGCACTGGACGTCACCACGCAGCTGAACGACGGGATCCGCCTGCTCCAAGGCCAGATGCACTTCGTCAACTCGACTCCTCATTTCTGCCATTCCTCCTGCGAGGTCCTGGACGCCGGTCCCATCACCGATTATCTAGGCAAGGTCTATGACTGGGTGGAATCGCACCCCTACGATGTCGTGACGCTGCTCCTCGGCAACGGCGCCTACAACGCCGTGACGACGTACCAGCCCTTCCTCGAGGAGACGAAGCTCCAGAACTTCGCCTACATCCCGCCCAAGATCCCGATGGGCCTCGACGACTGGCCGACGCTGGCCAGCATGATCCTCAGCGGCAAGCGCGTCGTCATCTTCATGGACTACGAGGCCGACCAGAATACGGTGCCGTACGTCCTGGACCAGTTCTCGCAGATGTTCGAGACGCCCTTCGACCCCACGGACCGCAACTTCCCGTGCACCGCCGACCGGCCGCCGGGACTCAGCGACCCGGACGCCGAAAACCGGCTGTATCTCTTCAACCACAACCTGAACTACGACATCAACCTGTTGGGCAACAGTCTTCTGGTGCCGCAGATCCCGCTGCTGAACGTTACCAACGGCGTGGAGGGGCTAGGCGCGCTGGGCAACAGCACACAGGGCTGTGTCGCGCGGTGGAACCACCCGCCCAAGTTCCTGAACGTCGATTACTACAACGTCGGCACCTTCGACGGCGGCCGCAACGGCAGCGTGTTCGAGGTCGCGGCCAGGATCAACAACGTCACGTACACGCGGGAGTGCTGCGGCTTCCCGGTCAGTGCGGCGCTCGGCATCGGCGAGCTGGCAGGACGGACCGCGTGGCTGGCTGCTGCTTGTGCTTTAGGCGTCAGCTGGTTGATGCTGTGATGGAGTAGGGTGGGTGTGTAATCTGGTTGTTCAGAAGAGCAAGTACCTACATCCTCCCGGTGTTTATAATCGCTCGGTGTAAATACGCATGCGTGTATGGGCTGGCGTGGGCAACAGTACAAAGAGAAAAAGTGATTGGCAAACGCCCGAGAGATGCCTACCTAGGTACACATCTACATGTGCATACGGGTCGAGCGATGAGGCATCTGCAGTTCTGCATGGCGTTCGGGGTTGGCTCATCAGCGTCTACTTCTACTACTACTATCCTCCCTTTGAATGAATAATACCACCACCAAAAAACCTCTTCAATCTTTCTACTGTTGGGTCTCCGTCGGCTCGCTCGCACATCTCGCATTGTAGAAGCTCTCACGGTGACCCAGGGCTGGTGGGTACCTGTTGTTGACTTGTAGAGTTTCGCCTTTCCTTTAGCGAAACCTAAACCATCGCTGCTGGCTCGGACAGGCTCGCGCTCACGTGTAGTCAGTCTCTGTTCGTGAGTGTTGCCTTCATGTCACCTCGGGAGTTTCACAAAGATGATGGCGACGACGACGACGACGACGTGTTTGATGTTGGGGGGGCGTGTTTTCTGATCTTCTTCTTATTCCGGGGTTATGGGTAGATCCCGTGGCGACGGGTGTAGGTATGTAGGTGTGGGTAGCCGTGGCGGGCGCTGACTTGGGCTCTCGATGTTCGTGCGGTTTTGGACAGGAACCGATGTGGTTGGTTGGTGTCGACCACGCAGTCGAGTGCGGAAAGGGAGGAGGAGGAAGGGGGGTTCTTCGTGTTCTGGGTCTGTCTGATCAACCCTCACCTCTAACCATGGCCTGCTTGACTTGACTTGACGGCGGACTGAGAGAGTGCTTCTCCGGTCCCTGCGTAAGCTACCAGAAAAGGATGAGGGGGGAGTCGTGGAATGGGGAGCTTGATTGTCTAAACTATAGGGGTGGGGAGAATAGGTAGGTATATACAATGTATTGTACTGTACAGTAGAGCTCCCCGAAGGTGGTCAGTGTGGCATACATAGTACAGTGCCATTTCCGTTCCTCCTTCACAATGGCCGAGAAGGAAAATCGCCTCGCTTCTAGTGAGACGGTGTTGCGGTGGAGTTGTGATCAGCACTGTGTTCCCCGGCGGCCCTCGCTGGTGTCGGGGATGTGGTAGCTGACGACGATGTTTTAGAAGTCGCTGACGCGGTCTTGGACTTATGACCCAGGTCATCGTAACAGTTGTTGACGGTGTATCCTTTGATGACGCTGCACGCAAAATCGGCGCCGAAAGAGCGTTTGATCTTGGACCTATCGGATCTTGCTTGGGTGGCTTTGGCGTCGGCCTCCTGGGGGAAGGCTGTCCAGCAGGACTTGTCCATCTTGAGAGAGCAGAGAATGGCGTCGCCAACCCACTCGAAGCGTTTGCTGGCTAGGTCGTTGCCCTGCTTGATCTCTTCCGCCGGGCGGCCTTTGATCAGAAGGGTCCGTGGCTCCGTCTGGAACGACGTGGTGGAAACCGGTTGAGCCATGCCGTCTGCTACAGCGCACACAAGCTGACTCGCGAAGAGGAGGATCACCGCGATGCGGCTGGCTATGTTGCTGATTCGTGCCATGTTGGTGAGATGGAATCTTGGTGAAGATGTGAGTGTGTCTTGGGTATGGTTGATATGGTGGTTTTCTGAGTGAGGTGCTTGGAGTTATGAGATGAATCTCTTGAGAGTGAGTGAATTGGGGAGTTTGAGGTGCTTGGAGTTATGAGATGAATCTCTTGAGAGTGAGTGAATTGGGGAGTTTGAAGATTCTTTGAAAATAGGATTGGGGAGGAGTTATATATCCATTTCCTGTGCCCACAAAGCTACTTTAGTTGAGCTTCAGTCCAGATTTTGTACTTATCTCTGTTGCAGAATTTGCAGGTCACAGGAAGACAATTCTTCTACTGGAATGGTTGGTTGGCACTTGCCCGTCTGGCCATGTCACGAATAGCTCATTCACAAAAGTTATGTCATGTACTGACGACATTTTTTCCGTATAGCGTTAGTCAAATCATTATGATGGCAATTGTAAGTGGCACTCGTGTTAGGCTTTTTAAGTAAAGACCTACGTAACATCCGTAAAGCTCAAACAGGAAAAGTAGACCCACAATGCTCAACTTTAGCACGCTTTGTTTGACTGAAAGCTGCTCACGAAATTTCTTTCTCAATCGATATCAAAAAAGGGCTACAGCAAAATTCACGACTCGTGCAGTATCTTTTAACTGAACTAGGTAAGCTCAAGAAATGCTTCCATGTTTTGCTGGATCTTGTTTATCCTGTCAACCACTTTTCATGAGCAGACCAAATAGGCACGTAGTATGTAGTGCTAGATACGTAAAGGCATGCCTCAGACTCAAATCTCCATTTTCATGTTCAGTCACGTTGTAATATTCCCCGCTGTATGGTTTCAAGATCGATGGAAGGGTCTACCTCTGCTAAGACACTCGGCATGCAGAGCCGGCACGCACCGTCATCGGCAATCTTTAGTAGAAGTGCACCACGCGTGTGCGGCGATGGCTCCATAGCTCTAGCTCGATGCCATGATGATCAGTTGATATACTCCGAGAGAAAAGATGATTTTGGTCGTTCAAAAAAGCAGCTTATGATGAATTCGATTTCTCGCTTCGCTTGGATCTCATCAGGTAATGCTTAAGCGTAATGATGAGATGGGAACGTCGACTTGGAAATCAGCAAGCAATATTATTTCCGCTTAAACTAGTACTTTGATTTGGGGGTGGGTTTTTGATTGCGGAATTCAGTCGCAGAGGTGATTGGAAAGCACAATACAATCATATCATCATCATCATCATTATCATCATCATCATATGTTGCTGTCGTCCAGGTTAGACAGGGTACAGGGCATGCCATCTACAGAGGTCAAGAGGTTCCTAAAAAAGGGAAGGGATTTCCAACCAAATAATCCGAACGTGAATAGAATGCAAGGCATACTAAAACGTAACGATAGCCATCATCAACCCTGACGTCTCGAGAGGCCAGAAGAAGAGACATTATGGTGACGTTTTTATACTGGTAATAGTTCTGATTGCAAGAGATCTTTTGAAAACAGGGTAGCGAGTGTTGATTTGAAGTTGCTTGATTTTCATAATTGTTTCATTACTCTGACTGTTTATGGACGGTTGAAATTGCGTCACAAGATGCAAGACAAGACTACAGATCAGCTGTTATTCTGCCTGTTAATATACTGACCTCCTAATCTCTGGCCTCGAGAAAGACTGTACAGTACCTTAGCATCAACAAATCGCAAATTGGCGGTTAACTTCACAGAAGTCACAGCAGAAGATTCGAAATCGATAACAGAACCTTTAATAGAAGAATCCACAATGTCAAATCAGATTAAGGCAGAGGTCAAGACTCAGAGAAACGGCTAGCAAAGGGCCTTCTGACTGCAGAAGAAGCAGCCATGCTACGGGCTTGGTACGAAGCATCAATTCATTTCTGTTCACGTCTCATCCATTGCATATGTTTTTACAGCTCGTGAGCACCACGCTTTCATGAGCCGCTACCCCTCTTCCACCAAAATCTTTCCACCCTCCTCTAGGGCTCTTAGCTTCGCAATGCCCGTAGCAGACTTCACCTTTGGGACATCGAACTTGTAACCGATCTCCTTCAACTTATCTGCCTTGGATCTGCGTCGTTTCTCCTCCCGGCCAACTCGTTCATTCCATGAATCTTCCGACATTCCCTGCTCGAGTTTTCTGCCCGCCATCTTGTTCCATGGAACCGCCTTAAATCGCTTATTAGCTCCTTTAAACCAGTCTTGATTGACTTGCTCTTCTGGAACAAGTTTGACCTTGAGCAGATGGTTGAACATGAGGTAGTTGTCCATGGTTCTGGCGACGATATCGGCAACGGTTGCGGACTCGAATTGAATGAATCCAAAGTGTCTGCTGGCACCGGTCTTCTTGTTACGCGACAGGCGGATTTTCAGGATTTTGCCAAATTGGTTGAAGTAAGCCTTCATTTCGTTCTCGTAGAAACCGTGTGGGACGCGGCCGATGTAGACAACTCCAGGCTTCTCGGATTCCGTAGACATGGCGACCTTCTTCAATCTCTTCTCCTCTTTCTTGCTCAGCTTCTCGCGAACAGGAACAGGATCTCCCTCCTTGTATCCTTCACTATTATACTCCTCCTCTTCCTCGCCATCGCTTTCAAAGCCTTGGAGTAGAGCAAGGGTTTGGTCGTTAACCTCAGAGCCTGAGTCTCCCTCCATTTCCTTATCCTCATCCTCGAAACCAGAATCTGATTCTCCGCCAAGTTCCATCTCGGGCTTAGATTGTGCATCCTTAGCAGGGATGGTATGTTTGGCAGAGGTTGTGGTAGGATTCGAAGATTTGGCAACGACGGCTTTCTTGACTGGTTTTAAGACACCGAGTTGCTTCTCCTTCACCACCTCCTTTTTGAAATCCTTGGAGGTAGTCGTCAGAGACTTCTTCTTGACCGTCTTGCCTGCATTATCTTCGACCTTTGCCTCGGAAGAGGCCTTGAGGATTGGTTTAGGGGTCTTCGACTTTTTGGCCTGAGTAGGAGCAACTGCGTCGGTGGCTATGTGAGTGTTAGTTATGAACAACATCATGGAGCATATATACCACACCTTTGCGCTTCTTTGCTGGAGCTTCAACAGGCTTCGCGACGACATTCTTGACTTTCTGAATCTTTTTTACCTGTTCTGCGTCGGCCTCCGGATTTGAAGCTGGCTGAGATGTTAGCAGGCACAGGACAAGAATCGGACAAGTATTATCATGGGCGAAGAGGCATACCCTTGCGCTTCTTGGATTGGGTATCCTTAGCCATTGTTCTGATGTTCAATAGTTTGGTGTTGGTGTAGTCGAAACTTGTCGCAGCAGAAACTGATAAGCTTCCCGTCGAAATTTTTAGGCAGAGGATCGCCCCACTACCAGTGTTATTCGAGGCTCTGAGTGCGCTAGAGCTTAGCGGGTTAACCCCGTGACCTTAGAAATCCCATCCAAGGCTATGATATCTTTGGGAATATTACTCAAGGTAGTTCGGCATACCTTACACGTTGAAGAAATTTGCGAGAAAACGCATTCACAGGGGACCAGATCGCAACCGACCTGAAGTTGTGCTACCTTCAATGCGAGGCCTCTAATACCTTGTCTCTAAAGCTTCGTGCTTTCTAGCCTCGTCTGCTTGTGCAAACACAACACACAAGTCCAGGCAGGTGGGCTTGGAAACACAACACGAAAATGGCAACCAACAGCGAAGCCTCACATGCTCATATCTGGGACGATTCTGCCCTTGTAGATTCTTGGAACGAAGCCCTGGGAGAATACCAAGTCAGTATCAACACTAGGCTCTGGATTTGCCCAAACACCGCAGCTAACACACCCAGAAATATCATAGTCTACAGGCGCGAAAAGAAAATGTTGAGCAGATTCTGGCAAGACATGAAGATGAGAGCGACCAGCTGTTAGTTCCACTACAAATTCCCCTTCTATATCCCT
This sequence comes from Blumeriella jaapii, assembly GCA_009599575.1. Lineage (NCBI taxonomy): Eukaryota > Fungi > Ascomycota > Leotiomycetes > Helotiales > Drepanopezizaceae > Blumeriella > Blumeriella jaapii. The sequence continues at coordinate 1,453,267 of VWND01000002.1, forward strand.
TATTGAGAGGTTCTCACCGTGGGTCAGGGACGGAATAACGCATTATGAGGGAGGAGAGGTCGACGAGGAGCCAGTTGAAGATCTTCGCACCAAGAAAGAGGCAAACACCGCAGCTGATGTCGAGGTCACTTCTCGTGATGGGCAAAAGCAACACCATGTAGCAGGTGGACCACCAGCACTGCCGCAGCATCTAATCGGCCAAGGTAAGAAAAGTTTCCAGCTCACAATGCCCAAAGTTTGCGATTGGCTAATGTTGGATTGACGATGTAGTTCAAGATGAGGGGTTGAAGAATCTTTTGATGTCATGGTATTACGCTGGGTACTATACTGGCTTGTACGAAGGCCAATCCAATGCCGGCAAGTCTGCCAAGCATGAATCTTGAGACAGATCTGTCACGCATATTCCGAGTATCCACAACACTGATAGTCTAGACCATTTGACGACCATCAAGACTCGTCCCGGACTCGGGTTCGAGTGAACGTCCGTCTTTGGCAGGTGTCCACAACAAGCAAGAGGCTTGATGTACTGGCGGGAATGTGCCGTTTCAAAGCATCCCGAGACTTGATGGGACTACCACGCTCAGCTTCTTTTCTAGCTTCATCGTCCGAGACTTCCCCGGGCATGCCATTCGCGGCAGCCGTCAACACACGAGTTAACTCAGCGGGCGCGATACCATTCCACCTTAATCATCTCAAGTCTGACATTCTATATGGCCCAACACGATCTCTCGAGTGATTGAATACTAGTGATATCATGGTTGCCACTCCGATGTCCTGCGGATCTACAAGCTCTCATTCTCCCTTCCTCTCATGCAGGGCCGACGGATTGTAGTTCTGCTAGCGGGATGGCAGGATAAATGTCGGATTTCCCGAGGCGCTCTAACCTTATTTGAGTTTATCGCGCAGGTTGTAAACTTGTTAAAATGTCTTCGACCTCTTGCGAGACGTTCACGTCGCTCAGCCGCCCTGTCAAGGCTGCGGATGAGACGAACATGGCACAAACGCTAAGTAAAACACTTCACGTCCTGAAATTCTCGCTTAATCCGCATAACAAGCCGTCAGCGATCCGAGCTCCTGCTGAGGCAAGGCTTTCGGCGATCCTCTCAGCAGATTCGTTCCAAGCACAATACTGTCTGGGTGGGCAAGATTCCGGACGAGTCAGCCTGTTTCGCGCCTGGAAATCTTACAGTGGCGTGCCATCTGTGCAAGGCCAAGTCAAATTCATGCTTATTTCAAGTAGTCCATCTAATCGACCCCCAAACCATAACTTCCTTCTGCGCTTGTTCGCTCATCTTGTCGTGAGCACCCTCTTTTCAGGCACTATTTCCCTTCCCTCCTGATCAAATCGAGCAGGCTCTCGCCCTCAATATAATTGTGTTCGCGTTCTCTACAATCCTTCTGCTGCCTCGAAAACTTTGACTGTTCGACCTTTCGGCAGTGCGGTTTATCTGCAATATTTACCTAATTATTCTACGCTACCCAGTCGGTTCTTACAGTACTCATCATGAGATCGTCCAACATAATAGCGCTATGTGCCGCGCCATTGGCCTTAGCAATGTCTATTCAAGAAGGCTTAGTCGCACGAGGAGTAGCAAAGTCGGAATTGGTTGTACGGAACGGAGCAGATAGTGAATCATCTAGCCTCATGGGCAGGTCTGTGGTAATCGAGGAGAAGAATAAAACGGAAGAAAAACTCGAGGGCACAAAAGAAAAGGAAGTTAAAGATGAAAAAGAGGTCAAGAAAAACGACGGCAAAGGCAACGAAAACGACGAGACGTCGCTAACACAAGTAACGGAAATCATTATCATCTGGACCAACAAGGGAGGTAACGCCGCAGACGAGACTGTTAACAAAAAAGCTCCTGTCAACCCAGAACAAGCAGCAGCGACTCATAGAGTATGCACATTTGTCTACACCCAGAATGGTACTTTAGCTTATTTCATAACAGGTCGTCGTCGGTGGAGCTGATGGACTTGTCTATACACCACCTACTATAGCAGCCGCAGTCGGCGACATGGTTATTTTCGAGTTCATGTCAGCCAACCATACCACCACTCAATCAACTTTTGACCTACCTTGCGATCCCCTTGCTGGTGGTATGGACTCCGGTTTTATGCCCAATAAAAATAACAGCGTCATTCCACCACCGCAGATGGCCATGCAGGTCACTGTATCTACTCCTCTGTGTAAGCGGCAACGACCCCACAATCTCACATAACATTCTAACATACCCAGGGTTTTATTGCAAGCAGAATGGTCACTGTGGAAAAGGGATGGTCTTCTCCATCAATCCTACCGCAGAACAGACTCAGGATGCGTTCGTACAAGCGGCAATTGCCCAGAAGGGGACCCCAGGCGGTGCTGGACCACCGCCCGGCGTACCACCAAGCGTCGTTGTACCAGGCTCACTCCCGGCAGCCGAAGCTCCCGCACATATCACAGGAGGAATCGCCAATGCCGGGGGCTCCATAGTCCCTGGGGTTGGAACTTTGAGCGGCGCTGGTACATGTTCTTGCTCATGTCTTTGTGGCGCCGCTGCCTTCCCTGACGCTGCCATCCAAGGACTGGGTGCTTTTGGCGGTCTCGCAGGTCGGTTCTACTAGAGCCCTAAATTTAATTGCTAGAGCTAACGTTGCTCCAGGTGCCCATACCAATGTCCTCTCTCGAGAAGTAGATCAAGATGGCCGTTCATCCTTGGAGTGTTACTTATAGGTATAGGAGAGGCACTTCTGGCGTCGCTGTTGGAGAGACTCGATGCGGAATTTCAAAGGGAAAATTTCACAGGCTCGTACGAGAGGATACTCTTTGTTATTTTAATGAATTGATGTGCTGCTATAGTTTTCTGCTCCGGGTCCGGGTAACGATTTTCCCTTCATTTCCTCTTCCTTCAACCATCACAAGACTGAAGGCTCGTTGATATCCGTCCCAGCCTCGTCGTGCAAAACCATCTGTGTTCCATGCTGTCTTCCTTGGCTATTATGCCAAGATTTGGCAGCGCTTCAAGGCTCCTCCTGCATCATGTTGCTGACCGTCAGCCTAAACCTTTCGCGTTGGAAGGAGTTTCAAATTTCCCTACGATAACGGGTCGCATAGCCATATTTTTTTCGCACTTCAGTGAAAAATATGTAGCAAGCCTCAATACCAGGTGGATCTCAGAAAAACCACCAGCGAGCTTCAAGGATGTCAAGTATGGCCGGCTGGCCGCTGACTTCCTGGCTGAGATTTCCCGAATTTGTTACTTGTGGTGAGGGCGTATTAGGTGATTGATCCCTTGGAGAAGTTCTCCCGCTTAAACAGGCCATCGGCGACAGGAGAAAATCATTCCACCCTCCCCAGTCTCTATCAAAACTGCACTCTCTTCCCGACTTGCATCTTGACCTCTCGCGGCATCGACAATGCTTAGAATAAGATCCTCTGTATTATTCCTATCTGCTATCTCTCCATTCACAGAAAAAGCCCTCAATCAATGTGACCGTCACTGATCTCAGCAGTTGCATCATCTCGTTCCGTGCAGGATGCTATAGTGGCTACCGACGGGGACTAGCATTGGCAACGAGACAGCTCAGAGTAGAGCCATAACGATGCGCGCGAGTTCACAGGAACCATCAAAGATTAGAGAAATCCGTTTTGTTGAACGACCCAGGCATTCTGGAGAGATGATACGAAAGCATCGGTCCTAGGGCACAGGTGAGACTGACGGACTGCTCGAGTGGCAGCTTTCGAGAGCTTGTATCGTGTATCCATAATCAGAGCCCCAGAGGCCAACCTAGGCCGCTTTTCGTTGTCGGTCTATCGGGACTGTTTGGAACTTGCCACATCTCCATTTGTTCTTCCATGACTTGGCAGATTTGATGTCAACGAGTCATTGTTTCGTCTTGTGATTTGGATAAGTGCAGTCGGGCAACGAGGTCAACGAGTTAGACCACGAGCCTTTTGATCTGTTAGCTTGTATCACGAGCTCTGCAAGCCAGGTCAAGCTGTTCATTATGGTGATTCGAGAGCATTCATGTATCAAAAAATGAAAAGCCATCTGGACTGAAAGACAGCGTACAAGTTTTGATACCTTTCCATATTTATTGCGTCCACTGTGGATGAAGAAAGCGAGCGGGGAGAGTAGGCTGCAATATTCCCCAGAAGCCAACAAGCATCCAATCTGATATAACCCGAAAGGTTCAAGAACTATAAGAAGAGACTCGACAACTATCTCCACGTGTCACCACTACAGGAACGTTTGCAACAAGAAGAAGAAGTGGTTCATAGCGAAGCTTGGCGTGTAGACCTTCCCAGCACGGCACACACACCCCACCACACCCGTCACCCCACCTCCAAACACATCAATCAGCAGTCGGCATCTCACGGCCACAAGAATGTCAGCCACCTTTCTCCTCCGCAGGATCCCCAGAAACCGCCTCACATCCGTTGCAAGAGTCTCAAAAATCCCCAGTGTCCAAGTCCGAACAATGGCTTCCGCACCAGAAAAGATCGAGTGGCTAGTCGTCCTGCCCGACCAGCCCGGCAAACTAGCAAAGCGCATGGAGATCAGACCGTATGCTCCCTCCTTGTGCCTACATGGCTCCGAAGTCGCCCAGGACTAAGGTCTGATGATGCGTGAGCTGAATCGAGCTGATGGAGGTCTTGCAGTGCTCATCTAGAAGGGGTCAAGGCTGGAGCTGAGAGTGGCTTCTGGAAGATGGGTGGTGAGTTTTTCTTTTGGGCTGCTTCCCGGCGCTTCGTATCATCATTTCAATCAACAGATGTACCGGCTGGATCCGATCAAAGTAGAAAAAAAAAACACAATGTTGATCTTGGATAGGTGCTTTTCTTGAAGAAGTCCCGAAGGAGGGCGAAGGGCTGAAAGTCCTGGGAAGTTGTATGGTTGCGTTGGCGTCGTCCAAGGAGGAGGTAATTGAGAAATTGAAAGCGGACATCTATTCTAAGAATGAGGTCTGGGACTTCAGCAAGGTGAGTTTGCGGATTTGGAAGTCGTTCTCGGAGGAGATGCTCATGACTTCGGTACAGATCCAGATTTACCCTTTCAAGTGTGCTTTCAGGAATCCGTGAGAATGGAGTTGTAAATTAAGACTCGACTGGACGTGTCGGTTAGTGTTCTGATCATGAATTTGAGGACTGTACTCCAGTCTACCAAAACACGTGGTAACGTCAGCATGGGCATGGCAGACTGGTAGGTTTTACTCATTTCAATGATCGAGTCTAGGATCATCAATATTCAATCCGAATCCTTCGTTCGATTGCAAACTTTCTAGCTACGTGCTAGTAGAGAACGCAAACCCCATCAGACACAATCATCACCCAATCAAAGAATTATTTCATCGAAACCAGTCCCTACATCTCATACCCGGACGGCCTAACAGTTGTAGGTCATGAAGAATCCGTTCAAGCCGTCTGGATGATTGGCGCTACGCTCGGTCACTGATATTAGGGTTAGTGGTAGAAAGGGACTGGTAGAAAGTGACCACGGAGGCGGGCACTTACTCGTGAACCAGCTATCTGTACCAGCGTCATGGTCGCGAAGCTCCAATGCAAATTGTAAATGCCCAACCTCTACACTGCTGGTTTTCGGGCAAGCTGCACTGTTGATGATGCGTTCACTTGTACCTCTGGCCACCTGAAGCTCCCCGTAGTGGATGGTCGAAATGCTGGCTGAGTCTACGTTGACCACGTCGCTGTAGCTAGGACTACCTTGGAAAGCATTCGGGACGAATGACTCGATTTTGATCGTCGGAACTGTAGAGTTGTCTTTGTAGAGGGCGGTCTCACCAGAATCCATGACATGAAGTTGACACCCGTATGAGCCAGAGGGGATCTCAAAGTCGAGGAATTGAATCTGGTAGAGCGGATTGGACGCTATCAAATCACCGTCAGCTAAAATAACTGCGTATTCTACCAGATCTGAGTTAATCTAGAAAGGAGGAGACTCTGCCTACCATCCCGGCTATCTTGGCTGAGATTGAAAGAACCTTGCTGCACCCCATTCTCCACAGCGTGGAGAAATGGCAAGCTTTGATCTGGCTCGGAGCTGAGAAGTGCGTTCATAAGAGATGGGAAAGCAGTAGAACAAGCTCGGGGTACCATGGCAGGAGTTGCGATTGGGGTGGCAGCTCCCATTGATGCCAAGGCGACGACGAGCAGAGGGATCAAGTACTGCATACTGATTTGAGCTTGGTGGAATAATGAGGACTGTTGGGTCTGATGATTGGATAGATGGATTGATGTGTTACTGAATGAACGGTTGAAGTCAATGAAGAATGACTTGAGCAAGACGCCTACCTAGTTATATAGGTATGAAGATGGCAGCTGCTCTGGATGAAGTCACTCTAGTAGCTTCAATATCTCTAGCAGCCTCCTGACCATCACGATCAAAGGCAAGAGCGATAGGCTAACGGGGGTAACGGGATGTCTGTTCAAGAACACTAAGAGCAAGATGTCTTCCCCAGGTTGCGGGAAGACGTGACAAGACAACAAGCTACCGGCAGGCATGGACAGATATGATTACAAAAGAACAGTGCTTCAAAGTGACATCTGGGGAAGGAGTTTACCCGCCTCTGTGGTCTTATACCGTGGTAGCTCTCCCCGGATCTTAAGCGGCATTACCTCAGAATCATAACTGGCATGCAAACGGAGCAGGCAACAAAGAATAATAGGTTGAGATCAGGAGGAATTCACGGGACTGCCAGACAATGATGAAACGCCAGGACTCCCACGGCTTCAACTGTAATTCCAGAATCGGAAATGAGGGACCTGGAGAAAATGCAGCCCACCGCCGGCACGTCTCAACACGCGTCACCCGAATTCTTTCCACGCTTCAACCAGAGAGTCTTGCTCCGTGGCGCTTCGAAAGTCCGGAGGTGGTCGTAAGACATCCACACAAATGTCGTAAACGCGACAGAGCAAACAATTTCACCTGTTCACAGATAAACCAAATTCGGAAAAGCAGACTAGTTCGGAGTCCTCATGAGTTTTGCTTTATCTATGAAAGCCTACTCAACCAGCCAAATTTTGCACCGAGAGAAAACTGTGGCCATGCGATTGATAGAACAAGAAATATGAAGGAAGCGCTCTAGTCGAAAAGACCGAAACCCATATCATCGTCTGACTCTTCCTTGGCTGTAAGCAGATTAGCATGGACGTCCAGAACACACATTGCCCGGGGAAAATTCATACCCTCTTCCTTCTCATCCGGCTTGGGTTTGTCATCAACGGGCTCATCACCTGTGCCAGCCCCGCCAGCAGTTGGAGCAGCGGCTCCACCACCAGATCCGACGTTCAACAGAATATCCTTAATGTCTTTTCCCTCGAGGGCCTATATCCCAAAGTATCAGCGCTTGCTCTCGGTCTCCCGGAGACCCTTCCGTTCCAATCGTACCTTTGCGAAGATGCTGGTCCAGATGGGCTCAACATCTTCGATCTTAGCAGCCTTGATGAGAATCTGAAGCTTGTCGGCCTGAACATCACAATCAGCAACCTGCCATGGACCCATCACATTGCGCCGCCGCGGGCTCGAGGGCATTGGGATCGTACAGTGATTTCGACACCATCATCGGCGAGGATCAAAGCCGCGTAGGAAGTTGCGAGCTCGGCGTTCGACATTGTGAGAATCTGTAGAGTCGAGGAACTGTTAGCACAGCCAAACACACACACGTTCTCTGCAGAGCGTCTGCCAGTTGCAACGTACCGACGGTGTTGGGGTAGTCGGTGGTTTCTGGTTCTTGTCGTGGAGAGGAAGCTTGTAGATCGCGAAATTGATTTAGGAAATTTGTGGTGGGAGGGCCGTTGTGGTGAAGTGGGTCTGGGCAGTTCATTGGTCAACCAAGCGACTCACAAGCAAGGCTGGCGCTAGCGCTTGCTGAGGTAAGCAATGTACTGTGCAGTACTGTACACAGTACTGTACACTCACCGCCCGCCAAGCGGCCCCTCTTCAGTTCCCCGCGATTTCGGTCAGACTACCCACCTTACTTATCTTCTTGCCTGCCTACGTATGATGCAGGTCATGTTTACTTGGGACCATTCAAAGCTGTTCTAGAAGCAAAGCACCACCCAACCTTCGCACAAGATAAAGTTTCATCGAAAGACGAGACGACAACCTGCCCGACCACCGCTCCTTCTTGATTTTGACTTCCAGCACTTGCCAACTACCAGGTGATCCCTACAGTCTCGGCAAGATGGCAGATACGCCTACCCTCCCCCTGCCTCTCGATGCACGCGAACAGCCGATTCTGGACGCTCTCTTGCAAATCCGCGATGACCTGACCGTCTTGAAACAAGATCGGTCAACTTACATTAAATCCTCAGATGTCCTCGTGCTATACGAGCAAGTCATTGAGCAAGTAAAGATTCTCAATGAGATTCGAGCCGACAACCCCCCAGAGGACAATCGAGGTCAGTCATACGACCATCATGACCCAACAAGGCTAAAATTTTGATTGTAGTCGACCGGGTTTTGGACGGATGCTTCCAGTTACTGTCTCTCTTTTTCATGACGATCGGACGAAACAACGAGGCTCCTGCCGCTTACGCCTTAACATCAACAATAAAGCGACTCTTGGCACACTTAAGGGAGGTAGACTTGTATTCCGAGAAGGATCTCACTCACTGCTCGCATACCCTAGGAAGACTTCGACTCATCGTCAAGGAAGCAGAGACAACCTACTCGCCATACTTCGTCAAGCTGCTATCAAATCGTGTGGAGATGTGCCAAGCCACGCTGACATATCTGCAAGAACGACTGGATAGGCTTGGCGGAGACTTACTCTCTATTCACGAAAGATTGATTTCAATCCTTCGATCCATATCTCTGGCAAATACTAGGTCAAAGGTAGGCTTATCCTTCGTCTTGGAGCCGGATGTGGCGGCCGCTAAAAGTCTCAATGCAGTTCTCCACATCCGAAGTCGCGAAGCTGCAGGCCCAAGTGAAGGAGATTGATGGCTTGAGAGTTGATGGTAAATTTTGTTTCATCAAGCGGAGAAGTACTGGCTGGCAATGAGGAGACTTGCGAACTCTTGAAAAAGTGCTTGCTCTGGTCTGAAATTGTGCAGCAAAGGTGAGTACCGCTTCTATCGTTATAGACATTTGCTGATGCTTCAACAGGAAAGGAAAGATGCCAGAGAATTATGCCTCAATTCACCAGGTCCTGATCGACATTCGGAATAAGCTGGAGAAGCTGTCACTGACACAGGCATGGTCGCTACGAGAAACCGATCTTTACGATTACCAAAGACAACTTGAGAAGATTGATGATAGCCGTATTGATGGCAATTTCGTAGATGCTGACGGTGTATTTGCAGAGCTTTATGTTCAACGTGTGAGTGGTTTCCTGTAGAAATTAAATTCAGAAGTTTCTACTGATAATCTTAGACACTGCTTTACCTCATCAGAAGAAGTTATGGCTACATATACTACCTGATGGTGTCATCGGAGCCAGTCTCTGAAGCCCTGTTGCCCGTTTACAACCAACTCCAAACACTAAGACGATGTCTTATCGAAGTTAAGAATTCAGGAGGTGTCAATTCACCACGAGAGTTGTACCCTTACAGCATGAAGGTAACGCGATTCTCCGGATTTGGTGCCCAAGGAGACACTGACTATCTTGTAGCTCAACTCCATCGACAACATGAGAGTTGACGGAAAGTTCATAGTCGGAAATGATATTCCTGAGGGTCAAGGAAGTGTGAACGACTTGTTGGCAGAGTGCTTCGAGCTTTCCTATGAGTTGCGCGTCGCAGCCGAGCCTGATACCGAGGATTAACGAACTTCATTGGTGGTAATGGTGGCGTTTTGAATCTATGGCGCAGGCGCCACGGTCCCATTCTCTTGGATTGCTCCATCTAGCAGCCTGTACTGTAATAACTAAAGATGCAACAAGAGTGAGGAATGGGACATGAGCTATGTCAGGTGGTGGAGTCTGGGACAATTATCTGCGCGCAGCTTGATTGCAGCTTGATAGGGTGCTTGACAATAGCAAACTTCTGAAGAAATCTCGAAAATCTCTCAAAATTTTGGAAGTGGTGAAATAAATTGGTAAGACATTGCACGAGTTGAACTATGAAAGCCAAGCCCCCCTTTACGCGAATCGCGAAGCGCGGTTCGCGCTTTGAAGCGCGTCCCGAGGCCTTCTAAATCCAACCTTCGCGATCCTCCAACATCACAAAATACCTAGATACTCCAACATCGGCGAAACGAAACCTCAGCCGTCACCCAACAGCAAAAGATGTTCAGCTCACTACCTGCGCACACGCATGCTCACAATCAATCGCGCTGCTACACACCACATCAGCCGTCGCCTCTCTCCTCCTCGCCACTGCGCAATTCCCCATCTCCGCTCTCAACTCGCAAAACTAATGTCCCTTCACGCGCGCCAGATACCGACATGTCCTCTCCCACTAAGCCTCTCTCCTCACCCTCTAATAACCAACCCGGTTCCATCTCTACATTTCCCTTCGCAACGCCCGACACCACCAGCAGGAAGCCACTGATCTCGCCTCCGACAACGAAGAGGGAGAGCGCGTATAGCAGACGCACGACGAAGCCTAACCCGTTGATGAGCGGGCGGAACGGGGACGGTGATCGGGAAACGAGACGGAAGCTGTTCCTGAAGAAGGTTAGGGACGGGAGCGAGGACAAGAGGTGGAAGGAGAGGGGTGGCGATGAGGAGATCATGAGGTGTCTCTGGGTTGCGGAGGAGCGGAGAAGGGAAGAGAGAAGGCAGAGGGAGGCAATGGGAATCGAGGGGCCGCTGCCAGAAGAGGAGGATGAGGAGAGGATGATGACTCTGGGTACGTTTTGCATGGTAGAACTGCTCTGACTGAACGGGGCTAATTGGTGCTAGATGAAATTATGGCCGAGGAGGTTGCCATGAGCGAGGAACAGGAGTTGGAAGCTTTATTGCAGAGTATGGGATCTGAAGACCAGGTTGCTATGCGTGACGACGTGCCTCCGGGCGAGATGGACACGCTCTTCGGAGATCGTACCAGCGCTCAGATGCCGCAGTGCCAGCAATCACTCTACGGCAGCGATGACGATGAGTACGACGACATCTTTATGAACGTCATTGAGGAAGAGAGGCGTATTTCAAGTCAGCAACAGATGTCTGGAACTCAGGAGGATGAGGAGATGATGGATTTGAGTTAGGGTTGGGAGGACTGTATGATTGTCGACTGTTGTGATGCACATACTCCGGTTTAGCGTAGGCGTTAGGAGGTCGGTGTACTTCGTTCTGACATGGTACGAAGGATAGCCAGATCATGATCCTACCGGGTGGTTGGGATCGAATCACAGGGATATGTCAGATGTTTGGTATTTGAGCATTGTCATTGCGTCGGACAGCCTGCTTCTGGCACCCCATCAAGACCACCAAAAGCTTCTTGCGCTGCAGCCATATCTCCAACCAGATCCGGCGGTGGTGAGCCAGCAGCTTGCATCTGTAAGGCATGAGTTAGTCTATGATCAAGGATAATGTACCGAATCCGACGAACCTTCTGCATCCTCTCTACTATGTAATCTCTGTCCGCCACATTCTCGTCCTTATAAGTCTTCGTCTCGAACCTCTTCACAATCTCACTAACGTACACCTGTTGTTCCTTATACCGCTTCAAGTCCGCCGCGTCGACAGTTGCAGCATTCTGCTCCATCCAGCCTGGAAACTTATCATTCAGCTCCTTCATCGGCTCATACAGAATCTCCTTATTGGTTAACTGCTCCATCATGCCCAGCAACATCTTCGAGAACTCCTCCTCACCACCCTCGCCATCCAGTCCCCCAGATTCCATAGCCTTCATCATCTGCGCCAGGATATCATCGGTGTTATCAGACGCCGCGGCAGCGGTCGCCTGATCCCCGCTATTTTGCATGCGCTCCATCGTCTTCTTGATCGTTTCCTGGAATGACTCATCCGGCGCATTGGAGCTTGACTCCGGTTTTCTGGGACCCTCCCGTCTTGAAGGCTCCTTCGCGCTAGATGGTCCAGCAGTGCTTGGGCCGGCAGCCGTGTCCAGTGCTGCGACTCCACCAAGCTCCTTGAGCATTTGCGTGAGCTGCGACTGCATGTCTGGAGAGGTTTCGAGCTCGCCCATCAGCTCAGCCATGCCGGCTTGAAGCTGTTTCGCGAACTCGTCATCGGTGATGCCGTCAGCGATGGGACCCGAGGGTGCGGCGGCGGGGTTCGAGGACGCTGGTGCAACTTCTGGTTTGCTGGGTGCAAATTCATCGAGCATATCTACAACGGTCAGCAATGGCTCTTGTGTACGGAAGTTTATTTGAGGAAGTCCAACCATCCAAGTCATCTAAATCATCTTCATCTGGGTCTGGGAAGGCATCATGAGATGACGTAGCTTCTTCGTTCAGCGATTTTGATGCGTTCTGTATAGCCTTGCCGGAAGCTGCAGCAAGGCCCTCAAGGTCTCCAGGCTTTGTTTCCATAGTAAATCCTTGTTTGTTGTCCAGCTGGAAAGTTGTGCTTCGCTGGCAGCTGGGAATAGCTTGTGACGAGCAGGACGGCTCTAGCAGCAAACGTCTTGCGGGGTTGTCGATATCAGGGTCCCTAGAGGTACTGTAATCACGGGGTGGCGATTGTTCCATGTACTGTACGTATTTTCACGAGATGATGAAATGTGAGAGTACGAGAGCGGAGGTGTCCTGATCAAATAGTGGTGGGCAGTGTGCGAAGCAAGTAGTAAACATCGGATTTCCCATCCCAACAAGACCGAGGCGCTCTCAACCCGTTGCCGACCTTGACCAGATGCGTGTTTCGCGACCGCGACTTTGCCATTGCAACATCTAGATCACTACCCCACCTCACCTCCTCGGCCCTATCCCTTCACCTCGACCGAAGTGTGGTAACCGCCGTCTGTGATCTTTCCTACGTGAGTGCAAGACTTGAAGTCAACCTGGGGTATAAGCGGGTGAATTTGAGTTGTCGTCGTTCACTTCTTTGAAGAGGTACTTTAAAAGCGATCCTGCCAGCCCTGGCCGCCCATTCCTTTCCTCCAATCCAACAACTCTTCCACGTCAACCGCAGATCTACAACACGAGAACAACGATGGCGCTGTGCCAGAACAGACTGCAAGAGGAGCGCAAGCAGTGGAGAAAAGATCATCCCTTTGGATTCTACGCAAAGCCTCAGCGCAATGCGGCGGGCGTTCTCGATCTGAAGGTTTGGGAATGCGGCATACCAGGCAAGGAGAAGACGCTTTGGGAGGGAGGCCTGTTCAAACTCAACGTCGTCTTTCCTGATGGTTGGCTCTTACGCTCTCCGTTCTCCTCACCAGAAGCTAACTGCAGCACAGAATACCCTACAAAGCCTCCAAAGTGTACACAGCAGCAGCCCCCGTGAACATCCTCGCGACGGTACTGACCCGGGCACAGGCAAATTCACCCCCCCTCTCTTTCATCCAAACGTCTATCCCTCTGGTACCGTGTGCCTTTCGATATTAAATGAAGAGGAAGGCTGGAAGCCCGCGATCACCATCAAGCAAATCCTACTCGGCGTACAAGACTTGCTCAACGACCCCAACCCAGAATCGCCTGCTCAAGCCGACGCCTACAACCTGTTCAAAAAGGACCGTGTCGGATACGAGACCAAGATCAAGAAGATCGTGAGGGACAACCCAGCACCGTGAGCGATTGAGATGGAAGATTCTGCAAGTCGAGGGCATCTTTTCGTGGTGACGGTGGAGTCGAGTGGGCATGGGCGTTACCTAGGGCCGGCTTTGACATGGGGACTTATTGTGGGTGTGATTGTGTACTTGCATATGGCTTGGGCATGGATTCAACGATATGCGACAAATCAATCATGGAGTGGGACGAGAAGAGAAAAATCTGCCACTGAGCTTCTTGTTCCAGGCTATTCGCAACGGTGAATGCGTTGGCTGTGTGACTGCTCGATCACAAGGAAGCCCTTGCCTTGTTTCTCGCTACTACAGTATGTACATAGTACAGTACTGCCTTTCTATTGTCCCACGCCGCACGCGTAGAAAAGTATATAGAGATATGCCTCTCATACAATACACCCCCCAAGATATTGCTCTGGGCCTATTTCGTGAGTTTTGTAATGGTACTGTACAGTACAGTAACAGACCCTTAGGAGTGGGTGGAGTGAACCAGACGAATCTGTCTTATCAGAAGGGCCTGCGGCTTTATCGATTGTCAGGTTCGGATTCTGCCACTGTACTTAGCAAGCACTTTAAGGTTCCGAGAATCGGCCCAAAAAGATTTGACCCCACCATCTACTATTTTGGGAGTCATAAGTATTTACTCTCTACAACCAGCCCAATTCCCTACAACAACAACAACAACAAAAACTGTAAAGGTCTTCCAGAGGCTCCCGATCTTCTCGTTCGAGCTTCCTAGCCCTCTGCCGTTTCTTACAGCTTAACTACTGTGCCGGAACTGGTTCTCACTACAACCTCCCCACCATCTCATCAACAGCACTTCCGAGATGTGCGGAATCTTGGGATGTCATGGCTTGCCCGATGCGAAGGCATTCAAGCCCACGGCATTGAAGATGATGAAGCAATGTCGCCATCGCGGTCCAGATTGGTCAGGAAGCTACCTTGCCAACAACACAAGTAAGAGGCGGGAATCGCTTCTGGTCGGGGACATGGCTGACACTTACCAGTTCTGGCCCACGAGCGTCTCAGTATCGTTGGTGTCGACAGTGGAGCGCAGCCTCTCACCAACCAAGACGAGAGCATTGCCCTGGCAGTCAATGGCGAGATCTACAATCACAGAGTCATCCGAAAGACCCTCATAACCCCGTATCATTTCGAGACTCACTCCGATTGCGAGGTCATAATTCCTTTGGTACGAGAAAGACAGACCTGTTGGGCTCGGCGAGTATGCGCTGACAACTCCTAGTACATGGAGTATGATATCGATGCACCGAAGCACCTTGATGGAATGTTCTCCTTCGTCCTTTTCGACAAGGCCCAAAACCGAACCATTGCCGCCCGCGACCCTATTGGAATCACGAGTCTGTATCAGGGATGGTCGAGCAAGATGCCAGGCGCGGTCTTCTTTGCTTCTGAGTTGAAGTGTCTGCATGCAGTCTGCGACAAGATTATCGCTTTCCCCCCAGGACATGTATATGATTCGAAGACCGACAAGACGACTAGATACTTTGAGCCTTCATGGTGGGATTCCTCTAAGGTTCCTTCGACGCCCCTCGATCTGAAGCTGCTGCGGGAGACGTTTGAAAAATCTGTACGCAAGCGCATGATGGCGGAGGTGCCGTATGGCGTTTTGCTTTCCGGAGGCCTTGACTCGAGCTTGGTGGCTTCTATTGCGCAGCGAGAAAACTTGCGCTTGAAGGAGGCAGCTCTGAAGAACCTTGAGGCCAGTGGAGACGCCGGAGAAGACCCAGACAAAGGAGAAGGTTGGTTGGTATTGACGATGAAGATAAGCTCTCAACCGTCACGTATCTGCCACAGCTTAACTCTTTCTCTATCGGTCTTCCCGGTGCTCCAGATAGCAAAGCTGCAAAGGAGGTCGCAAAGTTTCTAGGAACCAAGCACCACGACATGACTTTCACCATTGAGGAGGGCTTGAACGCTTTGACCGACGTCGTCTATCACTTGGAGACATTTGATGTGACTACTATCCGCGCTTCAACCCCGATGTTTTTGCTTTCGAGGAAAATCAAGGCAATGGGTGTGAAGATGGTTTTGAGTGGCGAGGGTAGTGACGAGGAGTTCGGTGGATACCTGTACTTCCATGCTGCACCTGACAAGGCGGCATTCCACGAGGAAACTGTCCGCAGGGTCAAGAATTTGCACCTGTGGGATTGCATGAGAGCTAACAAGTCAACCATGGCTTGGGGTGTTGAGGCTCGAGTTCCGTTCTTGGACAAGGAGGTAAGGAATATCCGAAATACCATGAGGTCCTTCCCCACTAACCCGTGAACAGTTCCTGGAAGTTGCCATGAACATTGATCCTGCGGAAAAGATGATCACCAAGGGCAGAATTGAGAAGTACATCATGCGAAAGGCTTTCGATACCACGGATGAGCCAGGTGTGAAGCCATACCTGCCAGACCACATTCTGTGGAGACAAAAGGAGCAATTCAGTGACGGAGTTGGCTACGGATGGATCGATGCTCTGAAGGACCAAGCCGAGCTCCACGTCACCGATGAGATGATGAAGAACCCAAAGCCAGAATGGGGCGCTGATATTCCAGACAGCAAGGAAGCGTGAGTGCCGACTCTTGCCACGGCTTTCACTGCAAGACTGACAGAACATTAGATACTGGTACCGTACGATGTTCGATGAGCACTTCCCTCCTCACTGCGCAGACACTGTCATGCGCTGGACACCCACATGGTCCAAGCAGACCGATCCAAGTGGAAGGTAAGGAAGAAAATGCGTGCTTCCCCTCGAGAATTGGATGCTAATGAAGAAATAACAGAGCGATTGCCACCCACAACCAGAAGTACGACACAACTAAAGAATAATCATCGCCCAAGTTCGCTAGAGTGGACAGGTCGATTTCGTCGCATCGTTGAGGGCATTTTTCAGAGAGTTTCCTGATACCTATGGACTGGGCGCTTTGTTTTCGATGCGGCCGGCGTTACATAGTTTCTAGATCATTGAGTAGCAGCGACTGCAATAATAGAGGTCTGGCTGTCTTTATGACGAGGCTATGTGGTATAAATCTTTAAAGTGGTTGCATTCGTGATCAGTTTTTACATATCACTCGAAGGTGTCATTCTTGAAGTCTGAGCCTTGGCTCCTTAGTCTGAAATGGGCCAATCAAAGCGGCGACGCTGGGCCTGTAGTGTCTCGCGGGAAAACCCGCTACTTTTCCGCGCTCCACCAGGTCTACACTTTCGAGGTCCCGCATATCTGGTCTTCCACAGAACATCTTCAACCGCCCTCTCTCCACGTCAGTTGCATCTTTCCCAACTCATCCATCCTCTCACAAAACCGCAAACATGTCTGTTCCAGCATTCCAAGACATCTCCAAGGCCTCGAACGACGTAAGTGCCTTCTGAAACTCAACTATGCAGAGCTGCTTCTCTTTCGAAAGATTCGCATTCTCAATGATGCTTTCCTACCTTCTGGGAGTCGCGAGAAGTAGAAGATTCAACTAACCTTCTTGCAGCTTCTCAACAAGGATTTCTACCACCTGTCCGCTACTACCTTCGAGCTTAAGAGCTCTACCCCATCCAATGTCGCATTCAAGGTGACCGGAAAGTCTTCACACGATGGAGCAAACAGCGGAAACGTATGGATCCCTGTCGACGAAAACGACGGACATTGTGCGGACACTGACCGGTATTTAGTTGGAGGCCAAGTTCGTTGACAAGCCAAACGGTAAATATACTAGACAATCTTCCAAGAAATCTTTTCAGAGACTCATCATAATGTCGAACCAAAGCTTTAATCCTGTTGGGTTTGTGGTGCAATTGTGTCCCGGAGCACAGACGCTAATGCTTTTCTATCACCGCGCAGGCCTTACCCTCACTCAATCGTGGAACACCGTCAACGCTCTTGACACCAAGCTTGAGCTCAACGATTTCATTGCTAAGGGTCTTAAGGCTGAGGTCTTGGGCAACTTCCTTCCTGCCACCCAAAACAAGGGTCTGAAGGCCAACCTTCACTTCGCGCAAGCCAACTTCCACGGGCGTGCTTTCTTCGATCTCCTCAAGGGCCCAACTGCTACCGTCGACGCTGTGATCGGGCAGGATGGCTTCTTGGCAGGTGCCTCTGCTGGATACGATGTTCAGAAGGCTTCTGTCACTTCTTACTCTGCTGCTGTTGGATACTCGGCCCCTACATACTCTGCCTCCATTACTGCTGCCAGCAACCTGAGCGTCTTCCAAGCAGCCTATTACCACAAGGTCAATGCCGCTGTTGAGGCCGGTGCCAAGGCGACCTGGGACTCCAAGAGCGGAAATACAGTCGGTCTTGAGGTCGCCAGCAAGTACCGTATCGATCCTGTCTCGTTCACGAAGGTAAGGAACAAGATGCTCCAGCTTTTAAGAGTAAGGCGCCTACTAATACCCAAAATATAGGCCAAGATCAACGACCGTGGTATCGCTGCTTTCTCCTACAACGTTTTGCTCCGTCAAGGTGTCGTTCTCGGCCTCGGTGCCTCTGTCGATACCCAAAAGCTGGATCAAGCTACGCACAAGATCGGTACCTCCTTTACCTTCAACGCATAAATTCTATGACGGTTAGACTGGCCATTTGTACCATAGACGAGAGCGAGACGGGTGTTCCCTCAGCGAAATTTGCGTAGCGTCTTTGCGTTGAACGGACGGATTGACTGTGTATAAAATTGAACTAAGAAGATACCACCGCCGCATCTACTTTTCTCTCAAGAATTGAGATACTGCAACGCTGCACTATAGTTCACGGCTTCTCCAAAGTGGAAGGTCGGTATTCATCTGTTCCAACACGACTAAAGTTTTGTGCCTGAATGATACAGTACTTTTGACAAGTTGCAAACCAATCACCGAGAGAATCACTTCCAAGTAATGCCTGTGCACAAAACTCGGGTCATGGAAAAGAAGAGTCTCATCGTACATATGAGCATGGCGTGCTCTATTATGTTCGCTTTTTCCGATGGAGGAAATTAAGAGCAGCGGTGAAAGCCCCAGCTGAGTTCTCCAAGTGGACTCTCTACACAAGAGAAAAGCTCTTGAGTCCTCCGGGAACTTTCGAAGCCCCTCCAGTGATTTCAGACATATCGCGAAAGCGTATCCACGATCCTATCCGTAAAACTACGTACCCAAGACCGAAGTTGTAGCCACAAAGCGTAAACGACGCACCTGATCAAAGTCGTCATCTCTCACTCTTCCCATTCCTAGTCATCTTCTCATAGACGAAACCAGGCACCAAGATGCCCACACTCAGTATAGCCGAGATGAACAAGAAGTTGGCCAGCGTGCTCGTCGGCAGCTCCTCCGGAATTTGTCGGTCCTCTGTCACCTTCCTCTGCTGCCACCTCCGGCTCTGTTTCTCCTGCGTCCTGTGATGACCCTCGCGGTCGAAATGCGGCACGTCGTTCATTTCATCATGGCCCCACGCTTTTTGGCCCGGACCCATGCCTGGCTCCCCCATTGTCGCTGATTCGGCGTAACTGTCGTGCGCTTCCTTGCGCTTTGCCGCATGCTCGCCCCAACCGCCGGATCTGTAGAAGGACGGCGGCGGTCCGCGGAACTGCGTTCGGCGTCTGCTGAGACCGCTTGCCGGGCGGCCCCCTGCGGGACCGGAGGAATGATAGGAGCCATGAGGACGATGGTGAGAATGTGAAGAGCGGGAATGGGAGGAAGCTTGCAGGTCGAGCGTGCGGTCGTATTCTTGACGTTTGGCGGGGGTGCCCAGTGTGGCGTAGGCGTCGGAAATGGCGACGAAGCGTCCGCTTGCTCCTGGGTCGTCTGGGTTACGGTCTGGATGGTGAGTTTTGGAGAGACTGTAGAAGGATCTGTGTTGTGTTAAAAGAAAATTGTTTGGTAGATGTAAGGGTAGAAGAGAACATACTTCTTCACCTCCGCCGGCGTGGCATTTGGGGATACCTGTAACGTCTCATAGTGATTGTTTCTAGCAGCACTTGAGTGAAAGAGCCTCTGGAGGCGCGTTGCGCGAGGGAAGATAAAGGAGCGGAGTGGCATTCCTCATCACGAAAGAGCTTGCCCCAAGATCTCACAGAATTGAGGGCATGAAGATGCTCGAATTGCCTGTTGTCGTTGAAGCTTGACTTCCAGCGAGGTGACGGCATGATCACCATCCTGACCAGAAGTAGCGTCTTTCGGAAATCACTTTACCGGATCGGTGCAGGCCTTCGACGCCCCGCTATCCCACCACGAGATTTCTGATCCCGTACACACTGTCTCCCAATCCTACGAGGGCATCGTTACAATTTCTACATTACTGCGAACGCAGTAGGAACATCTATTTGTCGAACTGGACACGCCTGGGCTTGGCCCTGCAAGAAATCATGGCGTCACAAGCTGCTGATGCTCTGGCAAACCTGAAAGGTGGGGGATTCCCGACTGCCCAACTCGAGCTGCCCTGACAACTGGCCCAGTGAAGGACTCAGAAGCAACCAAAGCATCTGCTTCTGCGGCGAAAGCCAACGGCAATGGCCAAGTTCCTGAGGCTGACGATTCTGACGACGAGGAGGACGAGAAGGCAGGAGAGGAGGGCGGGGTAGAAGGAGGTGCAAAGAAGAAGCGCAAGAGGAAGAGGAAGCCGAAGAAGGCCGGTGGCGCTGGCGCCGCTCCAACCAAACAATCAGAACCTCCCCGGGTGTTGCTTTCGAAACTGTTCCCAAATGGGGTGTATCCTGTGGGCGAAGAGGTCGAGTACAGGGATGAGAATCTATACCGGACGACGGACGAAGAGAAGAGGCATCTAGACCGCATGAACAACGACTTTTTGCAGGAATACAGACAAGGTGCTGAGATCCATCGACAGGTTCGACAGTATGCTGCCCGGAACATCAAGCCGGGACAGTCCCTGACAGAAATTGCGGAGGGTATTGAGGACAGCGTCAGGGCTTTGTCTGGCCATCCAGGCTTGGAAGAGGGTGACAACATCAGGGGCGGCATTGCGTTTCCTACCGGCGTCAACCTGGACCAAATTGCAGCGCATTACAGCCCTAACGCTGGCAACAAAACTATCCTCAGTAAACACAATGTCATGAAGGTCGATTTCGGCGTTCATATCAATGGCAGAATCGTGGATAGTGCGTTCACCATGTCATTTGATCCTATGTATGACAACCTGCTCGAGGCCGTCAAGCAAGGCACCAACACCGGGATCAGAGAAGCTGGTATCGATGCCCGATTGGGCGAAATCGGAACGGCCATACAGGAAACCATGGAGAGTTACGAGGTCGAGATCAATGGCGAGACCTTCCCTGTCAAGTGTATCCGCAATCTGAATGGACATGACATCCGGCAATGGCAAATACATGGTGGAAAGAGCGTGCCAATTGTCAAGAGTAACGACCAGACAAAAATGGAAGAGGGCGAAGTGTTTGCTATTGAAACATTCGGTAGTACCGGAAACGGATATGTCAGAGATGATGTAAGTATTCCACCAACATCATTGGAGGTATCTGCTAATCCTAACAGCTCGAATGCTCCCATTATGCCAAGAAAACAGATGCTCCCAAGAATGTTCCTTTGCGGGTAGAATCTGCTAAGAAACTTCTGAACGTCATCAACAAAAACTTCGGCACTTTACCATTCTGCCGAAGATATCTGGATCGCTTGGGTCAAGAAAAGTATTTGCTTGGAGTAAGACATTGTTGCAATTTGGGGGACGACGTGACTGACGTGAAGCAGTTGAACAACCTTGTGTCGAGCGGCATTGTGGAATCGTATCCTCCATTGGTCGACAAGAAGGGATCATACACAGCTCAATTCGAACACGTAAGCAGACAAGCATACTTCTCCTGCCTGCTGCTGATCGCTAATCGCAATAGACAATTGTGCTCCGACCAACCGTGAAGGAGGTAATCAGCCGAGGCGACGACTACTAGGAAAGTTCAAAGGGCCTCGATAGGTCTAAACCGATCTGATGACCGATATGACATAGTTCTTGATCGCAAATAAAGTACATCATCGAGCTCGTCCACGCAATACGGAATAAAAGTCATGATTTTTGAATTTTCTCTCAGGTCAAGTTATGGTCTTTCCGCCATCTTTTAGTTAAGCTCGGGTGCAAGGGCAAAAAGCATTAGCTGTGCGATACAGTTTGCAACGTCGTATCTCCTTTTCCTCACATCACAGATCAAGTGCTGATCTTTTCGCCATCTTGTAGTGAAGCTCGGGTGCCAAACCGAAATGCGTTGGCGGTGCGGTATGGCTTGCATTGGCTGCGCGATACAGTTTTGAGCCATTTCATCAGTCCTGATTCCCCTCGCTTAAAAGTTTCGCAAGCGAGATGAAATCCGAAGTTTCTTGTCGGGCATCGGCGTTCCCTCCGCGTCGACCTTAACAACACTCAGCGTGATAAAAGGCAAAACATCAGGATTTTCGAATCTCTAGCCAGTCGCATCTTTGGCTTGCCCCGCCCTTGCCCTGGTACCCAGCCATACAGAAACACAGGTACTGTAATTTTACCATACGGCTATGTTGGAGCCGCTTCGCACATTTCGAATCTAGCCCTGGACCGGGCTACGAAGCTACCCATCCCGCCATTTACATTGTTAGTTTCTCAGGAGCAGCGAGGTGGGAGAAAGGAAAATAAGAGGGAGATCGACACCCGTCGGTGAGAGAGGTAGGTGACGGACGACGATCAAGGGCAGCGAGACCACCACCCGGTCAGAGAGCCAGTTCGTGATGCGTACAAAGCATGATCACCGACCACCACGCACGCCCTGCCGCCCAGCCGCCCAATGTCCGAATCCGGGGACTTCTCTTGAGTTTGGTTCATAATCACCGCCATTTGCCGATGCTCCGTGCCATGCAAGTCCGTACTTTGTATGTACACAGTCTATCGGTTAAGTATTATTCCTGGTCAAGCAGGGATAATTTGGTCTTAGCTCAATCAGGTAATAACCCAACTTTCGGTGAGATTCCACGAAATACGACAAAATTGAGAAAATTAGAGATACGGGCAAAACTTTGTATTATTTTCAAATTCTTCACGCAACCCAACGCAACGCAACACAATGGCTTCAGCTTCTACTTCAGCTTCTAAACGTTTAAAAGCCTTTGATTTAACTCGAGGTCAGCGACCTGATATTAGCTTGCTTTATTTAATCGGTGTCAAGTTGTTATTGACGCCGAAGATAGATATACAGAATATTAAAATTTTTATATTATAATCCGAAAGCAGTTCTCAAACTTCGTATTCTTCGTAATTTGAATACGTATGCCTTGTAAAAGTTAACTTCGTCATTGCATGGAATACTACTTAAATAGGTCAAGTCTTGTCTCCACACCCCCACTGTTTTTAACCAGGAATAATACTTAACCGATAGACTGTGTACAGTACAGCACAGTAACTAAGGCTGTCCGTTGATAGTTTTGGGGGGGAGGGGGGCGGGAGCAGGAGTTTATTTTCTAGCTTACCGTTGCTTTGCTTTACTGTCGCCAATCGATATTCTTCTACCCATGTCCACTCACAGCGAGCGGGATTTTATCTGCTTAGCCAGGCACAGCAGCAGCTGAGTTTTCTGATACTGCATACCATCGTAAAAAGTGAAATTAGACGAAAGAAGCGACGACGGGGTGGGGGGGGGGGGCCGCCCACCGAGAAGAAAAAGAAAAAGAAACCAAGAGAAGAGAGGAGAAAAACGACGACGACAAGGAAGGGAGGGAGGGAGGGATGGAGCAAAAGAGACGCAGAGGGAAGCGAGCAGCAGAAGAACACACACACACACACACACACACACACACATTCATACATTCATACACTCAAGAGCAAAAAAAGCAAGCACGAAAAACATCAACAGAAGGACTTCGACCCTATGCCGTGATTCCCCCCCCCTCTCCTCGCTCGTCTCCCTCGGCTTTGGGCCTTCAACCGCCCTGTACTGTACTGTACTGTAGAACGAAATCTCTCCCTCCCTCTCTTCCTCTCTCCCTCTCCCTCTCTCTCTCCCTTTCTCTCCCCCTCTCCCGCTCAACCGCTTCCATTTCCGCAAGCATAGCACGCGAACGAACAACACGCCAAGCGCGAATAATTTTCGTTTTGTTTTCCGGTGGGGGCAGTCGCTCAGTCGCTCGCTTGCTCGCTCGCTTGCTGGCTGGTCTGGGCTGGACTGGACTGGGCTGGATTGGACGGATGATCAGAGCCCTATCTGAATTGAGTTTTTACTTTTCTTTTCCTTTTGTTTTTGGTTTTTTGGTTTTTTGCATTTTCTTTCTGTAGGGTAGGGTGCGATGTACGATGTACTGTACGATGTATACTGTACGATGTACTGTACGATGTGCATCGTATGTATGTACTGTAAACGGTATACTGTACATGGTAGATGTATTGTATTGTATTGTATTGTTTTGTATTTTACAGTTTCAATGTATGTATGTATGTATGTATGTAGGTGTATACAGTTTGTATGTCTCCTACAGTACAGTACAGGACAGTACAGGACAGCGCAGGACAGGACAGGACAGGACAGGACAGGACAGGACAGGACAGGAATTAACCTACTGTACCTAGGTATGTACTGTATGTACTGTATGTACTGTATGTATTGTATGTACTGTATGTACTGTACAGTAAGTAATGTAAGGCTGGCTGGCTTTCGCGCGGCTCTCCTGTACAGTACAGTACAGTACCGTACATAGTGTTCTGATCGGATTTCTCGGAGCGAGGAGAAATTCCACGGTGCTGTGCTGTGCTGTCTGTACATACTGTACCGCACAATACCGCACAGTACTGCGGGACGAAATCGCGGCGAAGCAGAAGTAATGAACGCAGGAGCGGAGGGGAGACACGAAGTGATGTGAAGTTTTTGCATTGGTGATCCATCCATGCTGCGTGTGCTTCTGCTCGCTCGCAGCAGTCCATCACTCGACACGGTGTTTTTTCTACTCTGTACAACTAAATATATCGCTCAGACTGCGCTCTCCCCGCTGCCCACGTTCCGGGGCGCAGGTAATAGCCGCCATATTCACAGGAATCTCTCTCTTCTCTCCCCCAGGACCTCCTCTTCCGCGTCGCACAATCTCGTTTCTGTCTCCCCACTCCCACCCCACGAAGAATTATATACAGGCCCGAAGCGAAAGCATATCCCAGTAGCGCCAGTCCACTTTTAATCTTGCCCATTTTCGACTGGCTTCTATGCCAGCCATTCTAGCCTGGGCTAACTCTCTCCCAAGCACTCAAGTGAAGGAAAAGAAAAATAAACAGTCGACCAAATTTGGTTCTTAGAAGATAGAAAAAATATTATCAGATTGGTCCAAGACCAAGATACAAGAAAAGTGAAGGAATAAAAAAAAGGAAAAAATCATGCTAAAGAGTGTATGGAGCGAGCTGGTTAGTGAGCGTGGGGTATCTATCTTCTGACTCCAGTCAGAACGCAAGAAATAACAGATACAGGCCGTGAGAATTCGTCAGCGCGTGTGGTGATGAAACGTGAGAAGAAAAGCTGCAGCTCGCGTAAAGAAACACAAGAAAAACAGAGTCGCTATCGTTATGGTTGCGTTCATGGGAGAAGGGGATGTCTAAGAACGCCCTAATCCGACGGGAAATTTATCGGCGATGTATTTGAAAAGCTTCGCCTTCTTGGTGGGGGTACGCTGCAGCTGGGCCGCCACCTGGACCATGGGACCGACAATGTCCTCGTCGCCGAGTTGAGGGAATTTGCCCTCGGAGCGCGGGTCGTTGAGGGAGGGGATCTTGGTCATAATGTTGGGGCCACTGCCGTCCCCGAGGGTGCTGTGCTTCAGAGTCAAGAAGGCGTCGCTGCCGTTCTCGACCGTGTTGGTAATGGTGATTTCGTTGTTCCGGCGCCAAGTCGCATCGATTTCAAGCCATTTGAGCTCGGTCAGGTTGTGGGTCTTGGAGGTCACACCATAATGCTCGCCGGTGCGCACCAGATGCTTGGTGTAGTTGCATCGAGCCAAGTCCCAGTCGGCACGCAGTTGGCGACAGGCCACGAGGTCGAATACCTCGGGGATGTAAGGCTCGGGGTAGATGGTGAAGTTGGCGTGACCGAGCTTGTTGGCCCATTCGTCATTCGGGTCAGCGATGAGAATGGGCGGGATCTCGGAGGAGGGGATGAGATAGCCGGAACGAGGGAGGGGGCTGCGTTGAAAGGACGAGTTGGACGGTTGGGTGCTGAGGGGAGGGGAGGGCATGCCCGGTAGTTGTGGTGCGATGCCATCGATCGGGGATATGTTTCCAGAGAATGAATCGCTGGCCTCGGCCACGGAGGGCGATTGCAGGGGCGATTGCATGGATACGGGCTTCGTGTTGGCAAAGACGTCCATCATCCGAGGGGGAAGGAGTGGCGTGGTTGCGAGAACCTCAGCGTGGTCCACGCTGCATCGATTCGCGCGTTCGATGTCGATGGGAGCGACGGCGGGCTTGTCCTCTCGCTCGTTGAACACGCTCGACGCGGGCGTCAGGGGCATTTGTGGCTCGACTGGATGTTCGACGCACTGTCGCGTCGAGTTGGAGATAGATGATGAGCGGCTGGATGCGACATGTGAGGTTGCACTCCCCCTTCGGGCCTCCGAGTTGATGGATGCAGCGCCCGACGCCTTCACCAATTTCCAATTGCGCGAGAAGGAAGGGAACCTCGTCCCAAATCGCGTCGCCAGGCCACCCAGCGGGGACTCGCCTCCTCTGCGCTTCTTGTTCCGTGGACTGGTCGATAGTTCCCCATCGCTGAAGAAGCCATCGGCGAGGTCGTAGTCCAGCTCGGGTCGGGTGGAAAACTGCACAGAGCTCTGGGCCATGGTCGACTCGCGATGCAGGCATTGCGGGTCATCGCCTGGAAGGACGGGTTAGCTGTGATGCCTCCATGATGCGTGGTGGCCCGCCCGACGATGGGTCCGCACTTACACACACTGATCGTAGAGGTCACTGGCATCGTCGAACATGTCGAAATCATCGTCTCTCTCGTGGGGCTCCTCCTGGACGTCGGGCAGTGATCGCTTCGTCTTGTTCCCACAGAACGTGGGAGAGCAAGGCGAGGACTCGATGGACGACGAGGAGCTCGGATACCGAAAGTGCCCGCGCGTCCAAGATGTTGGGGTTGTGGGGGAGTGGATCTCGGATGTGGATGAAGTTGGGGCGTAGCAAGACGCCGACCACAGGTCCATGTCCGAATCCGACATGCTCTCTCTCTTCCTACGTTCCTCCACCAGGAGCGGAAGAAGAAGCGGCTTCAGCTTGGGTGACATGGTTGCTCAGGTTTGGGGGGGGGGGGGTGTTGTAAATGGGTGCTGGTCTTGAAGTGTGTCGAGGTGAGGCGGCTGGTCGCATGCTTATGATAACGACATCGTGAGTCCTAGTATGTACGTGGGCGTGGGCGTCGTGTGCTTGGTTGGTACTCGAGCTGATTCATGCGCCGCCGTGCTCACGGTCTGCTGGAGAGGTCGAACGATGGGTGATCGGTGCAGGGCAGGTAGGCAGTCCGTCGAACGGGCGCCGGTTTGTTGAGGTGACGCTCCGAGGACCTCTGTTTGTTGACTTGACGTGACGGCCAACCCTTCTCGCCGTGTGGGCTGGGCTCGCCTCGCCGCGGGTTTTGTTTTGATCGCTTAGTGGCGCGGATGGCACCACAACGGGGGACGAATCGCAGTGGAAGCTGGCTCGGGGCGACGTGAGGGCGAATGCGACGTGATAGCTGAGGGACGACAGGAAGGAGGAGGAGAAGGGTTCGAAGTGACGAACAAGAGCAGCTTCAGCAGCGGCGGGCTGGGGCGGGGGGGACCGACGCTGGTTTTGTGTTGTGTTGTGTTCCCCGGGCCACGGCAGTCCTGGCTGGTCCTGGTCCCGTTTGACGTGTGAAGGGTGAAGGGTGACGGGTGAAGGGTGCAGGTTGAAGGTTGAAGGTAGAAGGTTGAAGGCCGGGAGAACTCTCGCTCTCCCTCTCTCCCTCTCTCTGAGCTTCCCCCAGCCCCGTAGTGTCTGAGTGTCTGGGGGCAAGGAAGCCAGGGCGCGAGCCCTGTCAAAGGTGACGACCGGCCCCAAGCCCTGCAAGCGCCGCTGGGGGCTTTCGTCGGCGGAGGCCCCAGGCTCTTCGGGAAGCCTATTCTGACTTTGGAGGAAAAGTCAATGGTTCGACAGGACGGTATGTACTACTGTGACACTGCGCAGTCGCGGCTCCATAGGAGAGGCCTAGGCCGGCTCTGCTCGCTGCCCAGGCGCCAAAGTGCAGAAGCATGGCCTCCTCACAACACCGACAGCACTGTACTGTACAAAGTGTACATACTGTACTGTACCATACTGTATTGTGCAGTCATGCTTGCGCAAGCAGGCCTCTTGGATTCTTGCCTCTTGGACTCTTGCCTCTTGGACTCTTGCCTCTTGGACTCTTGCCTCTTGGACTCTTGCCTCTTGGACTCTTGCCTCTTGGATTTTTGCCTCTTGGATTCTTGCCCGCATGGGGAACTGCATAACCAGGGCCTCGAGGGAAAATCCAAGAAGCAGCAAAGACAACGAACGACCTGACAGAGGGACTATGTGTACAGCAACTACGCTACGGTACGGTACGGTACTGCACATACAGTACTGTACATAGAGGCCTGCCCGTCGACCCGGTTGACATCCGCGCCCTTTGCGGGTTCCGCTGGAATGCATCGTCGCCCTAGCGCCTCCAGCCGTCGTGCCGGCGCACCAGAGGCCAGGGAGGGGAAAAGGAGGGAGGAGACTGGACTGGACTGTACCGTACCGCACGGAGAGTCGTCGTGGAGTCGACGGTCGTTGAGTCAGTCGACTACAGAAACTTCCACAATTCACGGTGCTCTCCCTACGGCACTGTACGGGACAGTCGATACGGGACAGGAGCACAGGTACTTCTTCTTCTTCCTCTTCTCCTCCCGGGGACCCGATCAAGATTAAACGCAAGGGCCCAGGGCAGGCCACGTCGTCGCACAAGATCATTCAAGATACTGAGCCTACTTCACTTACCGTCTCACTGTCGTACCGGCTCCGGTGTAGGTTTGAGACACTCGCCGGGTACCTGCACCATCCGGACTGTACATGCTGTACAGGACGGACAACTGAGGACCCGAATCGGCCCCAATGGTGAGTGGCCTGTCATCCCCGACGACCAGCGTCCAGGTATGTACACATACTGTACAGGACTGTATGCACGTACCGTACAGTTCTGTGCAGAAATGTCAGGATTGAAGCCTTGATGCCTCGCGACTCATCACATCTCACTGGCAGTATCGTCGGGACAGTTGAGGAGCCAAAGGAACATGAGGAGATGCGGCCACCCCTGAAAGCCACGGCGGCGTGGCCTGCTTGGATGGATCCACCGCGGACGGTCAGACCCTCACCGGTTGCCCGGTCAGCGGCAGCCAAGGCGCAATGATTGATGACAATACTGCATGTATCTGTGTACAGTACCGTACTTACAGTACTTACTGTATTGACCCAGATTCGATCGTGGAACATGGTGACATGGGGTGCCGGCCCTGGGGTCCTGGGGACAACAAACCCTCATACCTGGCGAGTACGAAAACCAATTCCGCCGGCCGCCCGGCCTGGCCATCCAAGTTCGCGGGGACCCGCCGCGTTCCTGGTCTGGGCCGAGTCGTGGTGATGAATCAACAAGATGGATGGCGGTCGGGTCCGAATCAAGTGGCGCCTGATGAGTGGAAGGGGTGGTGTTGTATGTATGTGTAGAGTGTAGAGAATCGGCGCTGGTGAGCAAAGCGAGATCCACGGCAGCGTCGGCCTCTCTCGGGCGGGTGGCGTTAGAATGCTCTAATGCCACCTCTGCTACCACTTGCCCAAGGAGGCAAGACTCGGCTCGCCCTCGGCCCCCATGTTGATCTGGCGGTCTAGACCCGCTGCACCTTTTGTTTTGATCGTTCTGCAACGGACCCGAAGGGTACAAGCATCGAAGTACCTACAGTACAATACAGACAGACAAACAGTCCTTGGAAAAGTGCACATCTCCGATGCATTCCTTAGGCATCGGAACAGACGTGGTGGGCACTTGCAGATGCGTCCATGTTCCGAGTCCCAACGGAGGACATGCTTCATCCCATCCCCAACCAGCGCTCAAGAGGAGAGAGAGAGAGAGAGAGAGATGCGCGGCGATAGTCGCCCGTTCCAGGCTCTGCCAGCATACGAGACTCGAGCCGTTCACACATGGTCGATCGGTGCCAATGACCATGTGTGAACCGCTCGATGCTCCTAGATCGCTGATCCTACAGTACAGTCCAGTACAGTCCAGTACAGTCCAGTACAGTCCAGTACAGTCCAGTACAGTCCAGTACAGTCCATACAGTAAGTACACACAGCTCGAGGCCGGCTCAGTGACGTTGGTATTCCCGAGTCCCGAGTCCCGACTCCCCACCAACTTCATAGCGAAAAGGAATTGGGATCTGCGCGTTGAGCATGCACAATGTGTCACTTCACACGTGCATGGCATGACGCCTGCATAAAAGCACGTCGAGAGTGCCAATTGATGCTGCTCGGATGTAACAATGCTCCGGAAGCCCTGGAGGCGCCATAAGACGTACGGTGCAGTAGGTACAGTAGGCACAGTAGGTACATACAGCAGGTACATACACACATACAGCAGGTACAGAACGGTACTGTCCGTGTAGAATGTGCTGGAATGTGCTGTGAAAACCCGTCGCTGCAGTGGGGTGTGGGCCGGCCTTGGTCCCCTAAAGAATCCACGGCGTACGCTAGGAAAAGAGTGCGTCTCTGGTCCATGGATCTGGGTTGCAGCTGGGAACGGCAACATGAGAATGCCCGACTTGGATTCACCTATGCCTATCAGAACCAGCATGCAAAGCACATGGACGAGGCCCAGGGCCCGACACGCCTTGCGGCAAGCCATCCATCATCAAGTCCAGTGTCGAGTCCATATCTCTCGTTCAACCTCAGTCCCGATGAACTGCATGGGTTAATATGTATCGGTTCTGAATCAATGATGACTGCATCATACCTTGAACGCCACTTCCGTGATATCCTCGAAACCCTCCTTGATTTGTGGGCGTCGATAACGGGACGCGAAGCCCTTGAATGCCATGCTGGAGAGGATGCTTCGTTTCTCGGGGTTCATCTGAAGAACAATGAGCCAAATCTTTCACATGCAACTTCGCATCGTTCCGATCCTGGAGATGCGACGGTGATGGAGCCTGACGAGAGATCGGTTGAGAACAGGGGGCCGCATACTACGTCGTTCAGTGCTCGCACAGCATCGTTGTGCGCGCAAATCTCAGGTCCTGCTGTGAACCACACGCAACGAATTGGTACAGCATGCTGAGCAGCCAATTCGATCCATTTCTTCCGCACCTCGGGATCCGCATTGGTATTGTCTGGGATCAGGTCAAGATTAGCTTGATGGATCGTACACGTCAGGATGCAGCTAGTCAACGATGGCAGCTGCAACTCACCGATTGCTACAGATTTCCCTTCCGAAAGACGCTCCCCCGCAACCTTGAGACACTTTTCACGCTTCTCTGGTGTCAGATGACTTCCATGAGATCTCTCCGTACGCGGTGGGGAAACATACCGTTTTGAGGATATCTTGGTTGACTCTTGTGTAGCCAAGAGGCTCGAGATTCCTCAAGTAGAAGGTGGACTTGCCAGCGCCTGGACTGCCGCAGAACAAGACAACTGAATTGCACAGTAGCGAGTCAGTGACTGCTCTATCCAGTATTTTTGGAGGATCAGGATAAGACATTCCAGCTGTAGAGGGACCCTGATTACATACTGTCGCAATCGTTCTTTTTTCGAAGGGTAGGGGAACTACAGGAACGTGAGCGCGACCAACGTAACATGCTCTGGAGGTTCACGAACCCTCGACTGAAGACTGGTCGACGTGGTCGGCAGGGTTGAATGATCTAGTGAAAGGACGTGGTGCTTCTCCGAGAAAATACTCTTCCGGGGTGTAGAACTTGATGCCGATGTTGTGAGCAAAGTTTCTGGTTCATGTAAGTGTGATGTAGGCATCGCGAGACTCGAGGTACACACCGATCGGAACACGAGAAATCTTTGGGCTGGCCGTTAAACGCTGCACGACCGCCAGCGTCGCCGACAAAAATCGATTTATCATAGTCAACGTCATCGGGACCGATACCATAGTCTTTCAGAATTTCTGTCCACATTCCCGTCCTGGGCTTCCTGTAGATGTCTTTGCCGGTAGCTGCGTAGATGCTGATCGGGATGTCCAGCTGACCCATCACAGCAAGCACCTTTGACTTAAATGACGCTAGCTTGGTGAGATGGGCTTTCGGAGCTTTGGCGTCAGCCTTTAAGGAAATACCACCTTGGTTGCTAACAACCACGACTTTAAAGCTGTATTCTCGTAAGTGGTGCTGCTTCCTTGAAGGTAACACCGGCAAACATACCCCTCATCGGTATACGTTTTTCGTAGTTGGGCAGGAACAGAGGAATGCCACCATTTCCAATCTTGAGCATCGGTAGCAAATTTCTTGCCGGAAGATGATGAGATAAGAGTCGAATCCTGGGTGATAGGTCAGATATGGTCCGACGAGCTCGTGTAATGGAGACACGGGTCTCTTCTCGTGCTTACAAAGTCAAATGCTGCTATCTTAATTTGCTTGGTCCTTCCAGTGGAAGATCTCAGGTCTGATGGTGACCCATCTGGCGTCTGGTATTTACCGACGAGGAGGGTGTTTGGTGTATCTTTACTGGGCGCCCGCTCTTGCCATATGATCTTCTCGGGGGGTTTTTGAGAGGCGGGTGTGAAGAAGGAGGCAACAGCGGTTTCTACCAAAGTCAGCTGGCACACCTCAAAGATAGTTGACGCTGTTGATACGCACGTGTTGTCGTGGACTGGAGTTTTCTCCGGAGGGGAGGCGGGCTGATGGGCGCGTCGTGATCGAGCCACCTTTTCGATTTCGATGGACTCGCCATGGTGAGAAATGTTCTCTGGGCGACACGTTTGAAGAATAGATCCAGGATGGCGCTGTTTTGCGTTCGTGCTTGGGCAATTGTTTCTGATGATACTCTACTATAGGTACCATCAGGTAGAGACGTCGACGTGGGACGTGGTTCGTGCACCTTCCACTTGACGAGCTCGCGCTAGCACGTGACCAGGGGATCAACACATCAAATTTCAGTGAAAAATCCCTAGATGGTTTCCTTGCCTTGAGGTCTCTGTTTTTGGGCATGATTTCGTGTCATTGCTTAAGTAGAGATCTGTTATTTGCCCAGACTTCTGCGGAAACAGTGACAGCTTTTGTGATTGGTGAACTGTACAGTTTCCTTGCTCTTCTTTGACCTACAATCTGTACTGGTCTTCCAATCCAGATTCAGTGCTTACTATTTGAACTATGGATGAACTTGCAAACAAGGATCTATTGCATTCACACAAAACACGAGTGGGGGTGTTAGAGTTGTTTTGTCTCTAATTGTATTCTTGTTTGTCTCTTCGAATATTGGCAGACGTTTTCGAGATAGAAGCCTCTGCTTTCCATTTCGAGAGTCCTAACCATCGCTACAGAGTATCTACCTTTTCTACATTACTAATGCGAGTCGATGTTGATTCGTGTTTGAAGCACATCCACACGTTGAGATTGAGATCACTCCATGGAAAAACACGTACTATTCATCCGCGTACAGGTAGCAGTTTTCGGTTCAGCTCCATTTTCAATACACAGCAGATTTTCGAGAAAACTACCATGCTATCGTAGGCCCTCTATGCGAAGAAGATAGCCGGTAACTGGACTTGATATCAAAGGACAGTATCTCGATTGCCCTTAGTACCATACCCTACCTGCACTGTAGCTTCCTCTACCAAGTACTAATTTACCCCCCCCCCCCCCCCCCATTTCACGGGGACTATCGACAACAGCTACACGCAATCCCATGCCAGGGCAATTGCATGTTTGTGTCTCGTTCTGTGATATTAGCTGACATAGAAACATGTGACGTCAGTATTGGACTTTGACTGAGGTAAAAGCACTTCGGAATTAAAGGAGTGTACAAAAGATTCCAATATTCCAAGCTCTTCGCATACACCTCTAAGATCATGATCGAGAGTGCGATAAACACACAATGTACAACTTATCACATTTTTGCATAATCTATACATTGTATGTTTTACATTCCCAGGAAGAAATCTTGCTTCATCCTAGCCGTATCCGGCTTCTCCATAATGTGCCTCAATTGGCCCATTGCAAAATCCAGCTCTGTCTCTTCTGCATCCTTCCACCGCGACCTAATCTCCTCCCAAGCCTGCATCGTCCTGGCCTTACCCGTGCACTTCGAGAACGCCCGGAAAGCCCAAATCACGAGCCATTGTGATAAGTGTACTTCCTCGACTTTGTCGTCTAAGGACTGGAGGAGAGATCCCCACACGCTTTCGAGACGCCCTTCGGTCCATTTCGTGTATCGGATGCCTCCGTGCGTGGCGAAGCCTTGGAGAATGCGAAGGAAGATCGTGCCGTGCACGCCAAGCCCGAAGACTTTCATCTCATCCAGGAGCCTGCTGACTTTCTCAAGCTCGCCGCTCGTGACAGCATAATGCGTGATTAGGATCTCAAATGTGTGTAGATCCGGGGCGACTATTGACTTGTTTTGAAACTTCCCACGTAGTTTGAGGTTCTTTTTGGATAGCTTGCCCATGTGTCTTAATGCCAGATTAACTTCACGCCGGCTATGATAGTCTCGCGGTGGCAGCTGAGGATTTTGGCGCTCGAAATGCCATTCTTTCATCCGTTGGTACATGTGCTCGGCAGAGGCCGGCTCGCAAGAGCGTATCAGGGCTGATATCGTAGCGTTCAACACCACAGTATCCACGATTTCGCCATCTTCGACTAGAGCTCTATACGAAGCCCGGACCCCATCTCCGCTCTGTCTGAGCCCATAGTAGAATATCAAGCTCACATGGTGAAAGCGGTCGTATTCTAGACCCCGGGCTTCCATTTCCTTGTATATCATCTCGGCCAGTACGAGCTTTCCGGCTTTGCATGCGACATCGAAGAGGACATTGAATGTAGCTGCGGTCGCCTTGACATTTGCCACACGCTCCATTTCCTTCCACATCTGAAGGGCTGCTTCGACCTCGACTTCTGTTGATTTCTTCACGTATCTCGCAACGAATGAAATCGCGCTTGTCCATTCGAAAGGGCTCAGGGGGATTGCAGAAACCCTCAAGTCATCGACGACCGAAAGATATCTTAACATGGAGTGTTCGTCCTTCTTCTCCACAATCGACAAATGGTGCATCATTCCATGCCGTATCTTCGAAGGAAGATATGGTGCGCGTGGTGCTGGAAGAGTTCTGTATAGTCGATATAGCTCTTCGGGATCAACCGGCTCTTTGGCATTCCGACATTTGCGCATATAAATACGTAGTTCTTCTAGCTTAACCTTCGTCTCTGGATCTGAAGGCCAAGTATAATCCGGAGGGGGCCATTCGTCCTCGGCGTTTGTAGAGACTGTGAGCCGCGGTCCGTCGCTGGGTTGGTAGAGCCGCGGTAGGTCAAGCAATGGAAGCTGATCCGTGTATGATGTTCCGGAAGACTGGTCTACTAATTCCAATAGCTCTTCCCGAGTCCGATTCGGTTGGAAGGGTGTCCGCTCATCCTCTCTCTCCTCCTGTTCCGCTGCCTCGCTTTCTGCATAAAAATCCTCCGTCTCAACATCCTGGGTGTGGTTGTGCCGCTGAAACAAAATCTTTGGAAGACGCCGCCGTCTTCGAGTTACACTGGGTCGGCGTGCCGTAAAAAAACTCGAAAATTCGATCCTTTTGGGCGGGTCTTTGTGGCAGCTGCCAGCCTCCGCGAGGGACTTGATAAACCACGCTTCAATCCCCAAAGAGCTCGATAACATTGGGTTGTCGAACTTGGGGCGATTATCTCGGCTATACAAATGGATGTTTCTGGAAAGCTCAACGGGGTATAGAAGTGAAAGAGCTTGACGCGGAGCTAACTTTGACAAAATGGGCCTGCTCGTCGAGGTGGAGCTGCAGAAGAGGGACATGAGCGTCCTGACATGTTGGATCAATGGTCACCGTCCCTGGTCAGGCATTGGAAGCAGTGTCTGAGATAGTTGCACTCGGTTGGCGTTGAGCGTTGGTGTGAGCGGATTGGAGGTTGCGAAGGGGAATGTGATCGCATCGAGTACATTTTTTTTGCGCGCACGGGGGATGGAACACCGTACGTAGGCCGACATCTACGATACCAGGCACAGCACAACTCCACCCCAACAACCAAAGTCTTTGTGGCTGTTCCAGCCAGAAAGTAAGATCATTATCGATCGACCTTCAACGCGAGGAGGATTGATTGAGATACTGGTGCAAAGATGAGGGGACTCAACCTGAAGCCTTCGCGGGTCTACCAAACCGCATCTGCCATGCTCGAGACTGGCAGCATAAGCCAACCACCGCCATGGTTCAAGACCATTGGGGCAATACCTCCGGCAGAGATCTTGACTCGATCGCAGCCAGCCCAGCACCGAGAATTCAACCGGAAATCCCGAGTCCGCAAGCCTAGCAAGATGTTCAAACCCCAAGCCATCGTGTACGAAGAAGATAGACTGAGGCTTCAATTCTACGGCGACCATCCCTGGGAGTTAGCACGGCCGCGTGTAGTTCTGGAGAATGATGGAAAAGATGGGCAGAAGTGCGATTGGAGTCGGATACAGCAGCCTGGGAGGCAGCTAAACGGAGAGAGGTGGGTTGCGACATTTCCTTTCAATATGGTGGCTCTAACATATTCGTAGTGTTGTTCAACGTCAGCTCTGGCTCATTAATAACACACAATATACCCCTGACCAAGCGTACGACATTGCTCGCAAGGAGTTCTACGCATTACGCCACGAGGAGGAAACCGAGAGGAGGGTGCAACGAGAAGAGGCAACGTGGACGGGAGCGTACTTTGGGAAAGGAGTGTTGGAGATTGGCATGGAGCTGGAAGATAAGGCCTATGAGTCCTGGAAAGCGTGGGCTTCTAGCCAGGTTCAGGCGATCCATACCCAGAGAGATTCGGCCTACACTGGAGTTGGAACGGAGCCCGAAGAGGTTGGGATCGCTGCGCTCGAAGAGGACCTGACTGGAGTTATGGCAACAGCATGACGAATGTCTGATAGAATTGGTATGGCATGTTAGGGTGTAAAAATAGTGGTCCTGGTCGCGTATATCGATGAAGTTCTGTACCACTCCTCCAAGACCGGAAAGCTATGTCTGGAAGCTCTAGATATCACTGATTTTTGTTAGATTTGGAGAGGAATAGGCTGCTTCATTCGGAAAATTGATGTGCTCGCTACGGGATCGAGGGTAGCAATGTTCTCTTTCTTTCTCTTTCCCAGTAACCCGACCTCTCATGGTTTCTTATGGATACGACTAGATGCAGTTATTGGGTTATTGGTGGTGCTTTGAAGACAGGATTGACTGGGGAATTCGAAGAAGAAAAAGCTTAGGGATTAGTGTTCTTTCATTCAAAGGGTATCTCGGTTGCAAACTCTCGAGTCATCCATCAATCAACTAGAAATCCAACCCATTCTACCTTGTTTCTAGCTCCATTTCCGTTGATAATTTTTGCCAACGGTTCCCACTGGACCAGAAATCTATCACATACTCCCATCCTTAACAGTACCTTTCCGCTCAAGCTCAATGTCTTGACTCTCGCCCAGCTTTCGACATAAATGGTCTTCATTTTCGATACCGGCGCCACAGCGAACAACTTCAGCAGCAAAGCAGCCAGTATAACCATCACAGCTGTAGCCGGGCCATTCGCGATGATCACATCAGGATACGCGCCGGGCATGGCTTTCGAAGTCGATGCCGTCGTGCGTAGCGCGATCAAACAGCCGAGGAAACACCACAGCGATGAGAACGGAGTGGACCACAGTGGCTGATGAATCTTGCGTGCTCGAGGTACGCTTCTGACGTCCCAAGTTCCAGTCACCGCATCGTGTTCTCCCGCTTGCGTAGGTTCTTTCCCCTCTCTGTGTTTGGACTGGATGAGACGCTCAATGTCTAGGGCTTTGCCGGCGGAAAAGCTGTCCCCTGACGATATGATGTAGGTGCGGTGCTTATAACGGCAAGGATCTGTGTCGCGGAGGAGGGACATCATTTCTGCTGTGTGGCCGCCGGATCCCAGGACTACGACCATGTGCGAAGAGGAGTTTCTGCGGACATGTAGGTGGCGGCGGGTGGTTAGGGGGAGGATGTACAGCAGCCGGAGCTATTGAGGTCAGCAAGAGCAGTGCCAGAAGTGTAGATGATGGCCCACAAGAGCGGTTGAAAGTAGTATCAGGAAAGCTGCTGTGAACAGGCGCAAGGCTGCGATGACCATGATGGGACAGACAGACCGAAAGACCGACAGAGCAAAATGTCGAGGCACGTAAAGTCGTAGAAGTACTGTACAGTACTGTACGTCGTGGATAGGTTTCGGGACAAGGCTGGGGGCTACCTTGCCAATGGCAGGCAGATCAGGCAAGGCTGCACAGCAGAACTAAAAGTGGCGCCTCGCGCGCATTGTTGACATCCAGATCCTCCACTCGAGATCAACAGAATCATTACCGCTAGGACCGGCGAGAACCTGCACGATCGCTCGAACAATGGGAGGCGTGGCCTGGAGTGGTTCTTCTCCCGAACATCCTCCTCCAACCTGCCACTTGGACGGCCCCAACTCTTAAAAGCCACACTTCAAGCAGGTACAGTATAGTCCAGAATATACTGACTGTACATACAGTCCAGTGCTTGCTCAGAACACCCCTGCTTCACTTCCTTCGACATGGCTCGCCTCGTCTGCTTCTACTGCAACAAGCGTTCCAACATCCACTACGACGCCTCCATCCGTAGATGGGACTGCGCCAAATGCGACGCGACCAACTTCCTCGACGAGAATGGAGATATCACTGATCCGGTCGTTGCGACAGAGACCGCTCCTGCCAACCTCATTCACTCGACGATCCGACCAGACTCGCCCGACCCAGGCGTCGAGTCTGAGCCTCCCCTATTCTGCGCAACATGTCTGAAGAACCAACACCTGTACACTTCATCGATTGCCCAGTACGATTTCGATACACGCGCCGGGCCGATTACATACAAGATGAGCGCGCCTTTTTCCGATGGAAGAGAGGTCTTGAGAGACGTTACCCTCAGGTATGCGAGGCTTGCGAACCCAAAGTCCTGGAGCGTATGCGCAGAGCAGGCAAAACTGCGAAGACCGACCACCTCCGGCGTCTTATGGATAAGTCTCGAGCAAGGCGATCGGCACCTCCCCAGGGCTTCAACATTTCTCGAACCATCATCTTCGGGGGTCAACTCCTTTGGTATTGCGGCATTCTTGGACAGCTCATCTGGAATATCACTGCGATGACCTGTGCTGCAAATCATGATGAAATTGCCGAGTCTCACTACCACACCTGGACCTATTCCAGTCGGGATCAAGCTTCTTCTGGGACTCATCAATTCCAATATCTGGGCTTGGCGCAGTCTACAATGCACATATGCATCTGTTTGGTGGTGTCCAAGATTTAAGGAAGCGGAACGAGGTTTCATGAAGCATATCACTGGCTTCCGTCACTGGTACAAACTCCAGCTTTTCGCGGTCGTCATCCGCTCTATCTTCTATTACAACATGGGTACAGGCAAGCTCGCTGACCCATTATCCCGTGCTACTCTTGGAGCACACGCTGCCATGGCCGTCATGGCCACATTGGTAGGCATCTCTCTCTTTCTTGCTGCACAAAGAAGAAAAATTGCTAAAACCCATAGCTCTTTGTAATTGCACATCGGACTATAAAAGTCGACATGAGTCCTCTTTGGGCCGAAACACCTGAAAATTTTCGTTTTGTTGGCCCCAGTTCCGGAAGTAATAGTCCAAGATCCAATAGGCCTGACAACAAAGTCTTTGACACTTCTGCTTCAGGAGGATCATTGGAAGATATCCTCGATGAGATCGGGAGACCTAAACAAAAGCCTCTTGCCCCCTTAGAAAAATCCCAAAATCCTGGCTTTCGCCAAAGATCCGAATCCCCAGCCTATCAAATACAGCAATTTCAAACTCCTGACTTTGCAGGGGAAATGGGACACGGATTCTCGGAAACCGGAAGACAGGCATATCGCCAGCCCTACTCACTTCAAAAAGATGCTCGAAGCTTCGCGCGGCCACCTACACCGCCTGAGCAAGTTATAGCTGAACTGACTAAAAACCGGCCTCTCCTTAATCAGATGACAGACCAAGAGGGCTCTCACTGGCTTGCGACAGGAGAATTACCGATTCATTTCCAAGGCAGATACGACCAGAATAATCGATCAGAAGCCTGTGTCGAAGAGATGGAATGGCTGCCGACCGTACCCCAGAAGTCTATGCATCGAGCCTTCAACACTCCACGCCCAGCACAGCGTGAAGCACAGGCATTCGGAATGACGCCTGCTGGAGACCAACCGTCACCATTCTGGTTCAAAGTCCCACCTGCTCCTACGACGCCGGCGCAGAGGCTTCGAAACCCACCTAATCAACCGAGGCTGAGAGTTCCATCCGCCGAGGTTAGAGATAACTTCTTTGGAGCTCGGCAGGAACCGATTGCAAAATCTTCAGGGCATTCTGTGGAATTTTCTCAGCAGCGATTGTTCTTTCATGAAAAGTCAAGTGAGGGGGATGCTTTAGCAGGGATGCTAGATTCGTTCTCGCTTGCTGATGGAGAGAAGAATGAAATTCGTAAGAACGGAGTAACCAAAATAATTGCTTCGACTTTCGCGCTGGTCGTTGGAGGTCTTCTCGTATGGACTTTGTTTTGGAACGCGTATAGTAGGATAGCGCTCGCCTGAACATGGATATCAATCAAACAATCAAATGGATTAATGGCAGAGGGTGGCAGTGGTCGCTTGTACCACATGCCACCAGAGAATACGAGTACGTTGCAAAAGCAAATCTGTTTACCTACCCAAAGGTAGGTAGACTTAGAATATGCTCTGCCTGTACTGTAGGTGGGACGTATCGGTTACTACTCATGTGCTTGAGGGACAGAGAGGCCTGGTGTTCACGTCTCGTGGAAGACAAAGAACTTTCGACGCGAACATCTCGCTGGTGGTATGGAGAATTGCATGGCCCTACACACAATACAGCCGTTGCCGGCGTTAAACGGTTAATGTACCTTCAAACAAACAAGTCTTGGCCATCTATGAAACATTTGGAACAAATGGAGTGCTTGTAGCCCCCCCCCCCCCCTTCCCCCCTCCAGTGCCATTGCTGCTGAGGCCCTTTTTTGAAGCCCAAACCTTCGTGGAGGTGTATTTAGTTAACATGACAGCAAACTACAAGTATCGTGAATTCTCTCCAGTGTTTCGACAGTTCCCGCTCTGTTTCCTTTTTTGCATGGGACGAGAAAAAGGGGTTTGTTTGAGCAGGGGTATGGTAAGCGAGAATTTCAGCGATTCGAACCTGGACGAAGCCGAAGCTTGATGCTAACCTTGAAGCCACGCATTTAGATCGTAATGAATTGTGCCCCTGGTCGGCGGGGGTCATTGTAACGAGCTCCTTCGGTTATGGAGGATTTGAATGGCAAAGTTAATCAAGGACAAAGACTTGACGGAAACCAAAAATACCAAATCTAAATTTGTCTTTATCTGAAGGAATGCAGTCAGAGGCAGAGTTTGACAAGTATGCAAAGATGCTAATTACGACGAAAAGATGCCTGGTCAGATGGAATCGCTGGAGATACGTAGGAAGAAGCAGAGTCTGTGAATCATCAAACATCTTTTAATAGGTGACGACGAGAAGCAAGTGCCGTTATGGCTGCTGAAAGCAGTTAAAAGTGCCGTCGTACCTTACAGTACAGTACATGTGAGGCCGGCCCAGCAAACCAGACCCTGAACCGGATCATCTTTGACTTGCATAAGGCTACAGCGCCAAGCCGGCTTGCTGCTTTTTTCAGCCTCACCCTGGTGCCCTGGTGAAGCTGAAGTGTGCTGCAACCATTTGACCATTACACTCTACACTGTCTGCAGTAACGCTATCTACCACCATTGCCGGCGACTAAGGCTTCCATTCATCATCACCAGTTGTGCGCAACCTATGTCGTGCCTGGATGTGGATAACCTGACGACGCGTTAGCCTCAAAGCGAGCTACTAACGGCTCCGGTGAACCGTTAGACTCTGCTATTTCACCCGAACGTCACTCTCTGCAACGCTCTAGTACCGCGCAGCCCCGAGCTATGAATTCGTCCCACAGTGAGGTTGGTTTTTAAGGAACTCATCGCCCGCTCGACTCCTCCGCCAGACTCCTTCCATCCGAACGACTCAAACCCCGACCCCCATAACTCCTACCTCCGGATAGAAGACATCGATCATGCCTTCGACTCAAATCGTCAACCAGCCCGCCCACCGTGGTCTCCTCTGAGTAGGCAGCGGAGCAAAACTCTGCCCTCCAAAGGGTGCGACGGATCGTCAACTTCGAAAACACACACTTCGAAAAGCAAACCGAGTTTTTGAATTTCACGATGAGCGGAAAGACAGAGGTTAAGAGGCGGTCGGCGCGTGCTTACATGGAGGAAGAAATCCAAATCACGAACAGGGGTTGCGATACGGATGTTCGACCAAGGAAAAAGAGCGTGGGGGAGATGGAGAAGCAGCAGAGCGAGTCAAGAGGCTCATCAAAGGATTCCAAGTCGCGAGAGTTGATGGTCGATCTAGGCAGAGATACCAATATCTTTCCTACAACAGAGGATGATATCGAAAAGCATAGTAAGTCCATCCCCTGGGTATTAGCATCGCCCCAGCGTCACAAGAATTCTGCTCTACGCTGCATGATTCCAGCCTGCTCAGCTTCCTTCAAGCCACGAATCTCCTTCACAGTACTAACTCGCACATAGTTACCCAAACCCTCGTGGCCGCTAAGGCCTCCAAGACTAAGGAAGAGGCTCGGCCGACCAACCTCGGTGTTGTCATTCCGGGGAAGATTTATCGTAGCAGCTGGCCTACAGATGAAGATTTCTCACACCTCGAGGCTCTCGGTCTGAAGACTGTTCTGTGAGTAGCTAATCGTTGCTAAAGGATTGCCTACTGATACCCACAGGTCTCTTGTCCAAAACGACTTTTCCCCTGCTTTCAATGACTTTGTCAAGAAAAATTGCATTGCTCACAAGGTTATCGACATGCCTGGAACAAAGAAAGTTAGCATTACCAAAGAGTTGATGCAGTCCATCATGGAAGTTGTCCTTGACGAGACCAATTACCCCCTCCTGATACATTGCAATCATGGCAAGGTATGTTCGTCCTCGGGTCTAGCATAGTGTTAAAGCTAATTGTAGAAAAGCATCGAACTGGCTGTGTTGTTGCCGTCGTTCGTCATGTTGCACGTTGGGATGTCGAGAGCATTATCGA
Source organism: Blumeriella jaapii (assembly GCA_009599575.1). NCBI lineage: Eukaryota > Fungi > Ascomycota > Leotiomycetes > Helotiales > Drepanopezizaceae > Blumeriella > Blumeriella jaapii. The sequence continues at coordinate 1,496,189 of VWND01000002.1, forward strand.
GGAGTATAGGGGTTTCGCTGAGCCTAAAGCCCGAGAATGCGATGTCACATTCATCACGGACTACAAAGTTACCAGCCTCCAAGGTCTCTTTGCGAAGGAGAAAGGACTCGCTTCCACAGAGCGACGTGACAAGCAGCAACCCCCACCAGCTGTCTCTTCAGAAAGCAACTCCCCCGAATATGCTCACGTGGGCCACAATCAAGAACATCACCCACATCTACCCTCTCGGCGTCCTAGGATGGGACGGTATCTCTTGGCTTCTGCTTTTGCTCTTGCAATCTGGTTTACTACTGGATTCTATTGGCATTCTGACAGTTGGTACTGGGAGCCTCTTCATTGATGGCGCCTGGTTTGCACGACACATGGCTGGGATATCGACAATTGTCATTCGCCTTGGGCTTCTTTTGTCATTTGCATGGCGGTTGGTGCTAGGTGTTGGGTACGGGGTAGAAAGTCGTCGCCAAAAGATGATCTCGGCTTGACGCGCGGCGTTGGGAAAGAGATCTTTTGCCTTGGGCAGGCCACACGGACACAGGGCATCTTTGACCACGGTTTGTCTTTGCAGGGCGAGAATTTCCGAGGTGGATTGTACAAGTCACTCGGTTCTGTAGACATCAGATCGTGCACCTTCGCTGAGCGAATAGCTTTTATAGATGCTTCGTTCTTCCAAGTGTGCGCTGTGTTGTGTCCTTGAAATCAGATCTTCTAACTTTTGATGTGGCTTGAAGTTTGGTGCAAAATACCAAGTGGTACTAGCTCGTATTATCTTGATGGCGGCCTGGCTCACGATGGACATAATAGCAACTGTGCTTGAAGGTAAAAAAGGAATTGGCATTGAGAATCCTAGGTAGAGAGAGCAAGCGCAAAGTATGGGAGCCAGCAGTAGAGCTCACCAGACATCAATGATACTGACTAAAGTCTTCCTGCAGAGATTCTCATCTCAACATATACCTCGTCCAGAAGTTGACCTCGACATGACGCTCCCGGGGTCGAACAAGCACAACTTGCAGCAGTTTTGAGAGGTTCTCTGCTGATAAGTACAGACTGCATCACGTCTCGTCTTCCAGGTCATTTTGAGAACCCCAACCCTCCAGAGCACTGGAGACGGACGGCTAGGAAAGACTCGCTATCGAGAAGACTATTTCTTAGATCAGATCCTGGTTTCAGTCTCTGTTCTCTTGCAAAGTGCAAGGTGTGGTGACTACGTGGGCTCACACAGCACAAATTCGGGAAGCGTTAAGTAAGGTAGGTACCTAGGTAGCTAGCTGTTGTCTTTGCAGCTCCATTGTTCTACCGATCTTTTGAACGAAGTACAATTTAGTTTGAAGGCCCTTCAAACGAGGTTTCTCGCTTGTACAACGTCGCGTGAGCAATGTCCTGTGCCAAGATGACCTTTTTTGGTATATCTGAGGTCGTACATGTCAAGGAATAACATCAACGCAGGTACGATGTGCTCATCAGCTATTCTTATTGTCTTTAATAGGTTACTATAGCTCGATTGTATATTGGCGTACTTCAGAAACAAATCTCGTTAGACATCACTTTGTACCCACTACATACTGTATCCACACCCAATTTACTTTGTTTCGCCATCCGTCGAATCAAAGTGGTGATGCTTGTTACAGTAGTGAATTTTATTCTCAGGTACCATATATGTGCAGTTTACCATATTCACAAGGCGCTTTCCAGCACCAACATCCAGGCATTCCCATTTTCATCACCTTGTGATCAACCGATATACACATCTACCATCTCCATCGCCGTATTTATACCATACCCTGATAACAATTACAAATGCCCATCATAAGCCTCCTAAGGTGCTCTCTGCTCTGCCTCCTTGCTCCTCCTTCCAAAGGCGTAAGTAGTACCACAACCCACAACATTGAGAGCCGCCAGCCCCATAGCAGCGCCTCTCGTCAATCCCCTCGCCCCAAATTTCGAGCCTAACCTTCCTGTAAAGCTAGCACCGGCGACCTTCCGCCGTCTCGCAAGTAGCAAGTAGAGGCCGGACCAGGCGGCAGTGATGCCGGCGGAGTCAATCTTGTAATCCGAAAGGTTGAGGTAGGTGCTGAAGAGGAGGACTGGTCCGAACGCGAATGGAAGGGGCTGAAAGGGCCGCGCGTGCAGTGCAGTTACGAGGGTTGCGAGCAGAGTTGGAGGGAGGGGATTTTCTGGGAGAGTGTTAGACGTGGGTGAGTGTTGTAAACAAGGCCGAGGAGACTTACTGCCCCATTCCGTGGCATAGGTGATGGCTGTCTTTTCGGCGACTGTTCTATCTTCGGAAGCCATGCTGAATTGTAGTTGAGCTTGACTTGGAGTTCCGAAATCCTCGCTCAATATCAACTGAGCAATTGAGAATCTTCACTGTTTTGTTTACACTTGAGGTTCGTCACCACCTTAGCGGCTCCGCACGTGCTCCGTATTTTCAACGCAGCAACTGAGCAAATCCGTCCAAGCCGCACTGATCATCTGGCCGCAACAGATCCCGAGGTAGCAACCTCCAACGATTTCCAGAATCTCATCGCTGACATCGGCCTAACGACCATCCTGAGCAATTCACTATCGTTATTCCTTTTCGAGCACAATAATCGTGCTGCGCAATGCCCGCTGCCACTACCTCTGGTTCCGATGCGAAGACCAACGGGGCCGCGCACTCCCGCGAACACAGGCAGGGCAACCAAGACAAAGAAGTAAAGGAAGAACACAGACGCGAGGTCCTTCGGATACGCAAATGCAACCCCCTGGCCTTCTACGACATCCTCAACCTCGAGGCCGTTAAAACGACATGCACAGAAACCGATATCAAGAAAGCGTACCGCAAGATCAGTCTGCTGACGCATCCGGATAAGAACGGCCACGAGCATGCGGACGAGTGTTTTAAGATGGTGAGCAGGGCGTTCGGCATCCTGGGGGATAAGGAGAAGCGGCAGAAGTATGATAGGCACGGTGGTGATCCCGATAGCAGGTTCGGAGGGGGATCGCAGCCGCAGAGTAGTCCCTTTTCCGGGTTTTCGAGGGGCACGCCGAGACAGAGCGCTGGTGGTGGGGGCGGGGGAGTGTGGGAGGAGGAGATCAGTCCCGAAGAAATGTTCAGCAGGTTCTTTGGTGGTGGGGGATTGGGTGGTGGATTTGGACCTTTTGGTAATCAGCCCCGGCAAGAAAGATGAGAAGTCATGGAAAGGCTAACAAGATTCCAGGTGGGGGATTCGACAACGGGCCGGGATTTGTTTTCAATATGGGAGGAGGCCCAGGAGTCAGAATTCACCAGTTTGGTGGACCACGGCCCAGAAGAAGACCAAGAGACCCAAATGCGCCCCCGGAGCAAGCTGCGTCACTACAGTCTACGCTCATGGGCTTATTACCACTTCTCTTTATCTTGGTCCTCCCGATACTTTCATCGTTGTTCTCTAGCGACGGTTCCGCAACTTCAGGCCCGTCGATGAGGTTCGACAGCGCAGTGCCGCACGATGCACCGCCATACATCTCGCTTCAAGGTCGACTATTACATCAATCCTATCGATGTGGAAAATTACTCGCCCTCCCAACTGCGGCAGCTCGATTTAAGAGCCGAGAACAGTTTCATTTCACGCTTGAACGTCGAGTGCCAGCAAGAAGAAAATGCGAGGCAGGAGCTTGTCAACCAAGCGCAAGGCTGGTTCTACCAGGACGGAGAGAAGATGGCGCAAGCAAGGAAGATGGAGATGAAGAGTTGTAGGAGGCTAGATGGCATGGGCTTGACCAGACAGCAATAGTGAGCGAGTTGTGGAATGCAAGTCGGGTCTCTTGTAGCATGGCGTTTCGGCATTGCAGCATTACTGGACAGCTGATTTTGATTGTGATTATGATCGAAGGGCCTTTCTGGTCACGAGGACTATATAACATAATAGAAAATGGATTCGGGTCGTTCCTGTGATCTGGTCTAACTCAGCCGCTCTCCTGAGATGAATAGCAAATTTTCTTCTTGGTTGAACTCCTGAGAAATATGAGAACTCGGCTACCAGCTGCCAGATTTCTATACACAGGCCCATCCAAGCTTGTCGACTACCACTTTTAATTCACCGCCGTCCAATATCTAAGCTTTATTGAATTCCCCACCTCCTTTATTTCAGCATACTGACAGCTCTTAGCATTTAAGATGTAGTCAGTATTCACTGCTTACCTTACAATACCAGAGAGAAGATTCGAGACACAGGCACGAACACCCCTGCCCGCATGTTCCTCTTCGCTTCCGCCCCGTCCGGTATCGATAAGGCTACCAGGCTACCAGGCTACCAGGCCGACCTCAGTGCTCTTCAGAACCTCAATACATACCGAAAGCCTCAACATCAACATCAAGCATTCGACTATCATGGATCACAGCCCTCCGCCGCCGATGCCGCCGGCAGATGTGCCAGAGGCTCCAGACAAGGAGAAGATGGACCAGGTCAGACGTTCAGAACAGAGTACTTGCGCGCATTCGGTCACTAATAATCAGATCACAGATCCGCAAAAGACGGATGGAAAAGCTAGCAGGAACATCGACTCCTAATCCCGATAGCGAGGATGGAGGCACTTCTTCTACGGCATCAAAGGAGACCGTGTCCACGGAGCCTACTCCTGCGAAGAAAATTCAGGTTACAAAAGCATCAAATCCAACTTCAAGACCTGCAGAGAAATCAAAGACCCTGACCAGTTTCGGGTCCCAAGCCAACGCTACAGAGACAACTACAACGCCTTTAACAGTAAGAGCTTCTGGCGCAACAGAGCCCTTGAATTCGAAGAGAAAGCGTGCTAAATAAACATGATGCGCAGGCGACTGTCCGACCCCCTCAACCCTCGACCACGTCACGTCCCGATGAGTCAATCGAACAGTGGGAAAGCAGAATTCTTTGTAGCATCTTCAGAGTCACCTTGGATCCGAAGCAAAAAACCGATGCCTCCCATCACCAACTCATATTCCTCCCACAGTTAAGACAAGAGTTGGAGGATGAAGAAGCGCCAGTAGTGTTGACAAAGGAGCGCCTGGATTCGGCCATACTTGAGGCGGCGTCCGCGATTCCAAGTAGTAGGCCCGTCTTGGATTACTTGCTTCCTTGCTGGAAGAGAGTGATCAAGGCATTGCGGGGTTTGAGGGATCATTCCGGTGGCAAAGATGCGGTTTTGAAGGAGGCGAAGAGACTTTGCATGAGCAACTGTGTGTTTGCGGTGGAGATGCCTGAGCTCTATGGGTGAGTTCTCAGTTTTCCCTTTCTAGTTTTCGCCCGCTCATTTGGTACAGCCGCGAACCCAACCCAGCAACCGACTTTAACACCTTACCTACTAGTCGAAGGCGGCGAGGATAACGGCATCTGCCCTGAATTCCTTACCGAGCTGGTGAGCAGATTTGACGAAGATGAGACTGTCAAGCCCATGATTACAAAAGCCATCGGGGGTCTGAGCTTACAGCTATCTAACATGACTATGAGCGACAATTACAAACCATACGTCAGCGCGCTCAAGAACCTGTGTCAATTCAAACCAATTGCCATTGCTATTACTCAACACCCATTATTCCAAATGGCTACTTCTGCTCCTGGTATCGAGAAACACACAATCCTAGGACCCTTCTTCAGAATATCTCCTCTCCAGCCAGAGGTTACAAAGGAATACTTTGCTAGTCCGAAGACCATGGACCAGAGACATATCCTAAACTCTCAAGACGCCTTACGGTTGACATTACAATCTCACCAGAGAGACCTGCTTGACATTATCAACCAGCTTGTGCGTGCTAGCCCAGAAGCTAGAAACAAGGTTCTTGACTGGTTCGCATATATTATGAATTCGAACCACAAGCGCCGAGCTTTACAACCTGATGCATTGCAACTGTCTACTGATGGGTTCTTGATGAATGTCACTGTCATCCTGGACGGCCTGTGTGAGCCTTTCATGGATACAATCTTCTCGAAAGTTGACCGAATCGATGTGGATTATTGGAGACGGAATCCCCGAATTGATATCAAGGAGGAGACAAAGCTCAACGCTGATCAAGAGGCTTCTGACAACTTCTACGCCACGAGTGTTCCTGGGACGTCAAACTTTATCTCTGAAGTATTCTTCTTGACTCTCGCGGCACATCATTATGGAAGCGAGGCCACTAACAGCATGCTCAAGTTGCTTGATAGGGACATCAAGCACTTGACTGGAAAGGTAGCAGAGCTGGAAGCAGAGAGACCCAAATTTGCTAATGTGGGTACTGCATGTTCCATCCTCCGTCTTTACTGACAGAAATAGTCACCTTTGAACATGAGAAGACTTGAGGAGCAGCTGAGAAGATTTAACGATGTCCTGGACAAGGCCATGTCTCTCAAATATGCCATCGAAGGTGTTTTGTTCGACAAGCTTATGCAGGCTAAGTCTCTTCTGTTCATGCGTGTTGTAACTGTTTGGCTGCTGAGAGTTGCGACGGGCTCGGACTACGTCCCTGGAACGATTATCACCTTACCGCTACCCGCTACGCCGCCTGAAGCTTTCGGGTTTCTACCCGAATATGTCCTCGAGGACATTGTCGGCAATTTCAACTTTCTCTTCAGAAACATTCCTGACGTTATGATTTCAGCAGTTGGCGATGAGTTAATTGCGTTGTGCATAACTTTCCTGACCAACTCTGAATACATCAAGAACCCTTACCTCAAGGCTAGGCTGGTCACTCTGCTATTCAATGGAACGTGGCCCGTGTACCACCGAAGCAAGGGCGTAATCGGAGACTCTCTGACTCGCTCAAAGTTTGCCAATGATCACTTGCTCCATGCTTTGATGAAATTCTACATTGAGGTGGAGAATACGGGAAGGCACACTCAGTTCTACGACAAGTTCAATATTCGTTACGAGATCTTCCAGGTCATCAAGTGTGTCTGGGCAAACGACGTCTACAGAACTCGTTTAACTCAAGAGAGCAGAACCAACACCGAGTTTTTCCTGAGATTTGTCAATCTTCTACTAAATGACGCGACGTACGTGTTGGGGGAAGCGCTCGAAAAGTTTCCCAGAATTCACAATATCCAAGGGGAGCTGAGAAACCCTCATTCTACGTTGACGCCTGAGGAGCGGACCGCCAAGGAAGAGGAACTAGCGACGGCTGAGAACCAAGCACAATCATACATGCAGTTGACCAATGAAATAGTCTCTATGATGAAGCTATTCACCGAGACCTTGGTCGCTTCTTTCACCATGTCGGAAATCGTTGATCGAGTTGCATCCATGTTGAATTTCAACCTCGACTTGCTTGTGGGGCCCAAATCCACCGACCTCAAAGTCGAAGATCCCAAGAAGTACCAATTCAACCCAAAAATTCTCCTGGCCGAGTTGACCGACATCTACCTCAACCTTGGGTCCTCCGAAAACTTTCGTAGAGCCGTGGCTCGTGACGGTCGTTCGTACAAACCGGTAAACTTCGACAGCGCTACCCGTATCCTCGCTCGCTTCAACCTCAAATCCGGCGAAGACATCGCCAAGTGGGATCAACTTAAGAAGCAGTTCCAGATCGCCAAGGATATCGAGGATCAAGAGGAGGAAGACTTGGCCGACGCTCCAGACGAGTACATGGACCCCTTGCTAGCAAGCTTGATGACGGACCCTGTCCAGCTTCCTTTGAGCAAGATGGTTTTGGATAGAAGTACCATCAGCAGTCATCTCCTCAGCGACCCGAATGACCCGTTCAATCGTGCCCCCCTGAAGATTGAGGATGTGATCCCCATGCCTGAGCTCAAAGCTAAGATTGCAGCGTGGAGAGATGAGAAACGAGCACAGGCAATGGCGGAGAGAGAGGAAAAAATGGATGTGACGGAGGGTTAGCGGGTTTGATGCATTACGAGCAGGTATGGACGGCGTTGCATGGCTCCGGGAGCTACTTTGGTCTGGGATGGACTTAGTGGCGAATAATGGGTTTCCTGTAAATAAATAGAGGGTGAAAGGTAATTCCTCCTGGAACGTTTGCACAGTAAGAATGCAAGAAGTCTGCAAGTCCTCTCAGTGAGTGCTCTCCTCGAAGTAGATTTACCTAAAGCGCCTTTCATTTCGTCTGTCCTGAGTGTCTCCAAGAGTCGTTTGACTGATGGATTTTATGTGGAAGAAATTTTTTGAACCAGAGGGCTTCTCCCCGCCCTACCGAGTTACTTACTGTACAGTAGCTCGATACACTAGAAAGGGTGACCTGAAATGTTCTCGATGTGGGTAAGCCAAGCAAGCCTTTCAGATGCCCACCGAGCTCAATCGTCCACGGTCAACAACACGAGGTTGGACGCTTTCCACTAACCAAAAAACCAAGAAGAGGCTTTTGTCCTTGGTACCTGCGATTTCGAGCTCATTCTCTATTCTCTGCAGTTGGTGGTTGGTTCCACAGGTCGCTTCAGGTTGCACATCACTGTCAACGTCTCGAAGTGCCTGATTCTCGACCTTCACAATACCCGTTACTACGATAGCAGCTATCGCGGATTTCCAAATTTTTGTAAATTTCCCTTTTGATCTTCTTCTTTCTTCTTTCTAAACTGTTTACAGGTTCCAGCTTTGGCAGTGATTACCATTGTCAACGACCCAGGAAAGCCAGCGCGACGCTTTGCGCGTCTTGTCTGGGTGTTCCCAAGGCCGGGTCATCTTCCATTTCATGCATGCATGGAAGCTGGACCAAAATGTCCACTCATTGAAGCTATACCATGGCCGACACAATCCTGCCAGCAGGTCGGCTCGCACGATAGCAAATCATCCGCGGATCTGCTGGAGCCGTCGAGTTCTATTTCTGTTCCGTCGCTCAAACTCGTCATCCTCGACTCGTCTGTTTGGCCACCAAACGCCCGCAAAGTGCTGTTATGCGGCCACCATTATTCCGCTGAAGTGGATATATAGACAATTCGACAAAAAACGCGGTGCTTAAACTGTGCAACAACCTTGCTGTGGATGGAAACAGCGAAACGGGCATATAATGTACGGCCATGGAAATCTCACTTCATCGCTCTTGTCGTCCGTTCGAGTCTTCTCCTCGCCCCTAGACTCGACATTCGTCGCCCCTCTTCCACGGGCTCGGGGCCAGGTCATAAGATTTCATCCTCCTCGGTGATTCTCCCTACTCGTAGCCCAGCATGCGCTTTGTCCGGACCGCGAATCGGCTCTGGAAGCGGCTCGTCCTTCATGCAAGAGCTCTCCAAGATGTTTGTCCATTTCCCGCTCGTGCCTGCATGGCTATGCTTCAAATGTTGCCTGAAATGGTCAGCCCTGAAGAACTTCTTCGCATGGTTACATTCGCCGAACTTGTGCACTTCTTGGAGGTGCTGTATCCGAAGGTGCCAATCATTGTCGGTGGCGATGGCCAATGGCGGCGAAGACCCGCAAGAGGAAGAAATCCCCGAACGAGGAAAATCTTCCCCGCAGTAACCACAGGTGTCGGCCTCGTTTGGTTCGTTCGGGGAAGTGTGGAATGCAGCAGCGTAGCCGGACAGGGCAGCGCAGGACCAGGAGTGCCGTCGAAGATGGAGGGAGTTTTGGTGCCGCTCGGCTTCGTTCTTGTTTTTGAAGCGGTTGCGGCAATACAGACACTCGTATTGCTTTTCCTGTTCGTGGGCACTAACATGGCGGTTAGCATGGGAACTTCTTCTGGTTCCGCTCGAGGGGCAAGACCTTAGTTCATCCTGGGTATCAAACCTCCTCGGTTTCTTGGGGCAGCAATCACACATGAAAAGTCCGTGCAATCGAGGCGGACTTTGTTGCTCAGCGTTTTCCAGACCCTCCGAGAGTTTCTTGCAGCTCAGCGACGATCGGCTGTCCGACAATCCTTGATTGTGACCTTTTCTCGAAATGGATCCACGAGGACTGGGATTCAGTGATGATAAAGGGGCGCAGGCCGAGTCGGAAAATTCCGAGCCCGTGGTTGAGAGTCCACCGGGGGAGACACCACCAGGAGACAGATGACCGTGAGAGCCCATACTGGTGATGCTACTCGCAGTAATCGAAAGACTCGATGCATACGAGTTGTTCCTTGGGGCAGAGGCGGTCGAGGAGACTGAACCAGACGTCGAATGGAAGCGTGAAGAAGGCGAAGCACGAGATGCGGACTCGCGCCTTCTATACAGATCAGTTGCACTGCCAACGGTATGTAATAAAGATGGCTCGTCTTTCTCCGGGGGTGACGATGCTCGTCTTTTCTGTCCGGTTAGCACGCTGAGAGAGTGTGCTTCCGGTCGATGGTCATCAATACGCAAACGCCTGAATCCATTCTCCTCCATGGGAGAGCCTCCGTCGTATTCTGGAGAAACCCTATGATCACAGGAGTCTCGGGATCGGCTGGTGATGCTTGACGAGTCATCCTTCTCACTTGTAGCAGACCCAGATGGTCTAATTCCCGGAAGAGAAATTTGTTCCGAATAGTCTGCTACCTCACTGAGCGCCCTACGATCAGCCAGACTATTAGCGCCGAATCGAGCGTACAGGTTCCTTGGCGAGAGAGCGACCGTATCTGCCCAGCGGCTCAGCGGACTCTCGACTAGTCCTGGTCTTCCGGGTAGTATGGGAAGAGACAAGGGCTTCAACTGTCTGGAGTTCTATGCTCGTTGCGCGTACGAGACGTTGGCGAGATGTCCTTGAGAGACGAGCTTAAGCTAGACTTCGAAAATGGTCTGGGCGGCGGGGTCCTGTTGTCAGATGCTCTGCTACGAGCGTCCAGCTTCTCCAGCTGAGATTTATCAAATGCTTGAGTGTTGCTTTGGTACATTGCGTGGACGGAACTTTCAAAGCTTGAAGCGAAAAAGCTTGGTAAGGCAGAGCAAGATTCTTGGTTGCTTGACCTAAAGGGCAATACAATTAGTAAACATGATGTATGACCAGGTGCTGCATCCTTTCCTCTTGTATCAACTGCCGCAAATCTTGGAACGAAGATTTGGACAGAAAACTAAAAAAAGATGTGCCTTCTACGCATGCGGTTGCGGGATTGCACGCTCGCAAGGCAAGAAAACCATAAAACTAACTTGTGTGACCATGTGCTTGTTCCAAGGCTCGCATAACCTTCGTCTCTTTGCTCTTTCTGGTCAGAGCTTTTTATTTGATCCAAAGTTTTGATTGTAGCAGTGGAACTTGTTTTTCGTGCGGGTTCAGGCCTTTCCTCAGCCAGACTCCTTTTCAAGAAACTTCCGCCGCGTAGACTCGAATCTGGCGCTACGGCCGGTGTCGATTTGCCCCAATATCCCTCGCCGTCAGGCAAATTGCCCCATTTCCATGCAATGTCCTGACCATTGTATCCACCGTCTATAATGTCTGCCAGTTGTCGCGGGGGCGGAAGCGGAGGTGGTGGAGCTTCTCTAGCGTTGGGTATTGACATTGCCGTAGCCGATGTCGCTAGAGACGAGGTAGAACTGTGGGAGATTGACCTGCTCGAGCATCGCGATCTTTCGGAAGGGTCATGTATATGGATTTCGGGCAGCGCTCCCGAGGCTAATTTCCCGCCGCGGCGAGGGATGTCCATGGCGAAATGTTTTATATTGCCTCCAGCTGAACCAGGAGAAAATCGGTTGCTTGGGACACGGCCCCTTAAAAAGCTTCGTCCTGCAAGTGGCAATAGTCTCCGGAGAAGCCGATTTGGACGGAGAAATGGAGGCGAAACATGAAGATCGATTCCAATAGTGAAATATACTTAGACAGGAAGAAGGCCACCGCAAGGCTCGAAGGAAAATTAGAGCATCGGACTTGTCGAGAAGGAGAAGGCTCGCAGAATGAACTGCCCGACCGAGGGAATGGGACAAGGACAATCAGGGGAGTCTGCTGTAAAGTAGGTAAGATGTTGACCTCAACGCGATGGCAGGCTGAGGTTCGAGGGGGAAACTAGTGGGGACTGATTGGGCTTTCGGACGTTAGAAATTGTCTTGGAAGGCTGACGGGCAGACACTAGTGGCAGTCGTAGACGGCAGGCCCAGCTGGCCTGGCCTGGCCTGGGCTGGGTTGGGCTGGGAAGAATCGACTGCCAGTCTGCCACCTGCTCAAGTACTGCTGGCCCTGGCGCTGGTAAGTACCGTACTGGCGTATCTCGGACAGTGTTGGCGCTGGGACGGCGAGACGGGCTGGCTGTATGTACGGTACAACCTAGGTCGGTATGTACCCAGGTATCTACTAGTAGTATCTCCATAGGTACATTAAAGTTAGTATGTAGAGGAGGAGTAGCGCCAAATCAAATAAGGCGGGCAGGGCTGGGCAGGGCTGGGCAGGTTTAGGTTTTGAAGTCCCTGGCTGATGGGAGTCGGGAGGGGATACGGTAAAGCTGTGTCGAGGGGACTAGCGCCAGAAGCGAATGGCTTCGAAAGGGAATGGGCAACTAGCAATCATACCTCTTCCGTAATTACCAGAGAAGGATGATAATGACCGGCCAGGTGACGGTGTGAGAGAGAAATAGCGCCAGCAATGACGATGCTTCAAGATTAGGAGGAGAGGTATGTATTATTTGTACTGTAGATATGCTATGGCCCGTCCGGCTTCTCTAACCGAGGAATCATCACGGGAGGGCTGGAGTCAGACGCAGGATTTGGCTAGGATACATCCCCGCATCGTGTTGTTCCTTTGAAGTACATAAGTGGGAAAATGCAAAGAGGAGTGTGTAAATAAGGCTTCCCCCTTTCTGTTCTGCTCATCCGGCGTCCTTCAAAATCTGCCCATTCCGTATTCTTTGTACTTGCAGCTCTCTCCTGCTTTCCCTCTCAACGTCCCTAAATGCTTTCCTATCCTCGCTATTCCTGATCTCAGGAGCCAGGCAAATTATCCAAAATTGATCTAGGAGAGATGCTTTGCTGGTTTGACAAATAGTAACTTGCTCCTTACGCAATTCCCGCAGACACTTCCATTTTCCAAGAATTTTTGCAAGGCCGAAGTCCGAAAGTTTCTTTCTTAGGCGAGTGTTCAAGACAAGTCAGTCCCTTGCAAAAAGCGGAGCGTAGGTGACCATGCCCGGCGGGCAAGATTCAGACACTCAGCCCTATCTCTTAGCTCCTATCCATCGATGTGGACAAGGTTCAAGGTCACGGTCACACATGTGCTCTCGATCTTGTTCGTTGAATCAAGCCTCTTTGCACCTCATTACCACTTTTGCTCAGGCGCAGTACCTCTGACTTCGAGGCTTTACCATGGGTACTTGGATTGGAGACGTCTGGCCTGCTGAGCCGGCCTACGATAGGCTAGCTGTGGCAGCGGTCTAACGGAAGAGCACGACTAGGTGTATTTCGCGCGTCTGTAGAAATGCCGACTCCCAGAAAACCTGTAAGAAGGTGCAGGCGAGGCAACTAACTCAGATAAAGGCACCCTGGGGGTCTGCTAGAGCCAATTTCCATACCGTGCTTAGCAAGAGCCCCTGTTGGAGATATGTACAATCAGACCGGGGGAGATCGACCGAAAGGGGGTGTTGAAGAAATAAGCGAACAGGGCCTGTGTAATGATAAGCGAGCAGTTTATATCCACACCTCCCCCCCAATAATCCCTACAGTATCTCATTCGAGCTCGAGTGATTTGGCTTTTGAGGAAGTTGTCGAAGCCGATACTTTGCAACGCGTTCCCGAGTTCGATCTTCTGCCGTGACGCCAAAAAGCGTTACGAATCGAGGGCAAAAACCACGTCTCTGAAGTGGACGGTTTGTGCAGAATGTAAGGTTTGCTCAGACCAAGCGTCAAAAGTTACCTATCAAGTCGGCTTATTTGTCACTTGTCATGCTATTCAGATATTGCACAATTACACAACTGCACAGGATGTTACTCGCGCGGTTATCATCTCGAGCGATCATCAACTGAAAGAGCTTGAAATTATCGCGACCACTATCCTATCATCGTCCGCGAGAGGCAATAGCGCAGACCTTCTAGAAAGAACAACGAGCGGCACCTAGCAGTGCGTCAACTTAGGTAGGATGCCGGGCGCGAGACCGTTAAACGTTGTAAATGGCTGAACGTGGCAAATGAATTGCGGCGTGTGACGCTAATGACTCGAGGCTACCAAAGCGTAAATAACTTTGAAGTTTCGTGACTTCGAGCTCGTTTAAAATGAGATGCTTGCCCACATGGGTGTACAGATTGCGCGATGGAGGACTTTCTCTCGGGTTTCAACATTAAGCCCGTACTATCAATCCTACATGTTCCTTCCGACCTCTGGAGAGTACGATGCAACCGATTTGAAAATGCCGGGAAGGCTGAATAGCCAGCTGAAGTGTGTCAGACGACGCATGGATAAAGTCACTATCTGACGGGATATGCGGTAGTACAGTGCGATCGCTATCAGCCCTGTGGAAACTTGCATCACGAACACGAAGTGGCTGCGTCCCTCCATGCCTCGGGTCGGGAAAGCCTCCAACTAGCCTTCCATTGTGATACCATGGCTTTGGGTTTTCTCAGCTTGGTCGGAGACCAGTCGCATCATCAGCGAAGGAAGCCAGCATCCTAACAAGTCTTCGAACATAAGAGGGCAATAAGACTCTGGGCTGTAGTCTTTCTGCCCTACGTGACGAATGTCCCCCCAGGCCCTACCTGAAGTGCAGGTTGGGGAGGAGAAGTACCACAAATGCAGCCATGCTTCTCTGACCAAGCAACGTGCAAGCTGGACATGCTGCTACACAGCAGTGGTGCTCTGTGCGGGTTGTAGCTTCTTTAGCTTCAATTCGTAAAGCGCCATCCTTTAACCTGCACTTTTGAGCCATGTTACTCGTTTCCCAAGGCAAAACAAGTTCCGTGGCTATCGCCAGAGCCAGCTCGACCGTTACCGACCTTCCAAACCACTGCTGTCTAAATTAGTAAGTAGGTGCCTTAGTACTCATGTTCTAAACATCCCACGAGATACGGAGACTATTACTCAATCCTGAATAAGCTCTGGATTTTCACTCGCTTCCGTCGTGTCCAAAACGACGCAACACATGCAGATGAGTGTGGGCCAAAGCCGATGGTGCGCATCCGCGCATCCGTTCGCCATGAACGTGATTGACGGACTGACTGAATGACTGACTGACCGACGCAATGCTCATTGTCTGAAAAATTCGTAGAAATTTAACTGACTCGATTTGTCGTTGAGGCTTGGCAAGTCCCAAGAATGTTTTCCGAAATTCAAAGCCATCCATCACTGACTGCGGGTATGGGTGACTTGGTGAAAGTTTTGTAGGTAACCTTCGATTTCCCTTGAGAAATTAATCGCCAATCTAGCCGTATGCAGCTCAGCTCAAATGCGGCAGAAAGCTCGAGGTTGTGGCCCTGTAAGCTAGGTTTTAGTTGCTTGCCTGTTGTCTATCAAAGAACTGCCGAACGAAACCCCCTTTTCATAGTGGCAGTTCCCAAAGCCAAAATCCGCAGAGCACTAAAAGCAGAAGCAGCAAGTATCATGTGACTGGCCGGGTGTATGGAGAAATTGGCATCTTAAAAGGCGATCGTCTGCCTTCGATGACGAAAGTGGCTGTCGTCTTCGAACTTTCGACAACATGCAATGATGCCCAATATCACTGCTGGTCATGTAATAGACATGCCGAGAAGCCCTGGAAAAACGAATAACACGGCTTCAGATCTCAATTGAAAAATGCAATGTGTTTCTACAAACCTTTCGATGGCGGCCGCGGGTAGCACAAGATGCCGCTCGACGAAAGAGTGTGACGCTACTGCAAGAAGAAGCGATGAAGAAACAAAACAAGCATTGTACTGTACAAACAACTCCATGATTCCGTCAGCTTTCCCCCGCCAGACTAAGAAGAGAATATCGACGCTCGGTCCCTACCCATCAATATCTCGCACATGATCCCATGTGCTTCGTATCTCGAAGCATTCGTCAACAGAAGATCCTCCGGCGTCAGACTCAACAAGTTCGGACATGGCTTTAAACTCGTCAAACGGATCAGGGACTTCGTGTATGCATCTAGGTGTACACTTGTACTTATAGCTACAGTAGCATGTCGGCTTCCACCTAGTGGGCTCCAGGCCCAGCCACGCGACACAGCGCAACATGTAAAGAGCGGGATTTGCTCATCCCAGTCGTCCACTTGACGACGGCACCGAGGACAAAAGACTGGGAAGCCGGGAAGCCATGAGGAAGGCGATCCCGGGGCTACGGCATGCAGCAGGGGCAGAGGATGGGTCGATGGACGTGTAGTACCTCCGCGGAGCATCAGGCGTTGGACACTGTTGAGACTGTGTGCTCTAATCAGACGCATCCGAAATATCTGTACCACATGGTCGTTGTCGTGGTCGTGGTCGTGTATTTCAGAAGAGTTGGTCGTTTGCGTTGACAAATTCATGACCACTTGGTTCAAGCCGAAGCTACAATACTGTGCTATACGTAGCTACTCAGCCGGCCTACCTAGCTGCTTTCCTTGCCTGAGGCATACGTCAATCACAATCTACCGATAGATACATACGTAAGAGCGTTCGCTTTGCACTTTTGCACTTTCGCACACGGCTAGCTACAAGTTAATATAGCTACATATCTACACTACTGTACTGTGTGTACCTATTCGGAGTTTTCGAAATCACCTGACTATCAGAATCAACACCGTTTTGAGTTCTGCTACTCGGCTGTGGAAAAAAAAAAGCACGCATTCAGGGGGGGCCGCAGCCCAGAAGGAATATCAACACTGGGGCTTACAGACCTCCTCCTTCGAACATGGCGCTATCACGCGTCCCGGGAGACGACGAGCTCTACATTGGCGGGTGTGTCTCACCAGTGTGCCACTTCGCACCTGTCTCCCCGTTCGCCATCGGAAATCCTCTTTTGGGAATTTCTTTCCTAGCTGTTGCTTCGTTAAAGCCTCGTCACACTTGGCTTTCGTTGTGCGTATTGGTTGCGATCCTCGCTAATAAGGTTTCAGGATCTTCACCTTGCGCCGCAGAGATGCGCTTGAGAAGACGGGGATTACTCACATCGTCTCTGTCTTGAAATACGATTTTAAGGACTTCCAGGATTGGGAGAAGTACAAACAGCTGAGTATTGAGGTTGACGATGTCGACGACGAGAACCTGTTGGTGGAATTCGAGAAGACAGGGAAGTTCATCGACGATGCCCTGAGCAGTGACGAAGATGGGAAGAAAGGAGCGGTATTGATTCATTGGTGAGCAGCTGCTTTCTTTACTACCCTGGCCTGGGGTGCAGCGTTTGGAAAATAGCTTCGTGATAGAGGTTTTTTGCAAACGAGGATCGAGACTAGCTCTTGACATGCGTTTCTGTCAGTTCCAGGGTGCCCATCTTCACAGCATGTTGCCATTCCAAGCACTGCCTTTCCAGAGAGAGAAACAAATGCTTTGAGGCGGGGGGGTTCCCATGATAGCGCTTTGTATCCACGGCAGAGTCGCTAACCCTTTCCCAGCGCCATGGGAAAATCCCGATCCGTCACTGTCACCATCGCATACCTACTTCGCAAATATCCACATCACACTGTCAAGTCTGCCCTCGAACTGATCCGAGAATCCAGACCGATCGCTGAACCAAATGATGGCTTTATGGCTCAGCTTCAGCTTTACAAAGAGATGGAGTGTCCACGTGATATCAAAGCCCATCCAAAGTATCAGCGATGGGAGTATGACCAGGAAGTGGGCCTAGCTCTTGCTGCGGGCATGGCCCCAGACAGGATTCGCTTCAGAGATGAAGAAGAGCAAGTGGAGTGTGGGTTAGGTGAGAAAGAGGTTGAGTTGCGGTGTAGGAAGTGTCGGTACGTTTCTCAAGCCAGCATTTACTTGAACCGGAAGTTTGATGATAAGTTTTTGATTATGATGTCGGAAGGCTCCTTTTTTTACATAAGCTAACGCAAGTGTGACACAGACGTACATTGGCCACAACGCCCTACCTCGTTGACCACCTCCCGACACCTGCAAAGGCTCAATCGCGAGCTGCTGATGGCCCAATTCCCTCTCTCAGTCCTGCACCCCCTCCTCCCCCGCTGCACAGCGCTTGCACGCATCATTTCCTACACCCTGTGTCCTGGATGAGGCCAGCTCTTGAAATGGGCCTGCTGAACGGCCGCCTGGAGTGCCCCAACCCCAAATGTGGAGGCCAGCTCGGCCGCTACGCATGGCAGGGTATGAAGTGTAGCTGTGGCGTATGGGTTTGCCCAGCCTTCAGTCTTCAAAAAGGACGTGTCGACGAGGTATCCAAGAAGGCGGAGACGAGAATGCCACAGGGGTCTAGGCCGGGGGAGGTGGGAAGAGCTACTCATGGCATTAGGCTACCACCGGGGATGAGAGATACGAAGGAAAATCTCTAGGTACGGGAAGGATGCAGTAAATAGACTGACTGATGTAAGACTTCATACCACTCTCATGGCCTGTATTCGAGCCTAATTGTGGCTCGCGCTACAGAAGCATGCAGGTCAGCTCAGCACGTCCGTCCAGAAAGCGCAGCTTTTGCCCGTCAATGAGCATACTCAGAGAGATCCATCACAGCGAGTCGAGCGAGAAGACCTTTAGCCTAGCTCTCAGCCTCTACGCTATGATAGGTGGTATCCAATGAATAAGAACGACCATCGTATTTGCACTCTGCATGAGTTGGAAGCTGTAGGGTGAGGCACACGATAGTGAAACCGGTGCGAATTTCCTGATCTGATGCCCTCTCATCGATTGTGATAGCGAGCAGTATCCGCCGCTCACAGTAGGCGCAGATAATTCGCAGTGGTTCTCCACAGAGGTCACACGAATCCGTGGACTTGCATCGGTGGGTGATATATAAGTAATAAGAAAAAAACAAATCACTAGATTGTTTGCTAGCGAAACTACCAAATATGGCTTCTCTTGATGAGAAAATCTGAACATATCGTGAGAAATTATTGAAAGTTTTATGATCAGGAATAGATGCAGCTTAAAGCTTACTTGAAGAACCGGACTCACTTTCTCGTCCAGTAAAATCCGACGTTCAGTTCAGACAGAGACTTTTGCCGGACTCTACGCCGCAACATGCAGCTTCATTGGGAGGCTTTCCATTCGCCTTTCTGACAGATATCCGCTCCCGGTGATGAGAGCAGAGCCATGGAAGATACGTTTGGTGATACTATGCGACTGGCTGACAAGCTGGGTCTGCTGATGGCAGTCTGTCACCAGAAAGGTAGTCAAACGCGAACAAATGCTTATCTCAAGCCAAAGCTATTTCCAGGCTCCGATGGTGAGAAAGTCTGAAGGCGTAAGCGCTAGCAGCAGTTGTCTTCAAGCAAGCCTTGGTATGTAAGACCACACAGCATAGGGCTGAGATCCACGAGACACTATAGCTACCCAATAGCGCCCTCTGAATACGAGGTAAAGGAAAGCAACTGTCATTTTTGACACATTTGATACGTATACCTGGACCCCGGAGACACTGCTCGTATTGTCGGCCCCCCAACCGGAAGAGGTGTTCAGCCTGGTGATTTCCACACTAGACGACTAATGACATTCTTTGACCGAATGAGGGTGTTTTAAGCACAATGGATTTGGAGAGTCCGAGCCAGTGTGTCTCAGCTTGAATCCAGGCACACGGAAATCGGCCGAGTAGAAAGGTCAAATGTCAGGAGATCATGCCGCCAATGCCTCCGCTCTAGAGCACACGAATTGGCAGAGAATGACGGTTTTCTGAGAATAACGAGCTGACGAGCTTAAATTGAATAGACAATGCTCAAGCTGATTTCCGGAATAAAATTTCCATAGTAGCCTCATTCAGTGCTGACTGTATCTCACATATTGCCCTTGTCCGAAGCACTTTTGTACGCTCTTACAACGCTTGGAGTATCACAGAGCTGATTATGGAGTGCCTTTGCAAGCCGTGACTTGACGGCAGGCGAAATGATGTTGGAATCCCAGTGTCACGTGGGTCATCCAATGCGATGTGCCAAAAAGGAAGCCTTGCAGTAAGCATACAGATGGTGGGATAGATGGTACCAATCTCTGCTTATGGAAACCCCTTGGGAACCTGTGGGAACAGATTTGGATTTTGAAGGCGTTCCCTGTTGCGTCTTGCCATCTCGGCACTTCTCTTCTTGTCGATTCGCAGTTGGTAGAAAGTCTTTTGGAGAGCAAATACTCTCGGTTCCTCCTCAACTGAGATAGGAATGGATTCCTGGGATTCCTTTTGGGCCAGAGTTAGAGCAAAGCGGGATTGCTCTGTCCTCAGGACTTACCTTACCTTCTCGTCGGGCTTCTTCTCTGCAGTCTTTTCAGTATCCTTCTTGTCCTTATCCTTTTTGCCCTCTATTTCTGGCGCCTTTTCTTTATTTTTCTTCTTCTGTTTCTCTTCTTCGAATTCTTGCTTTACCCGCTCAACTTCCGCATCCATTGCCTGCTTCTTCTTCGCGACCAGGGCTGCCTCATCCACGATGGGACTACAAAACCCCTTGTCCTTGAGATGAGCTGGACAGACGTAAAAGAAATCCTAGGACTGGCATGAGGACCGCAAGCATGTAAACTAGTGGATGTCGGCATACCTTGTTTCCCCGGGGATACCAGGACACTGGAGCTGGGCTTGTAACATATCTCACATGCTTTCGAAGCAGTATCGGCGACTTTCCGATGAGTGTAGGTGTTTGCGAAAGAGGCCATAGCCTTTGAATTCCAAAATAGAGGTTTCTACAGTTTAGTAGCGTAAGTTGACTGAAGTTCGTAAAGGCAAGTCTTTAAAGGTGCAAGAAGAGATGTTGGAAGTCGTTGGCGGGTGCACCCGCAAGGCTGAAGATTTAAAATATGGCCAGCCTCGACCCCTGTATTTATTTTGCTATCGGCTGCCTATGGGTTCCTCTCTTGACTCATACATTTAAAGAGCGAGAAAATCCACGACTTCTTTTTTCTCTAATACCCTGCTCTCATCCCAAGGCACTATTTCCAAATAAATTCTAATCTAATCAATTGATCTCAATCATGGCCTCAGAACAGGTCAGAGCCCCTGGCAGTAAACCAGGAGAAAACATGCTATGGGGAGGTCGATTTACCGGTTTGAGTCACCATGGGCAAATTTATCAGGACGATTGCTAACCAATTTGCAGGTGGTCTTGATCCTCTCATGGTCTCATACAATGAATCAATCTACTTCGATCGTGTATTCCATACACAAGATATTCTGGGCAGCATCGCCTGGGCGCGAGCAAACTACAAGACTGGTATCCTCACTGCCGACGAGTTCTCCAAGATTGAGTCTGGCCTGAGGCAAGTCGAGGCGGAATGGCTGGCAGGAACTTTCAAGATTGTCCCAGGGGTTGACGAGGACATTCACACTGCAAACGAGAGGAGGTTGGGTGAAATCATTGGCAAGGACATTGGTGGGAAGCTGCACACGGGCCGAAGCCGAAACGAGCAAGTAGCTACGGATATGCGACTATGGTTGAGGGACGAGTTAAGAAAGATTGAGGGCCATTTGGTCGACTTCTTGAAGGTCATGACTGCTCGAGCAGAACATGAGGTCGATGTTATTATGCCCGGTACGTCCGTCCATGAGAGCTACCCAAAGTAAGGCATCTCATTTTAAACTATATCACAGGTTACACTCACCTGCAACGTGCTCAACCTATCCGCTGGAGTCATTGGATCTTGTCCTATGCTATGGCATTTGCTCAAGACCTGGAGAGACTTCGTGAAGTTATTGTCCGTGTCAACCAAAGTATGTGCCAAGTCCAACATCCCATTGAGCTGATTTTTCTCCCTCTATGTCCTGGACCCATTGCTAACTACGCGTAAAGGCCCCCTCGGTGCTGGAGCCCTTGCTGGAAATTGCTTTGGTGTAGATAGGCAAGCCATGGCTGATGAGCTTGGCTTTGATGGTCTGGTAAAGAACCTTTTCCCTCCAGACTTAGTCATGTGTCTAATCGAACTACAGTTATGGAACTCTATGGCGGCTGTGTCTTCTCGTGACTTTGTTGTAGAGGCCATGCAATGGGGAAGTTTCTTGGGTTTGCACATCTCAAGGTGGGCAGAGGATTTGATCATCTACTCAACCGGAGAGTTCAAATTCATCAAATTGGCAGATGCCTACTCGACGGGAAGCTCCTTGATGCCACAGAAGAAGAATCCGGACAGCTTAGAACTACTGAGAGGAAAGAGCGGTAGGATATTTGGACAAATGGCGGGCTTGATGATGACCGTTAAGGGCATCCCAAGGTATGAAATCCCCTCTTGATATAACTTTCCACTCGTGTTAATTCAGGCGCAGTACCTACAACAAGGATCTTCAAGAAAGCGTCGAGCCGATGCTTGACCACGTCAAGACCGTCAGCGACAGCATCCAAATCGCCACTGGAGTTCTCTCGACCGCAAACATCAACCCCGAAGCCATGAAGGCTTCTCTCGAGTGAGTTCCACGCCGACTATCCCACGCTCCTGCCACTAAAAAATCTTTGCTAATGTCTCGCCACAGCCCTTTCATGCTCGCCACTGACATCGCCGACTATCTCGTCAAGCTTGGCGTCCCTTTCCGCGAGACACATCACATTTCCGGCCAATGCGTTGCTCACAGTGAGAAGACCGGTGTCTCGATGGATCAAATGGAGTTCTCCGATTTCAAGAATATCGACTCTCGATTCAAGGAGGATATCATGGACATCTTCAACTATGAGCACAGCGTCGAGATGCACTCTGCCCTCGGTGGCACCTCCAAGAAGAGCGTGATGGAGCAAATTGCGATATTGAAGAAGATTCTGCAGTAATTGAATGTCCTGATGATGCTGGCATAGAATGGAATGAATGTGAATTTGGCGTGTAAAATTTTGTAGGCCTAGCTAAATCACCAATGTCAAAAATCACTTGCACTTTTTATTAAAATTCACCGATCCTGTTGTACTTTGGGGCTTTCGTGCCTTGGAGGCCAAGCGGGATCTCATGATCGTCTCCGCAGGATATCAATTTCATTCGCAAATGATACCTTTTAAGGGTTTTCACTTTTTCACTGGCTCTCCATTCGCCGCAACTAGCGACTCCTCGGTTCTGATCGGGCCCTCACCAACAGAAGTCAGGATGACTCTACTCAAACCATCTTTCAGCACCGATACTGCTTTCGCATCTACATCACTGTAGTCTTGGGCTTTGACATCCTTCGCTTCCCAGCCTTCCAAGTTGCTCAATGCACCCTTTAAGACACCTGCCACCGCATCCTCGCTCTCCTCTTCGTAGTAAATAACAGCATTTGGTCCAGCATCGAAAGTATATGCAGCAATGATCTTGCCCGCCTTCTTGTTGATACTGTTTACTGCCGTAATAGCAGCGCGGCTGACATCATTCAGGTAGAAAATCGGCGGCCTAGTATCCAGACAAGACGCATGGAAGCTGTTACTCTCTGCCATAGTGACCTCGCCAAAGCTCTGGAAGTCCTTCTCCTTGATAGCTTTCTCCATGAGGATCATAGCCTCGGGCACGACCTCCTGTGCCCTCGTCTTGAAGTACTTTGAGGTTGCGACCGTAATCTGCATACCCGCTGTACTACTCACGTCCTTCTTCTCGGCTGATACCACAAGTATCAGGGCGCGCATGGTAGGCCAGTGAGACGCTGGCGCTAGCTGTACAGCCAGACTGTCGGATCCGTCATCCTTCTCGCCCATTTGCCATGCTACATAGCCACCAAACAGCGAACGACATGCGCTACCACTCCCCTGTCTCGCGATGCGTGAAAGTTCTGTAGGCGTAGATTTCAGCTCGTACAGATTTGCAATTGCCCGCACGAGGGCAGCGAAGCCAGCAGCGGAAGACGCAAGTCCAGCTGCGGTCGGGAAGTTGTTCTCAGACACAATCCGGAGGGGCAGAGCAGCGAGCTTGGGGAGAGAAGGAGATGATGCCTCGAGTTCGGAGCGTAGAGAGCGTAGTTCTCGGAAACAGGCTTGGGTTCTCGCACCCGAGACATCTTGGGGAGAGGAGTTAAGAAGGAGGCTATCTTCCGGGCCGAAGGAAGCGGAGCAAGCTGCGGTGGTGTGTGTTCGCAGGTCGGCTTGGGAGAGAGTTACTGAGACGGAAGAGTTGGTTGGAAGGTTGAGCTTCGCATTACGTTTTCCCCAGTATCTGAGATAAATTAGTCAACAAGAGCGAGAGGAGGGGTTGGCGGAGTTGTACTTCACGACTGCGATGTTGACTGGAGCAGTCGTGCTAGCTTGGTAGATAGTCTGGTCGGCCATCTTGAACTCGATTTATATCTCCAGAGAACGAACTATGATTTGTGACAACAAGTGAGGTTTGTAAAGGTTGAGGGAAGTTTGTATCTCGAAAAACAAAGGAGATGTGATGGCCATTCGCGGTAGGCGTGAAAAGGAGGGCGGTCAGAGCCAGCCAATCGGGGATATTTTTCTCAGCACCGACATCGACAAAATTGTATTTCTTGCACGCCTGAATTGCGAATTGCCATTTTCTCAAGGACAAATACATCGCCATGTCGAAAGAACCAGACACCCCACCTGAAGCATGTCCTGTTGATCCGGCCACGCGCGCTGCCTGGCTGAAGAACAATGCCTCCAAACCCGCCGCTTTCCCCGGCGTAACGAAAGAAGCAAGTCAAGCCAGCGCAGGTAACAGTTGCGACTCGAAGACAATAGACCAGAGCCCGCCGGCTCCACGACGCAGTTTCTTCGCACGCTTCACTGCTCCCGTAGCTCCTCCAACAGACGCCCCCGGAAGCCTTGGACTCGATCGCGAGGTATCGTCAATCCCGAGAGCTTCCCCAGTCAACAATGAAGAGGGGGCGAAACCTGCGAACAGCGAGGCGGAGAGCGGAGTTAGCAAAGATGGGAATTGGATCTATCCGTCCGAGAAAATGTTCTTCGATGCTATGAAGAGGAAGGGTTATGCGACCGAGACGGCCGACATGAAGACTATTGTGCCGATCCATAATGCGGTCAACGAAAGGGCGTGGAAGGAGATCAAGGAATGGGAGAGGCCGTATGGGAGTGAGAAGAAGTGCGTATATTCATTTCGTTCTTCGTCTATTCCAACCATCCGAAGGAAACTGCTGATTGGGAAATAGATGTGGAGGACCTAGACTTCATTCTTTTCTAGGGCTTTCCCAAACATTGAGCCCGAAAGCACGAATCAACACCTGGCTGGGTTACACAGCTCCTTTCGATAGGCACGACTGGGTTGTGGATCGATGTGGTACGCGAGTCGACTACATCATTGATTTTTATGCCGGGAGAAATGACGCGACGGGGAATGGAAAGTTGAACTTTTACTTGGATGTGAGGCCGAAGCTCAATACTTGGGAAGGGTGGAAAACAAGAATATCGAGACTCGTGGGCTTGACTTGAGTGTATTGTATGTACTGGCGTTGAAGGCACTGGGTCTGAGCGAATGGTCCGCTTCGACGGATCAGTGTAATACATGAGTGGCGTATGCTCGAGATTTACAGTATAGGTAGTCTTTACATTCTTACAGCGATAGAATGAATCGGGTATTCGGTGTAGAATCAGAGTAGATTAGCAGGAGAAACCGCTCATAATTGACATCTACAAGTACCGAGCTACATTTGACTGGTTGCTCGAAGTCGGGTGCCTTCTTGTCCAAATGTGGCACTAATTTCAGTCTACATGTCTGTTCATTTATTCTGCGCAACGTCAGAACGAATTGCGCAGAAGACACGGGATCGACAATTTCTTTCTGCTTGCAGGATGCACGATATACAGAGTATGTACAGTAGGTACAGTACATACAGTACTAATTGAAACTTTATAGATAAGCAGACACTCTCGCTTCGCCAAGAAACAGAGAGGTCGCTTGGACGACAGTTTACTACCAGCTTCATACCAAACAATGTGACACAGACACACACACACACACACTGGATCTACCTTAAAGAATGACTCAGATTCCACTCACAGAATCGGCGGCGGCGATGGAAATCGAGGAGGTCGACCAAGCCAACAACCTAATTGCAACATACATCAAGAGCTCAACCACAGCTGGAGAAAAGGGGGAGAGGATCGATGTCGTGGTAAGTAGCGCTAGTACTAGCACATCACATCCGAATCCTCCAAAGTCTGTCTCAATATCTACCTTTCATACGTGAGACATAGACAGACTGGAACTGATAATATAAGGATTGCAGGTTCCCAAGAATGGCAACAGCTATGCGAGAATCGTGCTCAATGCTTTCTTGCCAGCGGGGTATCCGCATAGCGTGACTGAGGATTATCTGGAGTAAGTACCTGGAAAGAGAACCACTCTTGGACTTCTTGTGTTTCTGGCTGACCAGAGAATTTACCTAGGTACCAAGTATATGTGAGGACCCAAGCAGTCTCTCACAGAGAAATGGATCAGGACTGATGTGAGAAAGGACTCGCTACAAGCCTTCTCAAGCTCCATAGCCGGGATGTTATCCTCGAGAGCTGTGCTCGAAGGTAATCAATCTCAGCCTCTTTTCTATCCATCATCATCATCATTTCTGACTGAGAAAACCACAGGCATCGGCGTCGGCAACTCCCGCGCCTCCCCAACCGCCGCTCTCCTCCTCTCAGTCCTGCAGTCAAGCGTGGGCCGAATAGCCACCATCCTCTTCGCGCACCGCCTGGGCACCGCTCTCGAGCCAGAGTGCAAGATGTACCGGCTCGCCGCGGACTACTTCAACGACGCGGCCATGATCCTCGACTGTCTCTCGCCCGCCCTGCCGAAGGTCTCCCGCGTCGCGCTGCTGAGCATGTCGAGCGTGCTGCGGTCGCTGTGCGGCGTCGCGGCCGGGAGTTCGAAGGCCTCGTTGAGCGCGCACTTTGCTACGCAGGGGAATCTGGGGGAGTTGAACGCTGTGCGCATTCCCTCCTCCCTCTCTCTCTCTCTCTCTCTCTCTCGCAAAGATGCCAGAAGCTGATACCAGATACAGAAAGACTCCAGCCAGGAGACAGTCATCTCCCTCCTCGGGATGCTAGCAGGCAGCGTGGTAGTCTCCTACATCACATCCCTGACAACCAGCTGGATCGCGCTCGTTTTCCTCCTCACCATTCACCTCAGCACCAACTACCTCGCCGTCAGAGCCGTTTGCATGCAGACCCTCAACCGGCAACGCGCCAACCTCGTCTTTGCGACCGTTCTACAGCAGCTCGCGGACATGGACTATCGCCACCAAACCCCGCCCCCTCGCTCAAGCGTGACCGATTTCGTTCTCCCCGAAGGCATCTCCTACCCCACGCCGCACGAGATCCAGCTCCGAGAGCGCATCTTCGAGCGAGATGGCGTCCTCCGATGGAACGGGGACGTTCTGGGCTACTGCAGACTGGGCGTCCAGCTCCAAGCCATCCTAGACTGCTTGAGCGTTTCCAGCAGCCCGGTGACAGGCAGCTCCAGTTCGCCGACGGGTCGGCTGAGTGAGCTTTTGGAGATCTTCCAGGACGAGCAGTACCTGGTCTGGTACGACGAGCCGCGCAGGACGTTCCTGGTTGTGCTGGAGGACCAGTCGGATGCGACGGCGCAGCTGTCGGCGTGGATGTTTGCGTTGTCCTTGGCGAGGGAGAGGAGCAATGGGAACTGGAAGAAGGGAGAGGATCTGATGGCTGTCTTGAGGAGGGAGCGGGATTATGTGAGACGAGTTCGGGGTGGCATCTTTGAGAGGTTGGGGGAGAGATGGGACCTGGAGAATGGTGCGTTGGAGACCACATCTGGGGCGAGGATCAGGAGACCAAAGCTCGTCAGAGGCAAAGGACTTTGAAATTGAGCTACGTTTATCTGAAGGGTACCATAGGACCTGTACTCGGATCGAGATTGGGAGTTATACATACATATACAAAAACATCTACACCATACATAGCGTTAGCCAAGCAGCTCGTCATGTTCAATACATGAGGGATGTATTTTGATAGCTTGATTTTGAGCCGCGTATCCTGCGACAGACCGATAGCTAAAGACAGCAATCGGGCTTACCAACGCTTCAGTCAAGCGGTGGCCCCGAGAAGCCGCAATTTCGTTTCCCGTCCACCCACGCCATGTGCCCATACCACCTTCACCCGCTCTAAATCGCCCACGTGCATCATGTCCCGATTTATCCCGTATCTGGTTTTATATCGTCACCCAGTATGCAGAACCGCAGCTCTTCTTTCTCGCTGTGTAGGGTATAAATGTTCGCTTTTCCTCGCTCTCGCTTCGCTACTCCCATATCGCCCCAACGAATCTACAAACATCTCCGGCCCTTCCTTCCCTCCAACGACCACTCACACACTCACTCACTACGCGAACAGGCTCGCGCCCCCAGTCTCGATGGCATCAATCTCCGACAGGTCAATCGGCTGTCGTCGGAACCTGGCCGGCAGCTCGCTACGATCAAAGAACTCGCCCTTGGCGGCAGCCACCGAGCCCAGATCCTTCCCGGACAGCGAGCCCAGGGTGCCGTCGGAGGCCTTGGAGCGACCGAGGGGCCCGTGTTGCTGAGCCTGCTGTCGGTAGGAAGAGAAGGAGGGCGAAGAGGACTTGTGGAAGTCGGCGGGGAGCGAGGATGAGGGGGACGCTGGGTGGACGTGCGGCGTGTGGTCGACAGATGCTGTGAGGAGGAGGTCTTGTTAGAATTTGTAGAATTTTCAGAGAGAAAAATCTGTTTGCTCGAATGTGATTTGGGGCAAGGGAAAGTGAAGGGTAAGAGAAAGGGAAAGGAGACTTGCTTGGAATCGATCTCTTGCCAATAAATTTTATCATGGGCTGGCGCTCGGCGTGCGCGGTGCGGAGGATCTTGGTTGCAAACATGCTGGACGGCGAGTTTTAATAGTCGTAGATGAGAGGAAGAGGAGGACGAAGATGAAGGTGAAGGTGAAAGGCGATTGCGTGATGCGGCTGGTAGGAGACGGTTGATAGGGTACTTCGTGTGGGCGGACGGTTGCACGGGAGGTTGGAGTTGAGAGTTGTGAGAGGAAAAGAGGAAGAAGGGAAGAAAGAAAGAAGTCAAGAAAGAAGTGGCTTGCCTGTGACGCCGAGCTCGGGGGGGAAGGTGGGGGCGATCGAAAGATACAGCACAGTACAGTATAGTATCTGTACGTAAAGAAATACGGAGCGTTATGATACTGTACTGTATAGTATCGTACTGTACAAACATATAGCACAGTACAGTACTATACTATACAGTACTGTCTGTACATGCTGGACAGTGTGTATATACTGTACATAGTACAGTACGTACAGTAGGAGCTAGCTTGATATGGCGGGCGGGACCGGACGATCCCGGCAGGCGACAGATAGCACAGTACTGTACAGTATTTCCGACTTACCTAAGCATGATCTAGACGGCCTAATGGTGACTGGGCCTAACACCGCCCTGCAAGAATCTGCTTGGGGTGGTACAGTACTGTAAGTGAGTACTTGACGGCTTGGACAAAATCATCGGAACACCTCGAGCTCATACTTCAACTCCAGTACTCGGCCATTGCCATCCATCCTCAACAGTCAGTGCCTTCCATGTCAAGTTGGGGGAAACGGCTAAACGTCGGCTTAGGTATGATAACCACCTCGTGCACCACCAGATGCGAGGTCTGCAATGATTTCGATTGTATCCAGAGCCCTTCCGACCCATCACAACTCGAGTGGTTTGACATCTCTCTCCAGCCTCGCACCATCCATCGACCAACGCATTCGCATCAACATCAACGATAGTCTGGTGATGAACAATGTCCATATCTGACCTACAGACCTGATCGACGCAACATGCACGAACTCTTTGTTACCACTGTTGTCGAGAACGACGACTTCGAGACCTCCCTCCGCATCCTGCAAGGCTATGCCGCGATGCCACCCACCCACTGTAAGGCACACTCCGGAGTCTTGTTCGCCTCTGTGAGATACCTTCCTTAGGCACGGTTCATCAGATCCTACCCCGGGCCTTCTGTGTATTTACTCTCGAGTCGTTTGTGAAGGAGACTTACTTACCCAAAATGGTCATCAGTTTTCTCCCGCAAGCTGTTCTGGGAACCCCGCAATCGCAACTTCAAGCCACTTGATAATACTTTCCTCAAGCAGCAGCCGCCGCTAAAGTCTATGTATTGGAAAAGTCTTTCTGATCAACTGACTCGCCAACCATATCTCCTTGCTACACTCTACGAGGTTGGTGAAGATGAATTCGGAAAGGCAGATAACGTAGGCAATCCTGAGCAGTAGGTGTTCTTCCAGCGTGCTGCGCCGTGGAGGGTGGGTGCAGCAGGGTTCAAACCTAGCAATTGACGAATGCTACAGGCTACTCGACCAACGATTTGGAACCCTTCGTTGGAACGACCTGCCAGACCCAACAAGTGCTAAGCCATTAGGCAGCCGTCTTCCCGATCCTGGACATTCTCGCCCCGTCAACAGCCGTTTAGTGGTCACTATAGATGATCAGCAAGGTCTCTGCACTATCATGAAGAAAATGCAATACAAGTAGGGATCCATCACCAAGGACAGAACTCCAACAGCTTACACATCACAGGTTCGCTCGGGAAATGATCCAGGAGTGCAATATCTTCGTGAATGGAGATGTTGTGTTCGAGTTATCACGTTACTGTAAGATAATGAGGGGTCTTATCTGCTCCGTCCTAATCCAGTCTGGTCCTGAGAGATGTCCAAATTCCTTCTCACATGATCTGCGTAAAACAGCCACTAATATCCCCGGCATGTAGTGTTATTTCCAACCAGCGACAGCGAGCCAGCAGGCACTATGCGAACCACATTGCCTGCCATGAATACCCTCGCACCATACGATTCGGAGAACAAGTGGATCCTGACGGCTAGCGTACTGGTAGCCAAAGGGGACGATCCACAACAGATGAAGCAGGGGATGGATCAGCTAGCGGCAGTCAAGAAAGACCTGGACGTTTGTTTTGACTTCAAGGCTATGGATAGGCATATCTTTGATACAAGAGTCAAGATGTGAGTGGTGTTGCGCAAATTCGGGAAAGGCGTTCAGCGGGTAATCGGAAATACCAAATGAGCAACATCGAATTCGTGCTTCCTTTCTCTGCTGTAGTGACGCAGGAGATACAGATTCATTAAAACGTCACCCATCGCAGCCGCAGAGGATGTGATTATAGCCGAGTCACTCCTCACGAATAGGGAAGGACAAAGGGGTGTCTTGAACAATTGATTCCCAAGAAACCACAACCGACTAACGCTAGTCCTATCGATGTACATACAGTTTCTTCCCATGCGAACAGCCCATCCTCTCTACTGGTTCTTGTATGTCTGCCAAACCGCGATTCCGAAAGGGGTACCTGTGATCGAATTAGCCACCGCCCGCCTCACCCTGCCTCGAAGCAACGCACCGAACCCAACAGCCATGAACGTCCAGTATCTGAAGGCGAAGAACCTCGTCAACGGGTTGAAGGGGATGTTAGACCGTGGGCCCTCGGGGTAATGGTATGGAGATGACATCTGGGTGCGGGTAGTAGAGAAGGCCCGGCGGGAGGCGACCATCGAAGTCGTGGAAGACGTAGCGCGAATTGCTGCTCGGGAAAACATCTGGCGATAATGATCAGCTTTTGGTATATCAATCGAGCGTGCAGAGAGCCACCTTGAGGACTTGAGTGTTGGATTGTGTATTTGAGGAGGCTCGAATGTCGTTTTCACTTGAAGGCTTGTCGTGCAAATGGCGCTAAGATTAGAGTAGCAGGGGGGGGGGGAGGTCAGCGCTTAGACCACCCTTGAATCAAAAAAAATTGGGCGAACTGGACCTTCTTGTATTGATTTGCTCACACGTCCTCTTGCCAACGTCAAAATTTTCGAAGTTCCGTTCATGTGTTAGGGACTCTCCGAAAGACTCGAGAAAGATGGATGACCTATTCGGCGTCTTCGACGACACGACCGCCGGCGTGGCAGTCGCGGAACGACCAAAGAAGGCAAAGAAAGACAAAAAGGACCGAACCAAGAAGAGAAATGCGAGTGGGGACGTGAAAAAGGCCGAAGATGAAGATGGGGACGCAGAAATGTTGGAGGCTGCGCCGGTGGTAGAAGCTGAGCAGGAGGAGAGCCGTTCCCTGTTAGAGAAGAAGGACAACAAGAGACGCCGCAGAGAAGAAGAGGCAGAGCCTGTCGTCACGGATGCCTTCCAAACTGAGCAGTCGCGAGAAGTTGCTGCTTCGGCCGGTCTTCAAGCCAGTGACGACGGAGCATTGGTCATCCAGCACAACATCCAACATCAGGTCTCCCTTCCTCCAGACTACGACTACGTTCCGATCTCACAGCACAAGGCGCCAGAGCACCCCGCCCGAACCTGGCCCTTCGAACTCGATCCCTTCCAGAAGGTTTCTATCGCTTCAATAGAAAGGGGCGAAAGTGTACTTGTGTCCGCTCATACAAGTGCGGGAAAGACCGTGGTTGCAGAGTATGCGATTGCGCAGAGCTTGAAGAACAACCAGAGAGTCATATACACGAGTCCCATCAAGGCCCTGAGCAACCAGAAATACCGAGAGTTTGCGGAGGAATTTGGTGACGTAGGACTCATGACTGGAGATGTCACCATCAATCCTACGGCGACTTGCCTGGTCATGACGACGGAAATTCTGAGATCCATGCTGTATCGAGGCTCCGAGATCATGCGAGAGGTCCAATGGGTCATTTTCGACGAGATCCATTACATGAGAGACAAGTCCCGAGGTGTAGTATGGGAAGAGACTATCATCCTATTGCCAGATAAGGTCCGATATGTCTTCCTATCTGCTACCATTCCGAACGCCATGCAATTCGCCGAATGGATCACCAAGACGCACCAGCAGCCCTGTCATATCGTCTATACTGATTTCCGACCTACGCCACTACAACATTACTTCTTTCCCGCGGGTGCTGATGGCATTCATTTGATTGTCGACGAGAAAGGAAATTTTCGGGAGGACAATTTTCAAAAAGCCATGGCGACCATCGAGGACAAGAAGGGTGCAGATCCAGCAGATGTCAATGCCAAGCAAAAAGGCAAAGGCAAGAGTAAACGGACGAACAAGGGTGGTTCTAGAAACGACAATGATGACATTTATAAGCTTGTGCGCATGATCATGGTGAAGCATTACAATCCTGTTATTGTCTTCAGTTTCAGCAAACGCGAATGCGAGGCATACGCGTTAAAAATGAGCTCATTGGCCTTCAACGACGATTCGGAGAAGGCGATGGTCACGAAGGTGTTCGAGAGTGCCATTGAGAATCTCTCAGACGAAGACAAGACCCTCCCTCAGATTCAACATATTCTGCCCCTCCTGCGTCGTGGTATTGGTGTTCATCACTCCGGATTACTTCCGATTCTGAAGGAGACAATTGAAATTCTGTTCCAGGAGAATTTGATCAAGGTGCTCTTTGCAACCGAGACGTTTTCTATTGGATTGAATATGCCTGCAAAGACGGTCGTTTTCACTAGCGTCGAGAAGTTTGATGGTGTCGCCATGCGATACTTGACACCCTCCGAATTTGTACAGATGTCCGGACGAGCAGGAAGAAGAGGACTTGATGACAGAGGTGTTGTCATCATGATGATCAATGACAAGATGGAGCCAGCGACGGCCAAAGAAATTGTCAGAGGAGAACAAGATAAGCTCAACTCTGCTTTCTACCTCGGCTACAATATGATACTCAACTTGATGAGAGTCGAGGGCATATCTCCTGAGTTTATGTTGGAGCACTGTTTCTACCAATTCCAGAACAGTTCCAGTGTAGCGGGGTTGGAGAGGGAGCTTGTAGCGATTCAACAGGAGCGAGACAACCTGGAAATTCCAGATGAAGCCACCATCAAAGAATACTACGACCTCCGACAACAGCTCACTTCCTATACCAAGGACATGCGCGATGTCATTAACCACCCAAATTACTGTTTGCAATTCATGCAGGCTGGACGTGTCGTTCACATCAAATTTCAAGATCACGATTTTGGTTGGGGGGCAGTTGTCAGCTTCAACCCTATCAGAGTCCCGAAGGGGCAGGACCAAGCCAAGGTCAAGCCACAAGAATCTTACATGCTGAACGTTCTGCTCTTAGTCTCCAGCGACTCTTCAGCAGGCACCCAAAGCCAATCCGCCCTCCCGCCTGGGATTCAGCCACCTACGGACGGCGACGCGGGAAAGATGGAAGTTGTACCGGTCCTGCTATCGTGTGTTGAGGCAATTGGCCATGTGCGTCTCTTCTTGCCAGCTGATCTCAAATCCCCCGCCGATCGGAATTCTGTTCGCAAGGCTCTGGATGAAGTCAAGCGCCGATTTCCTGATGGAATTGCTGTGCTCGACCCCATCGAGAACATGGGCATCACGGACGACTCCTTCAAGAAGCTTCTGCGCAAGATCGAAGTTCTCGAATCGAAGCTGCTTTCCAACCCTCTGCACAATTCCCCTCGTCTTCCCGAGTTATACAATCAATATGTGGCCAAATTATCCTTTGCTTCAACGATCAAAGAAAAAAAGAAGGCCATCACCTCCGCCTTGAGCATCATGCAACTGGACGAGTTGAAGTCGAGAAAGCGTGTGCTTCGTCGCCTTGGTTTTATCAATGACCAGGAAGTTGTTGAACTCAAAGCTCGTGTGGCTTGTGAGATCTCCTCGACTGGTGATGGCCACGAGCTTTTGCTCTCCGAGCTATTGTTCAATCGCTTCTTTAACGAACTAAGCCCAGAAGTTTGTGCTTCGGTGCTCTCGTGCTTCATCTTCGAGGAAAAAAGTCAAGCTCAACCACTGAAAGAGGATTTGGCAAAGCACTTCAAAGAGATTCAGAGCCAGGCCAAGATCATCGCCAAGGTCAGCCAGGAAAGCAAGTTGAAGGTGAACGAGAAGGAGTATGTAGAGGGCTTCAAATGGGAATTGATGGAAGTCGTACTCCTCTGGGCGCAAGGAAAGGCTTTTGCAGAGATATGGCACGTCCCACCCCCACCCCCACCCCCTCTCTTCGCAACGGTCGTACTAACAGGCTCGGCAGCAAAATGACCGATGTCTATGAGGGATCTCTGATCCGTCTGTTCCGTCGTCTCGAGGAGTTGCTGAGACAGATGGCACAAGCCGGTAAGGTGATGGGATCTGATGAATTATCTGCGAAGTTCGAGGAGGCTCTTTCCAAGATCCGGAGAGACATAGTTGCTGCTCAGAGTTTGTACCTGTAAGTTCGACATCGCGCCCAACACTCTCGTCCCACTCGGTGGACATGAACGGCGTTGGGAAAAAGGCAAAGCTTAATGCATGGTCGGAGCTCGGAGTTTTTGCTTGGGTACCAAGCCGGTTACGCAAGCGGTGCATTTTTTTTTTTTTTTTGATATCTACCGGGAACCGGGTGTCAGATGCATGTTCCGCAGCCATCACCCTGGGTAGATCCTTCGAGGAGAATTTCTGGCCTTGTCAGCTGTCAAACGCATCCCTAAGAATGCTGGGAAAATGTCAGACCTTGCTTGCACGTACGAGACGCGCTGGTCTTGGGGTCATGTGTTTCGTCGCGCCTACTTCTCAGTCAGGATCGTCCCCCGAGTCAAGGACCAGATAGATGAATTTGACTTTTCGACCAGAAATCTGGTACGGTACATGTGTACTGTACATACATACTGTGCTGTGCTGTACGTACATCCTGTACTGTATCACTGTGGAACCCTGTCGCATTCTCGCACCGCCCTGGCTACACCCAGATCTTGTGACACCTGAGTTAGGGCACGGCCATCGAATCGAGCTGTTGCATCTCTTACTAAGTATACTATGTACAGTACAGTACAGTACAGTACAGTACAGTCAGTACATACAGTACAGTAGAAGCCTTGTCTCGCAAGATCCATGAACCTGGCTGCGTGCATGAAGATGATGACGATGTATCACGGAAAATCATTGCAGGTGCCCAGCATGTGTGAACTGGTACAGTACAGCACAGTAATGTTGGCTTCCCTGACCAGCAGTGGAGCTGTACAGTACCATAGTAGACTCAGCATGTCTTGCACGTTACAGTGCAGTACGGTACATACCTGCGATCGCTCTCTCTCGAGTGTTCATTCCTCACGGCCCGCCCGGACCGGACAGGCCCAACATCTATCTCAGCGGCACAGAAAGCACGTGCGGTAATTTCCGCACACTGCTTTGACGCTGTGGGCACCACCGGCGGTACTGTAGGTAGGGAGGTAGGTACTGTAGGCAGGGTCTGACCCTCTCTGTCCGTACGTGGGATGTTCTCTGTGCAGTACAGTACCGAAGGCCGCCTTCTCACCTCTCCCATGCCTCTCGGCATGTCTCGTACGTCGGCCGTGTGCCTCTGCTCTGGAGACAACGAAGCAAACAAGACAAGCATCGTTGTGGTTGATGTTGCCGAGCAGCAGACGACGTCCTGCTGTGCGATCCTCAACATGGGCTCCCGACGCACGCAGCCGCTATCAGGTCCTAGGGCGGACTGAGCACATGGAGATGAAACATGGACTCTCTGCCCCCTGAACGGCCCACGGCACAGGAGCGGAGATGCTGTCCGTCCTCTGCACACTCACACGTTGGACCGCAAGCCCTCGCCCACACGGCCAAGGCAAAGGGGATCTGCCCCGTCCGCCGTGGACGTCGCAACGGCGACGGCGACGGCGACGGCGACGGCGTCGACCTCGACCCGAAGGGCGGGCAGCCGCCGTCTCTTCGTTGCTGTTCCGCCCTGGGAAACGTCTTTCCCCGCGCGTGGAATGCTGAGCACAGGCATGTGTCGAACGAATACCAAGCTTTCCGTCGAGCGGTGTGTTTACTGTTTACACTTTGCGGTACTTGTGATCCCCTCTCGGATCGTCTCTCGATGCGTCTGCCACGAAAGTCTAACAGACGCCTTGATGGGGCATGTCCTGGTCTGGTCAGCGGCCTGGGCTCCCCGCGCAAGTTGCGATTATAGACACACACAGATACGCACCTCGACGCAGCTCTGCGCACCTCTGCGCTCCTCTTCTCGATCAGCGTGTCTGGCTGACGTTCCAAGCCGAGACACGCAGCCGTGCCGCTGGCCCGCCCGCCAAAATATCTGCTGCTGACGGGGCCGCGAGCTGCTCGACGGCCCACGTGACTCGACCCTGCGCGCACCGCTCCGCACCGCACCGCTCAGATTCGAAGGGACTAGACACGGTCGGCAAGACACGCTGCTCGGTGCCGGTGAACTTTCGCTGAGCTCCCATCTCGCACCCCTGACTTCTTTCTCGGACTTCACAGACTCCAACCCAAACTCCAACACTCCCAAATCCCAACTCCCAACTCCCAACTCCAGCCATATCAACACGAGACGAGCCGAGTAACTCGATCATCGAGACATCATCCACCGTCCTCTGCTTCTTCTCGCCCCAGCTGTGCCCCACACGGCTTTCAATGCGTTCCTGAGCATCACCTTCCACCAACGGCAGGGCCTGCCTGACCCCCACCCACCACCTCTTCGCCATGGAAGCGCTGGCAGACTACTTCTGGATTGCCGGCATCGACTCGGTCTCCTACAGCGACCCGGTCTTCTCCGCCTCCAACCTCTGGGACAAAGTTGCCAATGGCGCCGCTCCCCCCTCCCCAAAGGTCGACCAGACGATCGAAGAAGGCAGCGAAGACTCGCAGGCCGCTCCTCCTCCGCGGGCCACGGCCCGCCACTCGCGTAGCAACTCCTGGAACAAGCTTGGAAAGCTGCCCAGCGACGTACGGAACTCGATCCAAAGCCTGGAGGACGCGGGAAGCACACAGAGCAACAGGAGCAGTATTACGATCAAGGCGCCGACGCAGGCAGCACAGAATGGCAACCACAGCCGGCGGGATGGTCTGCTGGTAGACTTCGACTTCGAGAAGGCGCTGTTCCAGTTTGCCAATGAACGGGAGAGCTTCTTGGACGATTTGAGCTTCAGCGCGGGGCTGCCTGTGCAAAAACCCTCGCCCATGACACATCCGAGGGCCGATCGGATCAGGATTGAGAATGCGGCCGAAACCGATGGCAGTGGGTCTGGCTTGGGGAGACGAAGTCCGCTGAGGAGTGTGGGAGGCAGCATTCGGCGACGGATGAGTTTCAGGGACATGAGCAGTGCGAAGAGGCAGGCTTCGGTGGTCCATAGAGGGTGTAAGTCGTGCTCTCTTCTTGGCCGTCTTTCACGGCCAGCATGTGGGGGCTGTTTGTGTCTTCGCTTAGCTGTTTACGCAGGCGGGTATCACTGACGCTGCCACAGCTTCGATACGCACCTCCAAACGATTGAGCAACTACAACTCGGTCATTCCGCCCCCCGAACCTCTCAACGCAGATCCTGATATGCACCCCCTCAAACGTCGATTCGAGCCAGTCCTGCTAGACCGATATCCACCAAAACACGCAACGGACGAGCTGGAGCGGAGGGGCAGGTTTCCGGATTATGTACCCATGTTTGCTTTTCCAAACGACATCAACATAGTTTCCGCGGACGAGAGACCTCGGTCGACATGGCATGGGTTCGCAATGACGGGTGACGACAACTCGAAGATTTACGGTATCACCGTCATTGTGTGGATGCCGCTAAACCCCGAGGCCGCAGAGAACGTTGAGAGAAGATGTGAGCAATGGAGGCAGAGCCACATGACACACGAGGAGCGAGAGTTGGCTGCTAGCTTGGGAGTGAGATTAGCTTCTGAGAGAGCTAATCTCTCACTTTTGCTCGCTCAATTACCGAGCGCCGCATCTGGATCCGCTGCCAGAGAAGCCTTGGAGGATGAGATCAGTGCCGTGGAGGAGAAGATTAGTCTCATGACGGACCTGCTACGGCCGGTGAGGCATGGAGCCGCTGCCAAGATCGATGGCCTGACCGATGGCGAGACTGGACTTTGGACGCCCAG
This sequence comes from Blumeriella jaapii, assembly GCA_009599575.1. Classification (NCBI taxonomy): domain Eukaryota; kingdom Fungi; phylum Ascomycota; class Leotiomycetes; order Helotiales; family Drepanopezizaceae; genus Blumeriella; species Blumeriella jaapii. The sequence continues at coordinate 1,534,761 of VWND01000002.1, forward strand.
AGCGTACGGAATTCTTGGCCGGGATCCTACTTTGACAAGTTTCTGGAAAGAGTGGCTGAGAGCTGTCGTAGTCCCAATGACCGATGGTGGTGTTCTCAGAGTTCCTCCCAGTTCCCCCAAGGTTGGCCGCTGGCAACCGCTGGAGAGATATGTTGTCAACCTGTGCACAGAGGCCTTGAGCCCAATCTCTTCCAAGACGCAGGTCGAGCTCGCGGTCAGAGAGCTACGGATGTTTGCGCGGAAAGAGGCTGCGAACGAACTTCCCGATTCCCGCAACGCCGATCTTTACGCACTTTTCAGGTGCTTGAGCATCCCACACATCGTGGCGCTTTTCGAATTCGCACTTTCGGAGTCGAGGATCATCTTCTTGTCATCCCACACCGCCATGCTGCACCTCGCAAGCAAGGCTTTGGTGAGCCTACTCTATCCGCTGAAGTGGGCTAGTATCTTCATACCTGTTCTACCTGCTAGGCTGCTCTCTGCTCTGGAAGCTCCGTGTCCGTACATAGTGGGGATCGAGAGACGCTATGAGAATATCGAGCTCCCGGAAGAAGACTTTGTTTTGGTTGATCTGGATCAGGATATCATTGAGGCGTCGGGTCCCCCCATCTCTCTACCCAAGCAGCAACGTCGAAAATTAATCTCGCTTCTCCAGCTTGCGGCTCCCCACCACAACAGATGCGGTGTGCCTGTTGGGCCTCCACCTTACGCCATCGAGACATTCCCGTACGATGCATTCTCTTCTGAAAACGAGGCGATCTACACTCAGAACGCGTCACCTAGCTATCTCGCCAAGTATGTCAGTCAAAGCTCGGCCACATTCGGAGACCCAGAGCCGCGTGCTGCTAGGAGACCATCGGTATTCAATGCTTTCTTGCAAACGAAGAACGACCACATCAGGGTTGAGAGGCCTACAACGAGCCGATCCAGCAAGACCAGTCCACCCAATTCCGTGTCTCCGCAATCGTGTCATTTTCCTCCTCCGCCACTTACCTCGGTCTCCCGAAACGACTCGGGATTCGCTCTAACGGCCACGTTGAGAGAGAAGAGATCGGGCCATTTTGATGCAGTTTCGAGACGGAGCTCGTCTTTTGGAGTCGAACGGCTCCCACAATTTCGGAGACCAAGTGTTCTGTCCACGAACGGACACTCGTCAAGTCTCTCTACCTCGGCTTTGTCGCTGGGAGACACTCAATCCACCTACGGATATGCACCATCTACGTACGCGGCTTCAACACTGGCAGCGTCTACAATCATGCCAAACATGCTCATGCAGCCGGTTCAAAACACAGATACCACTGTCTGGGTTGAGGGCCACTTCTTAGTATGGCAACGGAATGACACCTCGTCACTTTGTAGCATCTGTGATGAAAAGCCCGAGGGTGATGGCATCTACAAGTGCAACAGTTGTAGCACAATATCTCACGGTCGTTGCCTCGGCCATGTCTCGTTAGTGTGCCCAGCGGCGTTTCATCCTGACCGTGTCCGTGCTTCGTTCGTTAGGTGCTTTTCTAGTTTGTTCTACACTTACAGAAAGTACTTAGTCAGACCGACGAAGGAGCAGAAGAATAGTGGTCAGATATATGGTTTTGACATGAATGGATTTATGAAAAGCTTGCCGCATGATCAGCAGGAGTACACGGCTATGCTGAAGCAGACCCAAGGCAAGTCACTCGCGAACCATTTGTCTACCCATTGCTGACATTGTGGCAGCATTCAACGAATTCATCCACGAACGTGAAACCACGCCTTCCAGTTCACCCAGCATTCAACTCTTCGACAGCATCATCCTGTCCAAGAAAACCCGCGGTCGCACGAGTTTCTTCTCGAAGAGCTCGAGCTCAGCCTCATTCCTCGATGATACATCAGAGCATCTTTGGAGAAGCGCCACAGTGCCAACACCAACCGCCAAATTTCCCGGTGATTATAAGACTGTGGTTTCCCGCATCCCAGCGCGGCTCGATGTGGCCTTTATGCGCGAACCGCGAGTCATCCAGGGGGTCCCGAGAATGGACATGCCTGGCAAACGAGTAGGGAGAAAGGCCGTTCCAAGCCTCCTCGGTGTTAGTGGAGCGGGACGGTTAGTGTGATGGCCAACAAAGGAACGTGCGATTTGGAGAGGTAGAGCGGACAACACGAGAGCAGGAAGACGGAACCGCAACATGTAAGACTATATCGACGGGAGAACCTCAAAAGCATGCGAAATGGTGTAGATGGAGTACATAGGTGACTTTTCTGGTTTCTTTGGGGGCGGGGCTCGGGCTACATAGACTCGGCATGGAGGCAATGGAGGATTGGAGGCCAATTTGAGGTGTTTGATACTTCTGTTTGATTGGATTGCATGATAGACATGCGCACGAACATGCGCGGGCTAGTCTGGCAGGCGGCGATGCTGCTGATGTCGACTTTATGAGTTCCTGCCTCTTTGGCAGTCGGGGCTAGTAGAGCAAGCTTGTGTACAACATGAAAGTTTGGAGCTCAGGCCGGTGGCTGATCGGTACATTGCCAAAGGTGAAGCTCGGTAGGCACCCTTTCTCCTTTACCTCACGGCCAGAGAGTTGAAATACTCGAAAGCCCGTCGAAATGTGTTTTTAATTCGATCGAAGTGCCTGATATTCATACACGCAACATCGTCCTACAGCCGCCTATCAACCCCCGAGTAGGTACAAACTTTCCCACCACACTTCGAGACATGCTGCACCCACTTCCTCGAGCACATAAGCACCAGACTTGAGACGACAGTCAACAAACGAGTAAGTAAGGACCCCTTGCTACCCGACCACCTCCTGTTTATCCTATCCCCGCTCTTTGCTGAACACGAGAAACGGAAATCAGCTAACCTCCCTAACCAGGACAGCAGCTTATCTCAAACCAAAGCATGGCAAAGACCTCCCGCGCTTCCGCCACGGCTACTACGACGAGTCGTCGCGTTCCAGGCGGCGTGCTGTACGACCCATTCGTGACGACTCCGGCCTCGACCCCGACCGAGACAGCCGCCGCGAAGGCCACGCCTCGTCAGGATTGGATCCACCGCAAGAACGCTTCTTCCCTAGGCGGAGCCACAGGGCGCCAAGATCGAGGAGTCGACCACGCCGACGCGAAGACAGCGACCGGTCAAGACTCCGTCCTCGCCCGTGCCGACGACGACCACGGCACTCCCCGAGCCAGCAGCAGCAGCACAGCCCAAGACCGCCCCGCCGCCGTCGAACACGAGGAGGGGGCAGACGCAGAGGCAGAGGTAGCGGCAGACAGCTACCACTGCGGCGAGTGCCGCGCGTGCGCGCGCCCGTTCCCGGGCGAGGCGCCGCTGGACTTCGAGATGCGCTGCTGCAAGAGCGAGTTCCAGCACGCGATTCGGGAGGTGCACGACGGCATGGCGAAGGTGCGGCAGAGCATGCTCGATGTGGCGAGGGCGTTGCAGGAGATTGCTGGGGGGCCGCAGAGGGTCGTGAGAATGACGGGGTAGCTTCGCCTCTGCGTCGTCGCTGGAGGTGAGGTGAGGTGAGGTCTTTGATGTGCTGGCTTGGGCTTGGGCTTGGGCTTGGCGTCGGCCTGGCTAGGTCTTTGGAACGGGGATCGGTGGCATGGCATGGGGACGACGGCCTGGATGATGGAGGATGCACTTGCGCTGCTGGTGCAATTTCTCTCTGCTGGACCCGAGTTGGCCATGAAGAAGAACCCTTTGACGGCGCTGTGCTGGGAAGGGAAGATGGCTTGTCATCCGCAATTTGACGTGTTGTCTCCTCGACGGTGCAATGGCACTACAAGTCCAGCCGCGAGCAAACAGTCGCGCGAGAAGCAATGCTGCCTGCACACACAATTGACGCCGCAAGCAACCAAGCAAGCAAGCAAGCAAGTAATCTATCTGCTCGGTCCTTTTTCGCGCCCCCCTCTGCAAATGTGCTTGTCCTGGCCTTGTGCTTTTCCAACCTTTTTTCTAGAGGAGGGAGGTCCTCTGCTTCGGAACCTCTCCTCATCCATGGCAGACTTGCACAGCAAGCAGCACGACTAGTGCTCAGAGCGAAAGATGAAGAAAGAACCCCACAATCTTGATCTCGAGAGCCAAGTTAGTTACCTCCCACCTTCCAGAAGGGGTCTGTGAAGGCAGGAGGGGGGGGGGCTGGCTACAGTGCAAGATACTTGGACAAGAGAGCGGAACAGTAAAAAAAAAAAAAGGCTAGAAGAAATCTCGGGATCGAGAGTCCCCTTGCGACGCGGGCATATCGCCTGGGTAGACTTACCTACCTATCTGCCTTGAAGTAGGCCAGAGAAGAGAAGCTCTCTGGGCCTGGGGCGCGAGAGAAGGATCAGGAAGAGGGGAGATGTGGCCTGGCGAGGATGATACGTCCCTTCTCGCTCGAAACTTGATCTGATATTCTGCTTGCCGTTTAGCGAATTCCGAGAGAGATATCGGTACAGTGTCTTCGGTTTCGAAAGCGTCTTCCGACTCGAGATCCAGCAAGCCAAAATCCTCCACAGACACATGCATAGTCAGCTCATCCCTTTGAGTCCATCGTCCTATTCACCCATCCACCCATCTACCCATCCACCGACGCGCCTACCCCCTTTCTCCGAGTACCAACGACCGAGGACAACTCGATCTTTCGATTGCACAGCTGATCCATCCTGTTGTCTCTCTCTTTTCTCAGGCGTCCTGGTATAGATGCCTTGGCGAGTGTGGCAGTCGTAGAAAGATGACTAGAACGTTGGACCTTCGGGGCGGGAGATCCGAGTATCAATCTCGGGTGGTTTGATCGACATGGAATCTAGGCCACGGCATGTGGTGCCTCTGGTGTACCGTATGAGGATCCCCCACTCAGCTCGTCTCTCACTTGACTCTTGCCCCCAGAGCACCAGTACTCAAAAAGCCTCGGTTTCCCATCGTCCCTCTCCAGCCCAAACTCAAGATCCCAAAGATCAACTTCCCTTCAACGGGCGGCGCCGGCTCCCCAGCACCCAGCACCTCCTCAACGAGGAAGCATACCTGCTGTACATCCCCCGGCATCAACACCGGCCTCTCCACCTCCTCTCCCGCACCCACCACCTCCCAGTTCAAGCCCTGACTTTTGAACCCCTCCTGCGTCTCCAATACCACCATCTCCAGCGTGATAATCTCCTCCCCGCAGTTCTCCAGCTGCGCCTCCAATGCCCACCTCCTCGCCCCTTTCTCTCCCGAGGGCGGCAACGTACCCGTCTTGGTACGAACCACCATGCACCCTTTACACACAAATTGGTAGAGCTTCCTGAAAGTGCGCACGCGCCCACTTGTGGGCGTCGTCTCGGAGTAGGTGACTGTCACTGCGAGAACGTGACTCCCTTCCTCTTTCAGGTCGAAGCCTACGATCTTTTGGAGACTCTGCCCGGGCTCAAGATCTACCCCGTGCTCCTCCTTTCCCGATTTCTCCTTTGCATCTTTCGCTCCTCCATCACCTTTTCCCGTCTCGGGCGTGAGATGCGTCTCTGGCCCGAGGACTAACGGCATAGGAACATTCGAGCTTGGGATCTTCATCTCGGCCTCGATCCGCACATTGGTGATGACCTTCCCAGTGTTGGAGCCAGTGAGGATCTCGTTGTTGGCGCACAGCGTGCAGGAGAATGTCTCGCCCACATATGCGGAGCCGAAGGCGGGGGGAAGAGTGAGGAGAGGCGAGAGAATGAACGGGTCGGGCTTGGACGAGGGGTATGCTAGGGAGGCTGAGGGTGTCGGGACACTGGACGGCGAAGAGATTGGAGAGGGCAAAGGCGTTGGCAGAGGGTGCTGAACCGAGAGAGAAGGCCGGGAGAGTCTAGATATACAGTCAGGAAGCTGTGTTGTTGATCTGGTAGAGCTGTAGAGCTTGCCGGAGGACTTTGAGAGATACCGCGTGCGGCTCTTTCACCGTGTCGGCGGACGGGCCACTTCTTTGCTGTGGCATGTTGACTCGAGACTCGAGACAGATCTGTATCGGCTACTGTATGTAAGAGCCCGGAAACGCGGGTGCTCTGCGCCGGAGGGGAAAGTTGTATTGTCGAGTGAGGGAGTGAGTGTACAGAGCTGTACTGTACAGCCTCCCACGTCCGGACCGCGCTGCATCCACAGCTCCGTTCTGCAGTCCCAGACCGCCCTGACCCTCCTCGCCCAAGCGAAGTAAATATTCTCAACCACACGGTGCACCAGTCAAGAATGGCTCAAACAGAGGTTCCGGACAAGGGCAGAGATAGGCCTGAGGGGATCGCGTTGGCAAGATCGCAAGGCCTCATTCTGGTCATGAACACACCCAAAGGTACGATCGGTCTTATTCCCTAGATACCTATGGTCTTAGTTCGTTCTCCTTTACCCGATTCGTGGCTTGCCCGAGCGATCTTAGACTCCCACATTCATGCTAACGAAAGAGAGCACAGGGCGAGGAGTGTTTGCCGGCCAAGATATACCAGGACGGACAGTCCTCGAGGTCTCGCCAGTGCTTGTCTTGAGCCCGGTAGAGAGTGAAACGCATATCAGCAACACATCGTTGCTGCATTACACATAGTTGGTGATACTTGGCAGCTTAGAGGGCACATCACGCTGACTTCTCTCTTGCAGCAACTGGCCCTACTCTCCTTCGGCCGCTGAACTGGAGCGCGAGCATCCAAATCCGAAACCTGCGTCGACTACACAGGCTGTCATTCTCGGTCTAGGAAGTATGTTCAACCACTCCACGGTGAACCAGAATGTCGGCTGGGAGCGAGACGTCCAGAACCTTCTCGTTACCTACATTGCACTGCGAGACATTAAGGCCGGAGAAGAGCTGTGCATTTCCTACGGGCAACGACTCACGTTCAAGGACAAGGACGAAGAGGAAAAAGAACCACCACAGTCAGATGACTGGGCGGATGTCATGAACATAATTGATTTGATTGACTGATACTGTGCTACACCGGATATGGTGTTGGGAAGTGGGGTCGCGTACATTTTTCTATGGAATGAAACGAGATGTATCCTGTACAGCGCTGTACTCTTGGCCCTTACCAAAGCAAAGCAAGTACTGGGGAGCGGAATGGATTTTTCTCACTTCAAATGCCGGGTGGAGGAGGAACCTAAGTTGGGTGAGTAAAGCAGAAAGGGTTTCAAATCTCATGACTTACAGCGTTGTAACCTGGAGCTGGACCGGATGGAGGTGGCGGTGGTGGAGCCTCAGAAGGAGGTGGAGGGGGAGCAGAGCCGGGAGCACCAGGGGCGGCACCTGGGGCACCTTGCTGTTGAGCAGCTACTTGTGCCATGTACGCTTGATAGTACTGAACATAGGCAGCATATCCTCCGTAAGCAGCATATGGATCTGCGCCTCCTTGGCCTTGAGCTGCGTAGTATTGGGCGTACTGAGCCGCATAGTCAGCTGATGCGGCAGGACTACCAGCACCTGGGGCAGAAGGTGTCGTTGGACTCATGGCGCTGGTCGAATGTGCAGCAGGTGAGTTGTTGTAACCTCCGCCATAGCTACCACCAGAGTTGCCGCCACCACTGTAGGAGTTGGATCGGTCTGGGGCGCGATCTCCGTAGCCACGCTCGCCTCCGTAACCAGTGTTGCCACCGTATCCACGAGAAGGTTGAGGGCGGCTCTTGAACTCTTCGTACTGCTCTCTAACATTCTTCAGCAAGTCTTCGCAAAGTTCTTTAGCTTTCTGGACTTCATTGGGATCAGGACCTCTATTCAGGTCAGCATTGATCAGCAGCCGTGCAATCGAAGACCTACGCAACATGAAGATACATGGGCTCATCGCTCTCCTGACCCGTTCCATGCTCCATGAAACCAGAGCCACGCCCCTTGATCTGGACACGGCATCGGGTTTCTTGTTGGATGTGTTTAACATAGATACCACCATGGCCAACCACTTGGGCTCGAAGATTAAATCCTTGTACGGGTTCAAAGTCAATGGGAATCTTCTCTTCAGGCCATTTACGCTAATTCCAGTCAGCAGATGGCCCTCAAGCTCAAGGTTAGTACTTACTCTGCCGAACTCATCCCGCTCAACCTGTTCTGGCTCTCGTCGACGGAATCTTCGCTCATCAACTAGATTAGGAAGTTCCTGCTGCATTAGTTCTTGGATCTTCGCAACGGCTTTCTCGAGACCTTGCTTAGAAGTGCTTGTGACGTGGAGGTAGAGAGGTGGGTTCTGTACACTATGAGTATGGTTTTCCAACAAAAAGAGAGGGGCATCTACCGCGGCTGTTGCCATGCTTTTGTCTGGCCAGTAATTTCCGCGGGTAGTGACATCTTCAGAAGTCAACATGAGAACTCTCTATTAAACGTTAAGTTGACGGGTAGGTATAGCGTACCAGCTCCGGTTTCTTCCTTGATCTAGATGTCACGCAGCGGATGTCAGCAGGTGCCAATGAGGGGTTTGTAGTAAATGCTATGGCGCTTCCGAGTAAGCTTGAAAATCCCTAATACAAAAGTTTGGCGCTTGTAGCACAAGATACTTATGAAAATGGGAATCGGAGGTGAGGCTTCTGTCCGTTGCAAACTTGCTACACCGAGGTGAAGAAGGGCCTGATGTATCAGTGGATTGTTAACACGAGGAGCATTTACCATCTTTTGTGTAGAACCTTTGGTCAGCGTGTACCGGTTACGCAGGTCGTTGACCTCGATATCTCGAATGTAATCGCCATCTGCAATGTACATCTCACCATTGACCATGGCTGCACTGTTGCCTGAGCCTGAGGCGGCGCCAGAGCCTGAGCCTGCGGTAGATGGACCCGGTGAAGCAGACTTTCCACTCGCAAGGCTCAAGCTTGACTGAATAGGAGGAACATCAACATGTTGGATACCTTTCTTGGCTTGGATTTGGGCATTGATTCGGGCAGCCGCCGCAGCTAATAATCCAACTGTTAGGACGGATCGAGAGATACCCAGGTGTTCTCTTTCTTACCTGCTGCTGCTGCCGGATCCGCTGAACTTCTCTTCGCCTCAGGTGCAGGGCTTGCTGAAGGCTTCTCGAGAGGGCTTCTGCTGCGTCGCGACTCTGGCTTGACTGCAGGGGGAGAACGCGACCGCCTGTCGAATCTTGAGGGTCTCTTATGCTCGGGCTCCTTCTGGTCGAATCGCGAACGCTTCGCGGTGCGTCTCTCGGTGTCATCCATCTTGCGTGAGTCTCACGGTCTTGATTGGTAGGTGTGAGTGTGAGTGTGTGCGGTCCCAAAGGCGCCCAGGACTTTTAGGGTGAAAGGTGAAGTGTGAAGTGTGGTCCTGAAAAAGAATGAGGCTGAGACGGGAGGACAACGGGAGTAAAGTCGAGCGAGTAGCTCCAGACAAAAGGCTGGGCGCCCACCCGCTAGCTCCCTCGGCCCGACTTTTCGCCGAGCCAGACTTTCTGGGGTTCCGACTTTCGAGCGAAATCGGTTCTTCTCTTTCAAGAATCACCAACCACTCAACCACCACTCAACCACTCAATTGGGGGCCCAAGGTTGGAGCAATCCATACGACTGCAACTTTGGCAGGATGGCTTCACGAGCAGCTCTTCGCTCTCCCAACACGGGCAATGCGCTCGTCCAGAACGCCCACCGCATCACTTTTCGCTCCCCTCCAACACCTGCGCGCCGAGTCAACGGCTTCCTCAACCTCAGCCCTCGCATACAAAGCCCTTCACCGCCGCGTCTACCCACTCCCCGTCTCCGACGCAGCACCCGCCTGGTCTGCCCAAGCGGCCGTCTCCAACATCCTCTACGAAACGCCCACACCCTCCGTTTCTGCCCCGAAGCGTCACATCCTCAACTGCCTCGTCCAGAACGAGCCCGGAGTCTTGTCTCGCATTTCAGGCATCCTCGCCGCTCGAGGCTTCAACATCGACTCGCTGGTCGTTTGCTCTACCGAGGTTGAGGACCTCTCGCGCATGACAATCGTGCTGTCGGGTCAGGATGGCGTAGTCGAGCAGGCCCGCCGCCAATTGGAGGATTTGGTGCCGGTATGGGCGGTGCTGGACTATACCACCTCGCCACTGGTGCAGAGGGAATTGCTGCTGGCGAAGATCAATATCCTGGGCCCGGAGTATTTCGAAGAGCTCATGGCTCATCACAGAGAGATTACGAGTGGTGAAGAGGAGCTTGTCGAGGGCGAGATGCCAGCTAGACGTGCGCAATTGAATGATTTTCACCCCAGCAGGCTGGCCTTGAGTCAGGCGTTGAGACTGAAGCATGAGCATCTGAAGTCCATCACTTACTTCACTCATCAGTTCGGTGGAAAGGTTCTGGATATCAGTACCAATAGCTGTATCGTCGAAGTGTGAGTTGTGCTTCTGCACAGTTTTATGGGTTTCGTGCGGTACTGACACCACGCGTAGCTCAGCAAAGCCATCCCGAATCGACTCTTTCATGAAACTCATCTCCCCCTTCGGCGTCCTCGAATCTGGCCGAACCGGACTCATGGCCCTTCCCCGCTCCCCGCTCTTCGGCCCTAACGAAAGCGACCAAGTCAAGGACCCTGATGAGATTGTGGACGCTAGCACTCTCCCTCCAGGATGAATAGACATGTACTCACTGAAGTGGATAAGAAAAGGATTTGAACATACTGTTGGGGTCAATTTCTTGCAAATCAACGCATGGCGTTTGGTAATCTGCCTAGCGAAACGTGGAGGGAGGTTTAGAAAAACCTGCTTCTATGTATTCTAATACAAATCGAGTGTGTGCCGATTTACCTAGACGCCTAATCTGACCAGTCCTGTACGCCTGTTGCAAACACCCGTATTTACATTCATCCATTAGCCATGGCCCATTGACAGAATCAGTTCTCAGAAACTGACTTTTGCGCCAATTCCTGACCCCACATACCAGACCGACTGCAACCACTGCCCAAGTTTATCTCAACTGTTCCTTTTGCGTCCAGGATCAGGGTCCCACCTATAGCATTCTTCAAAGCTTCGTATCCCACAGAGTCAAACGACCAGTCAACGGGGAGCTTCGGGGATTCGCTAGATCCAGGAGGGACCTGAAAAGGCAAGTCGTAGAGGATGTGACCAACAGGTTCGGTATGATTGTAGAAAGCGGTGGCGTCTATGCTTTCGATGAAAATGGTGCTGTGTTTCAGGGGTGAAACGAGTGTAAATGTTGCTGTTGACGAGAAGAAATGAAAAGTCGCATCGTCGATAAAATGGGGCTTGTCGCTGTCCGGCCCGTTTGCAGTCAATCTCGGAGTAGGCACTGTGATGGGAAATTTGCGGAGCGCAAGGCCGAGATTGGGCTGGTAGGGGATGGACCCTTGGTGAGTCTGGAAGGTCAATGTCGTGTTGAACCCTGAGATGTACTGCGACAACAACTCGCGCGCGATGCCTGGTGCTTTCTCATCGCCAAACTTTGTGGGATCCCAAGTGGCCTGCACTAAGATGTCCGTATTGTTGCCTGGTTTAACATGGATATTCTGGGCTGTGGCGTCCCCAATCACTGAGCCATTGTTGAGAATGTGGATATTGATATAAGGAATTTGTGCACTGTACTCGCTCGGATTGGTGAAGTTGATCCTCGCTTGTAGATTCAAGGCCGTCTCGCTGGTGCTCAAGACTCTAAGATCACCAACCTGGGGCAAAAACTTTTTGAAGTCGCCGCCATGAGAGATCGCTAGAACCTCGTCAGCTTTCGGTGCGGTCGGCCTGACTAAGTAAAACGGTTTCCTAACGTTTTACAGGAACGACTCCCTCGGCAGGAAGCTTCTTGATGACAAATTTTCCAAGCACCGTAGATACCTCTACATCGACTAGTGCATCCACCTTCAGCTCAACTCGACTGCCAACCAGAAGAGACATGAGAATGTCCGTCAACACGTCCTCGTCCGTAACATACAAAGGAGCCTTTTCGATTCGAGCCATTATTTGTAGGGTGGCATCCTCGCCATCCTCCGGATCGATCCGCTCCGATTGTGCCTTTTGCCATTTTTGCAGATTGAGATCGCCCAGCTTTTTCTTTTTGTAAAAAACTTCAGCGTCGGCCCGGACCCGTGTAACATTGATACCGAAATTCATTTCCTTAGGCAACCCTGCAGTCACGACAATATTGCCTGAGATCTGAGGGTTGGCTTCATCTGACCCAGGATCAGCCGAGGGATCCGGGAGTAAGAATTTGGTATCGGTGAGCGAGAATTCCTTGATGACTTTGTCGAAACTGTGGCCAGGAAATGGAACAGGAACCGTAACGCTTGAGATGATATTGGTAATCCAATCCGGGGTATTGGAATCTGGTGCATTTGAGCCCCGGACAAAGATAGTAGTATTATTCCCATGCACATAGTTGCCGAGCAAAAGGTCGAGAGGCGAATCGCGGGAATTGGGGCATGTTTGAACTAAAGGTTTGGGAAGACCACGAACGACTCCACCAACGTTGACGACCACGTCGGAGTAGGGCTCCACATCGATTGTGTCGGTGGTAGCATCGGCTAAGCAGATGTAATCGTCATCGGCGCTGCAGCTTTGTACAAGAATATCGAATCCAAGGGGTGGTATAGCAAGCTTGATAGAGTATTTATTTGCCAGAGACAAGGAAACATCTGCGGCCATGCCACGACGACCACTGGTAGAAACCGGGACCTCACGGAAGTTGAGGCGTGTGATGTTATACTGTGGGATTGTAGGAAGATCGTCACCTGTAATGCGTTAGCAGATTAATTTTCGGGAGACAACGTTTCTAAGCAGGTGGGCAGCTATTTGAGCCCGTTTGGTCCAATACACTTATTAGGCTACATTTCTGTATCCAAACGGTATGATGAGATATACATGTTCAAACCGTGCCACTTAAACCAAAGTTTTCTCTCCAAAATAAAAAGACGCGAAGGATCGGTAGAGAGATTGACCTTCAAAAACCAGCGACTCCGAGATGGTTTGAGACCCAAGCGAGAAGATGCCGGATTTCAAGCTGATTTTAGCCTTCCCCATCACTCGGACTTGGTTCAAACGCCCTTCTAACCAGTCGTTTGCGACATGTCGGATACCTTCGATATTTCCGGGCTCCAAATCAGTAAGGAAATCAATACCAGTGGTATGTCCATTCCGTACATCGACCAGGACAGGAGGAACGGCGGCGGTGCCAAGAAGAATATTTCCATATTCTGGAAGATAAACCTCAACCTGCGAAGATCTGCTCTCCACCTCACGGACAATCCACGTTCCAAATCGGCCGATGTTTCTGACATTCTTGTTCCCAACTCTCGAGGCATCCATGCGGAAGTTGGCCTGCACTCGGGCTCTTACGCCACTAGCCCTGAATGAGTCTATCGAGAGATTCGTAGGCTCAATAACGATGGCTTCTTTGACGTATTGCTCGACTACTGCAGGGGCGAAAAATGCGCCCAGTATGATGACTATGGCAACTGCGCCTAGGCCGAGGATGGCGACCAGCGTAGGCCATCGCCGATTGTCTTTCGACTTCAGCGATCCGCCGTTCTGTATCGAGCGCAGAGATCTCGTAGCCGGAGATGCCCCTCTCGAAGGGTGGTGGGACGGAACGCCATCGTATCCAGCGCTATCGGTTCTCGAAAGAAGGGGGGTATGCTCGAGTGGTTCTTGGGAGCGAGGGCTGCCCAGCAGTGGTGAGGAAGGATTGTCGGACATGACTGATGAGGTAGCGTGCAGTGGAAGTCTGTCGACAGGCGGTACGTATGGGGTATATGTCGACGCCCAGCGCCTGCGCGAAATTGTGGAATTGGTTTGGTTGTAGGCACGATATGAGTAGAGCTTCGTTGTCGTTGTTGTCGTCGTCGTCGTCACGTGAAAGTGGAGCCAGCCCGATTGCGTATCTTAGCGCGGATCTGTCAATGCAGTGCGTACCTTAAGGCTGGCTATAAATTTTATGAAGTCGAGATGTGATGTCAGATTACATCGTATTTCCACACCGCAATTCACCTTTGGACCCGTCATTTCAGCCTTGGATTCTACACAAGTACCCATTAGAAGCCCTTTCAACTTCTTCTATCCACACAAAGACCACCTTTGAGCAAAATGCCCTTCATGACCCGCCGGGCTCGAGTAGCTCTCCAACAGCTTTCCAGATCCTCACGCAACTACTCCCTGGCATCTTCGCCCGCGACACCTCAAACCTCTCCATTCGCCCCTCGCCATCTGCTGTCTATCGCAGATCTCACGCCCACCGAGTTCACAACTCTCGTGCGCAATGCCGCGTCCTCGAAAATAGCCCTCAAATCCGGCGCGACCCCGAGCAACCTTCAAGGCGCATTGAGCGGCAAGACCGTAGCAATGATGTTCAATAAACGCTCAACGCGCACACGGGTGTCCACCGAGGCAGCGGTCACCGCCATGGGCGGCCATCCCATGTTCCTGGGAAAAGACGATATCCAACTGGGTGTCAACGAATCTCTTTACGACACCTCGCTCGTCATTTCCAGCATGACATCCTGTATGGTTGCGCGCGTAGGGCCACATTCCGACGTGGCAGATCTGGCCAAATTCTCTTCGGTACCCGTCATCAACGCTCTGTCCGAAGACTACCACCCGTTACAGACCATCGCCGACTTTCTGACTATCCACGAAGCATTCCCTTCTTCTGCTACAGGGGCTTCGAGTTTGGGACTGGAGGGCTTGAACATCGCATGGGTTGGAGACGCGAACAACGTTCTATTCGATCTTGCAATCGGCTGCGTGAAGCTAGGTGTCAACATTTCGGTCGCAGCACCCAAGGGCTACGAAATACCCGCCCGCATGCGCGACATCATCCTCTCCGCGGCGCAAGGCGTCTCGTCCCCAGGGAAACTCTCAGAGACCAATGTACCGGAGGACTCCATCAAAAATGCGGATATCTTGGTGACCGATACTTGGGTGTCCATGGGACAAGAAGAGGAGTCCTCCAAGAGGCTGAAGGCGTTTGCGGGCTACCAAATCACGAACGAGCTGGCGAAGAGGGGCGGTGCGAAGGATGGCTGGAAGTTCATGCATTGCTTGCCGAGACATCCGGAGGAAGTTGCTGATGAGGTGTTCTACAGTCCTAGGAGCCTGGTGTTCCCAGAGGCAGAAAACAGGCTCTGGGCTGCCATCGGTAAGCACCTCTTTCTAGAACATCGCCCAATTACATTGCTGACTTGCTTTCAGCTGCTCTGGAAGGTTTTGTCGTCAACAAGGGCAAGATCCGCTTGACGGGATCGTAATTGATAGACTGTCGCGCCTACCTAAATCCCCCCTCCATAGACAGACCTCTAGTCGAGCTTCGTCTTCGTAGAGCCATAGGGGCTAGCACCAGCTGAAGTTGATGAACCAAGTGCCCTGCTATATTACAGCTCCGCACTATCTAGTTTGGCTACAGCTCACGTACGTACTAACGATACCAAATACAAAAGTTCGGCGTTTGGAATTAGAATGAAGTCGGGATATATCAGCATCGATCGGAGCAAACAGACATGCTGCAAATTACATTTTATTGTTTTCTCAAATCATAGCAAACCGTCCAGCAAATCGTTAATCCCAAAAACATTTAAGTATGTGCCCAGCAGCGCGCCTTTTTCTGTTTGTCCCCTCAAACTCCCTCCCTGATCGAATGCATCCTCCTTCACATCGTGTAGAAGCACTACCCAGCCAAGATGTACTGTATGTAGCAAGATCACGCTGCTCAATGTAGCCGAGAAACGACATCCCATGCCCTCCAAACAAGAGCAAATCTAGGAAAACCGCACACCTGTTACGACTCCACGCTCCCCCGAATCAGCCACATCCATAGCATCTCTTCACAAAAGTGCAAGTTCATTGCCGGCAGTGTTCTCCGTCTCACCCGCCTGCCGTACCCCCTGCCAACTGACGTCTGACCCAGACCTGGTGGTAAGTCGACACATCTCGCTCCCCACTGAGTCCAAGCTCACCCGCAACGTTGACGTACCCATCCTTGTTGACAGTCCCAGCCTTACTGATCCGCTTGATGCTATCCTTGTCTCCTTTCCATGGAGTTCGGCAATAAACGCATTTCGCAGGTCCAGGTTTACTCTTTGCCCATTGCTCGAAGCAGTGACGATGGATGTTATTTCCGCAGGCACCCTTGCACCACAGGATTTCCTGTGGCTCGTCGTTCTCCTCGAGTTCCATGACGCAGACGGGGCAGTCGCCTTCGATAGGCTTGCGTGAGCCGCCGGTGTCAGTTGCAGTAGATGAAGTTTCCGAGGAGGATTGCGGCGTGACCGGGGCGTTGGCGAAGATCGCGGTCAATTCACTGCTAAGAAGTGCAAGTTGGTAGGCGAGGTTCTCCGGGGCTTTGAGGACGTTGACCATCACCTAAATCCGGATTAAAAATCGATCGGAGATTTGGTACAGGGGATTAAGAGACTTACATAAATTATATGCTTGCACTGGTTTCCCTTCACGGCATCAGGACAAGTGCACTTCGGCACCTTGCAAATAGTAACTTGATAGATATTGCCCGTAGAACCAGCAATATCGAATTTCTCTTCCTCGCACGTTCCGTCCTCGCTACTACCTCGCTCACGATCGATCAAAAACATACGTTGGGATACAACACGCATGAATCTGTCCATATAGGTAGCGGGCGCCTTTTGTCTGAATCTTCTGAGACGCTTCTCCTCAGGCTCTTCGCCTTTCTTTTCAAGAGTCCGCTTTGGCTTCGAAGGGGCGATGCCAGCACGTGCTTCTCGGGCTTCGGCAGCGGCAAAGTAGTTCTCCTCCTCGTCCTCATCATCTTCCACGGGGGTTGGACAACGGGCTTTGCGTTTTCGTGGTTGAGACTTCTTGGGCGCAGGGGGAACATGGGTGCTGGATTTGACGCTCTTGATTCCGAGGACTTTGGCCATGTACGCTGGTGATGCGTCGGTGGGGGGGTCTTGCATGTTGCCTGAAGGGCCTGTTGTGGATGAACTTAATGGCTTGTATTAAGTCTATTTCTCGGATGGAGTGATGCTCTATGTAAGGTCACTGAGGGGCAATCGACGACGCGACGATTTTCGCGCCAAGTCACATGTCGCGCTAATCCCAATGAGCAGTAGTCCAGTCAGCAAATGCTAAAATATCTCCTTGCACATTTTCTGCGTCTCTTCTTCTCTCTTTCTTTTTAGTCTTTCGGCGTTCACCTATACATTCTGTTTTGGCTCATTGTGATCTGTATCGCAATGGACGTCGAGTTATCTCTGCGTCTCCCATAGCCTCTGTCATATTCATGAAGCGCCGAGAATGATACGCCTTTTATAATCCTGCCGATTGCTCGAGTTTTGACTCCGTGAATCGGTGGGTTCGCTTAGTGCGTACAAACTTCAAGTTTTTCATTGTGATGTTCAATTGTTGTTCAGTGGTCAGGCTTGGGAAGTGCAGCTTTTTGAGCGTCCCATAGTTTGAAATGATGTGTTTGGAGCTATCATGATTAAGAGAAACGTTTGTATTGGTAAATGTTCGTCACTAGATTTTGAAAGGGAAAACAATGAATCTGTTGATCGGTCGCAATCATCGCTGTGCCATATATTCATTCATTGTTCACACAAATTTTGAGTCACGCCCTCTGCCTATGCTATGCCTGTGCCTGCGTCACTCACGCTTCAATGAATCCAGAATCTGGAATCTGGTCAATGCTTGTGAGATCAATCTGCTTCCTCCCGTTCGTCTGCCTGCGCAGAGCACTGCTTGCCGGATATACAACTCTCCGGAGTCTATTCGACGATCCCAGAGGTTGAAAAGACTTTAATCCATGCCATGGGTCCAGTCGCATGTGATCTTCCCAGAATGCTTTGCGCACACTGATGGAACTATCTTGCTTAGGGATGATTACCTTGGCCACAGTTTGCCATGGGTATTTTTCGTCGTCCCACGGGGTTCCAGCGTATTCTACTGACTGCTCGTCGAGATTCTCAAGAAACTGGACTTGGAAAAGGTACTCGGCATCGTGATTGGCGTGGAATTCTTTGAGCCAGTCGCTCAGGATGTGGTTCGGATGAGACTTCGGATTGACTTCCTCAGCTTCCCGCTTTTTCTGAGTCTCGGCGGAGGGAACCAAGGAGTACTTGATGCAATAGTCGCCAAAGCGGTATGCTGTTTGTGAATACTGTCTAGTCGACTACAACTCCCTTGTCAGCTTCTGCTGTCTGGTCTCTTCTAAATCCAGGGGCAGCTGTTACCTCAAGATGCTTATTTGGAACCTGATCACGGGCCTTCTGCAGGTCGGCATCCTTACGAGCTTCGAGATGCTTATACAACTCCTTCTGGTTGTCACCATACTTGATGCGAAGCTCGAAGATCTCTTTCGTCGTTTTGGCATCCGCAAGCTCAATAGCAGGAGCACTGTTGAACTCGATATCTTGTGTTGGATACTCCTTTCCAACGTCAAACATCTCACCCTGGACGTTGAAAATCTTCATCGCCACGCCTCTTGGCTGAGGTATGCGGTCATCAAGAGCTGGATCGCCCGGTTCGGAGCTGTATCGCATCGCCAAGGGGTATTCCGCTGGCTTTGCAAACAGAGACTGGGCGAGATGAGATGGAAGCTCTCCGACAACTAGTTTGCCCTTCACAACTCCCTGTGTTCTTGCATGAGTTCCTGCGTTGATATTAAGATCCTGCCAGTCCCGATGTTCAGAGCGTCGAGCATACCACCATACATGTGCCGATGGCTGTTGAATTGTGCTCTTTGCATTCTGTTCACCATATCTGCGACAGCTTGGATGTCCTCGGCCTCTCCAGGTGGGACCTTTTCCACTCCTGGGGCATCCCACCTGATGTATTTGCTCGTGTCAATGCCTCCTGCAGCCGCCATAAGGACTAGATGATTCACAATGATCCTGTTGACTGAATGGATAGAGAGGCTTGGATTCGGGCTGGAAAGAGAAGGCTTCTGTCTTTGGACCTGAACGCAAATACACGGCTCAAACACCACACCGGGGAACTCGCTCACATATATATTCGGGATCAACTCCCTGGCCCATCAGAGCCGTACATATGATATCACGATTGACCTAAAAGAGTAAAGCTAGCCTAGTAACGGTAGAGCTTCTGCTACTACCGCTCTAGCTTCCCAAAAGAAGAGGCATGTTAGGCTCGGATGGAAGGAAACCGGGTCATCTAGTGATATGACAGACGGGTAGCTTTCCGGAGTTTTCCATCGTAGTAGTGCTGGATCGAGTAATACTGTACTGTTCAGTACGGTAGCAGTAATATCAAAGAACGTCTCAAGAACGTGAAATCTAAAGTTTGTGCACGGTGCAGAAGGATTCGCCTCGCGCTACGGGAGAATCAGCAGGGCAGGGCAGGGGTAGACTGCCTATCGCAAGGTCTTGGGCTTAGATCCCTCCAAAGCATCAACCCGCCGGAGTTCGAGGACAAAGATATCAATTGAGGCAACGCCAGCCTTCTGCTCCATTCGAAAAAATGTCTGCCGTAATTAATCCAGATCCTACACATCACTCGTCGACAGGTTCGTTGTCACATTCCTGGTCCTTTGGCCTTTGGATGCGTTACGACTGGTACTAACAGATCCATTCAGCGCCAAAGAAGAAGAATAACAAGAAGAAAAAGAGTGCGAAGGATAAGCCTTCTACCGCTGGGGATGCTGTAAAGGAACCCGAAGTCGACAAGGACAAGGGCACAGAAAATGGCGATGGGGAAGGCGATGAGGATTCAGAGCATTCTGTCGTGGTACGAGACACCTGTCCAATTGCCCATCGTATCAAAGGAGAAGCAACAAGCTCTAACTGCGCTCGCTGATAGAACACTCCTCGCGAAGTGGCTCCCCTGACAAGTGCCATGCCCCAAATGAATGGCCACAAGCATAAGCCAACAAGCAACGGCCAAACTACTGAGCCTCCGGCACAGCTATCAGGTCAAGAGGGCAACGCGAAAACAGCAGCAGATCAGGTCGAAACAGCAGACGCCAGCATTAGATTTGAAGCCATGTCACAGGAAAGGGAGGCTCTTCGTGTGGAGGTAGAACAACTGCGGAAGTCTCTAGAGGATATTCAAGGGAAGCACACCGAAGAGTTATCCACGATCAAAGGACAGCATGCCGAACAGCTTGCAGGCATCGAGACGAACCACACAACGGAAATGTCTGCAATCAAAGGCCAGCATGAGAAAGAGGTTTCTACAATTCGAGCTGAGCTCGAAGAGTCCGAGACCGCGAAGGAACACGCTGAGACACAATACCAGTCTCTCCTAGGCCGGATAAACACAATAAAGTCCAGTTTAGGCGAACGATTAAAGGCGGATAAGCAAGAACTTGCTGAAGCAAAGGAACAAATCGAAGAGCTAGAATCTCGAAATGAGACACTCCAGAGTGACGTTACGCGGCTCGAGCGCGAAATTAAGCGATTCGAACAGGAAGCTCAAGAATCTTCCAAAGAGCTCTCCAGCCTGCGAAATCGACATAATCTGTCGCAGCAGAATTGGGTGAGCGAGCGAGAAGACTTCGTGCAGCAAATAAGGCAGTTAAGGGACGAAGCCGAAGCTGCTAAAGAGGCAATGGGAGATTGGGAGGTTCTCGCAATGGAGGAGAGGTCAATTCGAGAAGGTTTGGCTGAGAGAATCAAGGACTTAGAAGAGCAGTATTCAATCCAGAAAGACGCATACGAGGAAGCCGTCTCCGAAAGGGACAGCCAGTCATCAACTCTGGCAGGCCTACAGAGGGCACTGCAGGAATTGCAAGAATCGCGGAAGCGAGAGCTCCGGGAGATGGTAGAGTCCTACGAAGCGCAGCTCCAGAGTCTCAAGAAGGTTGTGCATGACTCTGATGCTCGAGCCGCCGACGCCGAATCATTAAAAAGTGCTTTACAAACCGAGGTCGACCGGCTAACTCCTTTCGAAAAAGAGATCAAGGAGAAAAATCTTCTAGTTGGAAAGTTAAGGCATGAGGCTATTATCCTCAATGATCACCTAACGAAGGCCTTGAGATTTCTCAAAAAGGCGAAGCCAGAGGATAATATTGATAGGTACGCCTGGCTTTCCTAAACTCGTATCCTGCTAAATTGTTTCTCCAGGCAAATTGTCACCAACCACTTTCTACAATTCCTAGCTCTTGACCGCTCTGATCCGAAAAAGTTTCAAATTCTGCAATTAATAGCGTCTCTCTTAAACTGGACGGACGAGCAGAGGGAGCAAGCCGGCCTTGCAAGGCCAGGCGCATCAAACAGTAGTCTGCGCTTACCAGCTTCACCATTTCACCGCACTCCGAGCACACCTTCATTGTCCTCGGATTATTTCCACGAGGCACCTGCTACGAAGGAGTCACTGGCGGATCTATGGACAGGGTTTCTCGAGAGAAGTGCTGAAGAAGGTTCCGTTACCGGAAGCAGGAGAGGCAGTGTCAGTAGCTTGTTTGTGCGACCAGAAACGAGAGGTGGTGATGGGCCGAGAGGGTGATTGGGAAATATTGAGTATCGATTTGCCTGTTACCTGTATCATATAACATTGCGAAGGGCGTTGGGTGTAAGAAGCGATTGGCTAACTGCCTCGCAAGTTGAATTTCCGCAATACTACATTATATGTTGAGCCACCTTGCGGTGCGACTCTCTCGTTTCCTGAAATTGTGTACAGGAGAGCCTGCTAAGCATCGTATCCAGTCATAATTCCGCTTCTTAAAAGTACGCCTTTTCAAATCACTCGTTCGCGCGAGTTGAGCGTTGTGAACGCCATCGCACAATTGCCCTGCAGAGTCACTCAGATGCCCACTAGTTATTGATGATATCACAAAACACGCTCGATCAGACAACATCATGGCCCGCAAAAGGTCGAAAGAGAAGCGGCGAGTTACCACAGACGGCACAACAAATTGGAAACATGCGTTATCTTTGACTCGTTTTCGTCGACATATGAAAGTACCTATCTAGAACGTACAGCATTGCCGATCTCGAGGCGACTTATGATACTCTGCAATGTGCGCGAGGTCCCGCGATTCTGTTTTGAGGAATGTTTAGGTCTATTCTCCCAACAGTGTTCGAAATTCTAGCATCTTGTTTTCATATCGCACATCTTCGGCTTTGAGTCCGAATCTGGTAGGGACAGGCAAGGTTCCACTACCCTGTACTGGTGTCGTCGATAAGGGCATTGTACTCTGTGCGATGTACAGGTACCGCTAGATAGGTAAGATATCCAGTCTTTGCCGTCAAAAAGCGAGATTTGCAATCCATCATATCGAAGACGCGGTCACTACCCGGTACGACACTGCAAATACTCGCGTCTTATCTTTTCTGCAATCTCTCCTACTTATGCTGGTTGTACAGTCAAATGCCGGTGATCTCTCTCCACTTTTGACAGTACAAGATATCGTGGACCCATGGCATCCAATGGTAATCACAGCCACCCAAAGCTCTGTACTAAGCATATCAGCTTGTTTCTGGTTCAGGTGACATGCAGGAATCCAACTGTCGAAAGACTCTCCGTGCATGTATGTATGAGGTACACTGGCTCGGCGATTCGGACAATGGCCGATGTTGGATACACTCTAGCCTCGATGAGATTATATGTGTCTCGGGGACCCTGATAAGGTAGGTCGGGCTACGGGAGTATATCTCGAAGCTGTTGACTTCTATTTTCGCGTGTAGTCATCAGACTACGTCTGTTCATCATGTCAGAATCACCAGTTTCGGATCCAGAGAAGGACGACACATCAGGAAGAAACCCTCCTTACGATGATGTGACCCCAGTCTATGCGGATGCCTCTCTTGAAGAGACCGAGGTCGTCGGTTTCGAGGAGACGAGAGAACTCAAGCGTGGTCTGCACCAGAGGCACATCCAGATGATTGCGTTGGCTGGGACGATTGGTACTGTAGGAAAGTCGGATGTTGGTACCAAACAGTTGAGCTAATAAATCCAGGGTCTTTTTCTTGGTTCTGGCAGAGCAATCGTCAATGGAGGACCTCTTGGTGCGTTCATGGGCTACTCTTTCGTTGGTATCTTAGTCGTGGGCGTCGTCTTGTCCACTGCCGAGTTGAGGTATGTAATTAAGCCCACATCTGGACACACATGTTCTTCTCTAACAAGAATACAGTGCGTTAATTCCTCTAAGCGGAGCCATTATCCGGCATGCCGAACACCTGGTTGATCCGGCTCTATCCTTTGCCCAGGGATGGAACTCCATCTACTCGTACACGTTCTCCCTGCCGGCAGAAATGGTTGCTGCAGCAGTCATCGTCCAATTCTGGTCCACGATCAACTCTGCGGCATGGATTGTGCTGTTCGGAGCCCTACTCGTCGTTGCCAATTTGATGTTCGTACGCGTTTACGGCGAGATGGAATTTACGTTCGCCAGTCTCAAGATCATGCTCATCATTGGGCTCAATATCATGGCTCTCGTTATTGTTTGCGGAGGTGGTCCAGATCAGCACGTGTACGGCTTCCAATACTGGCACGAGCCTGGGCCATTCGTCGAGTATCTCGGATTCAAAGGCTCCCTGGGTCATTTCATGGGGTTCTGGACTACTTTCTCCAATGCAGTATATGCCTACTCGTAAGTCTCGAAGACCGTGGCTTTCAAAACAATAGTGGCTAAGCATGAACCCAGCGGGATCGAGAATATATCCTTGGCCGCTGCGGAAACCAAAGCCCCAAGACGAAACATTCCAATTGCAGCGAAGCGCATCTTCTACAGGGTCGCCATATTCTACAGTCAGTCTGCCTCCCATGGTTTCGGCCACGGTAAGAGATGGTATTGACATTGGCTTCCCTCTGCGCAGTGCTGTCGATCTTCATGGTCGGGCTTCTGGTTCCCTCCAGCGACAAGAACCTCCTGAAATCGACTGGCAACGCCGCTCAATCTCCTTTCGTCATTGCAGCCACTCGCTCAGGCATCAAGGTCGTGCCATCCATCATCAACGCCGTCGTTCTAACTTCAGCATGGTCAGCTGGCAACAGCGGTCTCCTCGGCGGCTCCCGAACACTGTACGGGATGGCTCGCGAGGGCCACGCGCCGAAGATCTTTCTCCGGACCAACCGGATGGGGATACCGTACGTCGCGGTCGGCGCCCTCGCCGCCACGATCTGCCTCGGATTCATGACCCTCTCGTCCGGCGCATCGGTCGCCTTCGGATGGCTCCAGGACCTCGTGTCCGTGTCGGCCTTGGTGGGGTGGATGACCATCTGCGCCGTCTACCTGCGCTTCTACTACGGCTGCAAAGCCCAAGGCATCCCGCGCCAGCGCCTTCCGTGGAAAGGCCCGCTCCAGCCGTACGCCGCCTGGCTCTCGCTGGTCTCCTTCGCCCTCCTGCTGCTCACTGGCGGCTACGTCACCTTCCTCCGCGGCCACTGGGACTCGGAGAACTTCGTGTCTTCGTATGTCAACATACCCATCTACGTCGTCCTCTACTCCGGCTACAAGTTCGTCAAGAAGACCAAGATCATCCCGCTCAAGGAGATTCCGATCCAGCATTTCATCGACATTGCGAACGCCAATCCAGAGCCGCCTGCGAAGCCCAAGACGGGACTGCGCAGACTCAACATTCTTTGGGGGTAGGTTGTTTGGGGGGGGGGAGGTAGAGTGCGTCAGTTGTTTGGGATGGATCGGTAGATAGATACCTAGACAGATGCATACAGTAGATGCTTAAGCGAATGTAAACAAATCGCCAGCTAGCTGTAGCGACGAAATCTTGGCCCGCTCTGTGATCGTCATTCTCCGTGCCATCAGTCCCTTCGGGTCTTCTGACCCGATACGCTCGCTTTTCTCTCTTTCGCCGCGTGTTCTAGGCTTGGTTCCTGCGGGGTAAAACTTTCCCCCGCATGTAACCTTAAACGCCCCGAGTTACAGTGCTGTAGTCCGCTCCGAACAGAGTAGAGGAAACATGACGATCTACCAACTAAGTGGGAGTCCGAGAAAGTCTAAGTCCGCTCCGCAGTCTTGAAGCGAGCACTAAAGCGGGCCGCACATTGAGACGTTTAATCAATGAAGATGTATTTGCTGATTTATGAACGTGCAAACTCCGAAAGCGCAAACGCCGTACATACATACAATAAAGGACCAAGAGCTGATCAGAACCCGCCGAGTACCCAGGCAATGTTTTTATGCTGACAACGCTTGACCCAATATTCTCCGAATCCAGCATGTAAGAAACGCCAGTCCTTACGCCCTGCAACTACGCCCTGCCATTTTTGCAACTTCTCAAACCTCCATGCCGAGATAAAGCCACTTCTTAGAAGTGGTCTCGAAAACTTGCGCCCACATGTCCAAGGAAATCAGCTCGAATCCGACCCAGCGAAGACTCTTCAAAAAGGCATTGGAGTCGACCTCGGGAACGGAGCGGTCGAGGCAGATGACAACCTGCGAGACAGCGAAGACATCTTCAGCGAGTTCAATCAATGCCATAAGTCTAACCAATTGACATTAGTATATGGGTGCCACCTAATCCGAAAAGGAACTCACCCTTGCTTTAAATCCCTCCCAACGACTGCCGAATCGAAGAAGGCGAACAGAGATTTCTTGTCCCCGTCCCCGGCCACAAAGCCACGGAAGCTACAGCCTCCAGCATAGTCCCAAATCTCGAGCCAAGCATCAATCGCTTGGGGAGCATGTCGTTTCCCAAAGTAATCGTTGTACGTATCCACACTTTCGTCAGGAGGTGAATACGCGTTCGCACCCATACCGATAGAGCCATCACTTGTCGCCTTTCCCCCTTCACCGAGGAATACGCCGTTCATGGTCTCGCAGAAGAGCCTCTCACACTCTTCCCGGATGTAGTACGCTGCCCCCTCTTTACGTCTCTGACTCTTGCCATCGTTGTCGCGCTTCTGGTTGGAGCTCTTGGAGATGAGCGCGAGCTCGTTGGCTGAAGTCAAGGCCGCAAGAGGGGGACTCGACGGGGGGGATGGTAACCCTGAGGAGCCGACCTCAGGAATACCACTTTGCCCCTGTACGGTGGTTAGCCGGCAGTTGCGGGTGAGAGGGGAGGGTACACGTACCGCCGGCGCCGGTAGTGGAGTAATGGAAGCCGGTGAGACGGGCAGAGGTGTCTACGACGTACGCACTGGCGAGGACGCTGGCCTGGCGGCCTACGAACTCGCCATAGCAATTACTCGCATGGTTTTCGATTGTACTGGGAGCCATTGCTCTTCACTTGCCACGGTTGCGATGGGGACGATTCGGTTGGTGGTGGATGGGTGGATGGGTTGATGGGTGAGGCGAGGTGCGATGCGTTGGCAGATGAGGCTGTCGATGGCTCCTGTTCCCGACTCTGGAGTGGCGTGGGGTGCAGAGGTGGAGATGGATGCTCGTTGATCTGATTGATGGATTGATTTGTTTGTTTTGATGGATTTGATTTGCTTTGCGTTGTTTTGTTTTTTTGTGTTGTGTTGGTGATGGTTGGCTGGTTGGGTGGAGGATCGGCGGTGAAGTACGGATGGGTGTTCTTTCGGCTTTAAATCAGAAGAGAAGTTGGTCTGGGGACGAAAAGGGGGCTAGGGGGTGCCGTGCCCCGCTGCCCCGCTTTATTCTCGGTTCGCACGTGGAGGATCCAAACAAGCAAAACAACGGTACTGTACATACCACAGATATACCACAGTCTGTATGTACAGACTGTCGAGGGGCAAGAGAAGAGAGGGTACAGGACTGCATGTGCGGATCATCAAGTCACTGTGAGTGGTTCCTCAGTAGTGGCGTCTTTCTCCCCGAATGCTGTCTCTGAAGGACCAAGAGGACCAAGAGCAATACACACTCGTAGTCGACGTCTCAAGCACTTCACAAAGAGCTGCTTGGATCATCGCACGCTTGGGTCTTCCAGCGATCCGATCGATTATGAAAAGTGCCTCACACATAGTACAGTACTGTACATACAGTACTAGACTGTATGTATGTGTACTGTACGGTATCATGCGCTGGCGCGTGACCATTGACTGCCGGCATGCTCGGGATAGAAACAATCACCCCAGAGCTTCGAACCGTTTCGAGAGCCGAGAGTCTATTGCATGGAATAGAAGAGAAGAGAAGAGCAATCAAGACCCATCCGTGTACACGCACTATGTAGGCACGGTATGTAGTTATATCGAGTACTTGTAGAATGCATGCGTCACCCGAAAGTTCTCTTTGGCAAAGGTTCTTCTTATCTTGTTCCAGATAAACTGTGTACTGTACAGTACAGTAAGGCGTGTATGGCTGTCTGTATGTCTGTCTGTACTTGTAAACAGTGAGACAATAGAGGGGAGCCGCTGATGCAAGGCTCCGACACAGGCCAGCAGCTTTGCACTTGATCGCCAACACGCCAAAATGACCCTGCTTGCTTCACCCACCATCTTCGGTATACTATCAGAACGAGGGTGAAGTAGTTCTGACGTCCGGGGTCGTGTGGAAAGAACATGCCCCAGCTGATACGGCCGTCCCTAGCAAACTTACGTGACTCAAACGTCGCGTCGTGATGGTATGGTACAGTACTGTTGTGTACATACAGTACAGTACTGTACAGTACATACCTACCTACTGTATGATACGATTGAGGGGTCATTTTCCACCCCCGCGCACCGCTACTTGGCTCCTCGTATTCTATCTCCTCTGTCTCTTTATCGCGAGTCTCTCGTTCTCTCGGGGTGGGCTTTGGCTATAAATCACGACTGACTGTGCATGTCGAAAGTTATCGCTCCAGCTCTCCGCTGTTCGGAATTACACCTCCCCGCCAAAAGATGCCTTCCACTGAACCACGCCCGCCCTTCCCGACCTATCTCCTCCCCTCCTTCACGTTCCCTTTCCGACGGCCGCGATCCTCGACGTCGGCTACGATCTCGGTGGGCTCTCCTCCAGGGCTTAGCTACAGCCCTTCCTCCTCGACCAACACAACGCCCAGCTCGTCCCCGGCATCGCAACACTTCCTTCCCGTCGAAACCTTAGACGAGGCGCTTCCTAGCATACCCAACCATCAGAAAGACCGCGATCGGGAAGTGCGTCTACATCGTGCGCAGCCGAACACGCTCAAATGCGTGACGTGCTCGAGCGACATCGCGCTCGCAGACCAGATCGTGAGCAAAGGCTTCACCGGACGGCACGGCCGGGCCTACCTTGTGTCTCCACCTCCCGCCGAAGTCTCCGCCTCAGGCGGCAAGAAGGACAAGAGCGGACTGCCCAACACGAGAATCGGACGATCGGTGAACCGGGAGCTGTTGACAGGCCAGCATGTGGTGGCGGATGTGAGCTGCAACATCTGCGGCGTCGTGCTGGGCTGGAAGTACCTGGATGCGAAGGAGGCCGCGCAGAAGTACAAGATTGGGAAGTATATTCTGGAGATGAAAAGGGTCGTGCTTGCGGTGGGCTGGGAGGACACGATGGGCGACGGAGACGAGGATGTGGATGATGTGCTCGGGGCGTGTGGAAAGGCGGCTGAGGATGAAAACGTGGTCCTCTTCGACAGCGAGGATGAAGATGAGTGTGATGACTTATTTTCTGGGACCTGGGATCCTGAGCTGGTGGCTAAGAGACGGAGCAAGAGGACGTGGAGCAAGAAGAGAAATGGCGTAGAGGTCTGAGGAGACTTAGATCGCAGGGCGCTCGGTTCTCGGTGAGGTTGTTTGCGTCTGCATGATTGGAAGAGTCGACCTTCTTCAGGCTCATCGGGGTCATCCAGACGCTGACTTCGAGCGAGGAGGGGGCGAGTCTGGAAATCGGTAGCAAAGGGCAAGTGAGGAACGACACTGCACAGGTCGTGATTTGACCACGATCATGATGGAATGGCTATACCAGGTTTGGTTTTGTTTCTGATATTGTTTCTCGCGTTTGATATGAGTTTTGGTGTTTAGTTTGGCGTCATTATACCCATGTTGAAGCATAGCAGATCCCATAACAAGCAACACCTACTTTACATCGAAGCTTTGCTCATCTCAAACTTGTCGTTTCTCATGATTTGAACTCAGGCCCTGTGATACGGAGGGTGTTGATTTCTGTTCCATCACATGCCTCGCTCAAGCTTTGTACCTTTGGTACTGTAGAGCACTATGAATTGGCGCATGTCTTGAGAATGGTGCCGACATGATGTAAGGGTAACCAGACCGCCTTCAGAGACCATATTCAAGTAAGTAAAGAGCAAGTGTGCTTGGATCCAGGTAGATTGGGTCTCGTTTCCTCCACAGTCTTGCAAAGTCTAAGAGGAGTCTATTGAAGGACCTCTAAACACTTGGAGACTGCAGTGCGCGATCTGGGGCGTTCAAATAAGGGCTTGGAAAGGCCACAAGTGGTAATATTGTATTAGCTGCTGCACTCCAGATCTGCTTAACATGAAAGGACTATGTATCGAATCCGAGGCTTCTCCATGTTTCCGCGCTGGAAATTACATTTAAGGAAAAATTCTCCGTGACAAGCATAATGTAAAGACTTTGATAAGGATGTAGTCATACGAGTGAGACATGTAGGATTTGTTATAATTATATCGACTGTTTCTGTGAACTGGCTAGCGGGCGTTAATAAGCCAGATTAAAGCTTGTCCAGCCCGTTTTTATAATACAGGCAGACTTGGTTTGAGCTATGGCTTAAGAGACACAATTGTCTCTCTGAGAGTAAACCTGTCTTGATCGTGATGGCATTTAAATGCTCTTACAGCCTGTACAGGCGCTTGAGGTGGTGTCAAGTAGCTCAGTAGCGCAACTAAGAGCCCTTTCAGAGAATCCGCAAAGATTTTCAGCTGACGTGTTTTTTTAAAAATATAATCACCCAATCCGAAGATGCTTAGTCTTTAGAGCCTTACGAGGTCATCGGCACCTGGCAAATAGACAATTAACGGCGTTCTTAGTGAAAAACACTATGCCTATACTGATGACCTCGGAGGAATGGACGTTGACTATGACACCGTTAAGAGGCAACAATAGTGATACTCTAGCCAGACAGTGCATTGCACTTACGAGAGTGCCACTAATCTATGAGCTTTGTGATCTGGAATCGCTTCTTCTCAGCAAGCCAGTCGATTGACTGGTCAACAAGAAATTCGAGACGGTCCAGGGTTCTGTAAATCTTAATGCCGAAAGAGGTCTGCTCACGCACTTCGGATGCCTGGCTAAACTCTTTTAGCAAAAAAAAAAAAATACCAAGGCAGCTTTCGAGGCTCAAACGAATTGCAGGTCTCAGAGCGTGTCTGATTATTGGCTTGCTTCCCTTCGATGAATGACAGCTAACTACGCCTTTCAAGAGTCCCCTCACGATGAAGAAGTGGCTAAAGATGGTCCGTCAAACATCCTTTTGGGCTATGTAGGCACAGTGAGGCGTGGAAGTTGTTCCTTGGGTTTGCAGCTTGATCTTTGGAATATCGAGATAAATCATGTGGATCTATCGGGCTCCTCCTCTACAAACCCATTTTCCTTTGGGCTATAAATTTCGCTTCTTGGAAGCATTAATTGAATAAGTGGCGTCTCTACCGCCTGGTGTATGTATGACTTAACCCTACGAGACTTGAAACTGCATTGAAAGGATACGGAAGCTTCTGTTACTGTTTTCTAATAGCGGAGAAGCGGTAGTGAAGAGCAGGAGGGGAAGGTGGTTACAGAGGAGTCTTAAGACTTGTCAAGACAGTCAACTATAATTCAATAGACCTATAGTTTTTAGCCCAGTCATAATAAACACGGCTTGTCCACGGCATCGTCAGATCTAACAAATGCAATTTCCTTGCATTGATCGCTAATGAACTTCTCCCAAATTTCCAAACTGGTCGCGGGCCTTATTCCAAGCTTCAGGCGCGATCACCAACCGCCTGAGCACAACCGCGACGAACTCGTGCTTGCTTTTTGGTCCATCAGAACCTGTCAAAAGCTATCCACCACCTTAGCGATAAAAACCGAATCTTGGCTCGAGCAGGAATGCTTGAAAAAGTCTGCGTGGTGCATCAATTCATACTCTGGCAACAAATATTGCAAACTTCAGCTTTAAGAAGAAATCCCAAGGAATAGGCAAGAGATAAATGGACATTCAGTGAGGCAAAGTGATTCTATGCTGTATGACTGGCCTGTATTATCTAGTTGAGCAAGTGTGAATAACGCTGAAGGAAGTGATTGTATTCAAAGATGATTCATTTCATGTGTCCCAAGGGCGGTTTATAGGTACCTATAGTTATTGGTAGTCTAATACTATGGAAGACGCGAGCCTTCAGATGTGAATAATGATGTTGATAATGTATTATCATCTCGTCATCGTACTCCTTCCATTACCCTAGAAGGATGCTCGGTGCTTTTCTTGGTGTAATACCTAATGTTTCCGCAACAAACAAATTGTAAACAAGATCTGGAAGGTCACGACGTTGATGGTTGGTGACTGGAAAAACAGTCACGTGTTGTGAGCTGTCGGGGTCGCCGCTAGCGCTAGCGTGTTCTCCTTTGTCCTTTTGTCAGCCACCTCCTTCTCTCCTCATTCCCTTCTCTCTTCATCCCCTTCTTCCCGACAACCCCATCAACCCCATCAACTCCATCACAAACTCCCATCGCCCATCCTCTCCGAGCCATCGCCCCCCCACCGACTCGAGAACCGGTGTCTCTGCTGTCTTTACCGCGCCTAGGAATAGCGGAGGAACCTTTGGCGGAAGGTGAATTTGGAGCTGTGCGCACCTGTGGTGGCTCAGTCCCGTTGCATTGTGGTGGAGGAGAACACAACAATCATATCTTCGCACTCGCGGCGCTCAGCAGCTTGCGATCCTGTACATTTTCTTTCCTTTTCTCAGAGCTTGTTGTGTGTCCAACGTTACTGGTACCTCCAGTGATTGCAATCAGATTTGATTTCACCTCATTCTCTTGGTCGGAAAAAGAAAAAAAGAAGAAGAAATCTGAACTCACAACAGTCGCAATCAAAAAATTGTCTCCCCTTCTCTCTTGAGCACTTTGTTGCGTTTCCCCCCAAGTGCATAGGATAGCTTCTCTCCTCTGTTTTACACATTCCGTCCTCGACAAACGACAACATACTCGACATCACGAACCGTCATCATGACTTCTTCGGTCTTCTTCAAGTTCAAGTCCCAAAAAGACGCCCAACAGATCAAATTCGATGGTACTGGTATTTCGGTATTCGAACTCAAGCGTGATATCATCATCGCAAGCGGTCTAGGTGATGGCACAGAATTCGATCTCATGATCTACGATGAAGATGGAAAAGAAGGTAAGTCTTGCGCAAGTCCTTGTACAACAGCAGCTTCCTGACAGAAACCAGAATACGATGACGATACCGCGATCATCCCTCGTTCGACAACAGTCACAGCTCGCCGACTGCCTGCCATCAAGAGAGGTGCCGGTCGAGCACAGAGATACATGACTGGTAAAATGCCAGTAAATGCAAAGAATTCATCGCGTAAGGAGCAAGCCAAGCAACATGCGAAGGCAAGCGCTACAAGCAATGCCATGGCACAGATGAACAATGCCTCCATGACCGAAGACGAGCGTATGAATGCCATGTTTCAAGCTCAGAGTGAGCAGTGGAATGATCAGCTGCAGGAGATGGGAAAGTATGTTGATCCAATGCCATTTTAAAGACTTGCAGCTAAATATTGTTAGGCAAACCAAAATCCATCACCACAGCAATCACAAGAAGACATTGGACAACGAGCCTCCCCAGGGATACGTCTGCTACCGATGTGGAGAGAAAGGACACTGGATCAAGGAGTGCCCGACGAACGACGATCCAAACTTCGAGAACAAACCTCGTATCAAGCGTACAACCGGTATCCCCAGATCGTTCCTCAAGACTGTTGATAAGCCTACTGCTCTCAATGGGGATGGTACGGAGGATTCAAAGCCACCTACTGGTATCATGGTGAACGCGGAGGGTCAGTTTGTCATTGCTGAACCAGATAAGGCATCCTGGGAACAATTTCAAGCCAAGACCAAGTCATCTGCTGCGGCTCAAAAGGCTGCTGCGTTGGGGGACAAGGAGCTTCAGGATAGGGGATTAGAGTGTTCCATCGACAAGAGAATATTCATAGACCCAATGAAGACGCCGTGTTGTGAGAAGACGTTCTGCAATGAATGCATTACTAATGCGCTCATCGAGAGCGACTTCACTTGCCCTGGCTGTCAGACTGACGGCGTGTTGATTGACGATCTGAAGCCTGACGATGAGACATCGGCCAAGATCAAGGTCTACTTGGAAGAGAAAAATGCTGCCCTCAGAGCCGAGAAACAGCGTTCCAAGAGTCCAAGCGTGAAGCCAGAGACTACACTCGCAGCTGATGTCAAGGCCAAGTCCAAGTCGCCAACTCCGCCTACGAAGGGTAAATCACCGGTCATCTCGCCACCAACCTCAACAACAACTCCTGCGCTCGACAGCAAGGCTCCAGTAAATACCAGTAACTCTAAGAAACGTCCAGCGGATGAGCTTCTGGAGAACCCTAAGATCCCCAAAGGACCAAAGGCAATGCAACAACAGCAGGCGATGCAGAGCCAGCAACAGATGATGAACGGTATGAACGGAATGAACGGCATGAACGGTATGAACGGTTTTCCCAACATGCCCTTCGCAATGCAAAATCAATTCTACGGTGCCAACGGTGTCTTCAACCCCATGCCGAATATCATGAACGGCTTCGGTATGGGTATGCCTAATCCGATGATGATGAACCCCATGATGGGTGGCATGAACGGCTATGGTAACTTTCCCAACATGAACTTCAACGGCTTCAATGGCATGCCCAACATGAACATGATGAACGGAAACATGGGCAACGGCGTCCAGCAGCAACCCAACAACAACCACGGCGGGATGAACGGTAACGGGGGAGGAGGAATGCTGCCTGCAGGCCAGTTCCCTAACCAGCAGAAGACGGTCTTTGCGGAGCCGCTGCCCAACGAGGAGGACAACGCCTACTTCCGCAAGCCGGTCAACCCGCATCGCCACCAAGGACGTCAACGTCGGGCTCG
Source organism: Blumeriella jaapii (assembly GCA_009599575.1). Lineage (NCBI taxonomy): Eukaryota > Fungi > Ascomycota > Leotiomycetes > Helotiales > Drepanopezizaceae > Blumeriella > Blumeriella jaapii. Next base: position 1,568,466 of record VWND01000002.1, read on the forward strand.
GCCGAGCGATTACCGGGAGCTGTAGAGAGAAGACTCGCTCGCCTCCCTTCTAGGATCTTCTTCTCCTCTATTCTCCTCTATTCTTCTTTATTCTCCTTTCTTCTTGCGCATCACGGTGTACTTTACTTTTCACAAGAAAGCTCGGGTATTAGTTCGAGGAGCTTCTCGGTACATAACGGCACGCCCGGGCTCGGCACAAAGCACTCGGAATACATCAGCATTGCAGGCGTTGGTTCAAGGACGGGGGGGGGGGCTGTCGCGCGGGCGACTTGGCTTGGTCTTTCTGGGAGGAGTTTCGCACGGGATGGATAGGAGGGATCGGGGATTTTTCGCTCATACAGGCGTGGGGCAGGGCTTTAAGAATGGCACTCTCTCGACATGGCGGGAGCATACAGGTCTCCTTTCGCGGCACGGAACGCGGCTCTCTTCTCCTGCTCCATGACCAGACGGATAGTTAGGTCTGGCCTCGATAGCTACCTACCTAGCTAGCTAGCCAGCCAGATAATGTGCAATGGGAATCTGGGTCCATGTACGACGTGTCTTCCTTCCATGCTGTTTTTCCTTTGGAGCTGCGATGCGCATGCTGTACTTGTGAGAGCTGTATGTGACATCTTTCGTGACCAAGGGACGCCGTAGCATCCGACCTTTTTTTTTTTTTTTTTTTTTTTTTTTTTTGGCCCCTTCGAAGGAGTCCGCTCGCTGCGTGAGTGTGACATGGGCTGCTCGCGAGCCCCAGCCATCTGAGCCCCCCCCCCCTCATGATGTGTACCAGCGCACGACATGTGTAGACGCACGAGCCGAGGTGATGAACATGGGGGATATGTGCGGCGAACCACGTATGTATGTATGTATGTACAGTACAGTACGGATAGATAGATAGATAGAGAGATAGAGAGATAGATAGATGCCCAAGTGTAACGGTGGGGTGAGCGTGGCTTGCGAGGGAGTGGAAAGCTGAGAGATCGTGAGAGGGGGGTGGTACAGTTGTGTGGAATGTGGAAAAAAGGGGTGACTTGGAGAGGGAGAGAGGGAGAGAGAGGGAGAGAGAGGGAGAGAGAGAGAGAGAGGGAGAGAGAGGGAGAGAGAGGAGAGAGAGGGAGAGAGAGGGAGAGAGAGAGAGGGAGAGAGAGAGAGTTGGTTATTAGACTGTACATGTTTTTAAAGAAAGAGCATACAAAAACGGATAGCTCAACTCACGCGCACCTGTCGTTGTTTGGAGCCAGCACCCCCAGCGAAGCAACTGTTGATGTGTGAATTCTGTGACATTTGTCCCGAGCCAAAATCTACCTCTCTAGCAGTACCCAGCAGCAAGACCATTCATTATTGGCTTTTGATAGGAAAAACTCCTCGCTATGTCTATCCCCACCCAGATTCCAATTCCCAAAAGGTCAAAACGTGGTAGGAATGTGAGAGCAAGTAATACAAGAAGATCAAGACGTGGTGTCTACCTACTCGTGATCACCACCCCCGGGGAACCAAAACAGACCCAGACCAGAGAAAAAGGAGTACACGAGCACCAGAACACCCGGGTTCGAACACCGCGGCCCCTCTGCGGGCGCGTGAGCGACTGTCCTGTCTTGTCTTGCCTTGCCGTGCACGATCAACTGTGAATGTCGAGGGTGGTGGGTCGCCCGAGTCAAGCAAGAGCTCGGAGCCCCTATCTTGATACAGTAATCGCAGATAGCCGAGCACCGGGCTCTCGCAAAGGCAACAAAACGAGGCTCTCGCGCGTCCACGTTGATCCCAGAACAGCAGCACACACACGCATCTCACACGGGGCGTGCTCTGTCTCCTCCATTACGCAGCTTTCCTCTCCCCCCCCCCCCCCCGATGATCGGTATCGTACTTGTACATGTGTTGCTCGTTGCTCCTCCCCTGCGTGTGCCCAGCCATCTATCGCCGGCAGGCCGGGCTCCAGCTCTCGGAAGGGAAGTTGATGGGGGAGGGCGGGGGCGCGGGAGGTGAGTAGTCGTTCTGGGTGTCGCGCATGAGGAAGCCGTAGGGGGACTTGGCCTTCATGGAGAGCGTGGTCGACAGGCTCCGGCTGATGTCTTCCTGGCCGAAGGTGCTGCTGCAGAGGAGGGGGGAGTGACGGCGTGGGATGGGGGACATGATGGTGGTGGACGTTTGGGTCGGCATTTTGCGATGACGGTGTCTGGCGAGCGAGGGCGGAAGAGGTGTGGATTGCTGGGCAGCGGTGCTTTGGAGGATGGGCAGGATGACTGCTTGTGTATGGGGTGTGGTGCGGGAGCTGAGGGAGCTGTTAATCATCGGCGTTGAAGCACCCCGAGAGCTGAGAAAGGTTACTCACCGAATCGTCAAGCAGGCTCTCGGAAGATGGGGTAGAGATACACAAGAGGGAGGGTACAGTAAGATGGTCGTGAAGTGACTATGGGTAGGTCGGTCGTTGAGGGGGGAGTACACACGATTCGAAGTACAGTACAGCAACAGCTCAAGACAAGAAGATCTGCTTGGAGAGGAGGAAGGACGGGAGAAACAGAGTTCATCCAGCGTGGGAGTGAAGTGATTCTTAAAGTACTGTCGAGTGAGTGCAGGTCAGAAGAAGCCAACACGACAGTCTCTACATACATACGATCTCGATCATCGGGAAATCCCCCTTGCCATGCCATGCCATGCCATGCCACGGCTTCGAGCCCAAACACGCATCCGTTCTCCTCCTCCCACGCGAAGGAAAAAAGCAACACCCCAATGAAAACAAAGACGGACCAAGTGAGACAAAGCGCCGGACCCGGTGGGCGGCCAGTGCATGCCATGTTACATACAGTGCTACTGTACGGGGACGGCTGGCCAGGGGCGCGGTTCGACGTGCCCGTCGAGGCCAAGCCCGGCCAAGCCAGCCAGGCCTGAGCACAACCTGGACATCGTATTGATGGCAATATACGTGGGTAGGTGAGTATGTGTACAGTGTGGACAGTGTGGACAGTATGTGTGTACAGTATGTACTGTACTGTACAGTATGATGAGGGGACCAGGGGGAAGAAGGAAGAAGGAAGGTGTCCGTGATGGCTGCGCGGTCCAGGACGGTGGTGTATAAACAGTACAGCATGTTGGTATGCCACTCTCGTGGTACACGTATCAAGCTCACTCGAAGATATCGGGCCCTCACTACTGTATGTATGTGTACAGTTCCCATGTACAGTAGATAGGGCATATGTATGTGTACTGTACAGTAAGTACATATGTACAGTACAGTACACATGCACAATACATACAGTACACTTGCACAGTACATACAGTCCATACGTCCATACGTCCATACGTCCATACGTCCCTCCAGCACATACATACACACCCATATCAGAGAGTTTGCCACGACTGGAGGAGAAACTTCCTGGAGAAGCGGGAAAGGGGCACATGGAAGGAATGTGGGAAACGGGCCAAACGGCCAAACGGCCAAACGGCCCAACGGCCCAACGGGCGTCAGTCAGTGTGTCAACGACGTCGATGTCCTGCCACCCGGTTGGTGGTGCGGTGATGCGAGCGCGCCTCCGACTCCGACTCAGCGCCTCCATCGCCTGGTGTTTCCTCCGGCCATCACGCTGATCAGACGGGAGCACAGGAGACGACAGGAGGGCCAGCGCCGCTCCACGAGGCGGTGAGGCAGCTTGCAGGATGCCATGCGGAATCCCTCCCTTCCTTCAGACATTCCCTCCTCTTGATCTTGGACGACAAAGTCTCTCCCGTCGCGAGGCCGCCGGTGCTTGGGGGCTGGCGCTCGCGCTCGCGCTCGCTCTGCCCTTCGGCTTCGGATCTTCGGACGCGCCAGACAGGATGACGACGTCCATCGAGGTCGAGCGCCTCTCACTCGCCGTCCGCGAGCTGGACGCGCGACATCTCGCCGCCCGCTCAGGGCCGGCCGTCGCCATGTCTCTGCTTATGGCCTTGGCGTGTTGCGATGGGGGACTGGTCCAGGGAACGGGGAAATGACTCTGAGGCTTGCTTTGCAGTGCAGACATGCAGACATACAGACATGCAGACATGCAGACATACAGACATCCCCCCTCTGGAAGTGAGCATTCCATCGCTTGTCGACGGGTCTGTGTCGCTGACTTTCGAGCTGACGTTGTTGGGGTGCCGAGTCCTTCGGGGACCCAAGTAAACAAGAGCTCCGCGAGCAACGACGAAACAGCCCCATCGGCCAACGTCGTATATCGAAGCCAGCCGCGGCTCAGGGGTCGATAGGATTCTCTGCTGCAGGTGTGTATCCGCATCCGGACACCAAACGGCACCGGGAACGTCAAATCCGTAGAGGGTAAGATGATGTCTCGTGTTCCCGTCAAGATCAATGGCGGGGACGAATGTTCCGCACGAAGACGCCTACATAGGTCTGCGTCGACCCCGATACGCGGCCCTGATATTGCGCAAGCCTCGTACAGGACTGTACTGTGTACAATCCTGTACTGTGTACATCCGGTAAGATTGCCAGCGGCAATCTGCAACGTCCGACGTGTGTGGGTGTCGGATAGGATAGAGAACGCCCTAAGCGAGCCGGTTTGGAAATAAGAAAACACGACTCACGCTCAACGTTTCCAAACAGGCGGGAAGATCTATCGTGCAACTACTGTAACTGCATTTCCCAACACGCCCAGAGCGTTTACCTGCGAATCTGCGACTCGCCGGTACTCGGGTTGGAATGCACCACTCGCCTCCTCCTCCTCCGCCGCCTCCTCCTCCTCGGCCTCCTCCTCCAAGACATATCCAATGTAAGGATTCGACCTACATACTGCTTCATGCCTGTTCCCTCATGGCAGTCCACATTCCACATTCCACATGTATGTATGTACCCCAGCTTCTGCCTTTCCATTCTCTATCCCGGGCTTGAACTCTGTCCGCGATCCACCCCGGCCCCCGACATGAGGGATGTGTTTACCCCGCGTCGCGGTCCCGTCTGCAGCAAAAGTCTACACCGTGGAGCAGCCCAAGATGTTCTCTTTCGTTTCCCTCTGACAGGCTCTCGCCGATCTCTTCTCCCGGGCTATGGCTGCTTGCTGCATTGATGCGCCCACGCGAACACGCTGCTTTTCCTGACTGCACCATCCTCCAGCCGTAGAAACTTTCCCCAGCATGTGTTGTCCGTCACCCCAAAAAGCGAACCGTGAGATTCCACGGTTGGTACACATGGATGTGGATATAAATAACCCCGGGGTGGTCTTGTCACGTCCGAATCACGTACGAAATTCTAAAAACCGATCCTGACTCCGTCTTTTTGCTGTGTCGCCCTGTGGCACCCACAGTATCCATCCCTTTTTTCCTCCCGTCGAGGCAGGAAACTCAACCCTCTCCTCGCCAGCCATCCATCTGCACCCGCGAAACGGAAGTCCCGTGCGCGAACGGACGGTTGGTGACACTTGACCTGGGGCTGGTACTGTACCACTCCTCGCCGTGTTTCTGGGCTGCTGCCGCTGTTGCAGCTACTGTACATACTGCTACTCGAGTCACGCTTGCGATCTTGTTTGCCTTGCTGTCAGGCGGGTGCCTGTCTGTGTGCGTGGTGATACGGACCTTGCATTGTTGTCTTCCGGGGAAGCGAACTTTCTCACCTCTACAGTACTGATGATCAAGCTCAGCTTCGAATATGGGATACTGGTGATCAACTCAGCTTCCAATTTGGGAATTTGGATTCTCTCGAGTACACGCCCATAGCAATTGTATTTCCGAGCTCTTGTTCCTGAGTCCAAGGTTCGCTAGACAGGAAATCCACTCCTGCATTGCGGGTGCAAGTACCACGCCGGCTCTTGGGCTTTTACGAGGAGCCATGCCTGCTGCCCCAAATCTACAGATTACAAACTCGTTCTCTGTCCAGCACAGTGTCTAAAGCGCGATCTCCATCTTTCTGCTCAGCAAGTTTTGTGGCTCTCGGATAGTATAGCGAGTAGCTAGCTGACTGGTCATTAGCGAGCTAACAAAAACATCGACAGCAAAATTGGCACTGACAGCATCGAGGACTCTTTACATGAGATCTAACCCTTCTGCTGAGCTAATTCATCAGACTCCTATGGAACCGCTCTGCCATTACAACCCTCCCAGCTCAACAACTCTACCGGAAAGGGTTGTCTTGAACATTGATTTCGGACTGAAACACCTGTTCAATAACGATCGTGCTTGTTCGTCACGACATGAGAACCTCCGACATTGTCAGGTTCTTTCTTCTCCTCTTCGACTCCACCAAGTCGTTTCCTCTTTCGGCCAAAAGTCCACATGACTCGCACCTCTGAATATCGTACAGTACCTATAAGTACCACGCCGGTTCCCAAGCTCTTGCGGATCAACATGAGCTATACCAGCCCTAGTGCTAGGAGCCACGGTCGACATCTATGACGAAGAGGCTTCCTACTCTCCACCTACAAACTTTACGTCTGTTCAGCGTTCGGCGTCATGATCATGGCGTGATGTCCATCTTGCCGTGTCAGCAGAGATTCCCCCTTTTGACAAGTAAAGAAGGTACAGTAGCTAGCCGACGACCTAGGGAGATGGCAAGAACAACTACAGCAGTATCAGCACTGGCAGCATTCACTAACGGTTTCTTGGATGAAAAGGAACGCTCTCTGACGGGAACATTCGAAGCAAGATCGGAACCTGCAACATCGAGGGGATGACGAACGAGATGAAGCACTGCCCGTGCTTGCTCTTCGGATTCCTGCTTCTGTTTCTTCCTTTGTCGTTCTGACCGACTTCCAATCAACGATTCTCCGCGCGCTGCTGCTCTCCGACCTTCGATTGACAGCGCCCATCGAGTGCTAGTAAGCAGGGTGGTTCATACACCTACACACCTACATGTGTACTGACCTCTACCGACTCTGGCCACTCGTGCGTCAAAGCCGTCGCCGAACGATGCATCCTGTTCAACATCAACCTGTTCAGCATGGAGTGAAAATCCACCACTCCCACTACCTTCTCCACAGGCTTTCCTTCCCGCGAAATATCCCTTCTCGGCCCTTCTACGAAACATCCTTTCCGAACCTTCGAATTCCAAGGTGCGTGGGAGACATGCAATTTTGCCGCCTCCCCAGCTACAGTGGCTAGCTCGGATCAGCAACGGCTTCTAGCTCGCATCCCCAGATGTGAATGTACTGTATGTAGTGGGTTTTACAGGGGGCGCTCTCTCTCGATCAGCACCGCTAGCTATTCTTCGGTATGTGTGTAGGTCTAAGATCACAGGACGGGAAAAGCGGATGCGATGCCGAGATGTGATGCGGTCTGGTCTGTCTTCTGCCTCCTCTCGGTAGGTTTTGATCCGAGACCAGCCTGCAAGCCAGCCGGCCGGTCATTCCATTCTATGTCTCATGCATTGTCTACGGTGGCTAGATGTCGACCTTCCTCACAGGCTAGGTAATCGTGCGAAAGTGGACTTTGCGTTGCTTCGAGGGGGGGGATGAGTCGATCAGTACACAAAGAGACTAGCATGAGCGGTACTGTAGTTGTGTACATACATACAGTACATACTGTACTGTATGTAAGTACAGTACACAACTGCTGCCTGGCAAGCAGGGGCTTGATCTGCCCCTCCTACCTACAGTACTACATGTACATATCTGTATGTACTGTACCACACAGTCGAAACGGCTTCTCTCTCCCACAGTTCATCTTTTCTTTTCTCTTCTCTTCTCTTCCTTTGCAAAGCTGCCCTCCCTCTCGTGCAGCAGCCACACCATCGCCACGACGACGACGACCATCACGACGAACCTGACAGGAAGAAAACGGCGCAGAGCGATCAGACAGGAGAGGATCCGGCAAGCTTACACCGGGTAACGAGGGATAGGATTCGACGACGGTGATCCGCTCTCGATGAAAACTCAGCAGGTACTTACGTACATAGGTACTGTACAGTACCTAGCCAGCCAGCTAGCCAGCTGGCAGCCCCGATCCCTCCCGGGGGGTACAGCTGTACACAGTAGGTATTGTACTTTCCACACGCAGACGTGCCTGCTACTGTATGAACAGTACAATACAGTACAGTACATACAGTACTTACTTAGGTCGAAGAATCGCACGCCAAGCCAAGTAAACAACACGGGGTGCAATACCGTAGAAAACGGCTTTTGGACATGCAGTACATACAGTACATACAGTACAGTACAATATCATCGATAGCTAGGTACCTACCTCAGGTACTACAACGATCCCGGCTCTCGACCATCCCGCCTCGTCGCCTCGTCGCTGCTACAGTAGCTCTGTCGAGAAGTCCCCCGAGACATTCATTTACGGCACGGCATGGCATGGCATGATATGATATGACATGACATGACTCTCGGAGCGCACCGGGTTGTCTCGAGAGCTCTTCTTTTTGTACGGTACTGTCCTGTACTGTACCTGCAGTACATATGTACTGTACTGTCCTGCAGTACGTATATACAGCACTGTCCTGTTATGCACAGCCGATGCCTGCCACTCACTACATGGTAAATCACCGACTGGTACAGTACAGTACATAGGGGGGGGGGGGGGAAAGACGGTTCCGGGGAGATACAGTAATTCATGATTGATATTGATATTGATGGTTGAGGGGAGAAACAGCCGGTGAACCATGACTATAAACGGACATGTGTGTACAATACTGTGTACAGTACAGTACAGTACTTACGGTAAGATAGGTAGGAATCGGGCACTTTGGTTTTCGGCGTGTCTCGTGATATATCATACAGTAGACCAGGAAAGCCAAAAACAAAAAATAGTATGGGGGGGGGGGGCAAGCAGGAGAACATGTAAGCGCACTCACTCACTCATTGGCGAGAAACACGCGACAGACAACAGTGGGAATGACAGGAAGGAGAAACACACGCGTGGTTTGGGGTTCTCTTTTCCCCTCCTCCTCTTCTTCTTCTTCTTCTGGTGCGCTTTTCTTTATCTTCTCTTTTGGTTGGGGAAGCTTGAAGAGACGGAGAAGGGTCGAGAGCCAAGCAAGCAAGCAAGCAAGCAGCAAGATCCCACATGTACTAGTAGTAAGCAAGCGAGAAAGGCCCAACTTCGATCCTCAACCATGATTCATCCTACAGTACTGTATGTACAGTATGTACAGCATGTAGCATAATCCAGCCATCGAAATCTGCACCGACGCCGCTTTACGCATTCGATGTGATCTTACAGCGACAGCGGTACGGTATGTAGATAGGTACCTACGTACTCTCTCTCACTTGTCAACGCTACCTACGCACTCAGGGTGGCATCCATCCATCCATCCATCCATCCTTCCACCCCCCTCCCCCGCTTTGACGCGGCGTTCGTTCACCACCCTATTCACACACAGCTAGCTAGCTCTTTTCCGGGTCTTAGGGGCTCTCGTAGGGAGAGAGGCGGATTGATTGTACTATAAATGCCGGCACCGATGGTGAAATCCAGTTGCTGATTGTGTGTGTGTATGTGTTTGTATGTGTGTGTGTCTGTGTGTGTATGTGTGTGTGTATGTGTGTGTGTGTATGTGTGTATGTGTGTATATGTATATGTATATGTATATGTATATATGTATGTGTGTACGTGTACATGTACCAACGCTAGCTTACCTACCTACCAGCTTACCTGCCCACCCAACCGACACGCACATCCACGTCCTGATTGACGCTCGAAGACCAGAAACGAGGGGAGAGAGCGTTCGTCGAAAAGGGGGGTGAAATAGGCAGCAAGGGTATATACACAACACGCACTCGAAGCATGCTAGCTGGCGTTCGCGACTGGCGAAGCTGCGATCTGCCCCAGCAAGCAAGCAAGCAAGAAAAGAGACCTGCTCTGATACCGAGTGTGTAAGGTGGACGTACGCTCCATGTGTCTTGGTTCTGGACCGGTGAGGATATACATGTAAGAAGGAGGCCCTCCCTCGCCATCTGTGGATGTCTGTATGCAGTACCTCTTCGTCGTCCTGTTTGAACCGCTTGGTTCCCTGTCACGGAGTGAATCGCTGTGCTTTGCTTGGACCCAGAAAAAAAAAAAAAAAAAAGAAAGAAAGGAAAGGAAAAAAAAAAACAGCGATGAGGATCCCGGGGGGGCTCTGTGTTGCCATATAAGGCGTAGATCTGGCATGGCACGCGCTCCCTACCTATGTTATATCAACATCAGCAGATCTCATAGAGTTCCGAATGGAAAGCAGTTCGGAAAGTGGATAATTGCAAGGGCTGAGAACTTGTATACTGACAACAATATTGATATTGGAAACCTCACAGCACAAAAGTAGAATCAGTCAGTAGTACCCGGGACCAAAAAAAACCACATACCTCGCTCCGCAAAGACGGTGCCTAACCTAACCCTGCCCAAACCAGCGCAGACTCACTTACAACTTCCCTCCTCCTCCCTCCCCGATCCTCCTCACTGCAAACCCCTCCCTCGGACAATGCACTCGCACGCCAGCCACCGCCCCCCCTCCGTCAGCACCACAACCTCACTCCCACTCAAGCCCACCAAGCGTCCCCGATCCCGTCCCGTCCGGCCCGAATCCGTCGGCCACACCTCGACCCTTTCCCCGTAGCTCAGCCCGCTGGGATCGCCCTCGTCGACGCCGAGCTCGCGCTCGACCAGCGCGGCCTGGTGCATGATCTGGAGCGCTTGCTCGCCCGTGACGGTCTTGGGCCTGCCGGCTGCTTTGGCCGCCAGGCCGGCGGTGGTGTCGAAGCGCGCGATCCAGGCGAACGTGAGCGGGAAGTGCGCGGCCGAGATGTAGGAGCCGGGGAGGGCGCCGCGGAGAGTCGTGAGCCAGCTGGGCGTGGAAGCGTTAGCTTCCGTGGATCGACATCGTGGCTCCCGGGCGAAGCTGCCACAGGAAACGCACTGCGGGGGAAGGGTAAGGTCCGATGGAACTCACTGGAAAGGCCAGACGGCTGGGCGGTTGCGACACGTCAGCGAAGAGAACCTCGAATCGTTGACTCCAAACCCGATCCGAGCTAAGCGAGAAAGGAGAGGACGTCGTGGTACGGTACAGTACCTTCGATATCAGCCAGCGAAGGCGTCTCGGTCTCCAAGATCCAGGCTCTGCCATCCGCCAGGAACGTCGTCTCGAGCATCTCAAATGCCCTCCTGATATCTACCAGCGCCTCGTTCCTCGCCTTCGCCATCCTCTCGGCATCGAACTTGGTGCCCGAGAAATCCTCTCGGTCCTTCCTGAACCGCGCGTCTTTGGCGAGGGGGGACTCGGGCGGGATCAGCGCCGCGGCTTTCCAGAACAGGCTGGAAATGGCCCACGACGAGAGGAGTTTCTCCATACCTGCTGTGAAGGGAGAGGTGGGAAAGGCCGTGGGGAGAGCAGGATGGGACGGTGAGGCCGGGTAGAGAAGCTGCAGCTTGGCGAGGATGAGGCGCGTGTCGTTGTAGATGTCGCGGCCGATGGAGAGGATGGGGATGCGGCGGTAGGAAGTCCCGATAGCTGCGACGTCGGGGCGTGGCATGACGACGGGTTGGAGCTGGACGGGTTCAGCGAGAGGACTTGGGGGATGGTGCATCGAGGGACAAGGACATACGCATTGTGTGTAGGGGATTTTGCGGAGGCTGAGATACCAGACAATGCTGGTGGTAGTTAGGCATTGGACAGTGGAGTTTGTTTACAACTGATCCTCGAGCTTGAGCTCGAATGAAGCGGAGGGGTAGAGTACCGTCTTGCGTATGGGGAGAACGTGTAATGGTACAGGATAATCTCTTCGGATGGCGACATGATGGAATAGACCAATGTAAATTTTATCGATCAAAACTTCAAAACGTCAAAAACACATTCACCACACGAACAGGATACGCGAAGTCGAATGTATAGCAAATTCCAAGGACGATGTTGGAAGAAAGTTCCCAAATCCTGGGGAAGCTCGCTCAAGCCGAGGCCGAGGGATGTCCAGTACATACAGTGCTGTAGCATCCCTGCAAGCGCGGGAAGCGATCTCCAATGTCAACGTCCGATCTGTTTTCATGCAGGACTGATACTGAAGTACATACAGTACAGTATGTACTTTATTTGTACAAGCCTTGCCATGTCTGTTGTTTGAAGCTGATATTGGAAGATATATGTGACGTACACAAACTTTCCAGGGTCGATTTGGAACCGGGTTTGGAATGAGGCATGTACAGTACAGTAGATGTCCATCAAGCTTGCGAGGCCTGTATGAAACGCACATTGCTTGCAGGATCAAGCTATACCTCCGAGATACATCTCATCTCGAGGGACACTTGAGCAGGACTCACTCGCTGCCTGACCCGTGAATCTGCTGTCTCTGCTGTTTTCCATCGTCTGCTCTGAAAACATGTAGAACAGACCTGTTGCGGCATTCTCACTGGGCAGCTGCTGGCAGCTTAGTACTGTTTCTGCTGCTTTGAAGTGATCACTTTGGTGAGCGGGCAGGAAAGATCTGGAGCTGCTTTTTTTCTTGCTATGGGGTAGCCTTTTACGGCTTAGGCTCCCTGAGTGCTCTAGGTGAGGTGGTAATACACTTGAACGGCATGACATCCACGGATTAGCCTCAGAATTGGGGTCTCTGCAAGAGCACTAATGATTTTCACCTTTTCCCTCGATTTCTGTGTCCTGGTGTGGTATCCAAGGGTAGGAAGTGTATTCGGGAAGCGGAGATGTTTTAGGGCTTAGCTCATATTCGCTGTTCCGATCATGGACGAGATTTCGTCTTGAATGTGGGAAGAAAGCGATTGTGATTGGAGGCCGAGCTGGCGGCGAGAGACAGCGGCAGCCGGTTATCGACGGGTACTGTATCGTGTGTGTACTGTGTACAGTCGGTAGAGTGTCTTCCTCTAGCAGTCCAGTCTCATCAAGACTAAGGGGACAAGTCTTGGCCAGTGAAGCAGGCAAGGCTTTCCTTGTAGATGAGCTGTCGAAGATGGAAAAGATAAGATAAGATCCTGTAGAGCGCCCAAGGCTGATGAGGATCTTGCGCTCGTCCGATGGTGCTGTACCGTACGCGCTCGAAGACGCCATCCTATCAAAGTGTGATAATGATGGTGGTTTTCACAGCAATGGGCGAGTGAGCTCTTTGAAGGTTTCGTTCCACTCGATTTGGAGCTGTACCGACAGTACTGTAGTGTATCTGTAGGGTACGTCGCCACCGACCGGACCAAAGAGAGCGGGCATCAAGTGGAGCCCCGAAGGCAATGTTAGCTGCTTGCTTGATTAGTTGTCCGGTCACAATCACAGGTTCGCGGCCTTTGGTGTGTTGTCTGTTGTTGAAGGGGGGGGGGGAATAGTTTTTTTTTTTTGGTCTCCCATCACGAACATTCAATCAGTGAGGCAAAAGAAGGGCAAGGCCTGAGAAACAGTGGAGATGAGTGAGGAACAACGGGGCCGGAGATCAGCCGGACCAGGTTCGTGCGCGCGAGCTGATTGCCCTTGCCCTGGCCCTGGCCCTTGCCCTTGCCCTTGCCTGTCTCTGAGGACCGTACGAGGGCGAAGAGGCCACATCATCGTAGCATGTAAGTTCCTACTTCATAGGTCGTGGTACTGAATGTACAATACAGTAGGATACTTCTCACGCGTGGTTCCGTGTGGGGGGATCCTTTTTTGGGCATCGGTGAGATGGGATGGGGGAGAAGATACAGTACAGTACAGTACAGTACAGTACATTCAGTACATTCGGTATTCAGTACATTCAATACATACTGTGCTGTACTGTTACTATACTGTACTGTAACAACACGGCACATTCAACACAGTACAGTATTATACCAGAATGGCGAACTCACGTGATCGCAACAGCTTATCCTCGTGACTCGCGGCCCGGTTCGGCGTGGCGCCACAGGCCCCGTCCGACGCGCTGATTGGCCGGGGGCCCCGCACGCAGGGACCCTTTGCTCGCCTCCCAACGGTACTGCGCTGCACTGCACTGTGCGGTCCTGTCCTGTCCTGTAGGTATTACTGTAAGGGCTCCCACGCTGGTGACGACGTTTCCGACGAAAACTGCGTCATACCCTTTTTTGACTCGGAATCCTCTCCCACAATCAACTTGCCAGCAGCCAGCAGCCAGCAGCCAGCGGCCAGCATCACGAGATTCCCAATCGAGAGTCGAGTCGGGTCGAGTCGAGACAAGCCGGGTCGAGTCGAGTCGAGTCCATCGAGCCGAGTCCACATCGCGCCAGCAGCAGAGCCGCATCGCCGGACCCGAAGCAATCCAGCACAATCCAAAGCCAAACCACCTCCACCTCCACCTCCACCTCCACCACCACCACCACCACCAACACCACCACCACTCTCACTCAGTCCTTGAGGCATACACTCCTTGTTAACGAGCTACCGAACGAGCGAACGACCGAACGACCGAACGACCCTTCTGCCGAACCATACCGACGCCACACACTCTGCTGCCCGACCAGTGTTGAAAGAGAGAACGGGGTGGGGTGCACTCCTTTTCCTACCAACGTCACCGTCTCCACGACGGATCCATTTCAGTCGTTTGGGCTTTCGCCATTGTATCCACCTACCAGTACACTACCACTACCACCAGCAGTACACCATCACCAGCTCGCCAGTAGTCCGTTCGGGTCCCGTCGAGGTCCTCGTAGTCTCCATTGTGCGGATTGCCTCCGAGAAAAAGTATCACCCTTCGTCCCGAGGTCGACGGTCGCATCATCTCCATCATCATCTCCAAGCCCCGAGGGCAGGACGAACGAACGAAGGCACCACCAGTGGCAAGTCGACCGCGGAAAAGCGACGCGAAATCTTCCCCATAAAACGTCTCTTCAACAGCAACCTGGTTGCATCATCCGCCACTTCTCTCTCCTCTCATCACCGGCCTGTCGCCTTGACCACCGCACTGTCTGTCGCTCCTCCGTGCTGGCCGCATCACATCTCCCATCCCTTAGGATCCACTATCGTCGGCATCGGGTGCGTGCAACGCGAAACCGTGACCAGGCAAAGAGTGAGGTATGTCTGTCTGTTCCTGGGTGTTGTTCTCGCTGTGGTGGTTGTGGTTGTGGTAGTGAAGGTTCATTGAATTCTCGCTGTTCGAGTTGTGGCTGCAGCTGCACTGCAAAGCATCCGCGGCCGTGGGTGGCCGTGGGTGGCCGTGGGTGGCGGGGAAAAGAAAAAAAGGCGATTAACGAGTCTCAAGTACTTTTCCCTTCGCTCCCTTCCCGTCTGCGTCATCACGCTCGCCAACGTCATCGACTTCGAAACGACGTCGTCGACGACGACGACATCCACCATCACCCACCACCACATTCGCATCATCGACCCCCGCCTCCCCCCTGACTCGATCAATCGCCCAACCCGCGTTGGACCGGCTCGCATCGCGTCGCATCGCATTTCGCCCCATCGCCCACGCCCACGCCCACGCCCACGCTCACGCTCACCCTCACTGCGGGCGCAGACAGACCGGCATCGACAGCGTCATACCCGCCCGTCCTTTGGAACATCCAGTGTCGACTGCACGCCCGACAGTCGACACTCCCCTGTCTCGCCCGCTCCTGCCCAGCCAGCCCAGCCCAGCCCAGCCCAGCCCTGCCCTCCCCTCCCCCCCCTGCCCCCCCCCCCACCCAACCTACCCTTCGCCCCCTCCCCCCTCCTCCCTCCCCCCCTCCAGGACCTCGACATCATGTCCCCTCCACGGGAAACCGCGAAGAACCCATCGTCGTCCACGGCGTCGCCAGTCCAGCCCAATGCTACCATCCCACAGATAGGTAAGTGTCTGTCGTCTTTCGTCACTGACCCATCCATCCATCTAGCTCCGGTACGCCACGAAGCTTGCGCCAGCCGCGCTACCTGACCTCGCCCCAATCCCTTCTTTGCCTTCCTTTCCTTTTGATGGACCCCTGGGCACAGCTGACCGGCCCGGACTTGTTGCTGCCGCATTCGCATTTTTGGGACGCTCTTTGGGGTCGTCGTGAACAGCTTTCGGACCCTCGCGCTAACACGTCGTCTTCAGTGTCGGACTCGATACAAGAAGCTCCAGTCAAGATCGAGACGACGATTGCAGACACCCTTCCGGCCCTTCGCGCCTCGGCCGGCGCCGGCGACTACTTCTCAGGAAGTCACGATCTTTCGCGCGAAGCCAATCCGTTCGAATATCAATTTTCCGGCGGATCAGCGAGCGGTCCCCCGCTTCACACCCCCGGTGGAACCAAGCTCCCATCCGTCTCGGCTCTTACGTCTTTGACCACGCATGCTCAATTTTGGCCCCACGATACAAGTTTGCGTTCTGGTCCCCTTAGCCCTGCTATGCTTACCGGTCCAGCCAGAGACGATTACTTCAGCGACGCGCACCACGCTCGTGCGAACTTTCCCGGTATCACTCCCATTGAGTCGAGCTTGCGATCGGGCTTGACGCCGGGAGGACCGGGCTTGACGCCTGGTGGTGGAGGAACCATGTTCCCGCAAACCAGCCCAGGGTACAGTGGCCTACTGGCCACCACCCCAGGCGGGCTGGAATTTGAGCGCACTGCCATGAATGCTCGCCGGGCCAGCGAGATGTCGAAGATCACCTCCCAACCACAAGAACCCACGAATGGTCTGGATGTCAAGCCGCCACAGCCCCGCCAGCAACAGAGGCACTTTGATGAGTCTAACGTGAACGACGCTGCCAACGGTCTCTTTCAACTGGCCAACGCTAACCACGTCCCGCAGCAGACTAATCACTACACCGTTGCCCCCCAAACCGTTCTTCATGCCACCGCCCATCCCATGCAACACCCCCAAGACCCGTCTCATATGGCACATCAGCAACAAGACCAATCTCACATCGGACATCAGCGCCAGGAATCCAACAGCAATCAATCCAGCGGCATGTCAGAGGAAGAGCAACAGAACAAGCCGGCCCCCCGAGGCAAGGGCAAGAGACCGGCCCAGGAGAACGGGAACGGTGGACGCAAAGCAAGCGGCCTGCCTGCGGCCAAAGCTCCTGCCAACAAGAAGTCCAAGGGCAATAATGGCAACGCGACGTTGGATGAGCCAACGTCCGAGGAGGAGCAGCCAGACATGAACAAAGACGAGTATCACGCGGACGGCAAGAAGATGACTGAGGATGAGAAGCGGAAGAACTTTCTGGAACGTAACAGGTGCGCAGCTTTCTTTGCACGGTTTCTTGATCTCACGCTGATTGACGTCCGTAGGGTCGCTGCTCTCAA
Source organism: Blumeriella jaapii (assembly GCA_009599575.1). Lineage (NCBI taxonomy): Eukaryota > Fungi > Ascomycota > Leotiomycetes > Helotiales > Drepanopezizaceae > Blumeriella > Blumeriella jaapii. Next base: position 1,585,512 of record VWND01000002.1, read on the forward strand.
GTGCAGACAACGTAAGAAGCAATGGCTCCAAAACCTCCAATCCAAGGTCGAACTCTACACTTTGGAGAACGAGAGCCTCAGCAACACGGTCACGGCGTTGCGGGATGAGCTTGTCAGTCTGAAGGCTCTTCTTCTCGCTCACAAGGACTGCCCCGTCTCTCATTCACAGGGCCTGGGCAATGGCGGCGTCCAGCAAATCGTCGACAGCGGCTACAATCCCCACATAAATCCCTATGGCATGGCGCTCCCCCAGCATCCGCACATGATGACTGCCAACCAGGCGTTTCAACAGCAACAACAACAAAGACGGGAGTCGTGATCTGCCCAAGACTGTACGATGAGACGATTCACGCTGGTCAAAAGTTTGTAGACACCTAATGGTTTTCATGAGGCGTTCGGGTTACGATATTTCCCACGGTCGCTGTCGAACACCCTCCCTAGCGAGTTCACTGAGCAAAGACCACCAATCTCGTTGCTAGACCTGCGATCTGATGTTGCTACTTGGCGTTCGGGAGGATCCCCTTTGTCTCGCAGAGAGCGGCATCACACCACCCTTTGCATGGCTGTAAAATAGTCCTTCCACTGCATCTTGCTTTCCGTTTGCGCTCGTGTGTGCTACCTACGCTCGTTGGCTTTGGGGGACGATTGCTTGTACATCTTTCTTTTCTCTGTACAGACGGTAAAGGGCACACGTACACGATACAATTCGTGCTATGAGAGGGCTCTGGCGTTTGGGTGGGAGGCGGGGCGGCGGGGGGTTGGTGGGATAGGATCTGGGCTCCTTGCTCTCGATCTTTTCTGGCGCTGGGGTGTTGCTTTCCGGTGTGGCTCGATAGCACGCAGGCATGGTGTTGAGATGGGTGCACTGTGCTATGCCGTGCCGGGCTCAGCTGGAACGGGGTGCATTCATGAGAAAGGGTTGGAAGAAGTACTGCTTTAATCGTCTTGTTTGTATTACGCGTGAGGATAATGAACACAAGTGAAATCCACGTACTGCTGACTTTGTGAATGTGATGATGATGATGGTGATCACCATCATCATCGATCACCATCATCATCATCATAGCCCGAGCTGAGTGTCGGGTCTGGCGCTGAGATTCGCTCGATCCTCTAGGGGTCGGAGAACTCACGGGTGATGGGTATGTAAGCCAGGCACCGGTATTGTAAATGTTGAGATACTCTGGGCTTTGTCGACGCGTGAAAAGTCAGGAGGTGTTTTCGAGCCGTGATGTTCTTGCACAAGAGAGCATGGTCTGTCGCGTCTTGTGGCAATACCTACTGCCTAGCCGTGAGGCTCTCTGTCTTGGTTGATCTCGAGGTCTGGTTGTAAGATTGGGGAAGAGGATTCATGGAGTCGTATGGGCTGTATGGGCTGCTTGTTCTCAACTGCATTTTGCGAGGATTTGAACCCGAGAGGTTGGTTTACCACCGAAATCTAGGAGGTCATTGGAAGGTGGTCCTTGCGGATGGTTTACCATCGAGCGACGAGATGTCTTCACGCGCCCTCGTGGCTGGAACGGCTGGGAGATGATTGACAAAGAGGGAATCCAGCTCTATCGAAGAAATCGATTTCTGATCCTGGGTTTGGAATGTTTTTTGTGTCCTGAAATCAGGGTTCGATTGAAGAATATCAAAGGCAAGGACAAGATCAAGAAAGCTAGAGCTTGCAAGTGTGTGTATGCATGAGACCTGATTCATTTCGAGTAGAAAACAGAGGCGTTTACGTGTATAAGGTAGACGCAGCGAATGGAGATGCTATCATCAGACGTGTCACATGTCAGAGGTGTTGGGTGATGTGATAGAAGCTCCAAGTTCGATAGATATTGTACTGTACGGTCCTGTCTGTACGGTAGGTATCGGGTCACACGTTTGTACAGTACTGTAGATAGCAACATGTGCTAGGCCGTAGAGACACGCGTAGTAGACGATGATTCTCAACTCTCCACTCTCCACTCTCCGCTCTCCGCGAGAGATGTACCTACAGTACACAGACTCTACTGCCCGCAGACGTAAACAGATATCTCGCTTCGCCCGGATACGCTGATGTTGATCGATGTGTCCCTTCCCCCAGATTCTCGTTCGCTTCGGACTTAGCGTCTCGGAAGGTCAAAGTAAGTGGCAGTAGCAGCCACACACATCCCTGCCCTGCACCGTACGCCCCAAGGCTTTCGATCCAACTTTCCACTTTCAACGTTCAGCCTCAGACTCAAATCCCCAAAGCCCCAAATCCTCATCCCTTCTGCTCTTGCAACCCACTCCGCGGCGTACAGGTATCGCCCTTCAGACTGCTCATCATCCCCATTGCTCCACACACTGTCGCCAACCACTTTGGATTGCCGCGGGCGGTACACATCCCCCTTCACGAACGCACCCTGCATGATCTGTCACCACCATATCTCGCCTCTTCGACTGCTACCCTCGGCCGGCAACCCGTCGCATCACGACCGATATCACTGCTCGCTTCCTCACCATGGGCCACAAGCAAAGGAGGGATCTGGCGGCAAGTCGACGACGGGTCGAGGACGAAGGCGACGAGGAGGGCGCTCTGGATGCCGGCGATCTGGATGACGACTCGAGCGAGGGTTCGATCTTGACTGACCAGGAAGACGAGACGCATGAGGGCGACGAGGTCGGCACAGTCGGAGCAGCTCCTGCTGATGCCCCAGAGCTGTCAAGGATGAATGGAAATGGACGAGCGACGTCCGGTAGCGCACTGCGGAGCAATGGCACGAAAGAGAGCTCCAAGGCGACCCACGCAAACGCTACCCGTGATTTGGATATGATGCTGAACGGTCTCAAGTTATCGGACCAGAATGGCACAGCGCAGGAGGTACAGTACGAGGATCTCCGGGAGCACGAGGGTATCCCGACACCCTCGCCAGTGGTTGTGGATTCCAATGCTCAGATGGACCGGCCTCAAGAGCTACCGCACGAGCGACGACGACGGGAACACGAGGAATACAAGAGAAAGCGAGACGCCGATCCTGTCTTTGTACCTAATCGAGGAGCATTCTTTATGCATGACCACCGTCACTCTGGACCTGCGGCGAACGGCTTCCGGCCCTTCGGTAAGGGCAGAGGTCGAGGCCGGTTTGGCCCCGGAGGACAGTATGCACCCGCCAAGTAAGTCGTCCAATGTCTCTTCCAATTCGGGTGTCCGGCTCTAATGCAAGCCAGCCAAACTTCTCAGGTACACGAGCCTACTGACGCGCCCTGGACTCATGATATGCACGAGGTCAACAACCAACCTCCCCCTCGAACTCATCTCCAGGCACCGAACTACCCGAACGGACCTTCTACATCCTCGCGCGTTCCCGTCAGCACTTCGAAAGAAGCCCCTCCTAGCCGGGCCCTCTCGGTTACGAAGCATATCGGAAATGTTCAAATCCGCGTGTTTCTGTCGGCTATGGAGAAGCCGCTGGTCTTTCCCGGCATCGCAGTGAAGCAATACACCCGCTTGCCCGATCACCGCCCTCCTCTTCGACGAGACAAGCCAGTCCGCATCTCTCTGCCCGACCATTCCCCGCGCTACATCTTCCCGGCCGTGGATAGATCGTTTATCTTCATACCGCGTGCTATGCGGCCAAATCAGCAAGGCTTCGGTGGACGTGGTAGAGGAAGGTCGGCACTTGGATCTGTCGGTGGATATTCCAGACGCACAAGCGTGTTTGGTGGAAGCATGTTCGGTAGTGCATACTCCCCGAGTGTTGCCATGTCTCGCCGCTCATCTCTGGCTCGAGAGTACAATCGGGATGGAGCAGCATCTCCAACCGGGTCGACCATGTCTCGGCACCAGATAGCTGTAGACTCATCCCGCCCTGTTGTCAAGCTGCCGCCAACCAACCCGCCGGTTCAACTAGCACACGTCCAGAGCGCCGACGCCGTGTCCCAGAACGTGCTTCCGCGCGGATCTATTGATGATTTGCCTCGACCACAGACATATCCTCTCCCTCCAAAACCAACATTCCGTGAGAATCGACCGAACACGATACCTATGCATCAACCAAGACCTCAGAAAGCCGTATCAGTCGCCGACATCGAGACGCCGGCAACGTTGCAATTCAACCCACCTCAACAATCCCAACAGCCTTTCCATCAGCAAGTCCCTGTTCAGGTCAATGGAAACAGCAACCACAATGAGAACATGCTTCATTCTCGAAACTCGTCATATCCAGCGCAGGTTTCCACCGGAACGCCTCTGTCACAAATCCCAGAACGTGCTATTCACGCCCAACCATTCCAACCAAATCCATACCAAACACAACCACCACCAAACTTCTATCCGCAAGCGTCTTACGGATCTATGGCCGCTCCACCGCCAGGGTACTACTATCCTCCAACCTACGCCCCGCCCCCAGCTGCAGCTTTTGTTCCCCAGCAGCCGCAGCAACAGCCATCTTCGTTTCCCCCGGCTACCTCACAACCGGACAACTCTGGGTCGCAAGGAGGTGTGACCAACCTCGTTGCCCAAGAGGTCAACGGGATGGTGTACTACTACGACGCCGCACAGATCCCTGCGGTTGCTTCGTTCCCGGCATATCAGCCCCCACCCCATCCTTACCCGATGCAACAGGTTGCTGGAATAGTCGGCATGGGTGGCATGATGACGCCGAGTCCCGACGGTTTTTATTTCCCCCAGACACAACAACCAGGCGTCGTGTACTATCCGCAGTAGTGGGAAGGCGTGGGAGGCTCGGAGCTGGTCGTTGTTTAATTCTCTTTAATGCTTTCGGCGATCTTGTCAAGTTCATGATGGGTTTTCCTTGTGTGTCATGCAAGCGTCTTTAGTCTTTGCTCCATCGTGGCAGTATTTTTTGCGAAAAGGACGTTGGTCGTTCGGGTTAGGTATCGTTGAGGGGTTTACCTTGGCTCTTTGGTGGCCGATGATGCCATCGCGGAGTCTCAGACGGCGATGCACCAGGGTCGCATACAGCTGGCGCCTTTCCAGCTGTTGCATTTGAGTATTTGTTTGCATGGTAAGGGCCTCATTCATCATCGTCGTTTGAGAAAGATGCCACGGAGGCATTCGTCGTCATTTCCCAGTTCAGCGGCATGGCGAAAAGAGTAGCAGTAGTTGTTGTAGCAGTTAAAATATCAGACTTGTTGGGCGACATCCGTTTAGTGCTCTGTCGCGCTGTGAGGTCATCCGTCGCACTGTACCGTACGAGGAGGGGGGTTTCGCGCCTCTTACCCTCTGTTTTTCATTTATATCCTTACAGAGAACATGCATCGATGACGAAGGAGAATTCGTCGATCTCGCTCTGGTTCGCCATCACATATCACCTGAAGCCTCAGCCCTCACGTATGTACTGTACTGTACTGTAGGTGCAGTACAGCACAAACGTAGATGTCACCGCCAGCATTCACACACCTATCGCCCGTCCCCTGTCTCCGAGCTTCTTCGGCCGACACCCTCCTACAGCACGCCACTGGGTCTGCCTTGGAAGCGGTCTGGGAGGCATCTTGGTCACCAACACCCAGAGCGTGGGAGGGATCGTTTGTTGATTACGAGGTATTGGAGAGAATGCATGAAGGAAAAGTGGAAGACACTGTGCTGTATGGATGTAGCATTCATAGATAGCACAGTACCTCACAGCTTTGATAGCTGAGCACTCGCTGCTTCGTCGGTTGTGGAACGAGAGTGGCCATGGTCAACGGGTAGCTCCGGGGACCGATGACCTACAGATAGATGCATACTCGATCCCACTGTAGACGAAGCCAAGTTATCGTGTGTAGTAGTAGCCCTGTGAAGTACTCGTGGCAACGCGTGGGGAGAGGTACTGTACGATAAGGTACTGTACGATACTGTACGATACTGTACAGTCCAAGCTGGTCCACTCAAGCTGTGTCGAAGCCGGATGAGCCGGTGTCGAATGATGCTCCGTAGAAGTCGACCCAAGTTATAGTACTGAGATCTGGACCGCCACCCGTCTTTGCTGTGGAGTAGAGTAGAACCCATCCCCACAAAGCCGAAGTGGTGAAAGAATGCGCATTCACTAAAAAGGCTCGTGACTCGACGCTACTGTAGTACAGTACTGTACTCTACTACTGTACTGTTGAAATCCCGAGCCCCGAGGCATCTCACACACCCTTTCGAATTCCTACTTCTAGGACGAACAGGGACGCTTCTGCTGCTTCGCCTTCTCTCTATCCTTTTCTCTCGCCTTCTTCGCTTCTGGCTCTGTCGGGGAAGTTCTCCAAGTCCGCTGCTCCTGTTGCCTTGATCAAAACGGTGCGGTAGGGTTCGGTACAGCGCTGCACTGCACAGTACGTGCTGTAGCACAAGAGCGACAGCCTAGCGCCGGTCGATAAGGTAAGCTCAGATCCAGATCCACATCCTCCTCCCCTCCCTCCTCCTCCTCCTCCCTCCTCCTCCCCTCTCCCCTCTCCCACCCTCCACCTCCACCTCCACCTCCACCCTCCACCTCTCGACCCCCAGCTTCACCTCCACTCTTCCCTCCATCTCCATCACCATCTCCATCACTTTCTCCACCTCGCCCTATCATTCAACCTTTATCCTTCCTCCTTGTCAAAACCACCCCCCTTCGGCCTGCAAGCTCACACTTCGTGTCGTCGTCGTCGACTTGTGTCTTGCATCGAGCCTCAATCACTGCCGTCTTCCTCTCCTGACACCGCTCGTTGCCCGTTGCTCGTTGCTCGTCACCGCCCGACGACCACCGCTGGCTGACACGGTGCAGCCTGGACCACAGTCATCATGGCTTCGACGACCCCTACAACGCAGGACACTCTCGTCACTCTGAAGATCAATGTCGATGGTGGCAACCGCCGATTCAAGCTCCCTCTGCGTGATCTCGTTCCCAGCTCTCTTCCCGAGAAGGTATGTCTACGTTTCACACATGCCGCGCGAGGCCCCCAGCATGGCCTGATACCAGCACGAGTTACTCGTGCTGTTTCACCCCTGGAGTGTTGGAGCCGAAGCTGACGGACTTCTCCATATAGCTTCGATTCCTCCTCACCATTCCACCGACTGCAGAGGTTGTCTTTGAGCGATACTCCGACTCTGCCGCCGCCTTTATTGTGCTCGACCCAAACAACACCTCCGTCTACAAGCAGCTCTACCGTGCGGCAAAGGCTAAGCTAAAGCTTCGTCTCAAGGTCACGATCGTCAACCACGATCCAGTGGCCCCCAAGCCAGCTACCGTCGAAGACGAGGAGCTGGTCCGCCTGATCGACGACCAACCTGTTGAGCCAACCCCAGCACCAGCCCCCGCCCCCGTCGGGAAGTCTGCCGTCAGCTACCCGGAGAAGACTGTCTACCCGGGAAGCGTTGCTGAGATCCAACGTGGATTCGAGGAGCTCCTGATCAACGGTTCCCAGCGTCCTACTAGCAGCCACCTTCCGCCTCCAGTCGTCCGCTCACCAACCCCAGACAAGGCCCCGAGAATGAATACCTCCCCAGAGGTCCCCGTCACCCGTGGCACGATGACTCGCGAGAAGTGGTTTGCGGAGCTCGCGGAAGTCTCTCGGCGAATGGCCGAACGTCCAACGCCCACCACGGCCCCCTCCCCGGCTTCTCCAGCTCCCGCAACCATGAGTATCTTCTCTGTGTACTGCAACAGCTGCAACGCTACGACTTCAGACCTTCACTTTCATTGCAGCACTTGTGATGATGGCGACTTTGATCTCTGCCAGTCGTGTGTCGACAAGGGTGTTTCCTGCGACAGTGATGAGCACTGGTTGATCAAGCGCTTTGTTCAGAATGGACAAGTCATCAACAGTACCACTGAGAAGGTTCCCTCGAAGCCTAAGGACAAGATGATTGCTACAGCTGAAGAAGTCCCAGAGGAGCCAGCTGCAACCCGTACATGCAACTCGTGTATTTCAGAGTTCTCCGAGGATCAATTCGTCTCTTGCCTCGAATGCCTAGACTATGATTTGTGCCTCACTTGCCATATCCACATGGAGCATGGCCACGATCCAAAGCATGCTTTTCGCCCAGCGGTTGGGGCAACTCTCGATATGAATGCCGAGGCTCTTCTTGCTCCAGGCCGCCACATGGTTCACAATGCCATCTGTGATGGTTGTGACCAGGTCAGGCACACTTGCTTTGTGTCCAGAATGATTGCTAACATCGTTCCAGTACATCTATGGTGTTCGCCACAAGTGCCTCGACTGCCCAGACTGGGACTTCTGCTCCGCTTGCCACCCAGATGCCAGGTTCATGCACCCTGGTCATCGATTCGTTCCCATTTACGAGCCTCTCGAAGACATTCCCTTGGCGTACCGATCTGAACCGGCTCGCCACCACGGCATTTACTGCGATGGACCCCTCTGCAACTCCGGAAATGGAAAATACTACTCCATCAAGGGTGACCGATTCAAGTGCGCAGTCTGCCACGACACCGACTTCTGTGCCAATTGCGAGGCTAGCCCATCCAACCTTCACAACCGAACCCACCCTCTCATCAAGTTTAAGACCCCCGTCAGAAATGTCAGCGTCACGACTCTGGGTGATCATGAGGATGGTCAACGTATGCCCGTCATGGGCGATCGTCGCTGCAACCGTACCACATCGAAGTCCACTGAGACGGTGCGTGCTGCTTCGACGAACGCTGCCACTCAAGTCCAGACCGTCGCCGATCTCAAGCCAACTGAGTCCTTGAAGGTCGAGGTGGCCCCCGTCATCGACGCTGAGGAGGCCTCCGAGGAAGAAGTGAAGGAGCTTCCAGCTGCCACCGTCACGCAGGATCTCGTCGCTCACTTCGTCCGCGATGTCATTGCCGACGGCACGGTCCTCCCACCCAACACTGTCTTCGAGCAGACTTGGTACCTTCGCAACGGCGGCAACGGCTCCTGGCCCGCTGGATGTACCGTCAAATTCGTGGGGGGGGACAACATGTGTGCTGTTGATCCGGCGCATCCAGCCAGCGTCCACGAGCTGGTGTCTGCTGCGGAGAGCACGACTTGCTACACCGAGGTGGCTCCGGGCCAGGAGGCTGGCTTCACCGTCCTGATGAGAACCCCCAGCCAACCTGGCAACTCCATCTCTTACTGGCGTCTTACCGGTCCCGACGGGGACAAGTTCGGCCACAGATTGTGGTGCGATGTCAATGTGCAGGAGCCCGTCACCGAGGAGGAAATCCCGGCGGAGCCTGCCATCGCGTCTCAGGGTAGCCAGATGATCTTTCCCAAGCTGGACAAGGAGTCCCCAACCACCAGCGTCCACGAGGCGGCCCCTGCCCCTGCCCCCCCCGCTGCACCTGTTGTTCAGGATGAGCTCGATGAGTTTGAGGAGTTCGTTGACGAGCCCATCGAGGACGATGAGACCGACGATGGTTTCATGACGGATGAGGAGTATGATATCTTGGATGCCAGTGATGAGGAATTCCTCGCTGAGCAGCATGGAAAGGCGCTCAAGAAGTGAATGATTCTCGAGTTGCTTTGGGGGGGGGGGGGGTGTATGGGCGAGGGGTGCGAAGGCGTAAGATTGACACTCAACCGTTCTGGATAGCGCGGGTACGGAAGGAGCAACGGGGGGGTTTTTCGGTGCCATTTTCTCGTTTCTTTCGTGGGTCACACTCTCTCGCATGTATTGCTACTCCATGGCTTCGACGGCTTTCTCTTCCGTTGCTGGCCACCCGTCTGCCCCTCACCACGACCGATGGACGGGTGCTCTCCCTGGCGCTCTAGGCGCACGGCCGGCCCCATCTGCGTGGGCAGAGCGCCGGCGGCGTGGTGTCGGCCGGGGCACCAGGCACCAAGCCGTCAGTCATGGAGCTTTGCGGATCTCTTCTCATTTCGCGTTGAGCTTCATTCGGTAGTAGGCAGCAATGATTACGCGTCAACGAAAGCACGCGTCCTGGCTCGCGGTGACCCGGGTGACTTGTTCCTCTGATCCCTCGATCCTCACCCGATGCGCGACATCCCTTGTAGAAAGGCCATCATTATTCGTGATATGGGAAGAGACGCACGGAGTGTGCCGGACGAGCAGCTCTGTGGTTGGTACTATCGTCTCTCGGTTCTCTCTCCCATGGGCGTGAATCTCCGCGTTGCGCTTCCAGGACGGCAGCCATATGGACCTGCAGGTACGGTAGGTCGGCAGTGATATTATATAGGTTACGGTAGTAGTAGTAGTAGTAGTATTGATTAACGTAATATAGGGTACGGTACCACCACCGCTCCATCCCACATTCTAGTACCGTGCCATGCATACCGTACCCACAGCACACCCTATCCCCCCATCCACCCATCCATCCATCCTGTTACACAACACCAAAAGCTACCTACCTACCTACCTATACATCAAGCATCCTCCCTCCCACACAACAGAACGAACCCAATTGCCGAGAAGACCCCAAAACTCACCACCGCCGTTATCCACTCACACCTGAAGGCCCGCCGCAGCTTCCATAGTACTTAGGTACTTACTTACTTAGTTACTTAGTTAGTTAGTTAGTTACTTACTTACTTACTTACTTACTTACTTACTTACTTACTTACTTACTTACTACTTACTTACTTACAGCACTGTATCAGAACATCCATCCATTACTACCTACCTACATACCTTACCTACCTTACCTACCCACCTACCTACCTACCTTACCTACCTATAGGTACCTACTGTACCTACCTACCTACCTTACCTACCGTACCTACCTACCTACCATACCTACTGTACCTACCTACCTACCTACCTACCTACCTACCTACCCATACCTACCAACGTAAACCGCCTTTCCTACAGGCCGCGCACTAAGTACCTTACCTAGGTACGGCACGAATCGATCATCGATCAGGGACTTCCCTCCTCCCTTCCCTCCTCCCTTCCTTCCTTCCCAGTTACTCTTCTCGTGACAAAGACTTTTCCTTCCACCCTTCCCTCCCTCCCTCCCTCCCTCCCTCGGAGAAAGCGCAACGCGGCGTGAGGCCCGGCTTTGTTGCACGTCGTCGCGGAGCTTCTTTCCTGTGGCCTCTTTTTCGTGGCTCGCTGGCTCGCTTGTCCGCTGGCTCGCTTGCTCGCGCGGAGTGCGGAGCAAAAGGTCCCTCGGTTCTGGGGCTCGCTTGGTGCGGGACTGTGTTGACTGTTGGTGTGTGTGTGAGGTGGGGGGGGGGAGGGGGGGAGGGGGGAGGGGGGGGTGTGTGTGTATACGTGTGTGTGTATATGTATGTGTATGTGTATGTGTATATGTGTGTATGTATATGTGTGTATGTATATGTGTGTATGTATGTATGTGTGTGTATGTATATGTGTGTATGTATGTATGTGTGTATGTGTATGTACCTATCTATACATGTATGTGTATATGTATGTAAATGTATATGTACATGTCTTATAGATAGCTATCCTACAGTATGAACTTCCATCGAAAGGAGGGCTCGCTCTGTACAGTACAGTAAGTACAGTGTCGCCGGGATGGTCTCGCGACGAATCTGCCATATCGTACATACAGTACTGTACTGTACATTCGAGTCACCCTGTTTGCGAAGTCACGTGGGAATGGGACGGGATCCGAGTCGAAAATATACAGTACTGTAACACTCCTTCAGGCCAGGACGACGCGATGGAGAGCGGCAGCCGAGAGCCATTGCTGTTGACAACTCGCCTCACTCACTCGCGCAGCCAGCAGGGGAGAACGAGCCACGGAAAAGCGATCCAGATCGTGATGTCGCACACCAGCACAGCAGCACACGGAACAACACACGCACCACGCGAGATATCATTGCTACGCTCAAAATGTGACCTTGGTACCCTCAAAATGTGACCTTGGTACCCTGGCTCTCGACAATGCCACCCGTCAGGCGAGGAGCATACTCCTTGCGATACGCAACCGTCTTCGCAACCACGGGCCCGGGCGGCGGCGCCTCCGCTGCTGCTGCACTCACCGGATCGCCCGCGGCGGCCTTGGTTCCACCCTTTCCATATCGCTTCTTGTACCGGACTTGAGCATCTTCCGCGAACTCCATGCGCAAAGGCCGGCCCTTGATCTTGTTGACCCAACACTTCCTCCACTTGACCTTCGTCGCCTTCGACGTGGGAGGCTTCTCGCACTCGGACTTGTCATCGCTGTCCTCGTCCGACTCGGATGCGGACGCCTCAGACGCTTCTTCCTCTCGGATCCGAACAAACCCCCGGACCGCGCTCTCCGCAGCTGACAGCTCCTCAAACACAATCCAGGCGTATCCCTTGCACTTGCCAGAATCCTCAAAGGTCGCGACTTTGATACCGGCAATGGGTCCACACTTCTCGAAATGCTCCGTGAGAGACTCCTCGGTGGTATCGAACGACAGGTTGCCGAGAAAGACTCTCGTGCTCGGAGGCTTGCCATCTTGTCTCTGCTCCGCCTTCGTCTTCTCCGGTCGTCCTTCGAATGACGTGTGCTCCTTGATGAGAACCCGCCGACCTGAAAGCAGCTCCTCAGAAAGCTCCAGTGCATGTGTGACACCCGCCGCAGTAGAGAAATCGACATAAGCGTATCCTTTGTTGTGGACGACCTTGCCGAACCTCTTCTCCTCGACCTTGTTGGCGGACTTCTTGTCGTTCGGCCCGGGCATGTGGATTCGCGTGATATCTTCGTCGGTGAGATCTGATTGCTCCACCAAGAATTTGCGCAAGTCGTCCTTGGAGACAAAGAACGGCATGTTGCCGATCCACACTCCGTGCTCCGATCGCTTCTCCACCTCGGCCTTCTTCTTCTTCTTCTCTTCCGGTACCGCTGCAGGATCTACGGCGGTTTTGGAGGCCGGAAGTGGCTTTCCTTTCTTCAGGCGACGGAGCTCTTTCTTCGATGGCGGCACGGGAGCCGTGATATCGACTTCAATTTCCTCGGCCTCGATGGCTTTGCGTTTCTTGCACGGTGGCTCTGCCATGCCATCCTCGATTGGTTCTGCGCTGGCTGCTGGCGAGGTGATGTCTGCTGTTGCTTCGCTGTTCACACCCTCTATGGGAGAGTGTGGAGGGGTAGGCTCTGCGAGAGTCTCTACCTTCCTTTTCTTGCTGGACTTTTCTTTTTTAGCTTTTGATGAGTGCACCTTGGGCACTTTGACGACCTTTTCCGAAGACCCCATAGCTAGTTGTGGTGGAGAATCAGATGGAGTGGCTTTGGTCGTTGAGGATTGGGCTCGTTGCGCCGGTAAGCAACACAAGAGAGGTTGTATCTTTCCTCGTGGGGGGTTCGATGTCTCCAATTAAACCGATTGGTTTTCGATGATAGGACAGCCGGGTTGAATATTGATTTGGTCAATAAATCCGTGTCGTCGCAGTCTTGCGTGAAAATTTCAATACTTCGACAATTCCACCAAAATATTTCTCCTTCAGGTGCATCGGTCTCGGCCCGTCTCACCGCCGGCGCTAACGGCGTCCATGGAGGCCGCTTTGACGCATGGAATGTCCTTCATCTTGTAACGAGTAAGTCACACGTAATATTCACTCCTCAACCATCGCCATCGGCCCTCGATGGCTACGGAGACACCGAATCTCCCAATGGTGTTCGCAACTCCGTAAGAACATCTTCGAACCAAAACCATGGATATCAAAGAAGAAGAGGCCTCGGCCGCCAATCCAGACACGGCAATGGACACCGAGACGGTGGAGAATCCAGCAAATGCGAAACTCACATACAAATCTTTCAAGTACGCACATCTATTACTTCGTGCCTTTTCCGTTCGAGAGCTGCAGACCGCGCTGTGAAGCAGATACGCCGACTTCCCGGCCAGGAGGAGACCCTCGACGAAGCAGCTAACACAAGACCTCGCAGGAAGAAGTTTCGCAAGATGAAGATCAAGTTCGACCACATGATGAATGAGAGTAACGAGTTGTACATGGAGGAACAGCGTGCGATTCAAACCGCCAAACGCCTTGCACTCGAGAATGAGTTAGCATACCTCTCCTTCGACAAGGATCAGATCTAATGCTTCACATAGTCGAATCCTCGATCTTCTTCTTGATATGAATAATTCTGCGCAAATGCCCGTCGACAGGCGTGTCGATATCGAGTCTGACCTCCCCGAGATTCCCTTCCATTTGACCGACGAAGATCTTGCCAGCGCTGCGGAGTTGCAAACCCCGGAAGGCCTCGCCCTCTACAACGAGATCCAAACCCTGATCAAGAAACGAAACTCTTCTCACATCGCCAACAAGCCGCAGAAATCCCTCGCAACTCTCTTGAAGACCATACCGCACCCTGATACCAAGACCCCGGGCAAGGTCGAAGAGCTAGAAAGGAGTCGCGAACCTCTGGACGGCCAGACAACCCCAATAGGCTACCTAACCGCGGATCAAATCGACGACTTCCTCTACGAACTCGACACCCAGATTGGCGCCGCCGCCACTACTCCACCAACCTCCCTTTCCGCTGCCCAGCAAGATCTCGCCTTCGGCAACTACCACAGCCCCTACAACTGGTTGCGCAGAAACCAGCCGCACATCTTCCTGCAAGACGGCGAAGGCAGCGAGAAATCCCACGGCAAGCCTGGCGCGCTGCGCGGCGCAGGGAAACGGGCCAACATCCCGGCACCCAGCAAACCCGACTCCCTGGAGATCGTAGAGGAGAATGGACAGGGGTACGAATTCGCTCTTGGAGGAACCACGACGGTAAAGGGCAAGCGCAAGAGAGACGACGACGACACTTCGGGCGGGTATCATCCGAGCAAGGCGCCGAAGGCGGTGGGCGAGGATGGGGTGAGGAAGAAGCGGCAGTACATCCGGAAGCAGAAGAATGCAGATGGGGAGACGCCGACGGCGAGCGCAAAGAAGAGTAGGGCAAAGAAGCCAAAGGCGCCGAGTCCGGATCCGACGGCGCATCCGTTTGGACCACCGAGAGACTAAGGCATGGATGGATGGATAGATGGATGACATGTAAAATGAGGTGAGACTCGGCGTTTGGAATGAGATGGGATCCGCATGGCGTTCACGGTGGGTCTGACCTCGTTGGGAGAGAAGGGTTGTAAAACAAGTTATGAGGGACTGGGAGCGGCGATCGCGCTGCTGGTGCAAGACGAGCATGCCTTTGGTGACATCTAAAGCAAGTACCTAGTATTCTACGTATCGGCCAACCGCAGAATCTTGAAGAAGCTGAGAACATTTCATCTTGTCGCACGAAATTAGACCGTGCAATACAAACCCTTCTCAAGGCATAGCGCTTGAATCGGCACTGGAAATTCGTCTTGAAATCTGGAGAACGGAGTGTTGACAGAAAGAAGGTGTAGCGAGATATCAAAATCGAATTGGAGAAGTTCAAAAGACCATGCAAGATTAAATACCAAGAAACATGTCCAGACATTACCGATGCCATGATCTATGTATGTACAACACGAAAGCTCGAGACCTCGTCTTCAGCCATTCAACATGGTGGTCAACGAAACAAGTATTTCTCATTTCGGCGCCGAGCGGGGGGGTAAAGCGTCACGCCGAACCCTCCGAGCGACGATTTCGACAGCCCCTCCTGACCCTGGGGAACATGTCTCTACTACTACAGCTTCTGCTTCAGCAGGCTCTTCATCCTCCGCTCCACCGCATTCATGTATTCCGTCGTCGTGACGTAGTCCTCGCGTCCGCGCTTCCCACAGGCCAGCGCCAGATCCTTCGTCATGACGCCGTCGATGTCCACCGTGTCGATGCACGCCTGCTCCAGGCTCTCGGCGAACGCCACGACGTCGGGCGTCTCGTCCAGCGTGCCCCGTTGGACGAGGCCCCGAGTCCAGGCAAAGATCGAGGCGATGGGGTTGGTGGATGTCTCGTGGCCCTTTTGGTGCTCGCGGTAGTGGCGGGTGACGGTCCCGTGGGCGGCTTCCGACTCGAAGGTCTTGCCATCGGGCGTGATGAGCACGGAGGTCATCAGGCCGAGGGAGCCGAAGCCTTGGGCGACGATGTCGGACTGGACGTCTCCGTCGTAGTCTGTTTCCGTCAGCAACTGTACTGTGCCCACCCCTTCGACTGGAGGCGCGGGCGCGAGCAGGCGAGCCGGAGCGCAACGTACTCTTCAAGGCCATGATGTATCCCCCGGTGCTCTTCATCATCTGCGCAACCATGTCGTCGATGAGTCTGTGCTCGTACCAGATCTTCCGTTCCTCAAAGTCCTTCTTGTACGTCGTCTCGTAGATTTCCTGGAAGATGTCCTTGAAGCGTCCATCGTACTTCTTGAGGATGGTGTTCTTGGTGCTCATGTACAGCGGCAAGCTCTTGGAGATGGCAAGCTTGAAGCTGGCGTGCGCGAAGCCCTCGATGCTCTCGTCCGTGTTGTACTGCGTTTGCGCCACGCCGCCGCCGTTCTGGAATCGGAAGACCTCGATTTCCTCCGGCGCGCCGCCCTCGGGCGTGAAGACCATCGTGAGCGTGCCATTGCCGGGAATCACACGGTCCTTTGCGCGGTACTGGTCGCCGAAGGCGTGACGGCCGATGATGATGGGTTTCTTCCAGCCCGGCACGAGCCGGGGAATGCGCGGGATGACGATCGGTTCTCTGAAGACGGTGCCGCCGAGTGCGTTGCGAATGGTTCCGTTGGGGGAGAGCCACACTGTTGTGGACTCTGGTCAGCCATGCGCCATGCGCCGACAGGGATTCCAGCATCCAACATCAATCATACTTTGCTTAAGCTTGAACTCCTTGACTCTCGCCTCGTCGGGCGTGATCGTGGCACACTTGACTCCGACCGAATACCTCTTGATGGCCTCCGCCGCATCGATCGTGACCTGGTCGTTGGTCTGGTCTCGGTACTCCAGCCCCAGGTCGTAGTACTTCAGCTCGATGTCCAGGTAGGGGAGGATGAGCCTGTTCTTGATGTCCTTCCAGATGATGCGCGTCATCTCGTCGCCGTCCAGCTCGACCACCGGGTTCTTGACCTTGATCTTGTTGAAGGAGGCCATGTTGCGGGCGTGGATGAGCGCGCCCCCGAACCGTGCAGGCGAGAAGGCAAAGACTTGGGCGGGAAGTCGTTGTGGTGTGAGCTTGTTGCACAGAGCGCGAGCGAGGGCAGTTCTGGAGTTCATCACAGAGTATGTGGTCGTGAGGAGGGAAAGTATCGATCTCGGAGTTGGAGGGGGCGGGCGGCTCGGTTTTTTCGCCCCAAGTACCTGAGCTGAAGCCGAAATGTGGTGGGGGAGCCGGAGATAAGTACGGAAGAGGAGGAGGAAGAAGAGGGGGAGGAGAGGAGGAGGAGAGAGGAGGAGGGGAGGGGAGGGGAAGTGAGAGGAGAGGAATGGAGGCAGATTCTGATGGACTTGTCTTCTCAAAGCAGAACTGAAGGTGTCAAGATGGCAATTCCGCTGATGGTTTCTTATATAAACGACAAGGGAGTCGGGCAAATGGACGAAGCGTAACCCACGTGATCATGAAGCTTGACATCAATGAAGGATGAAGATTCGTTCAATGGAGGTCTCGATCTCACCAGGAGATGACACCGCACATGGAATCATTCTTACGCCACTCCACCCCCGAATAACTGCCCATGGGCTTGGATTGGGACGGAAGCACTGCGTGCCTGGCTACAAACTGCCAGTCACCGAGGATGGTCACATATCACTTGAAACGTCAGGTCCAAAGGGAATAGCCGCAGCTTGTTCCTCTTTCATTGGTAGGCGATCATACAAGTATCATAACTGGGCTCCAGTCAATGCCTAGAACAAGAGAGTGAGCACACATCTTGGCTTAGATGAGCACACTGCTTGTAAATAAAGACGGCAAACTCCGCATACCTCAACCAGACCGAGGCCAATGCAGATAAACCAGGCGCCCTCCGTTCCGGCCAAGACCATTTCAACGCCGCAACCCAAATCATACATCGTCCTCTAAGAACTTATAAGCAAATTTGAAATCTGCCTTTCTGCGATTCATCCTGCAAAATGAGTGTTAGCGAAAGACTGAAAAGTGAAAGCTTGAATACGAGAGGGATATTGCGCTGGGGATATTTTCCGCTCAAGAGCTTCCTAAGGTTGAGTGGTGTTCGATGGAGCATTGCCTCTCCCCCCAGTTGTGCCGATACTTGGGCTGATTAAACTCCCTGGGAGCCTTACAAACAGATGTGTTCCGGACACGAAATACTAGAACGGGAAACAAGATAAAAAGCCTGGACCTACCATGTACTCTCGTAGTCGAAGAACCGATACGTTCCCTGCTCAAACTCCTCGGTGATAGTCTTCGGCTCCTCGTGTCTCTGGAACCAAGTTTGGTACTGCTTGTGGAATCGCCAGCTTTGATCCTTTAGAGCCTTGGCCGCAAGATACTGTTGATATGTTTCTTGCTTGTAGTAGAAAACATAAAACAATGTATCTGGATCGATCCGGGAATATAGTCGGGCATCTTCCAAACAAGGATTGATCTCTTGGGGATAGTACGCTGGTGTCCTAACAGGATTCTTCGGCTTGTAATTTCTCGGCGGCAAGGCATCAGATACTTCTGGATAGCTGTTCAAAGATGCCGTAAGCATTCTTTGAGATGATTGAGACTGCGGAGCGTTGGCACGTCGCGAGCTACCCTCGTACGACTGCAACAAGTCTGCGAGTCCCACCGGCAAGTGAAAGATGGATTCATCGTGGTCACTGCCAACGTTACTGCCCTTAATACCGTTTGTGAGACCGTTACTCTGGGGAGGACCAGCTGCAGCTTCGGAAAAGTCAGCGGATTAAATGATGTTGATTGAATAGACACGTACCTTTGGCTCGTTCATGCATAGCTTGCATTGCTGCAGCTTTACCAGAGACAGCTTTCGAAGGACCGGATTTAGGAACATTAGGTTGCTCCGAGTTTTGCCGTGTTGTGCTTTGAGCTATACTCGACGCACTTAATGCTGGTGATTTGGTTTGTGCACTACTGGGTGTGTCGGAAACTTGAGAGCTGACTGGAACACTAGATTTTGTCACAGGTGTTTGGTGCGAGCTTGCTGGTTGAGAGTATGCTGCTGTGGGAGATGCTGTGACGCTTGATCCTCGATGCGAGGGTAGTGGAGGGTGTCCAGATGAGGTGTTTGGCGGAAGAGTAGCTTCGGGAGGAGGAGGTAATGGAGCAATTCCCATCTTATCACTCGCTGCTGCTGCCGCTGCTGCCGAAGCATACTTCAAAGTTTCTCCCGGCGCTCTTGTCGGTACGGCCGCAGGTTTCATCTGGCTTGCCGCACCGTTAGGAATGGTCGTCAGAGGCGTATGTAAAGTAGCTGACGATGGCAAAGGACTCTTCATCTGTGTTGACGGTCTCCGAGCCGCAGCAACCGGAGGTTCTGGGGCAGCCTTGGGTTTGGGTATACTATTAGACCGGACCTCTACCTCTGGAGTGTCATCTTGTATAGATTGTGTATCCTGTGAGGATACCCGGTCGTTATCATTGTTCATGCCATAGTTATCCTCGTCCTCCTTCAGGTCAAGATCATCGTACATCGTGTCATCCTCCATAAAATCTGGGTCCGTATTGTTCTTGACGTAGTAGGTTATGCTGTCCTCCAGCTCGTTGACTTGCTCGGTTTCCACTCCACCATTTTCTAGCGACCGCTTGATAAGCTCCAGCTTTCCCTGATGCCACTTGTGTCGTTCGGTTATCTTCTGGATCTCATCAATTCTATCCGCCTTAATTGATTGGCTCTTCCCCTTCTTCATGGTAGCCTGTAATGATTCTGCCTCAGCCTCCAGGGTTTCTATTTGGCGCTCAAGATCGTCTACGGCGGAACCTAGAAATTCACAGGCATCTGCCTTTGCGCGCTCTTTCGGATCCAGCTTGGCTGCTGCGGATAAGCCCTCCTTAGAAAATGCTTTGGTCTTCATTGCCTTCTCGACAGCCTTGAAATTCTCCATCTTCTACACTGCTGTTAGCCAGCTCTACTGTGTTCTTAGTTGTGACATACGGTCTCGATCAATTTCCGCTTGTCCAGCAGAGGACCTTTGTCCTTGATGTCGTTGGATTGCGCCCATGTCTTGATCTGATCCCGAAGTCTTTGGAGCTTCTTGATTTCGCGCTTGAGGTTGTCTTCCAGCTTGTCTTTCTGGGCAGCATTTGAGGACTGTTCAATCTTTTCGTAGATGGAGTCAAACTCCATCACCCCTTCTTCAACCTTTTTGAAGCATTTGTCAATCTCCTGCTGGAGCTTTCGTGCCGCCATCTTGTATGTGGGAGTCGCGCAAAAAGGGCAGTTGATGTAGTCTTAGGATTGTGTCCAAGGAGATCGCTTTGATGGCAGACAACTCAACCCCATGCGCAGTTCAAAGTGTTGTGCCGTACCCGGGATAACGGTCTGGTGCGAGAGGTAAAGGTGTGGTAAAGGTGTGATTGCGATGTCGCGGGAGCGTTTGGTGTAACAGGGGCCTTGTCGTTCAGTGCAGACCAACCTCTAACGGGCCGATGTTTTACCGACAGGCGACGCTCCAGAGCCTCTGCCCCTCTGGCGGTAGCGGTTTATTTTTCCTGATGCCATAGAATTACCCAAGTTAGCTTCTTTTCTAACTACAATTCGCTATAGTCTTGCTGCGGAGAGTTCGTAGTTCTCGGGTTATGTTTTGAGCAAACATGATTTTCTTCTAAGCTTCAACTTGTGCCCAAACACTTGCATTGTTTCGCATCTACGGTTGAATCCAATCCTGTCACAAATTTCCAGTCTCTTCCCTCAAGCCATCAGATTCGTACCACGTTTCAGTTTCCATAAAGTACAGTACGGCCGGCATCTCTTTTTCCAGCTCATCTTCTGTACAGCCTGTCCGAAGTGCTTGTGCGAGTCTGCAAGGGACACAAGGTCGCAATGAAAGGCAAGAAACCTCCTTTCTCGTCTCACTCATCACGTTTTAACATAACTGAACCCTGAAGCTATCCTTCAGCGAGTGTTATCTGCATCAGTGACAGTTGACAAGCAACTCGTCTCATCGATAGGAAAGGGCATTCTAGTCTTTGCGGCCGTAGCTCCAGGCGACACAGAAAAAGATGCGGATGCTCTTGCCGCCAAAGTTCTAAAAATGCGATTATGGGACGATGATGCTGGTGGTAGAGTAATGTACTCATGTAAACCACCATAGGATCTGAGTCTAATGACGTAGCAGTGGAAACAAAGCGTTCAAGATATCAACGGGGAGGTACTCTGTGGTAAGTGCAAACGGAGCTCCTTGAACTGGACTGGTGCTCACCATCTCCGTCAGTTTCACAATTTACACTGCTCGCTTCTACGAAGAAGGGCTCAAAGCCTGATTTCCATGGGGCAATGGGAGGAACTCAAGCAAAGGAGTTGTATCAGCTGTTCTTCTCGAAAGTTCAGCAGGGCTACAGTCCGGAGAAAGTCAAGGATGGGGTTTTCCAGGCGATGATGGTGAGCAGCCTAACCCTGCGTAGCCTTTCTGTTCACTCACAGCTACTACAGGAAGTTGCGTTGGTGAATGATGGTCCGGTAAGTGGATGTTTGGTTCTCAAAGCAGTATCGCCAGTTGTTGATCTAGTCTAGGTGACTCTAGAACTGTCGGTAGGTCCAAGCGGATCCAAGTGAGTTGAAAGGTATGAGAATTATGATTTCAATCAACCTCGTTACTCTGTGTTCCGAGTCTGTGGCAACGATTGTACTGTTGGAACTGCTTTACTGAAGGCTCATTCTAATACAAAACTGGGCCTGATTCTGCTTCTTGATGTATTTCCCCCTCGCGTTATCTGTTGGTTTTGAACTTCTGAGATTTGTAAAGGTTCTACTCTTGCTCCTTGGGCACGGGGATTTCGTCTCAATCAGAGCCATGACAGTACGCACGCTCAAATGTTCTCAAGAATCGTGTTCTATCCATAGCTATTTCCCAGTTAATGGTACATTCATTTCGACACGGGGTTGAAGGTAAACGGGAGGTATCATGTCGTGAATACAATACCTCCCTGCTTGCTACCCATTGCTTGTGCGGGTAATGGAAACAAAGTCTTGTTTCCAAGCAATAAAAGTCACATTTCAAGGGGTCACTTCAGTTGGAGAACTGCTTGCTTCATGTTTCGTCACTACATAAAAACCGAAAAAACCACAAGTGAATCCTCGTGGCAGAGATCTCTATTTTCTACAAGATTTCACATAGCGTGGATCCGAGCTTAGACAGTAAACTTATATAAGACCCGCCGGTTATTTTCGCTCTTCTCAGCAGCGTGGTCGTGTGTTTAGACGTATTTTGTTCAACCTCTTGTATACTTGAGTGTTGACGTTAAAGAGCCTCGGATTCGTCCAAAAAAGGAAAGCCTTCAAGGAGATACAACTATTGAGCATGCACTTATGCTTCGGCAAAGTTTTTTTTGATAACCAGAAGCTCGGGCCGTAGAAATTGAGATCTGCTCTATGAACCGAACCAGCTCGACGAGGAATAGTACTGGCCGACGAACAAGACAGGTGGGGGGGTATCTGGGTGATAAAAGATGACCTTAGCCTAATATCACACACATTGCAAACACGCTCGTCAACAGACTTGAGGCATCTGGGTAGAAAAGTTGTATCATATGTGACGAATGTGAATAAACCGGTAATAGTTGGCTCACTACTCAAAGTTTGTCAACAAGGTTGTTGTTCGACCGGTAATCACATGATGAGAATTCACCCGCCGGGAAAAAGATCATCCAAGGCCGTCAGCCTCGTCGTTCTAGTATCTTCGACAGCTACTGCTCAATATAAATTTTGGTCTCACGGCACCTCGCGCAAATTCGTTCTGCAAACCCTCACTCGAGTCACATCTTCCAACATGGCAGAAACTACTTCTACACCAGCAAAGCGTAGCCGCGTCTTCTTCGACATTTCAATTGGCAATAAGGCACAAGGCCGAGTCACCTTCGAGCTGTACAACGATGTCGTCCCCAAAACCGCCGAGAACTTTCGCGCTCTCTGCACCGGCGAGAAGGGTGAGGGGAAAGCTGGAAAGCTGCTTTCATACAAGGGCTCTACCTTCCACCGAGTCATCAAGCAGTTCATGATCCAAGGAGGTGATTTCACCGCTGGTAACGGAACCGGTGGGGAGTCTATCTACGGCAGCAAATTTGAGGACGAGAACTTCGATCTCAAACATGAGAAGCCATTCTTACTTTCAATGGCCAATGCTGGTCCAGGTGAGCTGCCTTGAGCTTTAACCAATCTAATATCAACCCAGAAGACAAAATGCTAAAGTTGCGCAAGGCACCAATGGCTCTCAATTCTTCGTCACCACTGTCCCAACACCCCACCTCGATAGCAAGCACGTAGTTTTTGGTGAGGTCCTCAACGGCAAATCCATCATCCGCAAGATCGAGAACATGCCCACCCAGCCAGGCGACAAGCCCACCAAGGAAGTAGTCATCACCAACTGCGGCGAGCTCACAGGCGAGGAGGCCGACGCGGCCGAGACCAAGGCTCCAGATTCCACCGGCGATCCATACGAGGACTTCCCCGAGGACCAAGCTGGTGAGAAATCCGCGGCCTTCATCCTCGAGGTAGCTACGGCTTTAAAAGGTTTCGGAAATACGGCTTTCAAGAACGGTGATCTGAGTGTTGGACTGGACAAATACCAGAAGGGTCTCAGGTATCTGAATGAGGATCCGGATCTCGAGAATGAGTCTGCGGAGACAAAGGCCGCGCTCAATGCACTGCGCTTCACGCTGAACTCGAACTCCGCTCTCCTAGCAAATAAGCAGAAAGACTTCACTGAGGGACTGAGGGCTGCTTCTGCTGCGTTAGAAGTCCCTGGTATCTCAGACACAGACAAGGCCAAAGCATTGTACCGTCGCGCCATTGCCGAGGTTGCGTTGAAGGACGAGGAGGCGGCGTTCGCGGATCTGACTGAGGCGATTAAGTTGGTTCCCGGCGATGCGGCTATTGCAAAGGAGTTGGCGGCTGTGAAGAAGAGCGCTGCTGAGCGGGCAAAGAAGGAAAAGGCTGCATACAGCAAGTTCTTCTCCTAGATCCTCGGTTGCTGCTTAAGGAGTGATAGCGAGCGTAATTTCCATGAATGACTTACAAATGTTGATGGCTGGGGACGATTAGATGAGGATGGAGGCACTTTGATATCCTGCTGCATTGACGAAGGCGCAAAAGAAGCTCGAACTTTCTACGGGAGTCATGAGGCGCATTCTCTTTCGTATTTCTAAGGGGATAAAAGTTTCGTCTGGTTTTTTTTTGCTTTCCTTACTTTTGTCGCTACGTAGCCTGTATCCAATCCGTCCACGCTAGCTTCAACAAAGGAAATGACCATATAAATCTGGTATTGACATGTGCCTGTCCTGTTCCCTGATCATCCAGCTATCGTCTCGTGCGGGTGCTCCGACGAGCTTCGTGAAGAAAAAAGGGAAGCGACTCTGATTGAGAAGCCACTCATTTCCCCGAAAGACCGTCAGCGAACATCATTTTTATGAACACATCACTGCTACCGCATTCTGTAGATACAATCAAATCATACCCCCTGGACCAGTCCAAGTCGATGAACTGCCAGCGCTTTCCAAGCCTCCGAGATGTTGCGTATTGACATCAGCACCGCCCTTTCCCTTCCTCCTCAACCCACTTAAAAAATTCCTCGATGGCTTCCCGTTCCGACTCTGCTCTCTACTCAGCGGACTCGCCTGACCGCTGTCCGTTGTTGAATCATAATGCTTTGGAGATTTGTTCTCTTTCCCAAACCTATGATCCCAAAAGCTCTGTCTCTCTTTCCGCTCCTTGCTGCCAGTTTCGCTGCTCGGCGAGCCAGGCAGTCGCTGATTCGATTCATGGTTTGCGGCATTTGCTCCAAAGTTGTCAGTCCACTTCGGAGTTTGCATGACTGATTCTGGGTGAGGGTCAGGGTCTAGGTTGGAGTGTTGTGATGGACTTGTGGCATCGCGGATGCTGGAGCTTTGCAGCGTCTCCACGATGTCTTCCCACTGCAGTGACACTTGGTCAGCGTCGTGATCTTCATCCGTAGCTTCTAGAAGGCGGTTGTCGGCGCGGCGTCGAAGGTCTAGGCAAAGCTCGTGAAACTCGAGTAGCTCGCCTTCAAAGCCTTGTGGTGCCGTGTCCTGCGTCGTTGCATCGAGCCAGAGCTTGACTAACGAGGAAAAGTTACGCGGGTGGTCTATGAGGTATGGCAATGAAGGGAATCCTTCTCGTGATGTTGGTGGGAGACGCGCGAGAATAGTGACAGGCGTCGAGTAAGATGCCGGAAGAGGAGATTCACCCTCACTCGGAATATCGCAGATAGTATCGAGGAAGTCCTTGACCCCTTGTCGGTGGGCATACAGGAATTTGTTCATAGGCTCCATCCAACTTTCCTTTTGTCCAAAATGTGAGAGGTTGGCTAGTGCTTGTAAACTCTTGGCGATCAGAGTAAAAGTTCTTTGAGCTTTCGGCTGCGGGTGATCACGAAGCAGACCAAACAATTTCGGGTTGAGGAGAGCGGGACAGAAAAACCGCAAGAAGAGAAATCCCGAAACGCTGGTATAAGCCGTGGTGCGCAGAAAATCGCCATACCGATCTTCAGTAACAGCCCGAATAAACTTCATGATTTGTCGAAGCTCAGGTGGGCATCTTTCGGCTGATCCAGCAATACTTTCCCACACATCAGTCGTTAAAGTTGTCAATAGTGTCCAGTTCTTGTCAATATCACCGACGTGCAGTATCCGGGATGGGTCGACCTCGCAGTCGGGGTTCAATGTGTTGATCTGGGAGATTTTCCCAGATAGCACTTCTTCCAGGTACTCCTTTCCGATCCGTCGCATGTGAAAGTCGAGAGCTTGAGTTAGTAAAGAGTTGCCACGAAAGAGGAGGTTAGCCTCTCCTTGTAACGACTTTCCCATATCCCTGACGATTTGTTCACGGTCGCTGAAAGATGTGAAGGACTCATTGGATTCAAGTCTCCTACTCCACCTCAGACGGCGGCTGGGCGGCTCCTTTCCGACACCATCGATTTCATCTTCAATCAGTGCCATCAGCCAGTCCCCAGCATGCCCAGACACCTGGAAGATGTTCATCAGTATCTCAGCAAGACCTTTCAGTTTGGCTGGTATGACCTGAGCTATCTGTAAAGTCAATCCGCGACCGAAATTGTGAAGGAGTTCGGAAATGGGATGATAATCTTTTGCGAGAAGAACGACAAGCTCATCATGGCGTACTCTCATAAACAGCTCGCCAATCTGCTCCTGTCGATCATCGAGGACTGGCCACCAAGATTCGTTATCCTTGTCCCTTTCCAACTTGTCCATTGGAATTTCGACTGTTCCACAGACCACCTCGGCACGAAAGGTTGGCGACTGAGCACTAGAAGTGGAGAGAAAGCCAGGAACTGAAATCAGTGGATGCTCCATCTGCTTTAAAACAATAGACAGACTTGGCAGGTGTGCTGGTAGATCCAAAAACTCGCAATCCTCTCTCCAAAAGGGATTCTTCGTTTCGGTTCTAGTCTTCGTACGAGCGCGAACTTCACCGTCCAATATGACTTCTACAAAATAGTCTCCGACGGAAGGATCGTGCTCCGGAGCTTTGGAAGGTTTTTCTAATTGTGATGCATCAGTCTTGGCCACAGGTTTTCTTATTCTGGCCTCGATGATGCGGAGCGACATCGATTTCTCTAGTCGAAACATATCGTTGGTGGATGGCAGGCACTGATTGACTATTGTGTAATCATCGGCTTCGTTCGAGTCTTGTCGGCCGTATATCTCGGGAACAGTGAAAGCTCGCAAGAGGCAGAACCACACCTCGTGCGCCACGCGCGATTCCAATGCAATGTAGACGGGTCGGAATATAGATAGCTGGGTGGAAGTTGACGTATACTGTGGAAATATTGCAATACAATACTCTTCGTCAAGGACAGATCTGTCTAGTCGTTGTATTGCACAACGTGATAGCTGAGAAAGTTGGATGACTGACAGCAGCGTAGAGTCATTGCTTGTTAGAAGCTTGAACTCTCCGTTATCTTGAAGAACACAAGACACTCTTCGCCAACCAGACCCGTTGGATGAACGCAAGTCACGGGTCGAGGAACGACGCACAATGGCGGTTGGAGAGGACGGGGCTCCCTTATCCCAAAGCAGCAATTTTGCCACCTTGATAATCGTCCCCCCTCTTTGATTGTTACCGAGCAACGACTCACGCCTCCGATTTGGCGGTCTGCTCTCTATAAAAGACGTTGCTGGAGATGCTGGAGATGCTGGAGCGCTGACCGAGAGGGAAGTCGTTCGGATCTGTTGCCAGCACAACAACGCTGCCAGCCAGAGATCGTACTCCGTAGGGACCATCGGCGCAAGATAGATTTGAATACCTAATGCTTTATTCGACAGCCCAAGACGTCTTGTCGGTCTTTCTGACGAATCTATGGGCTTTACTCGACATCCGCGTAGATCAGAGATGACAGCTAAGTGCAAGGGCCCTGTATCACTACCTTCGAACATGAGAGATCCTTTGGCATCGTCGATGTAACAGACTCCGGCATGCCAAGAGCCATTTTCGTCAGCCTGGTATTCAACCTTTCCTCTCATACGACCACACAAAGTCTTCATTAACATCAAGATCTTATTGGCGTCTCCAGTCATCACTGGCAGAGGGAGCGAGTTAACGGAGGGAACATCGCCCATGTTCAGCTGCGGCGATGTTGGCCTCGACTGTCGCGTTGTCAGACGGCGCCCGCTTTTCACTGAACTGGGTTCTGGCGGGTTTGCGGATCGCGGTGAGTAGCTCGGCAGCGTAGACGTATCAGACTGAGGTGATCCCTCGCGGAACGAAGATGACGTTGAGTGTACGGAGCCGATTCGGTGCCGGCTTGTCGACACGCTGCTCGAAGCTTTCCGTTGATGGGGAGGTTCGGCGACGGTGCGATTGCGAGGCCGACCGTGAAGACTGACCGGTGGTCCGGCGCAGCGAGGTCCACCTCCTCTTCCATCGAAAGAATCGGTGCTGTATGAGTCCTGAAGGACAAATCCGTGACGGCGGTCCGGGGGTTTCTCTCCTCCTTGTAGAAGCCGGGGCGATATTTGGACAGGGCCGATGCCGAAGGAGCCATCTTCCGACTCATCACGGCTCTCTGCTGTCAACGACGGCCATGCTGTACTGCTGTGCGTTCGCGCTCTCTGTGTTGCGTGAGGGTCGCTTGGTCTCTCGAGATTCCTTTCCAGAGTTTCGGAGGCATTACGTTGCCAGTTTTGCAGCGCGCCGTGACTATCTCCGCGTTCGCCAGAGGCTCTGCCGTCCATACCGAGAGGTAGGATGTCGTTCATCGGGTTCGTGTATGCCGTCTCATGCCTTTTCCTCCCACTCGACAATCGATTCTGGCCGCGACGTACAGTGGGATTGGCTTGCGCTTCCTACTGTGGCGGACAGAGGCACCTTATCTACCAGCCGTTCCAGAGCAGGAGCAGGAGCAGGAGGAGTCGGCGCAGACTGGAGCGCTGTGCACGGCGGGGGTCGAAGGAGAATCAATCCTCGATGTCTTTCCGTCCGAAGAATGGCGCTATCTGTCGACAATCCTTGGGGTTGCAGGCCGCAAGTCTTCCCAATACCGATCTCCCTTCCCTCCTCTCCTTCATCGTCGCTCGCCCAGCAGCGGATCGAGGAAAGGCGTCGACAATGGGACGAGAGGCGAGCGTTCCCGTGCAAGACCGACGCCGAGATTCCTGGCGCCGAGGATGGCTGAGATGGTGTGTTGAATGTGTATTTGGGTGGACAAGAGCGTGAATGCCTTCAGCTGAATCGGCTCTGACGGGATGATGCTCTCACGGGATGATGTCGTTTGCCGGGCTAAAAGCATAAGTACTGTAAGTAAGCCTTGATCGTCGGAAATGGCGTCGGCCATGGCGGCTGGCTCTCGGACGAGCGATTGGGTCTGGGCCTGATTATGCTTTCATCGCTGATCCTGCTCCTGCGCTCCGACAACTTCTTTTACTGGGGGTCTACCGTATTCTGTACGTACAGAACGTACAGTACCAACAAGGTATGCACTATGTGTTTGTCAGAAGAGATGGGGTTTGCCATCCTTTGCGCGGCAATCAATGCGTGTCGGGTTCCTGAGATGGCGAGTACCGTGTTTGCACAAGAAGGAGAAGGAGGAGGAAAAGGAGGAGGAAAAGGAGGAGGAGGAGGAGGAGAAGAAGAAGAAGAAGGAGAAGAAGAAGAGGGAGAAGCGAGTACGGTACAGAACATACAGTACAAACGAACGGCAAAAGCCTCTCCGATCATCGAGTGTGAATATTGAAGCGATATTTACATTGTGCAGCGCCGTCGTCAACTACCATCATCCCCATAGCTCATCAATCATTGTGGCATTCATTGACCCGGAAGTAACATAGGAACGCAAATAACGCCCCAAAAGCCAGTGCCAGATCCAGATCCAGATCCAGCAGATCCAGTCCAGTCCAACCCCTCCCCAATCCCAGCAGCAAACCTACATACGTAAACCTAGACGAACCCGCACAATTGCTTCCCAAGAAGGAAAAAAGATCGGAACTGAGAGCCTTCAAGACCCTCGCTTATCTGAGCGACTTGTCCGACAGCCCACCGAGTCCTGGACTCGATGGACTCAGAGGTTGACTACGCGCGCCACTGAGGTCTGCACTGCCAGTTCTCCTCAATGCCTGGGTCATGGTCTCTATCGTCAACTCGCTGCTGCCCAGGGAGGCGAGCGTTGATGTTGGACTGCCTAGCGGCCTCCCCTTGGTAGACATGTCAATGCCTTTCAACGATGCCGACTGGCTAGTTGGAGGCGAAGTGCCGAGACCCTGAGACGATACGGGAGAGCGAATTGGCGAAGGGGATCTATTGTGACCTGATGACAGCGAGCTTAGGCCTGCTACGTAGATAGGATCTTTGCTTCCCGCATGCTCAGCGTGCTCCGACTGTACAATGTCCGAGAACGATATGAAACTAAGGCGTTTAATATCCGGACTGTCGAGAGAGCCATAATACGAAGTGGCGTCGTCTTTTTCTGGAGAGCCACTGGCATCGTACGAGGCATTCCCACCACTCGGCTCCAAACTTCCCACGCCTGTAGCACTCATGGAAGCTGGTATGGTCGCTGGTTGATGAGACGAATGCGTCACGATCTCCACCGTATCCGGATCGACGCGGCTCGTGATCGCCTCGGAGGATGCATCAAGAACAGGTGGGATGTGGTTTTCGGTCTGAATGTGAGAAGGAATCGCGGGAGAGGTTGCGACTGGAAGAGCGCTCTCCTGGACGTCGCGCTCGAAGATTTGCGATCCGGCGGGAGAAACAGGTCGTGGAGATGAAGAGAATAGCTTCGGGTGAGGGGAGGACGACGCTGGGTATGGCTGATCTGAGGGGTGTCTTTGGGGAGACTCGACAGGAGCGTTTCCGACCACTGGCTGTGCAACCGTCGTTGAATTGTTGCCAGCAGCCAAAGAAGCGTTGGCCTTGGTGGTCTCCTTCTTCTTGGTATCCTTCTTCTTCTTTCCAAAGCCGAACAATCTTCGCTTTCCCGTCTTGCCCTCATCGCTTGTCAGCTCCTCCTCCACATCACTGCTGCCGGCTTCATTGACGGCGCCGGGTGGCATCGACACACGCGCTGGACTGTGGGCCCCTGGGGCAGCCGTATTGGGCGGCAGCATGCTTGCCTTGGATGCGCTCATGTTGAAGGTCTTGGTGAGTTCAGCGTATTTCGTGCTGGCGCACCGCCAACTCCCACGGTCCTGATGGTGTCGGTGTCTGGAGACGGGAGAAGTGCTCAAAGAGCGTGCGGACTCGGACACATTGCTTTTTGTTGTGATGTAGCCCGTGTCTCGCACAACCAATCTCGAGGCGAGGGCGAAGGCGTTGTCGTTGTCGTTGTCGTGGAGCCGGATCTCATGATACTGACCTTCCCTTCTGTGCTCTGTGCTCCTTCGGAGCCCCACCCCTGCACGCCCTGCCCCTAACCATCGTACAGTGTGTGAAGTCCGTGAGAGGAAAATATAGTGGTGGCAACCTCGAAAGGCGATAACCTCCACGCAAGACAGAACAACAGCAACAGCTACAGCAACAACAGCAACAGCAGCCTTGCGACCTCTCGGCAGCCATGGAATCTCGGCTGGTGAGAAGGCCTGCCCTCGACTTGCTGGCGGGCAGAAGTCACTGCCTGCTCGCACTCAATGCCAGCTCCCGACGACAACAATCCTCATTTCGACGCTCGAAACAACGCCTGAATGTCAAGCCCGACCAATCTTTCCTGCTCTCAGACACTTCTCCTCAACGAGATCACATCATCTTCAATCCGCCCTCCTCTGCCCCCTCCGTCTACCACACGCCTCTCAAATTCCTCCCCAAGGAAGACAAGCGGCGACAGCTCCTCGCGGCCACCGCCGCGCGACTTCAACCCTCAACACCAGTGCTTCCTCCTAAAGTAAGGCCGAATGGAAACCACCTACCGCACCACCACTTGAAGGAGTCGGATATTGCGGAGATCTACAAGCTGCACAAGAAGGACCCAGAAGTTTGGGGGTGCAATAAACTGGCGCGGAAGTTCAACTGCTCGCCGTTCTTCCTGACCATGCTTCTGAGCCAATCGGGGGTGGACGATTCGCAGCGGAAGGCGAGAGGGAGGCGAAGAGACAGGCGGTGATGTCTGGATGGGGACCACGACGGAAGAAGGCTCGAGCAGATCGGGATAAGAGATTCGAGCTTGCTCTGATGGGTGAGTAAGGTTGGCGACACGAAATGCAAGATCGGGGGCGGACAGTTTTGAAAGGAAATGCTGATCCACGGGAACGAGCGGAAGGATCGGTGGAAGTCATCAGATGTGGTTCGGAAGCCCAATGTGCTTGCACCCTCGGCTCATGGGGCATTTTCTTCTGTGTTGGTTGGAGGCGCGCGCGAGGCGTTCGAGCAAATTGTAGGAACATGCATAACATCTCCCAAACTGGAAATCCTCCATCAGCCCCACAGTCCCATCCTTCGTCCAATTCTAGCAGCATCTGTATTGACGTGTGGACAGGCTTGCATTGAGCCTTTGGCCTAGCCAGATTACTATCACGTAGCCTGACTGAACCGGGCTTGAGCGTAATACGTGAATCTGAATACTGAGGATTATGGCGTTTTATGGCTTTCATTCGACTGCTGCTGTTGAGATTCTGCTTTTGTCAATTGTCTTGCTTGTTTTTTGCCTGCATTGACATTTTTGCTTGGAGATATGAGTTGATGACGCCGAGCCGAAGGTGTCGTTCACCAGCAATTACACATACTGTTTGCCATTCTGTCTCATAGCGTTTCTGGGTTGCTACCGTGCTAATAATGGAGATGCGTTGCAAAGTTCCAACGCGTTCTCGAGGAGCTCCGTTCAAGTTCAAAAACCAGAGAATAGCATCAAATGTGAGTCTGCTACGCATCGATGATAGCTTAGAACGTCGGCATGATACTCTACTTCGCTTTAACAGCGCACTGCTCGTAGCTTTGCACGAATGCAAATGTCCACGGGTCATATTGGCAACAACCGTGGGTAGTGAGCAACCACCCTGTGGAACATGCCGGGGAGTGGTTCGACTATAGTCCATACTTTGAACCAAACGCGTGGTACCCGAATGACTGTTGTGACATTTTTCGATTGAGTCACTCACTGCTATCAACTTGCGCACTGATTGAGACTGCTTTCAACAAATCACAAGCTGAGTGTACAATTTAGACTCTGTGTGCAAGTTGAGAGGTCTGCAATGTTACCCGAGGTGGTTGTGCGAAGCCGACATGGTCGCTTGCCTGAATTTTTCTGTGTCGCCTATATCATACACAAATGCCGACCTGTTTACATCTAGCAGGCGGGATGGCTTGGTTGGCAAGCTGTCTTCAGGACAAACTAGACGGGAATGGTTGGGAACCTGGTACCCAGGACTGAAAAACCTATTCAATTAGGTTTGATATCTAGAATCTCACAGCATCAGTAGCTGCGGGGTTCTAGAGAAGTTTTGCTGGTGGAGCTTTTGAATGTGTGATACTTTTTTAGAGGGTCTTTTGACTGTGATGTAGTTGTTATTTTTTCGGGCGGGCAGGGTTATTTTGATTGTCTCGCTTATTTTGTCAACATCGGAGAAATATACCTCTGTGAAGCGGCTCTCCAGCTTCGCGATCATTTCCAAATCTGCAGAGGAACAAGATTCATTTTCTATTATACATGAATTAGTTTGCGAGGTCTTCTCACTAATTGTGGGAAATATGAGTCTCAAAGGGTGAATAACTGTAAGAGCATTTAACCTTTGACTAATCGACAGAAGCATGTGAGCCACATGCTCCTTAGTCGTTATTCACGATACGTGTAGCTACGGTCGGAACCCTCGAGTATTATATAGGTTCACTTCTGCTCTAAGATCTGTACCTACCTGCTTCCACTACCCAGTCCCAAGCTTGTTCTCTCTTGACACTGGCTACTGTCTCATCCTTCTCCGTCCCTTGCACGAGACTCTCGCCAACATGGAGATAATCATCAAGTATCTTACAGGAGAGAATCTTCACTTGGAAGTCACTTCTCAGACCACCATCTCGGAGTTGAAACTCATGGTCCGCAACCGCCAGGGAACACCATATCACCAACAGCGCTTACTCTTCCGGGGTAAACTTCTTGATGACAAATCCACCTTTGCGGACTCCAATATCTACCACCTCGACTTCATCTACCTCATATTGAACATCAGTCAGCGGAGCATCGGGAATGTGAGCCGTACCTGCACCATATTTATCAAAACCGAGGACAGCAAGGTCCTCACGTTGTCTGTACGGCCTTACAATACGGTTGACGAGGTTAAGAGCACAGTCCAAGACGAGTTGGGCGTGCCTTACTGGAGACAGGTGTTAAGATTCAGAGGAAAAGTCCTGAAGGATGAGGGGCGCTCATTGTTGAGCTGTGATGTTTACAACGGGGCAATACTGCAGTTGACGATCAACCATCAAGACCCAGGTAGTCATTCAGACGAAGACATTCAACCAGACGATCGACTATCCAAGTTGAAACTCTGATCCCCTCAGGCCGACAAGTCACGGGGATACTATGGCCACCGACAGAATGAAGTAAGGCCGCGGAGGGACAGTGACAGAGGGTAAGTGGTAGACAGAGATGTAGAGCTACTCATCAATGCAAGATATACACGTTCTCGTTCATGTTTCTTGACCGAGACCATTCTCCTCTACCCATGCAGAAGGAGCAGCACGCACAAGGATCCAAGTAGTGCTCTTTTCCCGGCTCCCACCCCATCTCTCCAGATGCGCATCCACAGTTCCAACATCGACGAAGCCATTGTCCCGAAACATCTTCACGCTCGTTGGGCGAGCAGAAACCCACGTACGATCTCCGCTCTTGTCAGCAATCGTGTTACAGTGCTTGGTAAGCGCCGTTGCGAACCCTCTCTTCTGATACTCGGGGAGTACCATCGTAGCTTTCCGATCTGTATGCGTGAATTAGCAAGGCTGGGCGTGAGGGGGCGAGGAAGGGGGGCAACATACGGTAATCCTCTTCGGGATTCCAACCGTGGTTCTTGGAGTTGGATATGGAGATCAATAGTTGGAGAAGAGCATCCATATTCATGCCCTCAACTGCGGACGGCATGTGCGAGTCGTCCAGCACCTCGGCCTTGAGTTCCCTGGACATCTCGGCAACGTATTTCCAGGGATATTCTAGACCTGTCCACGCCACAATCTTTCTGTCGCCGTGTCAGCCTTGGCACTCTCTAGATGTATCGGAGAACCAGTATTGAGGCAAGGGCAGAAATTACCCCGTGGAAAGCTCCACCACCTTGTAATTCTTGATATCCGGCATTGTCCATCGCGGATTCAAGTTGGCCATGATCCACGGGTGCACCTCCTCTGCTTTCACGCTCTTGAAGATGGACACCCATACCTCGTCAGATCCGTAAGCTGACATCAAGACATGCCAAAGCTCTTCCATGTCCTCCAGAGAGGCTTCTCTAATCTCGAATCCAGGCTGAGGTGACATCTTGTAATATCGGATCCTGGAACGTTTCCGAGGTTGTAGAGCAATGTCACAAAACTTGCGCTTGGAATCGAAGTGGTTTGACGACTGCGGGCGTACCCTTAGTTTTGTACTCGCTCCCTGCATCCCAAATATGCCGTTACATGTTGCATCTCACCTCAGTTCCCGCTATCTGACCGGTTTGTGAGGCACAGCAGTGCCGGAAGTAAGAGCTTAAATCCTTAAGAGGTTCGTTGAGTTGAGACACCTCACTCTTTGAGCCGACTGTTTTCTTACGAAACTAACTTCTATTACCAGCTGATGATGGAAGACCTAGACGTGCAAGTAAAAGTATTGGGACAAACCCTTTCTCATCTCTCACTAACGCCGAGGGGCTGTACTACCTGTAATGCTATCATGACGCCTTTGGTAATGCTAATTCCAATCCTTCGCTTACTATCAAATCCAATTTCGACTGTGAACTGAAACCCCATACAAAGACTGACCACGAACCTCGAACATCAATCTAGCCTGGCACGAACGTCGTCCTCGTAGCCTACAACATTATCCACGATGGTGGCGAAGCTGGTGCTATTGTGACCACCCCATGCCTTCTCTTCTTTCGTACATGCAGCTCTGATTGCTGAAGCCAAATCCCTTACATCTGATTAGCTGCATCCTGGAACAGGCCATTTTTGGATGTGTGCTTGCAGAAATCCGATTGAGATCAAGGACAGACTTACCGAATGTCACCCCTTGTTGCATACCCCTGAGCTTCTAGCTCGCCAGCAAGCTCTTCTTGATGATTATCCAGTAACGATGAATTTGGTACCACGACTAGTGGGACAGCGAGTCTCATAGCATCCAAAATCGTCCCGGCACCTGTCGCTCACATGGTAAGTCACTGTTCAAAATCGAAAGCAAGGGGTGACATACCAGCATGGCAGATAATGAGCCCTTTCCCAGAGCCCCCTTTCGCCTGACAAGCTCTCATCTCCTTATGCAGGCCATTTTTTTTAAAGTCAAACCCCGTGATGATAAGTCCTTGAGTGTCGGTAGGTCTCAATTCCTCGAACGCCGGCATGGAGTCTCCACATTGGAAATTTAGATTAGTAAAGCCATTTTCGACAAACGCTTGGAGAGATTCCGGAGCAAGAGCCGCTTTGATGAGCTCGGTGAACTTTGCTGTGGCACCCGTGGTGATGAAGCACTCTTTGGTCATTGTACCATTGAAGTATGATTGTATTTTGAGAAATGGAAATGGAACAGGTTACAAGTTGGGTTGAGTCTATAGTCGTGCTGTTACTTTGGTGCTTTTGAGCAAGTCAAAAGTGATGCTAACTAGAAGTCACAAACGATGGGATGATCGAGCTTGATCGATCCCCACTAGCGATAGGGAGAGATCGGGTGTAGGTTTACAATCACGCGGGTGTCGAATTATCAGCCCGAAACAGAGCCGCAATTTTGTTCCAATTCACTCTCTTACTCACACAATCGGCAACGAGGAGCAAATAACCATGGCGACCGCTATGCACGGCCTCCGATCTACAGCGAAGGGCTGTATGTGCAATCAGATGCCTCATTATCGATTTCCAGCCAATTCTATTGGGCCGGGGAGAGCATTTTCGACCACGCTCCAGCGACCACAGAGGAGGAACTCTCCAAGCTTGCGAGCCGCGAATAAAAAGTTGAGGGAAAGCAAGGATCCGAAAGTGCAGAAGTTTTTGGAGGACCAGTCGAAGCTCAAGTCGGCGTTACGAAAGGAGCAACGCAGGCAGGACCAGCTCAAGGAGTCGTACCACAGGATTGATGCGATCGCCAGACCTTACGAACTTGCGCGAGTGCAGCGGAGAAGGTTGAAGGAGACGTTTATGAATATGGGAGAGCCAGAACCGTGGGAAGGTGAACACACGATGCAGGACGATGATGATGACATGAATTCACTGGCACATGGAGAATTGGAGCAGCATCGTGAGATGAGACATTATGCCCGCTTGGCTGCGTGGGAAATGCCATTGCTGTCAAGTGCGTTGCAAATGGCATGGAATCTTCTATTCTTGCATGGGTTGCTGATGGATGAACAGAACTGGCAAAGCCATTTCAACCGCCGACCAGAGATATGCCCCTACGCTTCAGATACACGACTTATATGGGCGAGCATCATCCAGCAGAGAAGAAAGTCGTCCTCGAGTTCTCGCCAGCGGACATGCCTGGCTTGAGTAAGGTGCAGGCGAACAAGCTGAGGAAGCTGGCGGGTGTAAGGTACAACCCTGAGAAGGACGTTGTCAAAATGAGCTGTGAGATGTTTGAGACTCAGGCTCAGAACAAGCGGTACCTTGGAGATGTTGTTGACACGTTATTGAAGGAAGCAAAGGTAGGCTTCTTTGTTCGATTGGAGAGCACTGGACATTAACACCATGCAGGATCCAACTGACACGTTCGAGGACCTCCCACTCGATACGCGGCATCACC
This sequence comes from Blumeriella jaapii, assembly GCA_009599575.1. Classification (NCBI taxonomy): domain Eukaryota; kingdom Fungi; phylum Ascomycota; class Leotiomycetes; order Helotiales; family Drepanopezizaceae; genus Blumeriella; species Blumeriella jaapii. The sequence goes on from VWND01000002.1 coordinate 1,622,730, forward strand.
ACTTTGCGCCAAAGCCGCAGTTCCCTAAAGAGTGGGCAGTGACGGAAAAAAGACAGCAGGAGTTGGACCAGTATCGTCAAGCCATGGTCTTAAAAGACCAGGGGCGAGCAATCACAGGCAAGTTGGTCGATGGCATCAAGCAGATCGAGGAAGGCCTGAGAAAGCGTGTGAATTTGGGGACTGTCCTTCCTGAACCGGTTATGGTAGGTAAAGGAGGAAAGAAAGTGGGCGTCAAGCGGGGAATGTAGATGGAGGGTCTATTCGGGAACGTTGGTGGGAGTGAGCGTACCAAAGCTGTAAAACGTCGGCATGTATACCTTGTATAAATATACTACCATTGTGTCGCCGGTCTGGCCCAGTCTTATAAGCATTATTGCAATAATGGCGATGCCTGGGCCTTGAGGATCCAACGAAAGCTTGTAAGGATATTTATTACACTGTACCTATGTCCTTGTAAGCAATATTCAAATGCAAGCCTCGTCCGGGTCGGTAGACCAAAGAGGGGAACAAACAACAAAGACGACCGACCTACCTAGATATGAACTCATTGGGTCTACATATCGATCTTGACATCCGAATAATTCTAATAGGTTATGATTATGATGCATTCAGAAAATCTCAGCGCACGTAAGGTGTCGTACGTACTGTACAGTACAACAAGTTGCCCCGCTCCAGAAGCTCTCCTCCAAACCTTACCTCGGCCTGCAGGAGCTCAGCAAGGTGCATTTATATCCCAGTCTCGTAGCCCAATGAATGATCTTGTAATCTTCGAACGCATGTGTAACCTTGTCTCGACTCAATCAATTGCCTTCCCGCTCTATATAGAGCTGACCGACCCCCCTTTGACGTGCTTCAATCTTCACGAAGCTCCCTTGTCAACAACTCCGACTACAACGTCCAGAGGAGCTTTTGGAACGGAACTAAGGCTCTGCAGGTAAGTCATATCCGTAAGAGCTTACAAGCGCAGAGGTCTTCCATAATCACTTACTCTATTTTTTCGACCTCTCCTCTATGTTACACCAAGCTATAGCCAGACAAGGCAGACTTGAGATACCCTTTACCGCAGCAGAACGCCCACACAAACATATTCTTCGATAGAGCTTTGCTAACAATCTTTTCCCCACAGCTCAATTCGTGCACCATGGCGCCCGTTGACATAGCCCCATTCGTGGCTACGCCCGTTGAGTCTATTTCGAGCACAGTCAACCTTTGCAAGACTACATTTCGGTCGCAGAAGACCAAGCCCCTTGCCTACCGCTTAGTACAGCTCCGGAAGCTCTATTGGGGTATCGTTGACTATTCCGATGCCTTGGTCGAAGCCTGCAAGCAGGATTTGGGGAAGCCGGTATTCGAGACGTTCATATCCGAAATCGACTGGTGCAAGAATGATATTATGTTCGTTACCAAGAACCTAGAGAAGTGGATGAAGGATGAGTCTGCCCCAGACATTCCTCTCTCAAATTCGCTCCTGAACCCAAGGATCAGAAAGGAGCCACTGGGTACGATTCTGGTCATAGGCGCATACAATTTTCCTATCCAGCTTTCGCTGGGCCCTTTCATTGGTGCCATTGCGGCTGGCTGTACCGGTGTCTTGAAGCCATCCGAGGTATCTCCAGCCTCCGCTATGGTCTTAAAAAAGATTTTCGAGGAGTATCTTGACCCAAGCGCTTACACCGTCGTGAATGGTGCTATCCCAGAAACCACGGCCTTGCTAAACGAGAAGTGGGACAAAATCTTCTATACCGGAGGTGCAGGTGTTGGAACGATCATTGCAAAGAAAGCCGCTGAGACTCTTACGCCTGTTTGCCTTGAACTTGGAGGTCGTAACCCAGCTATTGTTACGAAGAACGCGGATCCACGTCTGGCAGCTCGTCGCCTGGTGTGGGGTAAACTTCACAATGCTGGGCAAGTATGCATCAGTCAGAACTACATCATGGTCGAGAAAGAGATCCTCCCTGCATTCATTGAGCAACTCAAGATTGCATTGAAGGAGTTTTACCCTAATGGTCAGAAGCAAAGCCCTGATTACGCCAGGATTGTTAACAACCGACATTTCCACAGAATCAAGAAAATGGTCGATGATTCGAGAGGCAAGATCCTGATTGGCGGCGAAATGGATGAAGCTAAGAATTTCATTGAAATCACCGTCGTGCAAGTTGATGACCCAAAAGATTCGATGATCGTGGACGAATCGTTCGGTCCTCTTATGCCCCTATTGGCAGTTGATAATGTAGAAGAAGCTATTCGCATTGCGAACACTGTGCATTCTACTCCTTTGGGGCTATATCCTTTCGGTACTAAAGCCGAAACTGACAAGAGTATGTTTTCAGTGCAATTTCGAAGCGAAATAATGTATTAACAATATCTAGTACTCAACGAGGTCACTTCTGGCGGTGCAACCGTCAACGACGCCTTCTTCCACGGCTCGATTCCCACCCTCGCCTTCGGCGGCGTTGGTGACTCCGGTCAAGGTGCATACCGTGGTAAAGCCTCCTTCGACACCTTCACGCATCGCCGCTCCGTGGTTACCACCCCCGGCTGGATGGAGAAGCTCATTGACGTTCGTTACCCACCTTACGATGGCAAGCTCAAGAAATTCCGCGCAATGAGCGATGTGAAGCCCAACTTTGACCGCGAGGGTCACGAAATCAGAGGAATGGGCTACTGGATTAGCTTCTTGTTGACTTTGGGCGGAAGCGGGACCAAGGGTGCGTTGCTTCGCTGGGCTGTTGTTGCTCTAGTTGCAGTCGGTGCTAAAAGATGGCCTCAGTTTAATAATGGTTTGCCCTCTTGGTTGCGTTGATTTGGTTTTCGCATGTTTATTTGATCACACTTGCCAAACTGATTGAATTTTCAATGTTCGGATTAGCAAGCGGAGCGAGGACTTTGGACTTCACTTTCGTTCCCATTTTGGCGAGCTTGGATTGACAGAACAAGATCACCTTTACAGCACGCACATCGCGGTTTCGCACGAAGTTCGTTGATAGTGGTTTCGTTTGCGCAGGGGTTCCTGGAGGCGGGATGACGGGCTCAGAGGGTATGACTCCAAACCGACATGTACTTTACTGGATTCGGTCTCTTCAGGCAAACCGAAAATCATGATTTGATTCAACAACGCTCTCTCTGACTTTTCAAGATCACGCACCCACACATGTGCATCTCGTCAAATTTACCTCCCTCCTAGCTCCAAGAGCAAGCTCTAGCGTGCTAATTCGAGACTAGAAAGTGTGCTCCGTGAAAGAGATCGAGGTCTAACTATACGTCCCCAGAAGGGAAGCGAGAGGTGAAGGCAGTCTGTAGCAGCAATATCATAACTGATTGGCATATCAGATCGAGTCTACCCTCCGATGACTCATCTGTTCTGAGCAACCAAATTTATGAGAGATTCCCGTGCCTATTGGCTGTCTGGCGGTTGACGGGAAAGATGTGTGAGCGAGAGATGAAAAACGAAATGGGCAAGTGGAATTGTCTGGAAAGCGATAGGTTGGGCTCGTGAGTGGATATGAAAGGGATGGAACAACGCACCTACCACTGATAGCGTCACCAATAATGGAAAGCTTGTCATGTAGGGGAGCTTCGGTGACATACGGGATCAATATCAAGTCGTGCGATATAAACGGCTTTCATGCCCCTATGTAAAGTTATTTCGTACCACATACACGAGTCTCAAACTACCCAAACCTCGTACGCCCCTCGAACACAATCACATGAGATGTATCTACTGAGGAGCAACAATGACAGCTCGGTACCTCATCTTGCCCGCCTCCAGCTTGTGGAACGCCTCCTCAATCCCCTCAACAGTCATTGGGAACTCTTCAATCACCGGCCTGATCTGATGCAACGCAGCAAACGCAAGCATTTCCATGTGCACGTTCCTCGCCGCGACCAAACTACCCTGAATATTCAGCTGGCCTGCGACAATCGGCATATACGGAATCTTCAGATCACCTTCCGAGACGGTGAGAGGGTAGAGAGATCCACCAGGGGCCATGATGGGCAAGAACAGCTTCCAGTCGGGCTGGAAGGAGGCGCAGATGAGCAGGTGGTCGATCTTGCCGTCGACTTGGAGGGAAGAGACGCCCTTGGTGGCAACGAAAGAGTTGGCGCCCAGCTTGAGGGCCTCCTCACGCTTGCTGTCGGTGCTGGAGAAGACGGTCACGTGGCAGCCCATCTTTGAGGCGAACTGGATAGCGAGATGACCGAGGCCGCCGATACCGACGACACCAATTCGGGAGGTGGAGTTGGTGCCAAAGGTACGCAGAGCGTTGAAGACTGTTGCTCCACCGCAGTTCTATTCATAGTCAGCAAGAGTGTATATGACACGGGGAGAACGCAAGGCGGCGGCTCTGTAAGCGAGAGACGTACCAATGGTGCAGCGTATTGTCTTGGGATTGATTCGGGGATCTTGAAGATGTAGTCCGCTTTCCAGACAGCATAGTGGGCAAAAGATCCTTGGTCCAGATCGGCAAGTCCATACATAGCGCGATCAGGGCAGAGTGTCTCGCGGCCGGTCAGACATTGCTTGCAGTGGTTGCAAGAATTGTGCTGGTACCCCCATCCCGCTGATTCGCCTTTCTGGTACGTAGTGACCGAGGCTCCGACTTCCTGGTCTTGATTTAGATGCTGACTTGCGAACACCGTGATGCGGCTAGCTTACCTCCACAACACCAGCTCCTTCGTGTCCAAGAGCCTGGTCAACGCCCTTGTAGTGCTCATCCGTGCCACAGAGTCCAGAATGAGTGACCTTGATCAAAACTTCATCTGCTTTGATTTCTTTCTTGGTCTGGGACCGAACGATCTTGCCCTCCTTCGAGCCCTTGAAGACAGTAAACTCGACTACTTTCGTCATCTTTGCTGCTAAAAACAGGGGGAAAGCACTAAAAGCGGAAGCAACAATAAAACATTGTGATATTTTGGAGTGCCAATGAGTAACGTGAGTCGGAGAGAGTAGGTGGTTTCGGAAGAGCAAAAGAGACTCGAGGAGAGCTTTCGGCTTACATTTATACTGTGCTAAAGCTGAAAGACATACCTTGATCTGAACCGCATCTCGGGTTGAACCTCGGCCTCAAATCCGGATTTTGACCGAAAGTGGATTAAGCTGCTGCTCGTAGCTGTCAAGCATGTCTATTCTAGCTTGTTTATGGGATATTGATACGGGAAGCAGGTAAGGATATTAATATCGGGATCCGCGATGACGCTGATACAAGGGGATTCTAGGTAAGGTAAGCACGAGTATAATTGACTGACAGGAGATACTTCGTAGTAGCGAGCTCCAGATTTTGTCTGGTGGGCGATACTCCGTACGTAGACCATTACACATCAAGTAGCCACCTCCACCCGGGAAGGTCGGATGCTTGGATAGACGGAGAAGTGCTCCCCCCTTGCAGAATTTGAAGCGACATTTCGTCAGTCGGCGCTTGAATGATATAGTTTGCAAGCATTCAGTATGAAGATGCAGTACGGATTAGAGGCAAGGATTTCTATCCTAGCGCCGGATCTCGGAGAACCTTGAATCAAGGGAGCGATTGAGAAGAGTGAGAAGCAACCGATGAAAATCCCCAGCAGCCGGTTCACTCGGCAACAGGAAGAGCGGGACTGGCTACCTATTATCTCAAAACATGTTCGGAGAGAGGGTGAAACACTTTAGGGAAAGGCAGGATGGGAAAGAGCAAATTATGCATATTGCAATGAAAGACGGCTTACCCCAGTTCGGAGTACACTGTAAACTTCTTCGATGTCGTGCTCTCTAACATCTGATTCACCTCTCCTGTGTCGGAAGTTTACATTGTCGCTTAACGTCTGTTTGCGAAAGTTTTGGACCCGCAATGTCACCATGTGCTCGAGCGTGACGCAACATGATGCTCGGGGTGGATCTCCACAGAACCGGGACAACGGAGCGACGAGATTCAAGTTAGTACGGTACATCGTAATCGTAGGCGACGTCAGAGCCCTTTCCGACATCTCCAAGCCACCTTCCAGAAGAGGGCCTGGATCATCCGTGTGACAAAAGCAAAATTCGAGTGCTTTGCTATCCATTTCGCTATGGCCCGCTCAACAACAGCAGGACCTTCTTGCCCGTCTCCCCTCCAAGATATCCACTGTTTTCTCCGTCCTCGCTCTCGACCAGAACAGCAGCCTCGTAGCCCTTCAAGACCATCTCCTCGTCAACCCTGATCCCCTCTTCTACCAACAGGCTGATGACTCCTCGGATTCGTGAAATCTCTCGTCTCGTCTCGGGCGCAATCGCATCGTTCTGACTCGAGTATACTGTACTGCTGATACTCTCCTCCATCCTTGTAACGGCAGTCTCCCCACCTGCAACGTCTACGTGCTTGCTGATCCAGATGTACCCATTGACACCAACAATGATATCGACCTTCCCTCCACCTGATACAGTCTCAATACTCCAAACTTGTCTCCTGGATCTGACCACACCCCCTCCCCCTCCAATACCACTGACACTCATGAAAAGCCCGTTCCTCAGCTTTCCATATTTCAGACTTCTAGTGTGTAAGGAAGCGCTTCCATCTTGATATAAACTCTGAACCTCGGCGACCAACAGGTCTCCCTCCGAGAAGAACGTCCTGATCTGCAACTCGTCCGTATCTGTTCTCTTGCGTAGAATGCCTCCCGGGAGGTTGATAGCTGAGAGGGGTAGTCCTGCAAGAACTGGCGCTCCGACATCGACACGCCAGCGCTTGGCTTGAACCTCTACTATTCGGCCAACGACGAGGTCGCCAATTTCAGGGGTATAACGTGCGCGCAGTGGTCGCACCGAGAGGAGCTTGTTGGTTTTTTGGATGGTGCCAGCTACCGTAGCGATGATTTCGGTGCTGGCAGATGCTACGAATGTGCCGTGACCTCTTGTTTCCATGTCAACCAATGCATCAACGGAACAGATAACAAGTGAAAGCATACCTCATCCACTGGGGATCATCAGTCACAGTCTCTCCTGGAGTTACGAGGTCTTTTGCGGAGCTGTGTCGTGCCCGCTTCGCAGGACGCGTTTCGAGGTCCGCCTCCAAGCCAACGCCCCCATCCTCGTCGTCGTCGTCATCGGATTCATCTGCGCGATGGTATGGCACTGCCGGAGCAGGAGCCAGTATTGTGATGGCCATGATTATGTTAGTGCTTGTGTGAATTCATGAGAGTCGCAAGGCTGACATTCGCTAAAAAGCAGTTGGAAACTCGTGCTACATGTACTGCACATTTCGAGCGAGGCTGAAAGGCTTGGCTTGCTTGAACGAGGCTACCTTTCAGCTCGAGGCAACGACTTCACTGACAAGAAAAGGCATTCTAGATTTGAATGAACAAATTCGAAAAACCAAGTCCAACTCCAGATCAAATTGCGTGCACTTTTCCCTAATTCTCTCCTCTACGTCCTGACCTGCTTCTGAGGTCCCTCTCGATCCCCTTCTTTCTTAGACATTACAGTACTGTACATCCGTTCATGTTGCTGGTTCCACAAACCATGACGGGGAAGTCTGGGTTGGCTTCAACGTTGTCCTCCCAGCGCCATGGCATCATCGACCACATTCCAATACAACCTTCTCCCGGGTCTCAATTCCCGTGGAAATCACAACCCAATTTCCCTTTATCGCGTCGGCTTGATGGATGGGGACACCTCAAAAGAGCTCTGCTGAGGCCTTATGGGCTCGTAGAAGTCTGATTCGTGGGTACTAGTTGACCAGTCGCCAAAATCCCATGCCGGCCAGAGTAAGAGCAATGGTGGTGATTCCTGCTTGCCGACTCTTCATCCCGAATATGCTCTTGCTTGCAAGAATCTTGGCTTGCTGCTCCTTCAGCTGCCAGTGTCCCGAGAAATAGCTGTACGCGCCTAAGCCCATGAAGGCCGCAGCTCCTAGATAGATACACGCTGTGAGCAGAGAGCATGCAAGAGATGGGCACATTCAGGGAGGCTTGACTAACCCGTTACCCTGCATGGAGTACAGTCGTCGGCCTTGTCTCGTTGGAGAACTTCCTGTAAACGCTCGGGTCTCTGAAGCGCGTCCAATTGGGGGTTCCCGGAACTCATAATTGTGTTGGAATTGAGTAGAGGGGTCGTGAGGTGACTCGTTCGGTATGCTTCTGTCTGGTGAGGTTGAAGCTTGTAGCAATGCTGTCGCGCAGAAGTGGTCGTCGTAGCTGCGTCGACATTGACCTTATCGTAATCTCGACCCCCACCATCACAACCTCACAACCTCCAACCTCACAACGCAACAACACCATGGTGCAGTAGACATTCATCTCAATCATGAATGGGGCTATCGAGGCGCTGTACATCTACGATGAGCACAAGTACGTTCGCAGTGCATGATAGCGATGTTGATATAGCTTGCTAATTGTTTGTGACAGCCGCGCGATACTTACACATACCTATACCTCCAGACCTCTTTCTGCCTCTCAACTCCTTCCTCTCTACCAGGCACACTCCCTCCCTCGACCGAGCCTGATATATCTTCCCAACACATCTCCGCCGACTCTTCTATTCAGCCTCTCCCATTCAGACCTGCTCTTTCTCCTGACCTCGTCTACCGAAATCGAACCGTTGCTTGCTCTGGAGTTCCTTCACCGAGTCATAGACATTCTAGAGGATTTTATTGGTGCCCCATTATTGGCACAGAAAATCGAGAGCAGCTGTGATGTCGTTGCTCAGTTATTGAACGAGATGTGTGATGCTGGTGCGATTAGCACAACAGAACCCAATGCTCTGAGAGATCTGGTGGAGGTTGAAGGCTGGATTGGGAAGCTATTGGGGGGAATAAACATCCCAGGGTTTGGCTGAATCCCACCTTAATCCTGAATCAGACTGACACTCTATCTGTAGAAAACCTGGCTATGCTGTGTCCTCTAACTCCAATATGTCTGCCATATCCCACTCGGGCATCCCAACAGTGAATTCACCAGCCCTGCCCTGGCGGAGAGCGAACGTACGGCACACGTCCAACGAATTATATGTTGACCTAGTGGAAACACTCACTGTCACACTGGCACCATCGGGGAGACCTTTGGCAGCATTCGCAAATGGCACAATTGCCTTCACTTGCAAGATATCGGGGGTTCCAGATCTGCTGTTGAACCTCTCAACACCGTCCGGGAAGCAAAATCTCAACAGCGTCATGGAATTGCCAGTATTTCATCCCTGCGTTAGATTAGCCCGGTGGCGTGAGAAGCCCGGAGAGCTGAGCTTCGTTCCGCCTGACGGAAGGTTTATTTTAGCCGGCTACGAGGTCGATTTACTTCCCTTTCAGAATGGTGGAACTGGCATCACAAGCGCTTCAAATTTAAAATTGCCTGTCAGCATCGAAGTAAAGACTGGTCTTGGTCCGCAAGGATCTGACTTTGAAGTCAGGTTATTCATTACCAAAGTCTTTGGGCAGGGAAACTCTTCGATATCAGGTTCCTCCTCGCGAAACAGCAGTCGAGTAGGATCTCGTGGGACTAGTGGATTTTCTTCGGCCCTTGGCGGCCAGGCGGGTACCTCCTCTACTCCCACGCTTGAGGATCTAGTAGTCACGATACCTCTACCCACGGATGTCAGGAATCTTTCAGAAATCCGAGCTAGCAGAGGAGACACGACTTATAACCCCGGAGACAAGAACCTCGAATGGCATATTCCTGCCAAGGATACTGGTACTGGTGGTGCTACTCTGCGTTGCACTGTTTTGGGGCCGCTATCAATCGAAGAGGACTTTGAGTCCAATGGATTCAGACTTGAGGGAGGCTACGACTATGAAGAGAGCACATATCAGAGCTCCTCGGCTAAAAATAAGCCGCAAGAGACCATTGAGCAGAGAGATGTAAAAAAGGTGGCCCAAAACAAAATACTCATGCCAAGTTCTGCGATGGTTAGCTTTGCTGTCAAAGGATGGTTAGCCTCCGGAATCAAGGTGGAGAGTCTGGTCATCGACACAAGAAAAAGTCGAGGACTTGGTGAAGGTGTCAAACCTTACAAAGGAGTTAAATATCTGACTGTCAGTAGCGGTGGTGTGGAAATTCGCTGTTGATCAAATACGATATTTTGAGACACGAGGGCGACCCGTTTGAGAGGTAAAAAAAGGTTCTCAATCGAGCCAACATCAGGCATTTTTTACAAAGACCACTGCTCCATTTTACGTGTCCTTCTTAAAGATGTGCTATCTTTTGTTCTCGTCAAAGGCGCCACAGAAACCTTGTCAGCGCCTTGAAGAATGGCCTTCCGATGTGATCCCTCCGAGCGCCCCGCGGGATGGCAACAGCATCATTTCTCCTTCACCGTGGTTTTTGGGCCTTTGGGTGCTAAGCCTTCATAGTTCGATCTGCGTTACTTGTCAGCATCGCTAGTCCAGTATCGATGATATTGGATGCATAGCTGGCGTTCTGGAAGTACGAACCGCTTCATGTTTCCTATGCCTCTGCTCTGTTCCATCCTATTCGACACCTCCGACTGCCTTCCCATCTTTTTGTCGTTTGTCAAAATCGTCTTCTCAACCTTCCTTGGACGTCGGTTCCATCATCCCTTCAACGTTTGTTCTGGTTTCGATTGTCAGTTTTGTAATTCAACAAAGTTGGCTCAAAGCGCACGGATATAGCACAACTTACCTTGCCATGTCGCCAATATCTCTTTGGCATATTGACTTGTTTGCAACAGCGACGTATGCTGCTTTTTCTTCGGCATCTTTTTGCTGCCATGTTGAAGCCGTTGGCACATTTCCACTTCGTATCCTCGGTGTAGATTTCTTCGAGGATGCTGAACTTGGCTGCCTTGAATTTCGTACTGTAGCTGTACCCTTCGAGGCTATTATTCCCTTGATACGAGTCCTAACAATTGGAAGTATCAGCTTTTCTTGGTACCTTGAAAACACGTAATTGGCGTACTTTTTCTATCCGGTTCAAAAAGTCGTGTGTGATTTTTCCAAGAACCACCAGCAACAAGCTGATTTGAAGCTGCGGGTTTCTTGCCATCGAAGTGACTGGTAGCGAATATCAAGCAAGCAGGCATTCTCAAAGATGGTTGAAGGAAAGATGCATGGATGCTTACCGATCTGGGGCGGCGAATGATCTGCTCATCGTCGTCTTGTTCTCTTCTACCTGCTTCTGTCTTCCTCCTTCCTCTTTCTGTATCGAAGCCAATGATACTTCACTCTCTGGGTCTTCCTCCTCTGCTACTTTTGATGTTCTCTTTCCCACGTGCGTAGTTACCTCAGCTACGGTAGTAAGCGATGGTCCTTGAATACTTGCTGGTTGTCGTCCTGTCCCATTTTGCTCGCCAGCTGATTTGTCCATCTTGCTTGCACTAAATTGCGCAGATGTACTGGGCCTTGTCTTGGAAGATGGCGGCCTTTCACCTCCAGTCTCCAAAACCTTGGCAGAACCTCTCTTTTGCAAAGAACTCTGTGATACTTCGTTACTTAATCTACCGATAGTTTTGTTACTTTGGAACCGCTTTTGCTCTCCCTCTCTCTCTTTCTCGGCGCGTTCTCTTGTGGTCTGCTTCCGACGCCGCTTTTCTTTTCCGAAACTGTACGTGCCTGAATGCCGCCTTGCCCCTCGGACTGGTTCTCTGAGCTACCATTGTTGTCTGGCTCCTCTTCCATCGAATTTGGCTTGTTTCCTTTCGAGTTTGGCTCGTTTTTGCTTGAGTTTGGCTCTTTCTGCTCGTGCTCTAGCTTGGTTTCTTGCCCGCGTATTGGCGAAGATAACTCGTCCAGTCTCTTCTGGTATCGTACTATCTTCCGCTGCACCGTGTCATCATCTTCCATCCGTAGGTTTTGCTTTGCTCGTTTGAGTTTCTTCATCGCGTCCCACTCGGCATGTCTTCTCAGGCAGGCCTGCAAAGTTAGCATGATCACTGGAAGAATAGCTTCGCTCCAGTCCCCCGCTAAAGAAAAATTTGCTCTATTTCAAACACTTCTACTAAGCCACAATCTCATACATGCATTTCAATTTACTGCGAGACAAGCAGAAGCAATCAAAGCGGATTTCGTAGTCCATGATCGGCCACTCCATAGCCAGATAGCTAGATCAATCACAGAACCTTGTGCAAGTCACAGACTGAGCAAATAACCAATCGGCAGCGGAGTGGAGAGAGGGCTCTCTGGTCGCTAAACTACGCCTTCTTAAGAGTAAAAATGTATGCTCAAATCTGGACCTACTTCTTTCGTGGGTTTGCCTCTTCTTCTTGCTATTGAGGTATTTTTCTTTTTCTTCGGGATTTCCGAATTCTTGGTCGCTGTGTTCTCTTCATTTTCTTTTGGTGATCTCGAGGCAAACAGGCGCTTTGCAGCACCCATTAATGCCGAAACAAAACCGGGGGCCATATTTGGCACGGATGGATGGTAGACGGGGTTGATTTTAAAATCCAAAGAACCCTTAAAAGGTCTTTTCCGTTTCCTCTGCCGCCTAGGGCTTGTCCATATTTTCCTGGTCGAGGAATCAGTTGGGTAATAAACGTAACGATTTTCGATGCTTTCGGAGACGTCTCAGTCAATTGCATCCACGGTGACGATAAGTTCGGGATCTCAACCTCGAGTCCCTCCCGGACAACGAATTATTAGCCTTCTGACTGAATCACCCTGGTTTCTAGAGCACCACAGGCGAACGCTTGCCGGACTCTGGCACCTTCTACTGGCCGTGTCGTCCGTGGATGTATCAGCACTCCTAAGTCTGCAGGAAGCACTCCAGATACATTTGTCGATAAAAGTGAATTTTTGAAATATCAAAGTCCTATCGATACGGCGTATTAAAAACCTAGAGCCAAGCGCGAAATCATGACTGGAGTTCTATGCCATTCACAGCAGTGGTATTCTATTCACTGCTCGGAATCAGAAAGCTACCACTTGGTGCGAATTATCATAGGTAATTAGAATAAGATGTATTAGTCGCGTCGGTTGTATCATCGAGCTGCTTGTTGCTCACCAAATTGCGGCCACTCCATGGTCAAGCGTTTTTGCTGCCTAGAGCTGACACACAGATGAACTTTCTATCTCATTACTTGAAATCACTCTAGTGTAACAGCTTTGACCATTTCTGTAACATCGAGGGTCACCTCATACACTCCATGGAGAACAATCCCGCCTATAGGGAAAGTGCTCAAATAGCGGGCACTTTTCACAATTTTTTTTTTTGCTGCTTTCTCGAGGTCTCTTGTATGTAAAAACCTCCAGCTTAGCACGTCTCCAATGCCCTACGGGAGGCTTGAGGTTGCGCAGTTTCACTGCCCCCTCCAGACGTTAAACAATTTCATCATCATCATCAGCTCTCACAGCCAACAACTCGATGAAGGCATCATTAGGTTTGCTTCTGGTATTTTATGATCAAACCTTGTTCTAATTTCTATAACATCTCACTTGAGTATCAAATTGGTGGGAATTTTGAAATGCCAGCGCAATTTCCCTTCCACATTGCCACTAGTCCTTGAAGCCTCTCAAGCTAGCCCAATGTAGACATGTCGCCTGACTCTCGAAAAACTATCACTATGATCCCCGGGATTTACTGCGGAGGTATCTCGCCATCTGTCTTTCCCTCTTCGCAGCATCCGCCTCTTGAGCCGCAATCTCGCTGGGCGTCATGGATACCACACCCTCGTAATTCGTCCTCGCCATATCCCCAAGCATGGCCTGGAATGACATTGCGCGAGCCCTAGAACTCGCTGCTACGGTCCTCGGGTGAGCAGCGCATCCAGCAGAGTTGTGTACACTTGACTTCGCCCCCGGCTCTGTGGCTCCTCCTCCTCCTCCTCCTCCTCCTCCTCCTTCTTCTTCTTCTCCTTTTATCTCGACCCTTGCTCTATTAGAAACCGAGCTTGAATTATGGGACCGAGAAGGGGGTGCAGGATAGCGTTGCGACATCTGAGTGCTGGCTCTGGTTGCAGTCGAAAGAGACTGGGGCTGAGACGACCACGGTGTGATGATTGGGTGTTGAGGACTCCCGGACTGTGGCGTGCGAAGACTCCCTGGGGTTGATTGAGCCTGGTTGTTTTCTCGGCTGCCAAACTTGGATAGAGATGACTGCAATCTTTCGCCGCGGGGTTTCGATATAGGATCGCTAGTCAATGGATGGCAACTCGTAGCTATTGAAGGGCGAGCATTTTGAAAGGCCATACCTATACCAGAAGCAGGGTCTTGGCCGAGGACAGATGCAGTTCCATGAATTCCAGGAGACTTGCCACTTTGCGAAAGTAACCCAGCTGTACCCACTGGATGTTGGCTGTGTTGCAAAAGGCCTTCTGGAATAAAGGAACTTATGGCAGGGTTCGATGCAGGTTGCAACTGCAACGGCAGTCCTGGGGCTTGAATTTGGGGATTAGACATTATGAAGCCGTCAGGACTGTCCATGATCGGCTGACCCTCTCTTTCCAATCTTTCCTTCTTCTGTCTGTGATTTCTTCTCTCCCTACGCTTTCTTTCTTTTTTCATGTTGCCCCCTAATAAGGCATCCAACCACTCGTGAATGGGATTATGATTCTTGCCCATGTTGAGATTGGAAAAGATACTCTGGTTAAGGACTGATAACAAGAAAATAGAGCTGTTTTAATTTATCAGAGGTTTATTAGGAAGATTGTATGGCCACGTCTTAGGGAAAGTGCCCGCTAGCTGCTGTGTTTTGGAAATGTTTAAGGCCGTGTATACTACGACAATAAACTTTGAGCTGGCTCTACAATCATAGCTTCTACCATGAGTCTTTGCGATAGATCCAAATGAATACCAGAAACAAGATTCAACAGTCGCTGGCAACGGCGCTGCTTGTGCTCGCTGGCTTGACTAAAGCCATCCTCTTGTAAGTCTCCGTTGACATACAACGATGACTCTGTTGCATACTTGTGAGCATCCTTAAAGATAGGCAAACAGCTTATATCTGGATGACTGTAAAGCGTGCCTGAAATACCTTGTATGATTGATTATTGAGCATTATTACACACCGCCATAACTATCCGTTTCCTTAAAAACGCTCGAAATTGTTTGCGCGGCTTAGAGTCGTGTAATTGTAGTCTTGCAGCACACCTAGCTGCACAGCTGACATGTCAATCACTTGTGTGTTTGATGCAAAGAGCTTTGCAGCCATTATCACAAGGTAAACAAACATTCCGAGCAGCCGAGCTGTTGCCGAGAACTTCCGAAAGAGGAAACGCTCGTCTCGCTTACTTACTGACCCTCTCGCTTACGACGCTTACGACGCCCACCTGCGTCAACACTACCCGTTGCCAGCCCATCCGGCCGGTGGACGGTCGCAGTCTCGACGTTGAAAGTCCGTTTGTTACCGTCTCATCTTTTGGGATAGATTTTCTGATCGAAATGCAGTGGAGACGGGCTTAGATGCTTATTAACGAAAGTTACGCTGGGATGTACCACCAGTATCGTGTACGACTACCAGATATCCGGTAGTTACTGCATTTGCCCCTGCAACTACCGTTGACTAGAGGAAATCCAATGGCTCCGAGGCATGGAAAAATTGTTACTACGCCTCCCGTGCCTTTGTAGCAAACCGGCTTGTTGACCGGCGATTTAATATCAACCGCAGCCACACGTGGAAGCCTTGCCACTGTCCGAGTCGTCGGCTTTGAGAACGGGGTGACATCTATATCAACAAGGTTAGAAGAATGTTCAATAGCCGATCTGAACAACCACAAAATTCTTTTTGATGTTCTCGGATCGATCAAATTCAGGATATTGCACCAACTTCTTGAGGTGTATTCCTTGAACTGTAATCAGCACAAACGGCTCATTCGTACAGGCTAGTACAGTGCATGGTGATTATGTGATTGTCTATAAATTCTCGGCCCTTGAATTACTTCCGAATTGAGGTTTCCAATCCATGCGTGCTGACCGATAGAAGCTAGTCCTCGGAGTTCACGCTTCTTTCTTCATGTGGTCTGGAACGGAATGTCATCGATTCTGCACTTTGCTCCGTGCTGAGCGGAGAGGCAGCTTCCGCAGATAGGCACCCGGGAAAAGAGCTAGACGCAATTCCGTGGCCCAGATTTCTGTTGTATGAGCGATGAGATAAATAGGACATGATCTCCCGTTATTGATGTGCTCCTCATCTATCCACAAACCATCCCCATACACACCGAAGCCCAAGATGTCGCAAGTTGTCCGGATCTTCAGCGCTCTGGCAGCAGCAGGACTTCTCCCGGCTGTCCTCGCTGCCCCGGCTCCGCAGATGACTTATGGAGAGAACACTGGACCGATCGCCGCGGTGACGCCCCCAATCCCGACAGTAACAGCACCGACTGGCTCTCTCTATGGCGACAAGAGCCTTCTTGGAGAGGTCGCAGAGCCGTACCCAGTTTCCGGAGGAGACTCTGCAATTGTATCTCCCTACCCACTTGTCAACGGGCAGGAGGCAGATAGGAAGCTTGGTCTCTACCTAGACTTCAACAGCGTCGAAAACCCACAGCCGCTCCGAGGGGACGCTGGTCAGACTGGACCCGGCGCAAGTATGTACCATAGTAGTAGTAGTAGTAGTAGTAGTATTGATTAACGTCTAGCGGAGGGCAGCCATAACTCGGTCTGCCTTCCTAGGACCTCCCAGGGGGTACGGAGACGTGCTAAGCTAAGGATTTATATACAAAGTACAACCCCGAAAGCAGTTCGTATTAGTACAGCTACTGCTGCTGTCGATTACGCCCTTCGCCGCCCTTTGCGATGGTCCGTCAATAAAAAAAAAGGTATAAGCGTAAAGCTTTGGGTTTAAACCCAAGAATTGTGCAAACGGCACCGGTCAAATTTGACCTGTCAATTGCGTGTTTATAAAGCGCAAACGTGGTATGACCAATAGGCCTAAAAGGAAAATAAAAACAAAACAACAAAAAGGCAGAAACTAGAAACCAAAAGGCCTTTAATGTTTTTGAAGATTACAAAGTATATACGTATTAAAAGAGTAAAAACCACGATTGGGGAAAAGCTCTTTTAATACGCATATCCCGGGTCTCTGATCCCGCGGTATCGCAGCTCCTTTGTAATCTTGAAAAGCACTTTCAGAACTTCGAGTTGGCGGCGCCGAGTTGTCTCTCGAGCGTCTGTTTTGTACGCGATTGCGTATATTCCACCGGCACCCTTTCCTCCGTCAAATATGCTGTCGAGTCGGTTGTGTTCGGTAGGGACGGTTATTCGAAGGCGCTGTACCGGGTTTTCGATAGTCGGGCTGTCGATTTTTATTTTCCGCCTTTTCCTTTCAATACAATCCTTCTGGAATTCTCAGTAGGTATGCCCTCGTCAGGTAGATCGTAGTATTGTGCGTAGTCGTAAAAATGGCCCGGATCGCCGGTAAGGAAAATCTCTTCGAAGTCGCCACGTGTCGATTGCTCAATTTTGGCTCTCCCGACACCTTTCGAATGCAACGACGCCCTTCTGCCTCGGGAGAAAAGCGTCGATTGCAGTCGAAAGGGCGGAAGGTTCGTACCAGGCACCACGTACAGGTATTGAGTCTAGCCCGCGAGGTCGTCGTCGACCTCGCACCCCGAGGGGCGGCAAGTATGTACCATACACGCTACCGAAGAAGCAGAAATTGACTTGTTGTTTGTGCAGGGACTTATGCGTACGAGAAGCTGAACCCCGACATCTACGCTCCGCCTGGAACGGATTCAGGCTCGGTACCAAACGCGCAATGGCCTATGGGCTTGAGCCACAACCGATTCGGTACTGGCAAGCAATCAGGCTATGCGAGACAGCAGACGCAAAGACAGCTGCCAGCGTCCACGGAATTCGCGGGCGTGGACATGCGCCTCGCACCCCATGCGTACCGAGAGCTTCACTGGCACACGGCCAACGAGTGGGCGCTCATCATGAAGGGAAGCGTTCGCCTCTCGGCCGTCAACGAGAAGGGCGAGACCTTCAACGACGATGTTGGGGCCGGTGATGTGTGGTTCTTCCCGGCGGGCGTGCCGCACTCCATCCAAGCCCTGGACGAGGGCGTCGAGTTCCTCCTCGTCTTTGACGACGGGGGCTTCTCCGAAGACGCGACCTTCCTCGTCTCGGAGATGTTCATGCGCAACCCCAAGGAGGTCCTCTCCAAGAACTTCCAGGCGCCCGTCTCTGCATTCGACAACATCCCCGCGGAAGAACTGTACATCTTTCCCGGCACCCCGGCGCCGGCGAACCTCACGGCCCAGAACCAGACTGGGCCAGCTGGAATCCTACCATACAACGAGAGTTACACTTACCACTGGAGCCAGCAAGCTCCATACGAGGTTCCTGGAGGTAGGCATTCTTCGACAACGCCCCCGAGCGTGCTGTCACGCGTCGAGGAGTCTCTCCCGGACATCTTGCTAACCGTCATCAAGGCTCCGTGAAGATCATCGACACGACCACGTTCCCAATCGCGAAGATGTTCTCCTCAGCACTCGTCACCCTCAAGCCGGGAGCCATGCGAGAAATGCACTGGCATCTCACCAGTAACCCCCCTCTCTCCCTCCCTCTCTCTCGTCGCCCCGATACTAACGAACGCGCAGGCGACGAGTGGAACTTCTTCCTCCAAGGCTCCGCCCGCATCACCGTCTACCTGGCGCCCTCCAGCTCCAACACGTTCGACTACACGGCCGGCGACGTGGGCTACATCCCAGCCTCGAACTCGCACTACATCGAGAACACCGGCACCGAGGACGTCATCTTCCTCGAGGTCCTGAAGCAGCCCGTGTTCACGGACATCAGCGTCGCGCAGTGGCTCGCCCTGACGCCCAAGCAGGTCGTGAAGGACCACCTGCATCTGCCGGACGCGGTCATCGATAACCTGCCCAAGACCAAGGTACGCTTTGTCCGTTGCGTGTTGCGCCTGGGCATGGTTGGCGTGCTAATCCTTTCCCAGACGTATCTGAAGCAGGGAAACCGGAACTTGACGGCTCTTGCTTCGGACCCCAATGGGACCGCGGCGTATGAGCCTACGAACTGATGGCTTCGGTCCGGCGGGGATCCGAGGGAAGGCACTGGCTGTGGAACCAAACATTCCGCCCAGTTCCTGTCGAGGTCAGGATCTTGAAATCGTAGGATGTGTGTGTTGATAAACAAATGTGACGCGATCATGACGGAATAATACATAATGAGATGAAGAGGGAAAGCGTGAAGAATACGACAGAAGCCTAGGCCAGAGAGAGGGGAAGGGAACTTGTGCATATAAATATATATATACACCTATACATGTATGTTGGAGAATGTCGGCATCTAACAACATAGAGCTGGATTCGCTTCGCTTCAAGTATACGAACTTCACCTCGGTAAAGCAAACAACTGCTGGGAATCTTAACAATCAATTACCACTCGGAGTAAGATGAACAAATGAGTTTGCACAACGTAGAGGGCAAGAATAGACAGTGACTTAAGCAAAACCGTTTTCGCTTCTCGTTATCCAAAGCGACACATAATCTATACCGAGCCCACGCAGGTGCTTTTTGCTCAGCTCAAACCCCGACACAAACGCCCTCAAGTTTCCCAGCAGTACGTACACACGCTCTATGCAACTGTATCATACCCAACAACCGACCGACTTCAAGCAGCCAGGACATCCTCCACGCCACTCCACTGGCCCTTGACCCTTTCTTCCCAGTACCCCTCCTTCCCACCCTTCAACTTCCATATTTCATCACCCTCATCCTCCCCTTCAACTTTCGTAAACCACCGGGGCTTATGTATCTCCCCCCTGTCCTCCGCCTCCTTCCTCCTTGTTCGCTGGTTCCCCTCCAGTTTTGCCTTCAACTGCTCAGCCAAGTCCAAATTGCCCTCTTCAGCTGCTCTCTGGTCAGGCCTCAGCCTGGAGTCCGTAGCAGGCAACTTGCCCCTCTCCAATTCCGTCACCTCATTCAGACTGGCAGCGAAGGTCGTAAACCCGTAGCGGCTCGGCGCGTTATCCACTAGGTCCCCAACATGCCAGATCTGAGGCCCTTTCGCCTTGCCGCTTTCCGAAAGCTGTAAACTCGATGTCCAGTTCCCTAACAGGCCGAGCCCTGTCGGCGAGCCATCTGCCTTGTAAGAATCGACTTGTACTTCCTCGCTACGACCCCCGAACATGCCTTTCTGTTTGAACTCGACCACTGCCTTGCCGCCAGCAGATTCATTGGTCACGGTCATAGTTCCCACAGGCTCCACGTACTTCTCGCCGACCACAACGTTGCGCAGGAATGCAGTAGCAGTATTCCAGCTGTAGAGCTCGTGGCTACCATCAGGGAGGTGCAGCACAAGTCTCGCTCGGCCTTCAGTGATGAGCTCTGCGCTCTTTCCCCAGAATTTCTGTATCGGCGCAGGAGATTGGGTGAATGACCAGCTAGCAGAATCGGCTTGACAGGCTATGCGTACCGGACGATGCGAGACTTTCTCAACCAGGACTCTGAATCCGCCAGGCACCTCGCTTTCAGACCTGACAAGTTCATACGTCTCTCCGAGCATGGGGTTGAAAGGCTTCCGAATAGCACGTTCCTTGGCACGATTCACGCTGAATTGAGAGACAGCAAATGCAGTGACGTGTAAGAGGCGCTGTGTTGGGACTTTGTGGGAAGCGGCCGCGTTGAGGAGTTGCGCATACTCCATCTGCTCGGCAACACGCTGAAGTAGGGAGAGAGGCTCATTGGCGCTGACCGGCATGCTGATCGTGCTCAGATCTTTACCTACATTTTTGCGGAGAAAACTGATCAAGCTTGGTGGCATTACCGTTGCAACAGGTACTGTTTTTCTCCGGTCTACTTTCGTTGAAATCGGAAGAGGATCCAGTGATTTGGGATTTGCTGGGAAGAGAGCCGCCTTGCCGTTCAGATGAGCTGGATTCTCGTCCCCCGATGAAGAAAGGGACGACGCATCGGTAATGAAATCGTCCTCTGCTTCTGACACCTGAGCATCCTCATCACTTCGCCCGTCGATGAGAACCACCTGAGCACGATCCAGTTCACCACCCTCCGCATCAAAGAATTCCCCGGTAGACACAGAGTCTGTACTATTCCTGGAGGCTGATGGTGGAGCTTGAATTCGGCGTCGTCTACTGCTATTTAAGAGCGTGGAGAAGTCGTTCACAACAGCATCAAGATCTTTCAGGAGTGCTGAGAAATTCTCATACAGACTGGGCTCATCTCTAGCCATAGAGCGCCTACTCTTTTGGTTCGAAGTTGCACTGGGAGAGACTGAAGCGAGAGTGCCTGGAGAAGGCACAGCAAGTTGTGAAGAAAAGCCTTGCTGGACCATCCGAGGCGTGTTGGGGGCGCTGGATTTCCGCTTCCAGAATGGCCTCTTTTCAGGAGCTGAAGCTGGTCCGAAGTAATCAGAGCCATCATCGGCGGCAGCATTGGAGCTAAGAGCTGTTGGTCCCAGCCCTTGCATACCATTTTTTTTCCCGGCGGGGGAGCCTGGCGCAGTATCTTTGCATAGTCGTCGGACCGCATCCCGAGTACCAACGATTCTACTAACAAGCGACTCTATCTGTTCCCATTCTCGGTCTTCTGCTGCATTCGAATCAGCTGTGTTCAGGCCAGTCGTTCGAACTCCTAACAGGCCCGGAGTAGATGCTAGCTCGAGCTCTCTACCTCCGGTCCGAGCACTATTGCTTGCCATTTCCAGGGCTTTTGTCCAATCACCGAAGTCCTTTGCCGTGCTAGCTTTCAGATGCCAAATTTCTGCCCCGGAATCGATACTGATTTCTCTCCGTCTTTCGTCTGCAGTGATGGCAGCCAAACTCAAGGGTATAGCTCCACGAAGAGCTGAAGAGTTTCGGTTGTAGTAATATGATAATGTGCAAGATGCAAAGTCCAGAGAGAAGAATCTGCGAGCATAGCCTTGTCCCCGTTTGCGGCGCCGCTTGGATAGAACGCCTACATGATATGTTGGCACCACGCCGTCACCCTCACGCCCTACCACAGAGTTTAATCTGCTTCCATTGCGCACGATGTTACTTTGTAGACTTTCTGCAGATTCAGAGGCCACAGTACCGAGTTTTGGGCTTGCGCTCTTCCCCAAACTTCCAACCCCAGATATAGCTGTAGGTCCCTGGGAGCCTGGTTGATGATGGGTGGAGTGTGGAGGCGCACCTGTCGGATACGTGAGGAGGACAATGGTCGCAGTCTTGGAGATTTGTTTGGAAAAGGTATTGTCGAATACAAGTCCGTACATGCCCCCTTGACTAGCGGTGACGGCAAAAGTGCCCATAGAAATCTTATCCGCCTCGCATTTCCCACACCACTGTATTGGGAGAAAACCCTTCGCTCTCAGCTGATCTTGCGCCGTCGAGGCATCATTTCGCGTGTTTGGCGATCGTTTGCGCCCCTCGCTCCCAGCATCTCCGAGATGAAGGGAGGAGCTCGAAGTCTCTTCTAAAGCTGGGGTCACTATCGAAGTCCCGTCCTTGCCTGTGCCCGGGTGCTTGAAGATGCCAAAATTGCTGGCCCCGTTGTTAGCCCGTGGCTACAGGAGGGAGATACACCGTGTTGTTTCTCACATTGATTTCTTATGCGGCTGGACACTCCACGAGATGGTATGGCCCTCATCAACCTTGACCCAGCGGACGATGTACGACTGTTCGGATTAGTTGCTATTTCCGATCCCACCACATCCGCAGAGCTGTGCATGCATACCTTGCTATGAATCTCCAGCTGTTCCAATCCGGCCATTGCGCAGAGAAACCGGCGATTGAGGGTTCGCGGTTGGTCGGAGCCTTACGGGCGTGCTGCTATTCGGCGCATACGAAGCAAGCAATGCTGTCAGGGCGAGGGCGCCGGAGGAGAGGATGTTTGAGTGTTTCGAATAGTAGTTGCGCTGCGCTGGGAACCCTGGGAGCGTTGAATGAGGTAGATAGGTAGGTTTGTAGGTAGGTATGTATAGGTGGTAAGGTGGTAAGGTGGTTTAGGTAGGTCGATAGGTGAGTAAGCAATAGGTACCTAGGCAAGGTAAGGTAGGCAAGGTAGGTAAGCCAAGGGCAGTTGAGTTCACCAAATGCCGGGAAAGGGACGGACCGACGGGAAAATGTACTATTGGCACTATTTGTAGTTTGTAGTTTATATTTGTAGTTCCTTGAGATTTCGAATCCGAACGAGTGTGTGAGGTTCGTGTTTGGAAACGTGCCGAGACGAATACGCCGCTTGGATAGAGGGGTCGAAACTCGAGTATAACACTCGCTTCCCATTTTCTAGGGTTACATTACCACAACACAACATCACAACATCCCAACATTGCATAGATGGAAGGAATGATACTGTACACCACAGCACATCTGAATCCATGAGACATACTCAGCTTGATTGTGGGGGATGTACATTGGAATAATAAAAGAGTCACTGCAACGCCAGGTCGTGATATGATGGACCACCTCCTTCCTTACAACCGATAGACAAAAGACAAAAGTGCCAACGGATCTCATAGAAGACATCACATGGGGAACGTCTGAGTCCAAGCAGCAGGCATTTCTGATCATTGCCATCAATCTCGGATTACTAATAAGTCATCTCATCGCCGCTAGATTGAAGATGAATGGTTTTCACATCCACCATGCCCGGTGTTGTGCTTCAGCTCCACACCAGCTGAAGGGAAGTTCGTGCCGAATTGGATCCACCCTATCCATCCCGTGAAGTAATAACGCCCTGGGTCCTATGGCCTCTTCATGGCCTCCGCCTGGTGTCGAATCTTGAACCCATTGCACAGAGCTCTCATGTCGGGATACTTAGACTTCATGAGCTCGAAAGCTTTCGGTACTACTCGGACGGGCCATGCTTGGGGTTTTCCATTGTTGCCGGCCTTGAAGCAGAGATGAAAGTAGCCCGGATGCTGCGTATCCAAGCAGAACGCATATACGGATCGCTTGGGGTTGGCTTTGGTGTATGTGGTTAACCAATTTTCTAGTCACAATTAGCAACACGACCAAATCTTCAGGATAGTATCGTCGTACCTGTCTCGGCTCTACTTCCACTCTGGAACTTGTCGTGATCCATGATTTCTGACACTTTCTTGGACATAGCCTTGACGTGATCCACAATCAACTCGTCCAGATCGGTGTAGTTGACGTTGCCGATTCTAAGGATGCGTCCGAGGGAAAACTCATTCTCTTTCTGCAATTCAAGGACATCGATGTGTTGATACACGCCGTCAGCTACCTTCCACGTCACTGCAAGATGATCGTTTCCTTTCGATGACGGACGCACGACAGCATCTCCAGCTGCTTGAGAGCCAAGATATTCTTCTGCTTGAGTGGAATTGAACGGTTTGAATAGAGGGTGGTTGACGACTCGCTGGGTTCGACCAGTGGCTTTATCCTTCTCTCGCAGCTCCTCCTTGTCTTGACGTTCCTGCATGGCATCCCAGGATCCGGGGTCATGGTCTATGCGCCTCCGGAATGGAATTTGCAGCATCTGCCGACGTAGGGAAAGCCGCGCCGAGAAGTTGTGTCTGTCCAGTTCAAGAAGTTTGGCTTGGGTGGTTTGGCCCATGGAGAAGAGACGACTCAGAGAAGCATCCCCGAGGTCGGAACCTTCTTGCTGTTCAACTCGGCCTTCGATACCGGAATCTAGTTTAGCAATGATGAAGTCGTCCTTGGCGACACGAATGTTGACTGAAACGATCATACCCTCGCACAGCGACTCGCTTGTTTCGCCCGTGAGCATAGTGAAGATCTCGTTATCCGTCAGCATGGAGAAATTCCTCCTTAACTCCTCATAGGGCTGTTGGAGCTCAGCACGAATGGTCTCGAGTGTAGCCCGCTTTCGCTGGTTGAAGTTTTTCTCCAACTGTTCCGCGTATTCCTCTAGAATGAGATCATTGACCTTTTCCTGGTCACCTTGCTTAATGAGTGCGAACAATGGCTCCGGGACCGCCTTCATCGACTTCGGCCTTGACGTCTTCTTCGTCCAGTTCCAGGGCATCGGCAGCCATCTTACGACCAAGCTCATAATCTTCCGGATGCACCCGAGTATTATCAAGATAGTCGGATGTCTGGTTTGAGCTTTCGTACTCAATGGACAAGAAGCTGGCACAGTTGTTCCAGACTCGTGGCCCAACGACCGGAAGCTTGCCACTGTCTGGGTCACCGACCAGCTCGTCTCTCGTGTTCACGATGCCACCGTTAGCGTTGATGGTCTTCAAGACGGCAGTCGCTTTTCTGGGGCCCAAACCGCAAACGAACGGAAGTAATGCGGCCGTGTAGGAATCGGCAATAGCTTCGTTGATGTCGACACCACAGAGATTCACCATATCAACCATGGCCGTATCAAGCTGTTTTCGGAGCTTGTCTTCTGGGAGAAGCTGTTGGCAAGGATGGAAAGACAGCGAAACTATGTCTTTTCCTAGTGCCGCGTACTCCTTCATCGGGTTTTGCAAATACTTGGCCAAGGCAACGCAGTATTTCGTGAGGGCAGGGAACGTTGGGTGGTCAATAGCAGCGCGCGCGCTGTCCTTGTAAAGTCGGGCCACCTCATCGTTCACCACAAGAATCTCTAGGGGCTCGCTTCTATCGTCGCCAGAGTCTTGATCCTCGAACTCAGCGCCCCTTAAACCTTTCTCGTCAACCAGATCTCGGAGGCTGGTGATGAGCTTATGTGTCCACCGAGAAACCACTAATGCCCAAAACATCTGGCTTCCTTCTGTGCACCAACTCGACAAATTGCTCTCTGGAGGCCTCGCTTCGGGTGAAATTGTCGAATTTGCCGTGTTCCAGCACCCGACCATCTTCCTCTACCCAAGCCCAGCAAACAGATCCCCGAGCCGGATCCATGTCTCCATTCGATAACGCCAGGACTCGGGGAATCGTGCCAAGCATCATGCCCTTTGGTTTGTACGGGGCTTGGTCCAGCTTTTTGGAGTACTTTTCCCGACAGATCTTGAGAACAGAGTCTTGGCACTCGGTTCTCATGCTCTCCTTCACACCTTTGGTAATCACTTTCTCCAATTTCGTAAACGCCAAATCTAGAACCTTCTGGCGCTCATCGTTCCATGCGTCTGCGAGCTCACTGAAATTGTCAGACGCAAACTCGGAGAAGAGCTGTTTCCGAAATTCGTGCTCGTTCTGCAATGACACCTTGACTTCAATCAGCCCTTCTTCCTCCGCCTTGAGCATCTTCAGAAAGATCTCAGGCTTATCTGCGATATCGCTGAAGGTCTGGTTCTTCAAGTACTTTAGCTCGTAGTATGGGTGCTGTTCATCAATCTTCCTCAGACCCTTGTCGGTTCTCCGGCAATCAACCACGCCCATCATGTAGTAGCTCATACGAAAGTACTTTCGCATGCGGGGATGCATGAACAACTCTTCCGCGAACATTTGACGAGCAGCCACGAGTACCGCTTCCCCCGTTCTAAATTCGCTGTCCAGGGTCAGAGAGTCAGCCAGGTCGAGAGGAGTGAGAGAAGAGTCCTCAGCATATTGCTTTCTTCCCTCTTTTAGGGCGTTCTGAGCAACTTGATCCGGGCTGATTCCATACGCCCGAACGAGATTGTAAGCTTTTCCTTTCCGGATGCGATCGTACATGGATGATTTGCCACCTGGGCGACGCTTTTCCCTGACTTCACTGGTGGTGGCAGCCAAGTCCTTCACTTCGGAAGAATACTGGAAGTAGATGAAGTCCTGGATATCTTGCAGTTCTTCCATAGTCACGGCCATTGGCAACATAGCCTCCACCATTGGATCTTTCACGCCTCCAGCGAGCTTTAAATTGTCGTAAGTCTTCTCGAGCACGTTGCGCTTGTCAACGAGAGCACGAAATTTGAGGTCCAGTTCGAGGACACGCCAGAGATCGTCCTGGTTGAGTAGCTTTTCAGCACTGACAACGTACTCGTCATGATCATTGTCGCCGCGGACTCGAGTTTTCTTGGCGTGAATCAAGTAGTCCTTACGATGTTGAAATACGTAGGGAACCTCCACCTCATCAACCACAAAAAACTCCAGGACTTTGCCGATAGCTCTCGTGAATGGAACTCGGAGATCGCTATGCAACTGCTTCTTGGGCCACATGAGGTCTGTGATCCAACGAGCTTCCTCCTTGAATTGTTCGTCGGTGATTTGCAGGTGCTTGTATAGCAATCGGTCTAGCTGAAAGCGCTCCGGCTCATCTGCCCATCGGATTTGATTGTCCTCGTCGGTGAGAAGCTTTTCTGCCAGCTGAGAAGGCTCAAAGACATCCTTCAGCTCCAAATTGTGGTCTCCAGCTTCCCTCGCCTCGGCCTCGTCCTCTAGGGCCAGGGCCCAATCATAGTCCTCTCCGTTGCCAAAAATGGCCTCCATGTCATCCAGAGCATCCTTATCAAGACCGGAAGCTTCGGTGCCGGCTGCATATCCCCTATCTCTCGGGCGTGCCACTTCTCTCTGCTCCTGAAGTCGCAGTCGCTCGTCCTCGTCCTCGAGATCATCCTCTTCAATGAAGCCGTCAAACTCATCAGCTCTGTGATAATCTGACCGGCCAAAGCCGCGATCCTGGTCGACGCCCGTGTCCACGTCGTCATCATCGGAAAAGATCTGATCCAAGCCGCGCTCTCGACTTTGGTCGTTGTCGTCACGGTGTCCACGCTTGAGACGCTTGAATTTTTGCTGGCAGGTGTTAGATGGTTCATGGCTCACGCTCGAGTGCTGTGTCATACCTGTGTGGTAGCCTTGCGCTCCCATTCCGGATTTGCTTCTCCAATGAGATCCAAATCCTCGTCGTCCAAGGCAGCCTCTTCCTTTTCCCGCTCGGCGCGGTTCCTCTTCTTGCGTCGGCGCCGCTCTCGTGCTTCGTCTTCCTCCTCATCGCTATCTTCTATGATGAAACCCTCGCGAACCTAGAGACCATCAGCACGGCGATTCGAGCCACGCAGCGACCCCGGGGATCCACATACCGCACGTTGTGCCTCCTCATCGTCGTCGTCTTCTTCCTCACTCGAGTCATCCAGGACCGGGTTGCGTGGCTTGCCCGACTTGGCCTCGCCGGTTTCCTCATCGAAAGAGTCATCGTTCTCCTCGTCATCAAGCTCGGCTTCCCCAGAAATCAGATCGCGCATGCTCATCGTGGCGGCTTGCGGTGGTCGGTGGGCTTAGAGACGTCGGAAAGAATGGCAGAGAAGAGTTGTTCCGAGTCGCTGAAGGGGGAGACGCGAGGTTTGAAGTACTGCTCGAGAGATGAGTCGGGGCAGCAAGGCTAGCTCCCCTACAGCACAGTAGCTCGCTCAGAGGAGGCGATGGGGAGAATTCGTGTAGGTCGAAGGCGAGGATGATGTGAGGTGGAGTGATGTAATTGACGGTGTTCAAGTAGGGGGGCGCGATTCGAGAGGACGTACAGTACTGTAAGTACTTTCTCAAGGTCAAAAGATTTCGGTCCCGGCTGTGCTTACCGTGCGCGCTGTCTGTCAAACGCGATGATGTGAGTTCGAACGAGCATTATGTAAGCCGGACGCTACGACGAAGATCACGTGGGT
This sequence comes from Blumeriella jaapii, assembly GCA_009599575.1. NCBI lineage: Eukaryota > Fungi > Ascomycota > Leotiomycetes > Helotiales > Drepanopezizaceae > Blumeriella > Blumeriella jaapii. The sequence goes on from VWND01000002.1 coordinate 1,651,046, forward strand.
ACCAGCCACACATGCTCTGGGTCAAGCTTCCGAGACTGAGCCACAGTTGCGATACCGTCGATACTGTACTTGAATAAGCGTGTACAAACTGTATGTACAGTACTGTGCAGTACTGTACATATGTACAGTATATACAACATATACAGTAAACACGTCATTTTTCAATCACGTACGATTCGAATGAATCGCTTGATAACCTACATACTGTACCTATCTACCTGATCAACGCATCAAGTACTCTCCTCGCCTTCTTGGACGAAAGCGGCATAGCGCAGCAGGAAATCAACTACTGACCTCGACTCTCTCCCTCTCCCTCACACACGCACTCTCTCACTCTCTCTCTCTCGACTTCCTGACCTACAGTACCTACCGACCTGTGCTACTCTTCTCCTCTATTGAAAACCCTCTTCTTCCTCTTCAATCTTCTGCTGCTTCGCAGTTCGAATGCGATTTCTCTCTCCAACCTACCTGACACTGCTTCTATGCCCGTGCGCCCCGGACTGAGGGCTGCCATCCGATAAGCTCGGTGCCCATAGCCAGAGAGCGTCCTTGTGCCCATCTCATCTCAACGTCCGTCTCTTCACTACATACATGCTACTCCTCCGTCGCCCCCTCTTGGCCGCCTCGTTGTCGTCTCCGTCCCCATCTTCACCCTCGTCCGACGGCCATTGAAGACAATTGTGCCAGGTCGACGGCGCCTAGCCAAATCCAAAGCCCAAGGCCCAAACCAAACCCGAAACCAATCCAATCTATCTCCCCTGCTGCACAGACGACCGACCCGCCGCCGCGACTTCCTTGTCCTCCCCACCCAAGTCAACCCGTCCGTCCGCGATCTTCACACGGCCTGCTGAGAGCCTGCAAGGAACCAACCTACCACCTACCTCCATATAGTAAAGTACACAAAGAAGAGTCAAATTACTATCTGCCAGCCCAACATGTCCGACGCCATCGGTTCCGTGCGGACGCTGAAGAGGAAGAACGTCAAGGGTCTCGCGTTGGCTGCACCTGCCCCGCGGCCAGTCGCGCCCTCCGAGAGCGACCTCCAGATTCCCGGCGGCAACACAAACGACAATGCTCGGCAGACGGCGCAGTTGGAGATTGGCATCGAGTACAAGCTGGACTTGAAGAGAGAAGATCTCGAGGTCTTGAAGGATCTCGGTCACGGCAATGGAGGCACCGTCAGCAAGGTGCGGCATATGGCGACGGGGACCGTCATGGCGAGAAAGGTACGCCTGCTGGTCGGGCAGAGTTCCTCCTACCATCGAGTGAACACCTGGGCGCTGGCTGATACTATTCTCCTCAACAGGTAATCCATGTAGAAGCGAAGAAGGAGATGCGACGTCGCATCGTGAGGGAGCTCCAGATTATGCACGACTGCAACTCCGAGTTCATTGTCAACTTCTACGGTGCCTTCCTGAGCGACACAAACGATGTCATCATGTGCATGGAATACATGGACGTTGGGTACGGAGTCTCCGCTTCTTCTCTGAGCAATGGCTAACCCCGGTCTCCAGCTCTCTGGACCGAATCTCGAGGCTATTCGGCCCGGTACGCGTGGATGTCTTGGGCAAGATCGCAGAGGCTACCACGGGAGGACTCACATATCTATATATCAAGCACCACATCATGCACCGAGATATCAAGCCGTCCAATATACTGGTGAACTCGAAGGGTCAGATCAAGCTATGTGATTTCGGTGTTTCTGGGGAGCTGGTCAATTCGGTGGCAGACACCTTTGTGGGGACATCCACGTACATGGCACCCGAGAGAATCCAGGGTCAGAAGTACACGGTGAAATCAGATGTCTGGAGCTTCGGCCTGTCCATCATGGAGCTGGCCATTGGCAAATTTCCATTCGATGCCAGCGAGCACTTGTCTGATGGGGACGGAGCCCCGGCTGGTATCTTGGATCTTCTACAGATCGTGTATGAGCCAGCACCAAAGCTCCCAAAGAGCGAGGCTTTCCCACAGATTCTCGAGGATATGATCCAGAAATGTATGGCGAAAGCACCGGAGGAACGTCCTACACCGCAGGAGCTCTTTGTAAGCATGCTTAGTCCCCTGTTTTTGGTGGTTTACTTATAACCCCTAGGAACGAGAACCTTTCGTGCAAGCAGCCAAACGTACACCCGTCAATCTGAAAGAATGGGCCGTCAGTCTCATCGAAAAGGACAACCGAAAATCACATCTTGCACCACAGTTATCCCCCTCCACACAGCAACTTTTGCGCTCGGGAGACTCTCCTACAGGACCCTGTGCTTCAAACTCTCCTGACTACTCACTACCAACTCCTACTTCTGGCGACATCCCGATCGGTGGCGGCGATGTGCGTTCATCGGTTACATCTCCCCATCGCGGAGACCGTTCACCTACCAGGAACGGCTCCAGCAATCTAGGTCGTGCGTCAGGTGCCTCCAGTCATGCTCACCCGGGTCTCCCACCGCGAGTATCTACCACCAACTCCATTCCAAGACTTACTACTCTCAATGCCCCCGATTATTCTCTGAACGGCCCTTCAAGCGCCACTGCCGTGTCCTTTTCCTCAACCACACTTCCCATGCGGCCAGCTCCTCCTGCTGGCCCATTGCCGCCGCCCCCTGTTCCCAGAAAGGAGAACGGTGAGTCTGACGCAAAGAGGGAGAGTAGACGGCAAGCTACATTTGGAAAAAGCATATACGGATCGGGATATGGCGACCGGCTACAATAATTCGCACGATACCTCATGTTCTCTGCTGGCGATTTCTTTCGCGGCAAAATAAAGCACCCTTCGGCGTCACCCAAATTATGTCTAAAGTCTTTTCGAGGAGGGTTTTTTTACCCTTCCAAATGCATATCCATTCGGGATCTACGTTGGGCCGAGTTGCGCGCTAGGATCAAGAGAGAAAACCGGGGTACTCAATGGATGCAGTGCCGGCGTATTTAGACAGCAGGTCTATATTATTACTATTCTATTTGCTCGTGACTTCGGCTTTGCCCGCCTTCAACACTTCTTCTGCTCGATTCCCCGTGTTACTATCCTCCTCCCTCCCAATCTTACCCACAAACCCGTTCTCCAAAATCTCTATCAACTCGTCCAGTCGCGACACGATTAAATCCGTGTGTTCGTGATCAGCCAGATGGGCGTTGACGTCGTTAACGAGTAACACTGTCGCGGCACCAGCGGCGTAGCCAGCCGTCATGTCGTCTATCGAGTCCCTGCCCTCGCTCGTCAGTATCCGACTCCCAACTCCCAACTTTCTCATCCTCACAAACACTCGAGGGGACGGCCGAAAGTGAAGTCGTGGGAATTCAGAGAACTCACCCGACCATGATGACCTGTCGGGCATCGGCCTTGCCTCCCTCGTCCACGAAACCCCACTGCTTGACGATATGCCAGATGCCCTCCGGCCGCGGCTTCGGCGGCTTGAACTCTCGCGTCACGATCGGCCCGAATTCCTTGCCCGCGAGGAACTTAGACAGGAGGTGGGAGACCGGGGCGTCGAAGTTGCGGGTGCATATTCCCTTTGGGATGGAGTGGGATTCGAGATAGCTAGTAGAGGGAAGAAGGGGGTTCAGTGCTCAGTGCTTTAGCTCGTTCTGGGGGATAGAACACTGCTTGGAGTGCATGGGGAGGAGAGGAGTGGAGGGGAGCGCGGGATAGGAGGATGACTTACTCCATCAGTGGGACGAGGCCGGGCTGTGGTTCTTGCGAGGACATGGCGGAGCGCTCAATGGCGCGGATTGTCTCCTGCGCTGCTTCTTGCTGCGAGGCGGGCAGGGACTGGATGTGGTCGAGGATGTCGGTACCTTTGTCGATGCCGAGAGCGGTGCGCATCTGACCGAACATCCAGGTCTGGGGCACACTGCATGCATATCAGATACATCTGCCCGGTAGAGAGAAAGGAAGCGTGATTTCTGAGTAGAGTTTTGACACCCTGAGATTTGTAAAAGGAGTTGGAAAGGCCTAAACACCATGGATTGGGAGTATGTGAGGAGAAGTGATCTGATGTGTACTGGATAACATAGCTCAAGAGCATAATGGAACTTAAAGCATTACGAGATTTCGAAACGAGACGCCACTTTCAAACTACTGTGTGTGTGAAATAACATAGATGAAAACAAGAGATTAGGAGAACTACTCCTACTGTGGCTCCGTTTCTCGCCTCACTGAAAATATCTCATCTGAGCCTCAAACCAGCAGCCAAACTCCACGTCAATTCACCCTTCAAAAGCATGCACTCGCTCACACACTCTCATAACAGCAGCAGCCCTCGCATTGACTACACGCCAACCGCAGTAATAGTAAACCTCCACAAGAGACGACAACAAGAACAAAGTGCAAAGCAAGAAACACAAACCCTTCAACGCCCCCAAACATATCCCCAAAGCGGTGAATCGAAACAGAAAACGAGAGAAGAAAAAGAACAACACGCTTGTTACAACGTACCAAAGAGTTCCATCGACATCAAACACAATCCCCTTCAACCGGGGCAACGCCTCCCCTCCCACGCGGCCGGCGTCCTTCCCTAGCGGAGCGAACCGTCTCGGCTCCTTAGGTGAAGCGCTCATACTCGCACTCGTCATGCCGCGGAATCTCCTGGCGCCTGGGATCGATGATGCTGGAGTGCGGGTGAGAAGAGCACGGTGGAGGTTGGATCTCAAGAGCTTGAAGGAGAGGTCGAGGAGGTTGGGCATACGTGAGTAGATAGCGCGGGTATGTCGATGTGGTGGAGGATAAGGTACACAGGGGTGGGGGATTGGGAAGGAGCACGCATGAATGGGCTCAGGTTCGCTTAGCTTAATTTGAGTTTCCGCCTTGAGGCCTCAGGCACTACAGTTCAGACTCAAGACGGTTTTCATGACTGCGCTGTCAGCCAGGGCTTTCACAGGCATACCTCAGAAAACACGGCATTGGATGGATGCGCTTAGCCAATTTCTTTTTGTCTACCGCATAAAATCAATCAAATACACGAACGAAGCCTGTACTACTAGAACAAGAAAATGAGTCCTCAATACGCCATCATTTCTTACGCCCCGTCCGTTCTTGCCATTGGACCCATACATAGTACGGATGAAAGCGTTCATGATTCACGACCGTGCACATTCGTTCCCAAATGCCCCCTCCCTGTATAATACACAAAGCGTTACTTTTTCTTGCCCTTACCGCCCTTTCCCTTCGTAGCAGGCGGCGTACCGGCCGTTGTTGATACACTAGATGCTCTCGATGCTCTTGAGGATGGAGCGGCCGACGTTGCCTTGGACTTGATGTTGTCGATGGCCTTATTCTTCAGAAAGTTAGTAGTGCGTTTACGGTACTGAGGGGATCGTTTACCTTGACACCATTCTTCGACTTCTTCTTCGCAGGCTCAACACCGATAAGGCTGTCCTCGTCATTCTCATCGTCCTCGAGATCACGCTTGCCCTTTCCGTTGGTACCATTCTTGGGCGCTGATGCATCCTCGAATTCGCGAGCAACGGTTGTTAAAAGAGTGCTGCAGCGTCTGCTGATCTCGACCGGGGTTCTGCTGAGGAAGAACCAATCAAATCGGAATAGAGGGCTGTCGCGAATCTCGTCACGAATGCGCTCATAAAGCCCCTCGCTCTCAACACCGTACTTGTCTAGCAACACCAACAAGAACCGATCCTCTTCCTCGGTGTAGACCTTCTTGTTCGTAGTCGAGACAGAATAGTTGATCTTCAGTTGCTGAAGGGGAACACGGTACTGCTGCATCTTTCGGCGTAACATCTTGCGCTGATGCTCCAGTTTGCGGGTCTTCTCCTCGCCAGCCTCGATCAAGGCAATGTACTTGCTGTAGTCATGGATCTCGGTATATCGTTGCCAGAATACCTTAGCGTATGCTTTGACCTCCTCGGCATTCTTACTATCCACTTCATCGGCAATCGCATCGTAGTCCTTGCGACCGTATTTGGCAGAGCCATTGATGAATTGTTGGAAATCTCTGCGGTTCCACTCTCCAAATCCTTGCTGCGACAAAATTTGCTTCTCCTCCAGCTCTTCTTCTGTGAGTGGCGTGGCATTGTCGATTTCAGCCTGATCCAAAGCACGCTCTGCTTCGCGATCTGAGAGCTCATCCTCTGGGCCGTCAGGAATAGGAACTTTGTAATCGTTTATCTTTTTGTGGTACGCAGTTTCGCGGTCGTACAAGTCTCGAAGCGCGCCAGGAAAGAACTGGTAATCGTGAACGGTGACTTGCTTTGGGGCACGGGGGGCCTTCGGCTTCGTCTCCGCAGTCCGGCCGCCAGTTTGGAGAGCCTGCTTATAATACTTGTCCATTGAGTAAGACTGCTCTTTGCGCTCACGCTTTGCCGGATTGATCCAGTTCATGCCAATTTCCTTCTTCTTGCTGGTGAAGTCTTGGCCGTTCCACTCGTATGCAGATTCAGATGTAAATTTTTGTAAGTCGTCGATTCCAAGCTGTTCATACCGAGCATTGAGCTCTGCTGTGCGCTTTTCGCCGTGCTTCAAGATCTCTTCGATATCATCATCGTTCAATTCGGCTCCCTTGTCGGCAAGGTTTCCGGTAGGGCCATTGGACTGGAACACTTTCTCGGCACCATGTTGAATCATATTGAGCAATTCGTCCTTGTTAGCAGCGGCCTTAGCGGCAGTCTGAGCACGACCTTGTTGGATGACAAGTTGGTCAAGACGAAGCTTTTGAGCAGCTCGTTCCAAGACCTTCTCCTCGATGGCATTCTCTGTTACGAATCTGTAAACAACGACCTGCTTGGTCTGACCAATTCGATGAGCTCGATCCATAGCCTGGAGATCTGCTTGGGGATTCCAATCGCTGTCGAAGAGGACAACGATGTCGGCACTAGTTAAGTTGATACCTAGACCACCAGCTCGAGTTGTCAGGAGGAACACAAATTTTTCGGAACCAGGCTTATTGTAATCATCGATGGCTGCGATACGATCTTCGTGAGCAGTACCTCCGTCAATGCGACAATACTTGAAGTCTCGGAAGACGCAGTAGTCTTCCAGGATGTCGAGAAGTCTGCTCATTTGAGAAAAAATCAAAACTCTGCTCCCTTGTTTCTTCAGGCGAACGAGAAGTCTATCGAGCATGACCATCTTTCCAGCATTGGTGATGATATGCTCTTCAGTCGTATATGGAGGTCCAGGCTCAGCGCCTTCGAAGAGGTATGGGTGGTTGCAGCATTTTCGCAATTGCATGACAATATTCAGCAGGCGTGTCTTGGATTCCCGTTTGCCACCAGCTCCGTTGACTGCGTCGATATCCTTCTCGAGAATCTTTTTGTACCACTTGACCTGCATGTCAGACATGCCGATGTACAGGTTGATCTCCTTTTTTGGAAGCAAACTCTTCTCCACATCGCTCTTGACACGGCGCAGCAAGAAGGGTCGCAGAACACGATGAAGTTGTTGAACGACGGTGTCTTGGTCAGCCCCTTGTCCTGAGAACCACTGATCAAAAGCTTCGGCTTCGCCAAAGACATCGGGAAGTAGGAAGTTGAGCAAAGCCCACAACTCGTGCAAGTTGTTTTGGAGAGGTGTACCAGTAATCAGAAGTCTGTTTCGAGAATTGAAAAGACGAATGACCTGAGCCAAGGAGGATTCCTCATTCTTGATACGATGCGCCTCGTCGATGATGATGTATTCCCAAGCGAACTTCTTCAGATGAGACTTCTCGCGAAGGATCATTTCGTAACTTGTAATGCAGACGTCGAATTTCTCATCAATGAGACGTTCGTTTATGAGGGTATGACGTTCGTCCTTGGCTCCTTGGAGAACCAAAACGTTCACCTCGGGGGTCCATTTGGCAAACTCTCTCTTCCAGTTGTCAAGCGTGGATTTTGGAACAACGACCAGGTGTGGACCGGTGATGTCCATAATGTGTCTCAAATAACCAAGGAAGGAGATTGTCTGCAGAGTCTTTCCAAGACCCATCTCATCGGCCAGGATACCAGAGATACCGTTCTCGTGGAGGGAAATAAGCCAATTCAATCCGGCAACCTGGTAGTCGCGCATCTCGCCGCCCTTGATGAAGCCTGGTGACTCCCTAAAAACGGTCTCGGCAGAACCTCCAACTTTCTCGTCCTTCAGCAACTCTGCGTCTTCCTCTGCCTCTGTTCTTCTACGCTTGTCATTGGCTGCGCCGCCCTTTCTATTCGTGCCCTTTTTCGCCGCCTTCTCAGCCTCGGCATTCTGTCTGTCGATTTCGACCATGATCTCCTTGATGCGGGGATTGGGGTTAGTCTCGATGAAATGTCTGAAGAGATCAGTGAGACCCAAAAGGTATCGGAAACGTCTGATAGAATCGTCCTCCTGTTGAATCATTAGTATGGTCCTTACAGAGAACAATTTGGAATGAACGGCCACAGAGACCATTAGTAACGATAGTCCCCACAGGCGCAAGTCGTCGTAGTTGGCAAGTAGCCAAGAAGAGGGGAGATTGGTAGTTTACCTTGCTGTCGCTCAAAACATCATGCTTCTTTCCGAAGACATTTCTTCTTAGTTGTGTTGCTTCAGATCTACGTTTCCTACCATCCACCTCTCCTACGACACTACTGGCGGTTGTGTTGGGATTCGTATCGGAGTCTTCAGTGTAATCGAGCGTCTCATCTACCTCCTGGAAGGAGAGTTAGTACTCGACCAATGCGCCCAGCTTTCTGAGGAGGCTCCCAAACATACCATGGGATCCACAGGCAACTGTCTGATCTCGGAGACGTCAGCCATAGACGTATCCGCATCTGCGCCGCCAGCGCTCGCGCGAGAAGAGCGAGGAGCCATGATTGGGTTTGCACGTTGATCCAGCAGCCTGCGTCTATCGGCTCTGGCGGGGGATGTTGTGATGTGTACTTCCTTATCGCGTTAGATGTGGTTGCGCCCAAGAAAGTGTGTATCGTTGAGGGTGGTATTTAAGGAAGTCGGGAAGGAAAGGGACGAAAAGGGACGAGGTTTGCTACTAGACGCGTCGTGAGGTGGGAGGGAGATCTTTATTGAGGAATCTCGCGGCGATATGTTTCTCCGGATAACTATAATCACACTAACCGCCGTAATTAGCGTCACATTACCGGTAATTAAGGCCCCAATTAGAGTCGCAAACGTGCCTGCGTCGGAGCAATGAATGCCCGTAGGAATATCGTCACCCCTACTGTACTGTACCTAAGGCCGTTCGTTGCCGTTCCAGAGATTTCCAGTTACCTTTGTGCAGAACCTGTATTATCGTTTACCGAGTGACTCTACCGGACTTCAACTACAACCGCTTCAATAGCGAATCCTTTCTTCCAAGTCCAAGTTCAGGTTCAGGTTCCTTTGATCTGCAGTCTCGGTGACCTTGCTGCCGTGCCCACGTTTTATCACAACACACCGATACGAGATATCAAAGGCATCCTCGACCACCCTATCCCACGGCCAAACACTCAAAATGGACTCTATGAGAAGTCTGAACTCGTCTCTCCCAGGAACTGGAACATCTGCCAAACACGACGATCCTCCACAACTGCTTGCCGCTTTCAAAGCCGCCGCTTTGTCTGTGACGAACCTATACAAGAGTGCCGCTGCCGATCAGGGAAGGGCCCGGACCGAAGGTTATCAAGATGCGCTGGATGAGCTCCTGTCATTCTTAGACAAGGAGGATATCGGTCTGAGTGACGGAGAAGGGTGGAGGATTCGGAGATGGGCGACGGAGAGATTAGATGGGGGCAGAACCCCGATCTTGGAAAGTGACGACGAGACTTCGGACAAGGACAAAACAACAGATCGAGGGTCATCGCCTGTTCTGCAAAGGGCCCAAAGCGCTCGAGCTCCAGCGTCGAATATACCTACAACAAGGACGGCATCTCCAGCACGAACCGGAGTGGCCCCTGCCGCAGCAAACAACATGGAATCTGCTTCGACTGTGAACTTCATGCCTCCACAAGCTACCTTCACTTTTCGTTCTTCACAACAGTGTCCACCAGATGCGGATGTCATTCTATCAGATCTCGACCTGTCAGACAATTCCCGTGTTCCTGATGCCACCCGGCAGTCACGTACCAGACACCACGCTCGCACTGGGACAAGGCCCACAACCACCGCGATAGGAAGAGGCGCTGGTCAGAAGCGAAAAATCAACTTTGGAGAATTCTTCGACATTGGGAACTTGGGTCAGGGACGGGATAGGGATAGGGATATCTCAGGAAGTGGGGGTGGAGTGGGAGGGGGAAAGCGTAGCCGACTCGCCTAGGTTCTCAGCGCGTATAAGGAACATCAGGATATGGAGGAGGCACTGAAGAGGAAAGCGAGTCAAGATCACGAGCTGAATGTACCAGTCTTCAGCGTAACAGCGAGACGTGGATTTTGGGGATGAGGAATAGGTGAGATGAGACAGGTTGTGCTTGAATGTCCCAAGCGTTAGGGGCTACAGACTCATATGGGAATTCTTGAACCGTCCAATACTCATGATGTTCGTTGTGGGCATTTTTATGAGCTGGCGATTTTGACACGATAACGATACGTTTGGATGGAGAGGGGTTGGGGGACAGAATAGAATTATACCTAGACGATGACATCTGCATGTATGGCCTTAGGGCGCTGCGCACCTTTGTCGGGTACCTATGGTAGCAGTGTACTTTGCAAGAGATCTAATCTGGACTTGTTTTACTGATGTTCATTGTACTCAGGTAGTCCAGACTAGGTAGTCATGCCTATGTTTACGTTTCTCTGGTGCTGTGCTTGTTCTTATGCAATGGTCTGGGTGAAGTCACGATCATCGTTTGCCCTATCCTGTACTGCACAAATGTTTCTATTCCTGGTAATACACCGTGGCTTGTACCAGGGCAAGTCTCCCTCGAAGCCCCATTGGTTCTCACTTCTCTTTACGCAGCACGGTAGTTCTGTATGTTGGGTTGAATGAATGACTTTGAACCAAAACGGAAGTGCCTGCCCCCGAGAGAATTCCTTTTACAAATATCTACTCTACTATGGGTTTCTTTCAACTATTGTTAAACTCAGAAGAAAGCTCATCATTTCATCATTTTAACTGGTCTATTGTAAGCCCACCAAAATCCCTCTTTCCTAAACCGTATATCGGCATCTAGGGTGGAACCAGTTTCCAAAGCTCAAAGTGATGATCTCCTCTCACTGGAAGAAAATTCCCAGCACCCCCGACTCAGTAGTTCGTTCTCTTTTCTTCATTTGTTCCTCCGCAAAAACGCTTTTCTCGAGATTTGAAGCAGTGAGTGCTGAGAAACTCCAGCTCTCAAGTTCCGGTACAGCGGAAGGCGTTCCTCTTTCTTAGTGATCAGTTAGGAAGTTCTTGATTAGAATGGCTTTGAATTGTCCATATGAAATCGACTCGGTATCTTCTTTCCAATTCTTTGCTTCAGAGTGTACGAGCGTTCAAGCTCGCTTCCAAAGCCAGATAATTTTGGGCTGAGTAGATGACTATGAACCGAAATGAAAAAGCTTCTGTACGTCTCAAGTTAATGTTGGCATCATAAACTGGGTTGAGACCTCCTTTCTATGAGAGAAATCAGCTTGACTGGATGCGTCCGGAAGATCGGTGGCCAAGTCGAGTTCGCCGGGGTTATGGTCTTAGAAGGCTTATTTCCCTTGCGGGCGATACAAGTTGATGAAGTCTTCAACTTTGGTGGTCATGCCAGGCAGAATAATTCAATTCAAATCGAGCTTACTGTCTTTTCACTGCCGAAGTGGCCACGAAGAATCCGAATCCCTGGCATATGGATCTCCAAAGACAGTCGATTGAGGTCAAGTAAACGACTTTGAACCGAAACGGAAGTGCTTTGATAAGTCAAATTGCACGTTCCGAGTCGATTACGGATTGAGTAAACGACTTTGAACGGAAATGAGAATGCCTTGGTAAGTCTATTTTGTATGCTCTATGTCAAAGTCAGATCGAGTAAATGACTGTGACCCGAAATGGAAGTGCTTTTACATGTCACGTGATTCGTCGCCCGATAGACCAGTGATCAGAGTGCGGCGGCGTTCTAGTTCTATAAGTTGGATTGATTGAATGAATTTGGAGCGAAATCAACAGTGGAAACATGCTGTTCCCGAAAGGAAAAGAAACGTCATTCATTTCTATCTATCATTTTGGGCTGCGTCCTTTCCAAGGTCCCACACGCAACGGTCTATTGAAAGTCGTTCCCCTGCCTCGCAAAGAGGCACGCAACAAACGAAAAAAGCAAGACTTGGATGTAGATGACGCTGGCGCAATGCATATGCTGGTCGCAAAGATGAACAAAAGCCTCTATGATATGTAGTGTGAGTGAAGGCCATGGTGATGGGTCCCGAGAGCTCCATGATACGAAAGCTGCTATGTATAGAGGAGGAAACCAGACACAGTCATGGCACTGGTTCCCTAGTCTTCGAAGCACCGATGGTCCGGATCAAACATGACGAATCAAAGAAAACATTCGGGCCAAGAGAGGATAGAGCACATAGTGAAGGAGTGCAGATGTCCACAAAGATATCGAGATCGTAAGTCGCAGGCGAGGCCTAGAAGCATATGTAGACCACCACCTGGAGTGTCGAGAGAAAGCGACTCATCGGCCCCGACCGTGGAACGTGCTGAAGGTTAGGTTAGTTAAGAATGACTAGAGATCAAGACAGAAAAGCTGCCTAGAAGGGAACGTACACTTCGTCCTCCTCATCCTCATCCTCGTCTTCCTCGTTCTTCAAGCGGGCGAAACGGTTGGTGTTGTTCTCCTGGCTGTATGGTTGCATACGGGGAGGTGCAATCGCACCAAAGACGGAGTTGTTCTCACCACCACGTTCTAGCAGATCAGTATCCAGTTCCTGCCTAGAAGTGGGAATGAACTCACGAGCACTACCATGCAAATAGTCTCCGTGACGAACGCCGCCGATTTGTCGGAGAGGTCCCAGCATGTTGCTGCTGGGTCCTTGGGGGTTGCGCCACGATCCCTCCAATCTGTTGTTCGCACCCATGTTGCTGTTGCCGTGGTGACTTGGGCGAGGGTGGTTTTGGATACTTTGCAGAGGAGAACCAGCAATGGTCGCCTGGGCAGGGGAAGGGGAGGAGGCAAGGGCCCCAAAAGCACGGCGGTACCACGCGGGTACGCCGTGGTTGAGGCCCAACGACATCTGAGTAGCCTTATCCGTAGGCATCTCATGCTTATATTTGCAGCCCATCTGAGTGAACGCACAGACACCCTCATGAATCCACTTGTCGCAGTAGATTTTCTCTCTACGGGGAGGTGAGGCCATGGAAATGGCGTTGGATGACTGGACGATAGAATCGATCTGCTGCTGCTACCTCGTTAGCAGAGCCCTGCGATAACACATCGGTGCTGCAGCGTGTGCTATTTTGGCGTGCACTTACTTGTAATTGCATATCACTAGGACGAGTAAATCCCGGGAGGTTGCGCACAACCTGTAATCACTTATCAGTATATTGCTGTAGAGCATACGAATGATAGTGGTACTTACTTCGACTGGGACCATCGGCTCGCCAATGCGCATGTTTGGTGGCTGTTGCTGAGGAGCTGGGACGATGATCAAGCCTTGGCTACCTTGAGTGGGAGGGATGTTGGCCATATTCGAGAAATGAATCAACTCATCTGCGGGGACAAGTCGGGTGATGGAGCCATCTTCTCGGCGGTAACCATATGCATAGGCCACACTCAACTGCTGGTCTGTAGGCCAGGCTGCTCCTGGCGAGACGTTGCTGAGAGGGATACTATTCCCTTGGATCTGATTACCGCCGCGGCTTGCTTGAAGCTGAGGACCAGGAGGAAAGGAGCTACTCAGCAGCGGATCGTTTGGGTTGTACGATGCACTGCGAGAAGGCCCCATGAACTGACCTGATCGATCATTGGTAGGGCGCCAGTTTTCGTTGGTGGTATTACTGCGGTAGTATCGACTGTTCCGAGTAATGTTATTGTTACCAGCGTTGTTATTACTGCGACCAATATTGCCGTTTCCTCCATTTGTGCCGTTACCACCGGTGTTGCCGCCACCGTTGCGGGAGCCAGTGAAGTTCGACATTTCTTCGTTTGTGAGTGACGAAGAGCGAGATCGACCTCTATCATCGTGCACAGTTAGTGGACCGGTCATTTCAGTATCCATTGCAGTAGCATCGCACTCGACTCGATCAGAGAAAGAGGGTTCGACTGGAGCCACTGAAGCCAGTATTGTCTTTGCGTTATTGGTTGACATGGTGCTACGGTGTTGGAAGGAAGAGGATGTGGAAAGAAAGATGAAGATGTAGAGATAAAGAAGAAGGAAGTTGGTACGAACAGTGTATCTATACAATCTCTGAAAGACTGTATAGAGGAAACCAGGAAGAGGGACTGTTTGTAACAAATTCGATGTTAGCCAAGCCTGGCCTAAGGACAGGGGAGTGAAGATGCTGTCAAACATACACCTGGAAACACAGATTTGAAATCCGTAGCTTATGTATAATCTTCTATACTTCCAGCACAGTGACTTCTCCGTTTGCTGGGAGCAAAAAAAGTTGGTGGATGCGGGTTCTTGCAGCTTTCGACGGGCTTCTGCACGTGATACATTAGCATCGCACAAAGACAAACGGCGGCAGGCAGGTAAGAAAGCAAGCATACCGTGGCAAAGGAAATTCGTGTCTAACAAGTCCTGGTTCTAGGAGAATCTTAGTGAAGTATCTGGTAAGCTTCAATATCCAGAAAGAAGAAAGTGTTCTTGGGTAACACGGGCTCATAGATCGAAATACAAGAACCATATTTATGACTCAGCAGGTTTTGGAAACAAAACTTCTGAAGATAGCAATATTCGAAAGCCGAACTTCTGATAAAGCCATCGGCTGCAAGCAGATCAAACGGGAGAAGGTATCAAGACATACCTTGTGTATAGTTCGAAGGCTTCTGTGGTGAAAGGCTTCTGTGGTCGGAGGCTTGTACAATCGAAGGCTTCTGTGAGCGAAGCCTTGTACGGTCGGAGGCTTGTGCGGTCGGCGGCTTGTGCGGTCGGCGGCTTGTATGATAGAGGAAGGGAAGTGAGATCGAATGCTTCTGCAGTCAAGGGCTGTGTGATTGAAGGTTTGTATGATAGAAGAAGGGATGAATGACAGGAGAACGGATATGAGATCGAGGATGTTGGAAGGTCGAGGGTGTATGTGGTAGAGGAAGTTGAGCGGGAAGAAGATTTAGAGGGGGGGGTTTATTTGTAAACAAGCGTTGGTGGGGCCTGCCTTCTCGAGATCACGCTAGGCTCGAAAGAGACGAGCTTTTCCGATCCAATGGCTTAGATTCACTCCACAGGCTTAGATTCACTCCACAGGCTTTGGCGAAGACGCCATAAAGCAGGCCCATGAATGTAGCCGTTCACAGCAGAATAAACATATGGACGGCAAGATTTTGATCCCAACAGGCAACTATTGCGGATTGTAATTGACAGGTCCTTGATTCACTACCCGCCCTGAACCCTGACTATGTCTTGTCTTGCCACGTTACCAAGATACACAATAAGCAGAAACGAGACTGTGATCTTTCGATTCGTTACGATAGCAGCTGTGAAAATCATAGAACATAAGATTATAAACAGAGCCGTTTATTAAATGATAAACACAAGATGTTTCTTGCGTTAGATGAGCAATTATTGCTAATTTTAATAATCAAATGCTTTATTTACTACCCGCATAAGTTTCTGGCAACAACTTGTATTCCCAAGTTGTTTTATTAAGTGGAAATTAACAGATACGAGATATTACGAAACCGTAGCATTATCTGATACAATATGGATTAAAACTTTGTATCGGACTTCTTTTACAAAGTTTCACTTTTGCTTCTGAATTAGAAACGTCGTGGACCGCACTTATAGTACCGAAAGGAAGCATGCTTGTTAGCACGTCTGATGATACGTGATGAAAGCGTAAGAAAAACAGCTATCTGCTGACCAGATCTTCTGCTGACCAGATCTTCTGCTGACCAGATCTTTGTGAACCGTACGTAGCAAGAATAGAAATGTTAAAAAGTCAGCTGTGTAATTTCATTACGCAGAGCAATACTTGGCTGCAAAGGACGAACATTTATGGATACAATTCAAAAATCATTCCAACTCGGGAAGAGTTCGGCATTCACCCGCCTTCATAGCACTGCCTTGGTAGACTTGTCCTTTCTCACTTGGGATAAACAAAGGGATTTTGGCTGAGGAAGACTCTAGGTTAGTTCTAGAGCTAGCTATACCTCAATTTTTGGTTGTGGTGCCACTAGGCTGTGCGTGTACAAGGAAGCAAAAATCCGTAAACATCCTGAAGACTGCTGCACAGTATCAACAAACTGAATTGATTATCCTCTCGTGCCATCATCTTATTGTATCATCAAAGTGTATTTGGTCCCCTGTCCTGGCCACTGAACACACCCCTAGCGAACAGCAGGAATAACTAGCCAAATCGATGATTGACCGGGCTTTTTTGTGATCAAAAGGAGGCCTGTAATTGTACATAGAGTACATGAAACGAATCGAAGCAGCAGAAGCAGAAGCAAAAAGCAATGTCAAGGATGATAGATCCAAAATCCCAAGAAGTGTTGATTCAGGGGCGCATCTAATCTTGTACCTTGAGCTAGAAGGTTGGCACCACCGGATCAAATTGAGACGAAATAACGAGATTCGAGCCGCTGGATTGGCAATTACTTCTGGTGACTACACAGAATTTGCCCTTTCCAGGATGGTCTTGAAGACATGGCACAATGTCCAAATGTTGCCTGACGTAATCCGCGCGAAAAACATCATACACTTACAAAACAAGCCTGATCTGGGTACGCATTGCAATGGGAGATCCAGGAAGCAAGAAAATAGAAAAACACCATGCTATGAATCACTGTTGCAACAACATCTCGCCCCCTTCTGTACGCAGGTACGTACTGTAGGTATGGTGGGATAGCCAGTTCTTTACGTACCTAGGCAGGCATTCACACGTGTGGCTCTACCTACCCATTACTGGTTACAGGGAGACAAGCTCAATAAGCAGTGAAGTGAAAAATCGGATCGGTTTCGAGTCTGAGTCCATGCGGCCTGCTTTTGATTGTTAACGGGAAAGGGAGGATTCGTGTCTCGGGTGATGAGGTCAATCAAGGATCGGTCAGGAGGAAGGACCGAGCTTGGCGGCTGGGACCTGATTAGATAAGTGCAGCAAGTCACAACTTTATTTCAACTACAAATCCGAGCATTTCCAATCCACGGCACGGAATATACATTATCATTCTTTCATATCGACTGCAAACAGAACGCTTCAGCTTTTCATTAGAGGGGAACGATAGACGCTAAAACCGGTCGTATCGAGGCACCTCTAGTCAACCCTGCCACGACTTGCTTCTATCATCGGCGGCCGCGGCGGCCCTCTCCGATGGAACTGTCACCTTATTTCCAAAAACACGTGTCCACGTCGTCTAAGTATTGAAAACCCGTTAACGCCATTGAGTCAGCGAGTAGAGGTCAGGACTGGAGAAGTGCGTCGCAACGTCCAACGACGGAGGTGAAGCCTGGAAGGACGATGGTCAGGCTGGAGGGGAAATGTTCGGATTAGGTTGAGTAGTAGCGGAAGATCTTCATCTACCTACACAATTCGCAATACAGAGACGTGCTTTCTGCAACATTGCCCTTCATGGACCATCCACTTATCCTATTAGTAGTACGGATGAGATTGGGCGGGCGGCTTTATCTAATAAAGTAGAGTGGCAATAAAAGCGCCTTGCTTAGGGGGCAGCTTGATTTCACCAAAACGAGACAGCCACAACAACTTCAAAGCCAGTAATGAGATCTCGTCAGACAGGAGGGATGTAAAATGGGGGATTTGATTTCTCGAAGCTGCGCACCATCTCAATGTCTCTTCCCTAATGAATCCGAGAATGCCTGGATATCGACCTGTCCGCAGAATATGCTTCGACCAGCTTGCCAACCAACGCCATGCAGGAAAGCAAACTGTTTTATCTCCTCTCTTCCGCGGCCAACCCACGAGCCATGTGAAATACATTTTTGAAGTAGCGAGGACGAAGGAAAGAAAATACTGTACATGAGAATATGGAAGCTGTAATCAAGAAAAAGGTATGAGCTTCTTATCTCCGCTTGCGACCGGCAAGCTCATGCAACAACGAGCTTTTAGCAGCCTTGATCAGGTAAACAGGCCCAGGACTTTCTCTGTCGAGGATGTCGATGAAGAGTCGGATCTGTGCTTCTGTACATTGAGAGGGGCATTTCTTGAGCAAGCCAAAATGGGAGATACCACAAAGGCTGCATACTTCCATTGATTGAATTTGGATTGGACACTGCCCTCTTGCATGCTGATACCGGCATACTAGGCATCTATCACGGGTTGGCCCTGTGGGATGCTGGGTTTTTTCGGGCATTGCATATCCATTGGGAGGCCGTTTTACTTGTTGCTGCTGGAGTTGACCTTGAGCTTGATTTTGATCCGGGGAGCTGAAGGAACGAGAGAATCCACTCCCGGCAGGGTTGGGTCTTGGAGCGAGGCCGTAGTCTGGGGCTGCGAAGTGATTTGAGACTTGACGTCCGTAGCCAGTGGCCGAGAAATTGTTGTTTGCGGTGTTCCATCCAGCTTGGGGGAGTTGGGGTTGTCCTTGGCTGCCGGGGTTTGACGTGATGTTTGGCTGTTGGTGGGAAGCTGGGGAAGGAGCTGGGGTTTGCTGGCCTGCGAGATTGTGGAGGGGACGATCTTGGCCCGGGTTTGAGTTTGGGAGTGTGCTTGTGGGATACTGGGAGGACTCTGTGATTGCGGGGGGATGTCAGCTTGTATGGCTCTGTGATTTTGATGTTTTTCTGTCGAGTTTGACATCTCCGAAGCAGCTTGACTTGGAGGAACGACTTTGCTCTTAGCCATAATCTGCGACGACTGAACAACAGTTACGGAAGGTCGAGATGGAGTAAAACCTTTCTTTGCAGCGGTCCCTTGTCCCTTCTGCAAGAGTTTTGGAGATGGGTCAGACCCTGCTTCCTGTGTAGCAACTATGCCTTTGTTATTGAATGGAGTGAGAAGCTGCTTTGCGCTCGAAAGCTGAGCTAGTTTCATCTGCTACTAGCTGATTTGTAGCTTTCATTTTGGAGGCCGAATCTTGGTTCGTAGCATTGCTACGAACCATTTTCTTGGCTGGCAACTTGTGCCCAGAAACCTGTGCATTGTTTATTGGCGCAGGATGAAGGAGAGTGATCGTTCCATCCCCGCTTCTGAGAGAGATAACTGGCACTGGAACAGGAGCACTTCTTCCTTTTGGTAAGGGCTTGGGTTTTTTTACCGTACCTTTTCTACCCTGATTTTTAAGCTCGCTAGGATCAGTAAGATCATCGGAATCGTCGTCAATGTCGGACTCGGGAGCAGAGCGGTAGTCCACGTCACTGGCAGACTCATTCGGCTTTTTCTTGTGTAATTTCGTAGGTGAGGGATCGTCGATGTCCATTTTGTGGTTATTCTCATGGTATGTGACAGTCTGTTGAACAGGGATTAGCAATTTGGTTTGGTTAATGCAGTGGATTGCTTGCCTGGCGCGCCCGCTTTCCTCGTCCAAACGTCTTTGCATCTCTAGCTGCGTCGGCGGCTGCATCGGCCTCTCGTTGTTTGAGAATCTTCTCCCACAGTGAAATATCAGGGGGTGCATCATCTGCATCATTGTCGCCGACATCATCGGTGAGAGTTCCCTTGTCATTGGCCCAAACGCGAGCAAATGAAAATTGGGATTCGGCGGGTTTGTCATTATCTGAATTGGTGTTCTCGACCTGTGTACGGTCCAAGAGCTTGTCAACAGACGCAGAGTCGTATCGAATGTCGTTGCGATCGTCATCGGCAAAAAGTGCTTGTGCACCATGTCTGAGAATAGACTCTAGATCAACACCAGCATCATCCTCAGCACCCATGCTCTCGATGAGGGCTTGATCAAGAGCCATTTTCTTGCGGCCAATCTGGACAATCTTTTCTTCGGCACTATCTTTGGTCATGAGTTGAAAAACCAAGACTTTCTTCTTCTGACCAATGCGATGAGCGCGAGAAAGAGCTTGCATGTCTTGATGAGGCTGAGATATGTTAGCTGAAACTCTTTGTGTTAGGGAGATGTATTACGTTGAAGTCAGGGTCCTACCCAGAGTTAGCAATAGCACAACAAGAAGCAGGCCAAGACCAGAACATACCATGATAATAACCGTATCAGCCGTAGCTAGATTGATACCTACGCCCCCGGCGCGAGTAGATAGTAGGAATGCGAACAGGTCGGATTCTGGTTCATTGAAGGCGTCGATACGTCGTTGCTTTTCCAATGATCCAATCGTTCCATCAAGACGCTGAAAAGGCAAGTCGAGGCCATTCAAAAAGTCCTCGACCAAATCAAGCTGCATCAAGAATTGACTAAACAAAAGAACTCGGTGGCCACGCTCTCGCAATTTCGGCAACATAATCTTCAGCAGCTGAAATTTGGAAGATGCCTCGACAAGCTTCCGATGGACATCGTCCGCAGTATCCTCGTTTGAGACTTCTTCGATGGCCGTGCTATACAGGAAGGGATGGCAAAGGCACTTCCGTAGCTGCATCAAGATATTGTTCAGGTTACCTCTCTCTTTGGGCTTGAGAGCTGTACTGCCCTGACCAAGGATAGACTTGATGAGCTCTGGACTCCTCGCCAGAATCGACTTGTAAAGCTTCTTCTGGACAACGCTCATCGAGACTGGCAGGATGACTTGGGCCATTGGAGGAAGAAATTTCAGAACCTGAAGCTTTGTTCGTCTAGATTTCAGATTAGCGGGGCTCCTGTTAGAAATAAAATCATATACCTCAGGAAGAAAGGACGGATGAGCTCATGCAACTCCGGAAGGTTCTCCTTGGTTAGCTCGGTGTATTTCTCGTCCATATCGGCAGCATTGATCGATGTATCAAGGAACTGAAGAAGATTGAAGAGCTCGCGTTTGTTGTTTTGAAGAGGAGTACCTGCCCATATCAGTACCATCATCCGACTACAAACTTGCCATGTACACATACCTGTGAGAAGTACTTGAAACGGGATCTTCAGGGCCTTCAAGGCAACATACAACAAGTTGGCATCGTTCTTCAACCGCTGACCTTCGTCGACAATCATGCCTGCCCATTTGATGCGTCTGAAGAACGATCGACTATGATCGTCCACGGGTGCTTCGTACGAGGTGACAACTACATGGGCTCTTAGGTCAGAACATCCATCTGGATACAGCTCGTATTGCATAGCCATGTCTCGGGCTTTCTTGGGGCCGTAGTATGCAACAACCCGCAGACTCGGAGCCCACTTCTTAATCTCTCGTCGCCAATTGGGACATGTCGAGTTTGGAGTGACCACGAGGAAGGGCCAGCACTGTATATGTTAGAACTGAGACCAAATTACCTTCCATTAACCAAACTCACCTGCGGATTATCCATAGCTAGAGATGCCATGAAAGCGATTAATTGGATGGTCTTTCCAAGTCCCATCTCGTCGGCCAGAATGACGTTCTTCTTTTGGTGGAAGTTGTACAGCAACCAGTTGAGACCTTCCATCTGATAAGGCATCATCTGGCCACCTGTCAGAGCTGATGGTTGCCTCTTCAATTCGACCTTTTTCTCGAAGTTCAGCGAGCGAAATTTCTCTTGGCGTTCCTTCATGACAGCTGCGGGTGGTTGATACAAATATCTCCCAGCCACGTATTCGTGGTAAGCAGAAACAAAATCGACCCAGCGAGCCTCATCCGATGACTTGGGTGGCTCTTCCCAGACGGCTTCATCGTAGTTCAGGCCATGGAACTTGACCAGGACCTCTTCCACCAGATTGATCGAAGCTTTGTCATCTGCCTCCGACTCTTGCTCAAATTCACCGTCATAGCGGACGTCAAAAATGATCTCCATACGAAGGAATTCTTCTGGGATTGCTTCTTCATTGGTCCATTTCGGAAGCTCATTAATACCTTCATCGCGATTGATGAAAGCCTTGCGCATAGCAGTAGCTGTAACGCCCCAAACCCAGGCACCTGGCATCCAAGTGCATTGGAAGTACGAAAGCTCGGACCATTTCAGGAGATATTCCTTATCGTCCTCGTCGAAATCATAGAAGGTCTCACCTTCTTCATATGATTCGCGATTCGCAGGTCTCCAGGCAACAATCGTTTGAACCTTGGCAGGAGCCTCGTAGCAATCGTTGCACTGCCATTTTGGTGTGTACTCTTTCAAGCGTTTCTCGCGAAGCTCACTGGTATTGCTGGGTTCCTCTGTTTTCTTGGACGGCTTGAAAGCTGGAAGATGCTCGAAGTGATAAGCTCGATAGCAGAAAACACATCTGAACAACACATTCTCGGCGTTATTGACCAAGCCATCAGGTACTTCTGTAATAGGGTCATCTCCGTCGTTGTCTTCTCTCAACTTTTCCTCTTGTTTGGTAGTCTTCTTAGGAGCGAACACTTTGCAAGCGCGGCCAGGCTTCTTGCAGCCTTGGCAGGTGTCTAGGTGAGGTGCCGAGGGATCCTTTTTGGTGTAAAGACCAATACAACGGCGACATTGCAAGACAAAATTATCATGACCAACCTTTGTCACTGCATGCTCTCTGGTACTGCGGTATCCGAGGCAGACTTTGTGGATTGAGGTCGAGCATCCTTGACAATGGATGAGAGGGCTCGTGCCTTTGTTGGAATTCGATCCGACTCCCATGCAGACGTCACAGGAGTTGTTGTGGAACAGGTGAAAAGGGTCATCCTTTGGAATAGGTTGGTAGATTTCTCGAATACTGATGACTTTTGGGGTATTATTGATAGGTCCATCGTCAGCAAACATCTCTTCGTCCATTTCTCGCTCTCTCATGTTCTTCGTGACACGATCCCGTCCCGAGCGGCGGCTCGGCTCTGGACGCTCAGGTGAAGATGAGGAGCTTCTTTCCCTACGGGGCCTACCTCTACCACGCTTGACCTGGGATTTGCCTTGATGTTTGGTGCGCTTCTGCTGGTTTGGTTGGTGGTAGACGACATCAGAGCCATCGTCACTTTCGATTGCCGGGCCAGCCAATTCATCGGCATCGTCAGACTGGACAGCTCGTTTGACGTTCAATTTGCCGCGTTTTGTGGTGAGACGTCTTGAGGGGCGCTTCGTGGGTCTTAAATCATCGGATTCCGACACGGTACTGTCGTCGTGGATAGTTTGCGCAGAGCGGTTGCTGAGCCGAGTACTAACTCTACTGCTTTGGCGATCGTCTTTACTTGTCAATAGCGATACACGCCCCTTGTCCAGGCGACGCTTCTTGGTGATTGCTTGGTTGCCGCTTTGCTCATCGGAGTCGGTATCGATTGAAATCGTCGAGCTGTTCACAAATCCTGATCTGGAAAGCTTCGCGTGTGAACGCTTGCCAGCTTTACCAGCCATGTTGCGCTTGGTACTTGATGGATCGTCTGAATCGTGGGGACCGTCGTTGAAGAAACTGAGTGCGGTCTGACCGTTGCGGAGCTGCAGGAGTTTTTCTAAAGAGACCTAGATTTTATGTGTCAGGGTTCAGTGATCATATGCATTGAGAATGAAGGTTAGACGAAGAGCGAAATTGAAGTAGGTTGGAAGGAGCTAATGACAAGCACAGCCTCGAAAATTGATCAAAACTACCAGCACCTAAGTGAGGAAGTGAAGAAGTTAAATTCCCGAAAGGTTGGGAGAAATGAATGGACAGAAGGGACTTAACTCGCCGATGTCGAAAGTAAGAAATAGGAGAATGCAGTCTGGTGATATGAGAGGGGGGGATGAAGGTAAAGGTAGATCAGAGATAGCAACAGAATTGGTGTAGGATCTTGAAGGCGCTACAAACCAAACGCTAGTTTTGATTGTTGAAAATTAGAGAAAGGAAACGCGAGATAATAATTCACAAAGTGGTGTTCTCTTGAGATCTTGAGCCAAAGAAGAAGGCATGTGGTCTTAGCGGTGTTTCCTTCCTATACTGGACAACTATTCACTGGATAGGAGTCTCGCTCTTACGACCTTACCTTATGATCCGAGAAAAATAGGGTTTAGAAGTAGCAGATTATTCTTTCGCTTGACTTCGAGGCCTGTGTTATAGCAACCGCCGGATTGGATCATGCTTGGGTGGGGCCAACTTGTGTGATTTGCATAAGAAGCAGCAGCAGAAGAAGTAGAAGAAGTAGCAGAAGTAGCAGAAGTAGCAGAAGAAGCAGAAGAAGCAGAAGAAGCAGAAGAAGCAGAAGAAGCAGAAGAAGCAGAAGAAGCAGAAGAAAGAAGAAGCAGAAGAAGCAGAAGAAGCAGAAGAAGCAGAAGAAGCAGAAGAAGCAGAAGAAGCAGAAAGAAGCAGAAGAAGCAGAAGAAGCAGAAGAAGCAGAAGAAGCAGAAGAAGCAGAAGAAGCAGAAGAAGTAGAAGAAGTAGCAGAAGTAGCAGAAGAAGCAGAAGAAGCAGAAGCAGAAGCAGCAGAAGCAGCAGAAGCAACAGAAGAAGAAGTAGTAGAAGAAGAAGAGAATCCTACTCACGGTATCTTCGGTATCGTTTTCATA
Organism: Blumeriella jaapii; assembly: GCA_009599575.1. Classification (NCBI taxonomy): domain Eukaryota; kingdom Fungi; phylum Ascomycota; class Leotiomycetes; order Helotiales; family Drepanopezizaceae; genus Blumeriella; species Blumeriella jaapii. Next base: position 1,675,477 of record VWND01000002.1, read on the forward strand.
CTCAATTCTGTACCACGTAGAACCTGCCGGTCCTTGGATATTCTCCACAACCTTTCCTACTGTTGTAGCGCCTTGCAATGGCTGGTACTCCCAGGGGCGAGCAGGCGCCGATACTAAGACAGACAATGCGCGGGCCTCTCTAGAATCCGAGCTTTGCTTGGGCAGATCTTGAAGTTGCTGTGATAGAGTGGAATGCGTCGGTGAGGGTTCGACATCTCTCTTGGCCCGTTCTGGTTCTGGTGCTTGCGGCTTGCTGTCGTTGTCCTTTGGTTCTAATGTGCGCGACTCGTCGCTCTCTCGACCTTTATTACACTCCTGCTCTAGCACATCTGGTACATTATCTTCTGAGGTTCGGGAATCGAATACATGATCGATGGGGATGGGCGAAGCCATCCTGGGTGAAAGAAGGGTGGCGTCCGCGATCTGCTGCGTAATCTATTGGCCATTATTCTACTGAGCATCGCATCGCTCAGGAAGACTGGACTGACCTGTGAATCTACTTTCTTTGTGCAATGAATGATCCCATGATTTGGAACTCCTCGAGACGCGGGCAGGGGAGGGGACCGCAGTGCAGAATGCGGCGCAGAATGCTGCCGGTAGCCAGGCAGGCCTGTTGATCAAAGGAGTTGTCGACGGCTAGAAGCAATTGCCAGGCACGCGCAAGACGGACGATGCGTGAGAAAGATCGGGGATGGGGGTTGGGTCGAAGCTGTGATTGAGGTTGTGGTTATGGTGCGTGTCGGCAGAAAATCGACGTGCAAGTAAGATGTTGAAATCCGACGCACTGGGACGGAACACCAAACACGCGTCGTGACGACGCGCTTATCGATTGTTAGGTCGACACCTTGAGTACTTGTGGCGCACCCCACAGCCCTTCCCAAACCTTTTTTGCACAAGACATCACGCGTTAAGTGCCTGGCTACTTGACTTCTACAGTACATCACTTGGCGTGGAAAAAGAATCGTCTGTTGTCTTTCCTCTCTCCGCACGGCTTGTGTGTCTATGCTTGATACGTGGGTGTAAATAGGTAGGTGGGCAAGGAGAAAGAAAGATACAAGCTATCAGCGTTCTACAGTACAGTCCCTAAGGGTCATACAGTACCTCAAGATGCCTTTCACTGAGCTTCACCTCCTCCAGGTCTTGGCTGCACTGCACTACTTCCAGGCGGGACGATCCGCCTGAATCCCTGCCCTGCTAAGTTGTCGCGGAAGAAAGGAAAACTTGAGAGAAAACCCTTCTTGGCTTGGTGCGCTGGAGTCCTTCGGTCCCATCCTCGCATCCAAGTTCGCCCGGTACAACTGCCTCACTTCGAAATCTATCCCTTCGTGCGATGAACAGTTTAGTTCTGTCGCGCAGGGCGGTGCTACTCAGGATCCCATCTTCATCTCCATCTCCAGCTCCAGCTCCAGCTCCAGCTCCAACTTCCACTGCCATACAGCTTCGCTCATACGCTGGCAGAGCAAGCGTCAACACTGCCATCGCCAGAGGGCTCCGCAAATCGAAAGCCGTCGGCTTCCGCGGCAGTTCGTCTGATCCACAAAAGACACAGGCCAAAAGCGACAGCACAGCAGGACGGCGAGGAGTCGGGGTCGGGGTTGGCAGCAGGTCCTCCGATATCAGAGCCCAGCCAGATGGCTTCAAATCGTCACTGAGGTCGGGAAATTCCGCTTCTAAACCCTTGTACCCTTCACTGTCATTCAAACGAGGGTCTAGGGATGCAATTGAAAATGGACATGGCTGGTCTGCCGCCGGCACAAAATCAAGATCTCGATTCAGCTCCAAGTCTGAACAGGAGCTCCCCAAAAGCCCACATGTTGATCGCAAGGCATTCACAGATCGGTCTTCCAGGGGCAAAAATCTTATGGACAGTCGAGCCCGATCATTCGAGAAGCGACCTTCTGGCTCCGGCAACAGATCTGACCAAACAACAATTGAGCAGCGGAGTGACCGGTTTTCCGATCGACGCTCCTCGTTCGGTGATGACAGAAAGCCTCACGAGCTACACCACACTACTCCGACAGCCAGCAGCCCTCGTACCGCTCGAATTGTCAACCACAACATACCTCTCTCTATACCATACACCACACCGGCCTCGGAATTCCTGTATGGGACCTCAGTGGTTGAGGCCGCCTTGACATCCCGTCGTGCACCGAAGCGCAAGCTTTACAAACTCTATATCTACACGGGCGAAAACCGAGAGGATGCAGAACGAGATGCCAAACTCGAGCGACTGGCACGTAAAAATGGCGTCGACGTGGTTCGAGTGGGCAACGAGTGGGTTCGGTTGATGGACAAAATGAGTGCTGGACGTCCGCACAATGGCTACATTCTCGAAGCGTCGCCTTTGCCCAGGTTGCCCATCACTCATCTAGGAGAATTTAGACCTGGATCTGACGAACAACAAGAAGGTTTCGAAGTCGCCATTGACTACCAGTCTCGTGAAGATGCGGCAGTCAACGGAACCGAAAACTTCATCAAGTCTGCGAGGTCCCGCTCGGGAAGGAAGCCATTGGTTCTTTTACTTGACAGTATCGTAGATCCAGGAAACCTGGGCGGCATCATACGCACAGCGTCTTTCCTGGGTGTCTCCGCCATCGCCATCTCCACGCGCAACAGCGCATCCTTCACTCCTGTCGTTCTCAAGGCGTCCGCAGGCGCATCCGAAAACGTGACTTTGTTCTCTGTCAGCAAGCCTTCTGGCTTCGTGGTTGACTCCAAAACAGCAGGATGGAAGGTCTACGCAGCCGTCGCTCCTTCGAAGCGCAACGATCCGGCCATGCCCGAGTCCATATCCACCGACGACCTTCACGATCCATTGTCTGACCACCCATGTATCCTCATGCTCGGAAGTGAGGGCGAGGGCCTTCGCTGGAATCTGAGAAGCAAAGCGGATGTTGATTTGTATATACAAGGTGGTGGGCAGAGCTACAGTGTTGACAGTTTGAATGTCAGTGTTGCGACGGGTATCTTGTGTAATTCTTTCCTGCGGAAGAGTACCAAACCCCCCATTCCAGAGCCTGTCTCAAAGATGGTATCGGTAGATGGCGAAGATGAAGCTGGAAGCACGGCTGAGACCTCAACAAAAGAGTTGTTCTAACCAAAAAATGAATCACTAATTGTACACTCGTCTATCATATTTTTTGCTAGATACGTGCATTTGAGACACTGCGTTATTCAGAGAGCCATTTTTAGCCAGAGTGAAGGTCGCGAGAATGAAGCACCAGTAGTCTTAAGCAGGCGTAGCTATAAAGTTTTCATGAAAGCCGACGCGCATCTCAAGCCACCATTCATTGCAAGCTTCTTCTGCGAATCTGACAGAAGTTCTCGTCAATCAATGACACACTGTCGCCCGCCTCATGAAAGCCGTTGATAGGGCCGCAATCAATTCTCCTCAGCGGCTTTCTTCGAGGGACGAGATCCAAAAAAGACATTCTTCCATGGTTCAGCACTTGGTCACAAAACGGTGGCTCCTCTGACATGAAAGTCAGACTCAACAGGCATGTATAAACTCCTAGAGGCCGTCATAGAGTGGATCTCTTCTCAAAACTATCACGCGCAAAGTCGCTTGTCATGAGCGCATATTATATCTGACTCTGTAAAAACCCAAAGTGGCCTCGGTGACGTGACGGCTGGCCCAAAGATATACGCGTATTCGTCTCGGAATGTCCAATGCTATCGCACGCTAGATGGTAAGAAAGAAAGACATATCACCAAGATGGAGAGCGAGAGCAAGATTTTAGATATGTATAGCCGTCTACAAATAGACGGACGATATCAGGACCCGTAAGCCGGAACACGCTATTCACGTGAACGGTCACGTGGTCATACCGCAACGAGAAGGAACCTTCTCCCGAACCTAGAGCGGTCGATTTGATAACCTGCCAGCCAGCCAGCCTAGGTCCCGGGAGAACGATGGCGGGTGATGGAGTTTCTTGGACGCTAGGTCTTGAGTTCGATGCTGTTCCTCTGGCTCGGACTGGCTACCTGTGACTGCACTCACTACGCAGTCAAGATCGCGAGGAAGTGATGTGGTGCGTTCTCGAACCCATAGACGTCGCTGTCGCGGAAGCTATTTTGCTCGAAATCGCAATTTATAACACGAGCTCGATGTTGAGAACAAGTTGGCGGGCGTGAAGATGCGCATTGCTGATGTTCTTGCTGTTATGGAACACGACCGCTTCTATATCCTCTTGTTCTTATCGGAGGTGGTATGTATTTGATGGTGTGTGGTGGCTCAGGTAGGTAGTCTTGGATGTGACTGACCATTCGGTGCGTACCTTACTCAAGATCTGTGCGAAAGTGCTCTTTCGCAATGCACTTCATGGCTCTTGGGTTAAAGCAAGGTGGATGGATGAATGCTTCGCTTTCTCTCTGAACCGACTTGAGAGATCGGAATTTGCGGAGTCTGCGGATTATGGAGTAGGAGCTTTGCGAACTCTTCCTTGGTCGAACACTCCGACTCTAATGAGGTTTTGGTTTCCCAGATGAGGTTGCGTATTTTCTGCTGTCTGAAGCTATAGTGTATCTAAATCCTCGAATTTAGAAAGCGGTACGATAGCAAGTTATAGCTGTCGTTGATGCTGTGGTGAGGCAATCGGACTTGAAGAACGAGCTATTTGACATCGATCGCCAATTCTTGATCCATTCAGGAAGCCACGCGAGATGTTTAAAAAAAAATATGACCAACAGTCAAGGCTTTTACTCTGCTTCTTCAGTAGTGTTTCCTGTATAAGGGAAAAACGTATACAGGTATTCATATATTTAAATGTCAAAAACACAAAAAGATGGACACTGCCTGACAACTCTACAATCCTTGATTGCTTGAATAGATGCCCGCGGCGTGCGCGTCAACCCATCCCACTATCCGCGCAATTGCAGAAAGCAGAGAAGTCGATGTCCTCGCAGTACGATGTAGAGAATCGGACTGATCGCGTTATTATGGCAGCTAAAAATTTGTTTTGGTAAATAAATAGAAATAGCCTTGTGCGCTGTACACGCGAGGCTTTGTTTACTTCGACTTTTGCTCTGCTTCTACCAAAACTGAGGTCAAATTTTTACAAGATATAAAAGATTTTGTGTCAAAAAAACAAAAAGATGGACACTGCCTGACAACTCTACAATCTTTAATTGCTTGGATAGATGCCCGCGGCGTGCGCGTCAACCCATCCCACTATCCGCGCAATTGCAGAAAGCAGAGAAGTCGATGTCCTCGCAGTACGATGTAGAGAATCTGACTGACCGCGTTCATATAGCAGCTAGAAATTTGTTTTGGTGAATTTATAAAAATAGCCTTGTGCGTCGTCGTACACGCGAGGTTTTGTTTACTTCGACTCTTGCGCTGCTTCTACAAAAAAAGTAAAACAAAAATTAGAAATTACATATTTTGGTCAATACTTTAAAATTACAAAAAGATGGACACTGCCTGACAACTCTACGATCTTTAATCGCTTGAATAGATGCCCGCGGCGTGCGCGTCAACCCATCCCACTATCCGCGCAATTGCAGAAAGCAGAGAAGTCGATGTCCTCGCAGTACGATGTAGAGAATCTGACTGACCGCATTCATATAGGAGCTATTGAATCGTTCTAGTGAATTGTCTTGTGCGCCGCATACGCGAGGCTTTATTTACTTCGATATTTTTCGCGACGCGCAGCCCCCCTTCTCTCCCCCCCAACACCCCCTCGATGCCTGCAAGTAAAGGTATTTGGTTTTGACTATTCTCATCAAAGTATACAATCTGTAATAGAACTACAGTATACAAGCATCGGTTACTCTTTATTGAGGCAGTTGATGAACCGTATAACGATCGTGTTTTTAGCTCATCGGGAACCACGTTTGTAGCTAGCTTTTTGTTCGTGAGACCCAACGTCTGACTACCCCCCACGGCATAAGACTAGGCCTTACCCCTTACGTAGCAGAACTTAAGATACTTCTGTTGCTGATAGCTCTACTCCATTATGGTGTGTGATTTGGTTCTTCCTGGAACATCTCCTAGCCTTTTCTACCTACGGAAATGTGACTGTGTCTGTGTGGTGCTTGTGCCTACGTTTACAATAAAGATTGTTACTTATTTTAGAAACTATGATTTAGGCTGATAACTAGAGGCCAGTTAGGTTTTTAAAGCAGAATAAACCAACCCAGCCACTTATTTGATATATCGGCAGTGATACTGTCATGTTTACAGTGCCAGGTGAAAAGGAAGTTTTGAAGCGTGACAGTTTTTTTTTGGAAGAATCTATTTGGTACTTTCATATCATATTGCTGACTCTGGAATTGATCTGATTCTTTGTTATAGCTTGTCCTATGTACTGGTCTTTGCTGTTATACCCAACACATCAGTCTCACTTATCACAAACACCATCTATCATCCCTAGAGGTGTTTTATAACCTTTCACCTGATTTGATATTATGTCTTTTGTTATTTAGTAAAGCCTTTTATCGATAACATGTCAGGCTGTCTGCCATAGTGCCTGTCCCTTTCTCCACGTACATCAATTCTCCAGTCTGCCTATCTTCGAAATCCCATAGACAGACAGCCTTGCTCCCTCACCCAATTCCATGCTATCTTTCCGCTCATACATACAAGACTTCGAATCTCAGACTTCTCTGAACTGAGCCTAGTGTCTTCTGATCGTTCGAATTACCCACACCAAGGCTTCCTGTGCAAAGCTGTGTACCCAGTCAACACCACCACACTCGCAACACGAACACCAACACCACGAACACCACCAACGCCACCAAAATTCATACCCCGAAGTAATCAAGATGCCGACCAAGAAGAGCCGGGTGAGAGCCAAGATGGCCGAGCAAGTAAGAATGGCCGAGAAAGCCAAGGAGGTCGAGCAATACAGAATGGCACTAGAGGAGGCAGACGCGGTACGTATTTTTCTCTCGTCGGACGCAAACAATTGTTTGCCGCGAACGAATTTCCTTCAGAGCTCTCAGGCACGTTGGATGCATCTGAAATATAAGCTACGTGGCTACACGCTTGCTCCACGAGTGTGGTTGCGATGGCGCGACGAGCTCTAGTTGGCTTGAAGCTATTCCGAGCACTTGCGCGCCTCGCTTCAGCGTCGCGATTTCCTTTCCATTCCCATCGAAATCTCCTATATCAAGGAGTCTCCAATACAAGAGAGATAGTGCTTCCTATTTCCACCGAAGGAAAGCGATCTGTGTGGGCCTTCCCCCAGATCAGATCGGAGTCGCTTGACTTCGGTTCAGACTTCACATCTTTCTCGTATACCCCAGGCTTGAGCATAACAGGAACGACCCCCAGCTATGACACCGAACAAGACGGAGCATCTGCTAACTTTGCTTGAACAGTTGGACCTTCCACCTCCGCCAATCCCGGCCCGCCTGGTAGGTTCCTTCCCGGTTTGCACCTTCCTCTCATACCACACCACCAACACAGCACGGAACGACACAACACACACACATCTGCAGCAGCTCTGTCATACGTTTTCAGATGTCTTTATGTACACCAACACAAGCATGTGTGAGTCTCAGATTCTCAAGAGCCAGCGGCGCTGCTGCACCCGCGGACATCAAGCGATGTCGTTCGAAAGGCAGAGCTGCCCCGCCAGCTACTAGTGTAGCGTTCTGGGCATAGGCCATGCAAATACTGTTATAGTCTTCACATACAGCCACAACCTCAAGGTGTGGAGAACCAGTTGCTTCCAGTGGATAGCTCGATCTTGCCCTTGCAAAACGGCCAGTCTCGCCGTCAGAGACAAGCACACAAGCACTCGGTGTCTTGTACGACTTGAGGTAGAATCCTGAGAGTTCAAACAACGACCATGAGAGTCTGAGATAATACTTGGCGATGGCAAAGTTGCCATTTGCTGCGCCATACTGGAGAAGAGAGAGAAATAGCTAGCAGCTTCCAGATTCCACTGCTCTGGTTTCATGAAAGGAAAATGGATGTACTCTCTCTCTATGCAGAGTCCAGGCCATGAGAAAAGATGTACTGCAAAGTTGTAGATGCTCCCTTGACACCGGCGCTCCGGGCTGTTCGCGGGCTTACACTCATCTCGGGTCCAGTGGTGCTTCCAGTTGCAAGCCAAATCAGACCTGCTCAAAGAAAGTCGTGCTTGATAATAGTCAAGCTGATTCAAACCATTTCCGAGATGGTTAAAACGCGTCTTCCAAGCGGGGAAAGTAACAAGGCCTGGCCTTGTAGTGCTGCTTTACAATGGAATTTGTCTTTGCGTGGAGAACGCGCATCGACGCTAGCGTTGTTTGTTTACTCGCTTCCATAGTCCCCCGCCCACAACCACCGCGACCTGATTTTACACGCCTACTAACAACCACTTTCGCAGCGACCCACCTACACAGCAAACCACAACAACCTTCCAGGAGAGGCGCCCCACCCCGTCGTCGAGAATCCCGCTCCAAGTACGCCTTTGAACGTGGCTGGGCTGGACAAAGCTCCTCGTGGGAACGTTGAGCAAAGTACGAGGGCCGAGAGAGTAAGGGAGTTCTTCAAATCTGGCAAGATGGCCGAGGGACACGACCCTGAGCACATTGACCTTCTGATGACAAGGCTCCTGAAAGATGGGTATCCCGTTAGCGAGAACTACCTTGCCGGCGCGTACATTTTCTCCGGATACAAGTTCCTTCTTACGATCAAGTCCATCAAGACCGCAATCGATATGGGTAAGCGGATACTACCCTTTCCGTAAAGCCATAAGAGACTGACACTACACAGGCCAGCAGGCCTTACAAGAAGAAGGCCGCGTCAACTACAAGCGTGAGCGACAAGTGGCGGAGAGCTCTGGAGTCCAGGAGGATTCTTTCGCAGATGATGCTGTTCCCTTTACTATCCAAGAGGGCCAAGCCAGATCTGCCAAGTCAAAGTCATACATCGGCAATAAGAGATTTGGCAATGGCATGCCCGTCGCTCTAAACCTCTTCGTGATCTGGCTCAGGGAAGAAGATGGTATCATCAAGGACGCTATTGCCCCTTGCGCAGACGACGATGTTCCTATGTTCGAGCAGCTCTTGCAACGCCGTCAGCGCACAGAGCAGGAGATAGAAATCAGCCGCAAGTTCTACATCGAGGAGGCCAAATATCGTGACGAGCGCGCCGAGTACTTCAATAGATGCCAGTCACAAGGCTTCACCGGCGACGACCTCGAGAGGCTGATGGATGGATGGGAGTTGACCATGGCCCTTCCCCTCGACACCATTGCCCCCTTCCGTCGTGGAGCTCCTCGAGTGGACGACGAAGGCAAGCCACAAAAGGCTGTCGAGCTCAAGCATTGCTGTCACTGTTATGGTGATGACGGTGCCGATGAGTTCCAACGTAATCGTCCGAGTGATGACCCTGGTGTCTGCGCTGGTTGTGGCCAGATTCTCACCGAGAAGGACTCCTGGTTCACCAGAATCAGCAGAGATGTTGCCGCCGATAAGCTAAAGAAGGCTTCGGGGGCTGGTAAGAAGTCAGTCGATAAGATCGACACCCCAGCTGGGCCATCACCCGACGGCTCAAAGCATGCTGTGTCTACCCCCGCTGTTCACAGCCCAGACACGTCCAAGCCCGTTGACGTTCTTGCACTCGTTGCCTCCCAGCTCAAGAACGGCAACAAAGATGTTGCGTCCATCATCCGTGCTGGCCGCAAGGCAAATGGAGTGAACCAGGCCAAGGTCCGAAAGGCGGAGCTGGAGAAGGTCGACCGTATGCGCAGTCTGGCTGCTAAGGCGACTGCTGGGCAGCCGAATGCTTGTTCCATCTACAGCTTCCTCGCCAATCCCAAACGCACCTCCGTTGCCGAGATTGCCCAGATGGTGAAATGCATCTACCAGCTTGCGGGTTTCGACCTCAAGTACGAGATCTTCGACTCTGGAGATGGTGCCGTCCTGAGCAGCGACCGCATGGTCGATGTCCTCAAGAAGTTGAATGAATCCATGGATTCCTTCTATGCGAAGCTCCAAGATGAGGAGACTCGTGAGTACACCGTTTTCATGTTCGACAAATACATCGGCCCGTCCTTGCTCGAGCTGTTCAAGAATTCCATTGTCACCAACCACTTGCTCATGGAGAAGGACCAGCTGTACAAGATGGTACAACGAACGATCAGCACCGCCGAGCGCACCGACGCTGCCGTGAAGGCTCGCAGTTTTGCTTGCTGGGACCCTGCCGAGCGAGACCTGAGACTCAACAGTGACAAGTTCCAGAGTGCTTTCAAGGAGTTCTTGTTGATCAACCAGAAGATTGTTGCACTTCCTGACATGACCGAAGCCGCAATCGCCAAGGCAAAGTTCGAGATGCAGGACACGAAAGAGGATTGCATGGAGGCCCACATGATGGAGCGTGTCCGCAAAACCACTCGCTCCTTCTATCCCGAGGAAGTCTTCGACCGAGAGAACATCAAGATTTACGAGGAAATCCTCGAGAAGGCCCGCGACTTCGACTTCGTTGTTTACCCAGAACGCTTTGTGGATCCAGTCGAAGAGTTCAAGAAGGCTTGGGCCATCTTCAAGTCAGGTGACGCCGTGAAGACCCCTGAGGAGTACCGTTGCGTTGATAACATGCTCAAGGGCGCGAAAGTTCCCACGAAGATTGCTCTACTTTGCCTCCTTGGTCGGATTGATGATAGCAAGGTCGACAAGGATATGGAGATGCGCCAGATCATGCGTACTGCCATCCGTGACGATTTCATTACTTTGTTGGCTTACTACGATGACCATCGCGACGATGTCTTGAGCGGTGGCGGCATCAACTACTTGCAGCGTGCTACAGGCACCGACTTCGGGGATCTCACGACGAACGAGGCTTTGCGCGGAGTTCGTCAGCTCAATATCCACCAACTTTGGGAGTGGCTCGTTGATTTCCAAATCGGTCGTGCTCGTATTGATACCGACATCAAGCTGGCACTGGGTGATGCTGTTATGGTTGACCCGCGCAAGCGAGAGCCCAAGCTCGACAAGAAGGGCAAGGGCAAGAGTAAGAGCAAGGGCAAGGGCAAGGGCAAACAACCTGCTGACTCTTCTGGTTCGCTTTCCTCCAAGGTCGACCTGAGTAAGCGTAAGCATGGTGACAAGGAGAGTATGGAGGAGTCTATGCAGCGTCTTGGCCTCAACGCCCATGATGGTCCATCAGAACTGTCTGTTCCCACAGAGGAGGATGTTTCGCACGACGCACTCGCCTTCGCAATTCTCCAACAGCTTGGCGAGGCGAAGAAGATCGTGCGCAATGACAAGTAGCCAGTTTCGACAGAGGCCGTTCAGCCGAAGGCCGTAAAGGGGGAGACCATTGATACGGAGGCTGTTCAGACCGAACCGTCATCAGATACTCGATTTGTACAGTAGCAAAAGATAGAGCGTCTTTCAAGACCTCTGATGTAAACCAAAAATGAACTTTGATGCCATTCCTGGGATCACAGAGGCAACTTGCCACCATCACCAAGTAGTAGTACACGAAAAGGGCAATTCGAACTCGCAACTGCAGTGATATACCAGCCTTGGAAGTGAGAAATCTTGAGCAGGTGCCTGGCCAGCTTTCGAGCTGAGCACTTGACTGAGAACTTCTCAACCAAACGTCGACCACGTATTCTCATATGAGATAAAAGTGCAAAAGTAGACATTCTGCGTAACGTCGAAGCATTTCAAAGCGCGCGTTCCAAGTACATACTGTAGGTAGTACCGTAGTCGATATTAGGTTGAGTATGTGTAAGGTTGTTGAGTCCTGTACACGGTATGTAAGACATCGAACCAAGATGAAAGTCGCCCGATAGGCCAGGTAGCTCGCCAAGACGGCACGTGAACTGTACTGTACACACACATACAGAGCTGACACCCGACGTCCTGACTCGCTCTGCGGCCCCACCACTTCGCGGTTCCGTGGCTTCTTCGAGAGGAAAAGCGGGAAAGGGAAAAGGAAAAGTACTGTCCTGTATTGTACTGGACGTACGTAAAGTGAGTGAGTGGACCAAGATAGTTGGCATCGTTTGACGCTCGAGCAAGCACCTACTGTACAGTACCTAGGTCTCCGAGATCCCGTCATTTCTCACGGTGTTTACGAGAGGATGCATCGATCGCCGGCCCTTCCTTGTTCGAGTCGCCGGCTGTTGTTTTCCCTCAGAGATACTTACAGTACGGTACTTACGCTCTATGCTGCCTTGGCTCGTGTTTCAGAAGAATCCATATGAATCCATCGCGGTTTGAGCATACCTCCCTCTTGTCTGATTCTGCTACACACAGTCTTTTGCTCCTGGAGATGGCTTCGTGTTCGAGCGTTTTTAAGACCTCTTGACTGTTCTAAAAATAGACCTCTGAGCTGTTTATTTTGTAACATCGCTACATACAGTACAGTAGAGTAATTTCAACGCCAAGGTCCTAATTACCTGGGTCGTGGCCTGGTCGACGATGTACCATAGTACTGTCTGTGTACAGTATTTGCAGATTCTGGATCACAAGCGAGAAGCAAGATGGTTAATAAATCAAGGGTTTATAGACAGACAGCCTTGGACTCGGACAACTCAATACCGACCTTACTCTGACGTGATCATCTCGATAGCTACAGTCCAGATACCTACCCACCTACTGTACGACGCACGCGGATGCCCACCTGGCGTGTTCTTGTGCTCGTCGGACGAGATATCGCGCTGCCTGCCTTGCTGCCTGCCTGTCGGTCTGCCTGCAGCTTTGCATCACCTGCAGCATCCAAAGGGCCCTCTGGAGGAGTCCTCTTCCAATCAACAACACCATCCGCCCTGCGCGGCGCGGAGAACGACGCAGTGCTACGATCCCCCATTCGGCTGCGGCTGCCGCTGCCTTGCCGGAGCGGAGTCTGCCGTGCAGCGCAAGGTAGTGTTGAAGGCGCCCAGGCAAGCCAGGTGGGAGAGAGGAAGCAAGAGGCTACGTATGTCTGTACGGGAGAATCAGTGAGGGGCAAAAGGCCACAGTGTTGACAAGACAAGACATGACAAGTGCATCTCTCGTGTCATGTGCATCGGAGTGCCGGCACTGGTGTGTTCTGGTGTTTCCCGGAGCCAGTGCGAAGGCTGAAGAGACAGGATGGTGAGAGAGTAGATCTGTTCTTGTAGAATGCACGTGTTCGGCGTCGATGTTGCCAGTTTGGTGATGGGGTTTCCGGCATGATCAAGTAAGTTGCGCGATGTGAGTAATGTACTGTAGGTTATGTGTACGTTGTTCAAATTCTACAGTTCAGATACAGTCCAGTCCAGTCCAGTACGTATCGAGTAAGGCGGCTCGACCACGTGACCCCAGCCGCATCCCACCTTCCCTTCTCCTCCGTCTCAGCCCAGCTCAGGCCAGGCCAGCCCAACCCTACAACCCAACCCAAACACCAGCAAACTCCAGCTCCCACTCAAAACCCCCAACTCCCTTCTCTCTCTTCTCTCCCGTCTCCCCTCTTTGCTTTCCTCACCTACAGCACGAAAGCACCACAACATCGCCTCACAGGCAAAGGCAAAAGGCAGCAGGCAGGCTCTACACAACGGCAACAGCAACAACAACAACTACTACGACCACCACTACCACCACTACCTCCTCCGTCAAGGAAGGGAGGCACTGCACCGCCATGCCCGAGGTCACCAGAGTCTCGCGCTCTGCCTACCACGATGGCTACGATTCCGAGGATGACCATGCGTCGGTGGTGAGCCGCACGAGGACCGGCGGCGGCGACGGGGCATATCGCTCCATCCAGCGATACCGTGTCATCCCCAGCAGAACAGAAGAAGTCGAGGTAGATCGCCGTGCTACCAGGCACGACGCTCCGCGAGCTGAGCGCATCGAGATCGACCGCCACACGGAACGTATCGTCGAGCCCGAGAGACCCCGCAGTTCCATCGAAATCCGGCCTAGAAGCACCGTCATCGAGCGCTACGTCGAGCGCGAGCCTGTGTATGAGCCAGAGCACGAACGTGAACGTGCGCACACAAGAACCGTCGTCTACGAGTGGGACCGCAGTCCAACGAAGCCCTGGAGTCCGACGGCTTCGACGAAGCCATGGGAGACCGACCGGGACGTGCGGGAGACGGATATCGTGAGGCTGGAGAAGCGCACGACCGAGAGGCGAGAGGAGCCCTACGAGCTGGAGAGATACCAGAGAGAAACCGAGTATTACGATCACCCAGAGCCTCCCCTTCCGCCCATCATCATCCGTCAGCGTGCGCCGGAACCCCAGCAGATCATTGTCCAAGAAGCACCCGCCCCTCCCCCAATCGTGATCCCTCCTCGTGAAGAACAGTACCAGATTATCCGACAGGAAGTGAAGCAGCAGGAGGAAACGAAACCATCGGAGCCAAGGGAGCCGAGGGAGCCGAGGCGCACTGAGGATGAATACTACTACAGAAGGGATGTGCGCGAGAGACGCGGTGACGAGGATTATGCGATGGGCGAGTACAATCGCAGAGACGTTCGACCTCGGGACTCCGTCAGCACTCGCAGCTACAGCGATGACGAAGACTATGTGATAAAGAAGACAGTGGTGCGCCGAGAGAGGAGCAGCAGCGGCGCATACCACAAGAGACGGTTGGCGGAAGGTGCATTGGCCGGTGCGGGAGTCGCAGCTCTGGCGTCCAGCCGCCGCAGGAAGTCGGGGGATGGAGGCGGGGGAGGCAAACGTAATGTCATGGGAGGAGCTGCTCTTGGAGCTATGAGCGCCGAAGCCTGGACAAGAGCACGAAGTCGGTACCGTGAAGGAAGCCGCTCGCGATCTCGATCAAGCAGCAAACCCCCCCACCACAAGGTTAGAAAGGCACTTGGTCTTGCTGCGGCAGGACTAGCTGCGGCGGCCGCAGCGAAGTATGTCTCGAATCGCAAGCAGACCAAGGAGGAGGAGATGGGCCGGGGGCGGAGCCGGACTCGGAGTCTATCGAGACGTCGTGGTTCGCGATATTCCGACGACTCCTACGATGACGATGATCATAGTGATGACGATGATGGCGACGAGCGCCCCAGAAGCCGAAGCCCAGGCAAACCTAAACGCAGAGCCTCTACAATCGCAAAGGCAGGTGCTGCTACAGCAGCGGTGGCGGGTGTCGTCGAGCATTTCCGCAACAAATCTCGCCAGCGAAGCGGGTCAAGATCAAAGTCACGCATACGAACCGGAGCCCAGATTGCGAGCGCCGGATTGGCAGGAGCAGCGGTGGCGGGAATGTACGGGAATCGCAAGGCAAAGGAGGAGCAAGCGGTCGAAGCCGAGGGGAACAAGAATCCGCGACGGGGGAGCAGGTCAAGAGCCAGCACCTCGAGGGCGAGCCGATCTAGGGCAAGGTCGAGAGCCGGATCTGTAGGCGCATATTCGGATCCTGGTGTTGACCCGGAGCTAGGCATGGTGCAGTACGGTACAGAGCCTGTGTACACCCACCACGAAACAAACCAGAGACGTAACGAGGGTCCGGCTGCTGCGGCGTATGGCGCCAACCGAAGCCGATCCCACCGGCGACGACACTCCTCCAGCAGCTCAGGCGGTCGAAGACGATCCCGGTCACGATCCCGGTCACGAACTCGTTCGATTGCCAAGGTTGCGGCTGGCACGGCAGCGGCAGCTGTTGGAATCAATCAGTACAAGAAGAGAAAGGACAGGAAGGAAGGAGACCGTGAGAGAGACCGCGAGAGGGAACGCAGACGTGAGGACCCCCAGCACTCAAGACCATCTCGTTCACGATCATCATCCTCTCTCAGGAGCAGATTGACTAGACGATTGTCAAATCTGATTCCGAAATGATGCCAGTTTCTCCGTCGCCGTCCTGTATCTTTTTTGTACGACTAACCATGCTTCAGGATATGAAGAATTTGAAGACGAGGCGCCGCCTGAGAACTACTACGCTCGCGACTACCAAGACGACTACTCTCCCTCTCCTCCCCACGCTTCTGGCGGCTCTTACTACCCTCAGAACCACGAATTCTCGCCACCTCCTCAACCTGGCTTTCCTCAACACACCACACCATCTACAACGCACGTGAACAACGGGGCCATTCCGCCCTACAATCCCGCCGACTACGCCAACCGTCCGCCGTCTCAGGACCCGTATGGCTACCCAGGGCATCATTATGCGGGCGACAACGTGAGTGCAAATGCCTCCTCTATGCCATATTTCCCTCCGCCCCCTGTAGCTCCTCTCCCCGATGAGCATACTCCCGAACCATTCAAGCGTGATTCTGTTCACCGCGAGGAGGGTGCGTGTTGTTAAATCGTATCCATTCTAGACTTGGACTAACACTCCCTTCTAGGCGGTCTAAACCACCCTCGCACGACATCTGTCGTCTCGCCCTTCTCGACGCCCCCTCAATCTCCTTCCCGCCCTAGCAGCAAATCTGTCGTTTTCGCGCCCCTTTCCCCAACTTCTTCCCGCCGCCTAGCACACATACACGAAAACGCGACATCCAGCGACTCCAATAAGCACCCCGACCTTTCTCCTACCAACTCGGATTCGGATAAAGCTCTCGTACGCACATCCCCGCCTCGGGATCGAGAGCGCGATCCAGCAGATGAAACCGATCACGTCCACTCATCCTCTCGCCGTCGCCGGCGGCGTAGACGCAACTCAGACACGACTTCCGACCGACCCATTCAACCTTCCAAATATCGCCGCCGTCACCAAGCACTCTCGCGCTCTCCGTCTCCCAATTCTTCGGAAGATGAAATCGAAGTCTTACCTGATCGTTTCGACCGCGATGGTCGGCCTCTAGATCGCAATGGCAATGCCTACCGCAACTCGAGATCGAGGGGTAGGGATTCTGTGAGTGGCGTACTGGGTGGAGGGCAGACAGAGATGGTAGAGAAGCTTGTAGGTGGTTTTGGAGAGGTTATGGATGGTAGGAAAACCTGGAAGGACCTACTCAAAGGCTTTGTAGAGGAAGCCAGTGCCGGTGCGAGTCCACCTGGCTCTGACCGTGGTGGCTCCAGTTCGAGAAAGCGACGGGATCGATGAGGGTCCGCGTTTATGATTTCAATTTTTCCTCTTGTCGGATAGAGCAGGATTGAATCGTTGATGAGTTGAATGAATTATGTCATGTTTTATTTCAAACAGAAGCTAGATATCCCAGCTGGCGCAGGTGGAAATGACATGAGCCAGAACGTCCCCTGCTTTTCTGACCAGGGGTACGAAGATGCATTGCCCTGTCTTGTTCTTTCCTTTCTTTCTTCTATTTGACGCTACAAGATTCGTTTTTCAATTTTCCCTCCTTTGATTGCGGCTTGGAATAGATACCACAGACTGTCAGTCTACTATCTACAACTTATAATGAAATGACACTTTTACGACCCAGCGCTAATCAATCACGGAACTGACGTCCTCGCCATGTTGCCTTTTGCCTGCTGGTTTATGTAGGCGTTTTATTCGCACCCTTTTGCCCTGGGGCCTGGTGTCGTGCTGCAATCAAGTGTCCCTACCGCCTTAAGTGCTTGGTTACATGTCACGTGGAACCCGGTAATCGGGGGTAACGGAGACCACGCCTTTTTCCGGCAGAGCCACGCCTACAAACCTGTAAGTACTATTCTGCTTTCGATGCGTTTCTCATTCCTGCCTCGATATGGCTATCTCGGCTTTTAGTTTGACCCTTTTCTATCAGAACAGATACGAATATTGCTGTCGCTTGTGTTTCGCGTCCGTACTGTACTGTACATTGCGGAAATTCATGTCGCGCCAGCTTTGCAGTTAGAGAGCGTTTTGTTTTACGCGGTTTTCATTTGACGTGTTTATTGGTATATTTAAGATCTGAACCAGCTCTTCTGATCTCGCAGTAGTGTTTGACTTTTTGCATTTCAAGTACAGTAGCTTCCACAACTCCTTCTTCCACAGGTGTACACGGGTGCGAAGACAAGCACGCGTTGTACAGTAGCTTTCATCGGATCTCAAACAATAGCTTCTTCGATGGCTCTTATGCGCTGTTGTCGCTTCGTTTGATCTGCCGCTTATCCTGCCCAATTTTAGCTGCCGAAGCTCGTTCTTGACTTTCTTTCGCGCAACGATACAAAGTAGGATAATTCATAGCGTGTTCAGTCACGAGCTTTCTAAGTTTGGGCGCGGACGCATTTTCGATTTCTGCACAAACTTGACTTATTCGAACGTGGCGGGCCCAGTCCAATGGAGGCATTGTGTCAAGATATTTCGGGGCGTAAAGAAAGGAATAGAAAAGGAGTGGTCTCCGATGCCCCATTTAAACGAAGCGGCGTTAGCTCACTCTGACAGTAAGTAAACAAACGGCCCAAACCAAACCCCGCCGCCAAGCAGCACAGCGTCAGTGAATTGAGTAGAGCGCGCGAGCAGATTAGTGCCGTTTCTTGGAAAGAAGAGTTGTCGCTAGTAATTAAATTAGGGTATACCTCGAACCAAAGAGTCGATATGACATGTTCTCTTCGTGCGGGCAACTTTTGTCTATAAATGGTCATGTCACGTAACAGGCTTCCAATGGCTACGCCACCTTATTTATCGGTAGCCAACATTATTTTGGAGTTACCGCGGATGGAACTAGGGGCAGAAATGCGAAGGTATGGATAGATGGTCTTTCGTCGCTTGGTTGCGGTTTGCAAATTTTGGCTTGTTCCCACCTGCTATTCGATCTCTGTCTTGGGAAAAAAGAACATTAAAGTGATAGCTTCGATTAATGTGATTTGTGACCCCATGGATTGTGGCTGCTCTAGAAATTGAACTCAAGATTTATCGAATTATGATATTACGGGTTTTCTCCGCATCCCAGCTGCTTCTTTGTAGCAACTTCTACATCTTAAGTATATAGATAATATTCATAATAGATCCATCCCAATCTTCATTTGAAAAGACAACCACCCATTAAGAGAACCGCGCAGCGGATATTAGATTAGGCGCGTCCGACAAGGCCGGGCTTGGGAGCCTTGTCAGGGTTGATGTCAGTTCCATCAAAGCCCAACATGGTGTTCCAGGCCTCGGCAGTGGCAGCCTCCCTTGGCAGAGAGGAGATGGCTTGGATAGCAGCGGCAATAGCGTCCTTAGCAGCCTGGTTGGCGCCGCACGGATCAACCATGGTATTCTGGATATGGTCGGTGACGATGTTGGGGTTGAAAGCGTCCTGCTGGCCCCTGTTGCACAGAGGGTCCTGAGCTTGGAACGTGATTTGCGTTTCGGCCCGTCCGTTCTGCCCGCCTTCGAACTTCAGAGTGGGAGTGCAAAGACCGAAGTCAAGGCCCACAATGCTGGAGGGTTGGAAACCGGCGAAGGTGCCCTTCACGGGGTCATCGACGGCTCCTGTTCCAGGCGCTGGGCCTGCGCAGACTAATGTCTGGCCTGCACCAGTGCAGGTTCCGGGGGCCAGGCCAGTGCCATCCGTGGAGGTAGTGTTAGAGACGCTTATCTCAGCAGGCTTCTCGGCCTGAAAGTTGTCAGAGCTGTAATAGATTCTGGGGGCAGGTTGGAACTTACATCGGCCTGGATGCTGGCTAGATTAATCTCGGCCTTCCCCTTTTCTGATCCTGAAGCCCCAGAGGCTTCTGCGCTCGCGTTCGAGGGCGGAGCAGCTCCTCCCGCAAGAGTAGATGCGTTAGCCTTTTTACCACTGGTGTCCATCGTTTCGAAGTTGGAGAATCCATTGGCGACCATAACTTGAGCTACGCTGAGGCCAGTTGCTTCGAATGGTTCGATGACGGATTTTTTCGAGTTCGCATTTTGAATCTCTGACCCCACAACAGCCGGGTCAATGAGAGGGACCACACCGCGAAGCTCTGCCGACTTGGGCAGCGTAGGGTCGGAGCATATCGTTGGAATGTTGGCGATGAAAGGGTTGAAGTTCTGCTCGGCTGCAACGAGACCGCGAGCAGCTGCGACTGCGCGCTCACTAGTTCCCAGCTCAGTGATGATGCTATCGGCTTGGGTGAGCTTGCCGCACGGGTTGGCAGCTGCGAGGAGAAATTGAATCGATCCTCCTGCAAGGCCCGCAGCTTGACCGATTTTTCCGAGATCGCCCAAGGCAAGAATAGCGTCGATGGCTCCGTTGCCGCGCTCTTGCGAGAATCTATCGAGCATCAGAAACATTCGAGGTGAGTTCCAAAGAATTACTTACCGAGCCTCCGTAACAGCCGCGAGGAGAGCGACGAGAAAGGTCCGGGAAAACATGGCAATGGTGTTTACTAATGGGAAATAAGGTATAAGAAACGCACGACTGTCGGGAAGAGTGAATGAAATCGGAACCGGCCGAGTACAGCAATTAGAAGTATGCTATAATAAGAATGAGGTTTGCAAAAAATGCATCCGTTGACCTGAACGAACAAAAATGGAATGGACAAGAAAACAGTGCACGATGGGATGAACTTATATGCTTCGTTCGCTACAACACCTCCTTTCAGCCTTGCCCCCCTTGTGGCTAAGCGATGCAGGCCAAAACACATCCCGGTTGACATAATACGGTCCTTGTCTCGGGATTATGTAGCGCCGACAGCCGTGCAGAGCTGTGTATCAACAAGCGAATACAAAATCAGCCATCGAATTTTTCATTGGAAAATTCAATTCGACTAGGCTTTTGCCTTTCAAAGCCAGGAAAACCCCCTCTGGCGTAATGTCACAACTAGAAGGCTTCTGCAAGACCTTGAGATGCGAGTTGTATTCTCTTGAAGCTGTTGAGAGAAAAGGAAGTTCTTGAAGAGACTGGGCGCTGGGCATTAGTGCTCTGCTACAATCTCTAAAGTAGATTGTGTAGAATGGCAAGCTACATCGAGGGAAATAATAGACACTTACCGCAAGAGGCAGGTCTTAATGCGACTTCAGGCGGACGCCTCTCTGAAAATTCAGCATTCGAAACCTCTGACTCCGTGTAGCTTGACCCTGATTGTAACAGAGAGTGGGCAACGAACGAAACTACCGGTAGAAACCACTAACAACATTGAGCCATCTCCACCGTGAACGAATAACAGATCTGGGTTTCCCATGCAGTCAGAGAAACCGAGATTCAGCTTTGACAGCGTGCCATCGAGCACTTGGCCAGGATTCCAAAGTGGAGCCAATGGATGATGAGGACAACGCTGCTGAGACAAGATCTGGAGAAGCTTAGACTCCCCAGGCAAGCATCGCTTACGATTGCCGAAGCAGATCTACCCACTCCGTACGGAAATGTAACAGGCCCACCAATATTGGCTGCGATGATTGGAATCTGGCGATGGATCTCTTTTCCTGCTACGCGGTGCGTCGAGTAGGGAAAATTATTGCTGGACACGTGATCTCTGCTGTACATCTTTATTTCCTCGTCTGTGAAGGAGAGCAAGTAGTGCGGGTTTTTTCAAATTCATACGAAATCTTTGGACCAGATCTGGACTTGGCGGGTCAGACGCTTGATTGAAGAGTCCATGACTTATGCATTTGGTTTCCGATGTGGATTTGATACCGAGAAACCGAGCTCCTTCGTTTTATGGATCATGCGTTTTTCAGCGACCGATCCGTATCTGCTTGAAAACCCTATGTACCCTGTATTTAGCAACACCCGCGGGCATGACGGCAATCTGATCACACGGGCTCCCAAGATCTTGACGTTTGGAAAGATACTGAGTGGAAGTAACTCACCCCACTTCGATCTTGCATGATAGGTGTTAAACATCATTTGAGAGACTCAACACAGATACAAAGAAAGAAAAGGTCTAATAATTGGGGGGTCGGAGATCACTCCTTCGGCAGAGCTGCGCCCCTGATTATGCTTTGACAAGCTTCAAGGATTCTAAAGTCAATCAGAAAGTCCAACCGAAGAAGTCTCGGATTATCTTCGTACTATACGAATAATGCTGTGAGAAAGAAAAAGAAGCGCTTAACAGTAGAAGTACCTATGATTTCTCACAGGATCTTGCTACTGACCAGCTTCCAAAAAGTTGCGTTCTTGCTCTAAACACAGTCCTTACTTTCGCTTGTCCATTGGGAGGGACGATTTTGGTAGGTTTGCATTTTCATTTCGCTTTCTGGACTTTGAGGAACTCGAATTACTAGCACATGCAAACACTTAAGACTTATTCCTGGACCGCAAAGTAAGCATTGACGTTGACAAGCCTGACTATCAATAGAAATACTGACAGACATTAATACTATGTGGTAATCATCTTTGACAGCCCATTTTGGCATTTTATCGGGTCCAGGGAAAATGCTCAAGGGAGAATCAAGTTTAAAGTTGGCGATTGCTCTGGATGTCTGTGAACAAACAAATTACTGTCTTCTACTAAACTTGAAAGAACATTGATAAAGGCGAGTTTCCGCGTCAAAATTGGTATCTTATTGTAAATTCCGCGCATTTAATAAGGGTTTTTAACACCACGCAAGGTTAAATTGCAAGACGTCAGCTGGCCGGGTAGACTTTCACTGCTCTGCCGTTGCCAACCTGCTAAGATCCAGGGCAGCGATTAAGTTGCCTTCGAGCTCGCTGCAGATGCCATCTTGTTTGCCTTTCTTACTTCGGTTTTCAAATGAAGCCGAAGCGTATTATCGCACCAAAACAGTTCATCTTATTCGTTTTGGCTAGCATTGAAATAAATGCTTAAGCTGTATGAATGCTTATGCGAGGCCGCATGCTTTTGCCTAGCTCTATGACACGCCTTTCTGTTAGTGCCAATTTTAAAGTCCAATCTTACATTTTGCTAAATCCACTCCTCTTTTATTTTGGGGGCATTGTAGACGTAATATATAATGAATCGCCAAGGGCCAGAAAGAATTTCTTCGTATTCATGAAAATATTGAGGACTTTTCAAAAGCCATTCTCGTCAGGGACATCTGATTTTAAGACGTTGGTGATAGAATCAAAGATGTCTAGACTCAATCTGTAGTGGCAGAGAGCTATGTACAAAATGGTGGACTAGCGCCCTTGACACCGTTGTAGTGTACATACAATACTGTCGTACGTCTAGCTGAAAGTTGGGAATATCGACTTTGGTAGCTACAACTTTGTTTGGGCCAGCAAAGCCAAAAGCAGTCGGCACGTCGGTATGAATCACCAGTCGGAAATTTTCGTCGATTCTAGCCCAAAAAAAAAGCACCGCATTCTTGTACTTGGTAAGAGTGTAGTCTACGTGCCCGAGTATCTGCATCCCAGGCGACCAAGAACCAAGCACTCGAAGAGTGCCTAGCGAAGAGCAAAGACGGGCTTGCCCTGAAGCTTTTGAAGAGAACTACCCGGTTGCGGGATCCTGGTCGTGGTTGCACCATTCATGAAAGTGGTGGAGAAATTCTGCCGTGTGATGCTGTAGATATATCTGTCTAGGTTGAAGTGTACTTATCAAAGTACTACCACCATATTGGCCAAAGTCCATAATCGATGGCCTGTTTGGAGACGCCGACGCCTATAAACCCAATCCTAAACTCCATTCGATTTCCCCAGGAAGATGCTTCACACCGTTGCCCTACAGCAAATCGAAATCATCCAACTTCTCCCTATACTTCAAGATACTCCTCTTGATCTTGCTCCCATCCACCCAGGTCACAAAGTCCTCCATGTTCCTCGTTACCAAGAAAGCCGTATCCGTGATGGTCTCCGTCCCAACCCGTACATGTCCCTGTTCTATAATTTTCGTCGCAGCTTGTACCGTCTCCGCCATGCGCAACCGGGTCATCACAACCGGTAGTCGGCGTCTACAAAATGCGGATACCGTGACATTCTTCTCGACCTCGGAAAGCTTGGCATTGGTGGCGTTAGAAGGGAGGATTCCCATATCGTGGAGCTTGGAGAGGAGGAGTTCTTCATGTCTGCACCGGAAGGTGGAGTCGGGAGGTAGGGCGGCGAGGCGGTGCGCGAGTTGTTTGAGGCTCTGGAAAACGGACTGTTAGATCAAACAAACCCATATGCCGAGAACATATACTGACTCCGCATATGCGATTGTATTTCGCGTAGTCGGCTGGTTTCTGGATGTTGTATCGGCGAATTACAGCAGCATCGCGGTGGTTGTTGTCGCTTTTGTAGGTGGTGAAGTCGACTTTTCGAAGGAGCTTCTGCTCATGATGCTTGAGTTTGCGGACCATTGTGTTTAGTTCAAGTGAGAGATTTGGATGCCGAATTCCAAGTTTGAACTGGAGTTGGCGGGGAAAATATTGTGGTTGTACGCGATAGGTACAAATTTTGGCGCAGTTTTGCCGTCAGGCGCTAAGGAAATGTAGCTACTGTATATGCTTGTTATCTACCAAGACAACAGTTCAAACTCGACGACCTGCCTCGTGACAGCACCATCATGGTGCCTCTACGATCTCAATGCCTCAATGTCGCTCGGCAGATTACGCGGAAAGGCATGAATCTGAGGGTGGCCTTCTCGACCTCCCACATCTCGAGATCTGGTAGGTTAGAACGAAATCCCCTACTTCCCACAACAACTGACGGTGATGTTAGACGAGCCTCCCACACGTCTCCCAACAACAGCAGATATGACAGACATATTTCCAAAGATTTCATATTCCCTTAGCGGCCAGAAACCCTCCAGAATCGTCCTCGGCAGCAGCACCAATGGCAAAACCAATGACAATGCCTACAAACTTTACCGAAAATCGAGGGAGAGGTCGGTCGAGCGACAGCAA
The DNA here is from genome assembly GCA_009599575.1 of Blumeriella jaapii. Lineage (NCBI taxonomy): Eukaryota > Fungi > Ascomycota > Leotiomycetes > Helotiales > Drepanopezizaceae > Blumeriella > Blumeriella jaapii. Next base: position 1,699,947 of record VWND01000002.1, read on the forward strand.
GCGGCACCGCGGCCGTCTAATGCCAACGAAGTGTACAACAATCATCTGCGAGCCCAGGATTTGAGCAAGCAGATTACGAGGAGATGGAGGGCGGGAGACATATACGCGCCGCATGATCTGAGCGAGGTGGAGATGGCGAAGTGGAAGAAAAGGGGGCCGCCGAAATTCGATGTCTTTGATGTGCTGAATTTCAATCCGATGGAGCATTATCGGGTACGTGATTTTGCTATGATTTACACTTCTTCACCAAATATTTACTCACAGGAGACTGACGCTAATTTCATGCAGAATTTCGCTATCATGTCTGAATACATGACAGAAATGGGCCGAATTAAGCATTCCAAGGAAACCGGTTTAAGACCAGTGAACCAGAGGAAGATTGCGAGAGCTATTCGGAGGACAATCGGGATGGGACTGATGCCCAGTGTTCACCACCATCCTGAAATCCTTTATAAGAAAGCTTCGAGGTATCAGGCATCGAATCAGGTATTCAAAAATTCCGACTTCCCGACAAGCCCTATATAGATTTACCGAGGATCAGATAGGCCTGGATGTATATTAGGTGTACCATGCTCTAGGGTTTGCAATAGGAATCATGGTGTCATGGAGCAGTCCTGATGCGGTTACTTCCCTTTAATCTGTGGAGGTACATTACCTGTAATAAATTGGCTCAAAATGCAGAAACGATCGCATCTGACGTTGGAAGTCATCAGGATCAGGGACACTATCGAGGTGAGAAGCCAACCTACAAATGAGATAGAACTCCCCCCAGTTAATGCTTCCATTTTCAGCTTCTGTCGAGAATCTATCTGTCTGCACTCAGAACTACTTGGAAATATCTCAAAAATGACTTCTTCAATTCGTGTAACATAAAACCCCCAAAACGTCATCCGGTAACTCATGTCAGCTCTTGCCGTGGTCAGCGAAACCATGGACAGTGCTTTTAAAGCCATCTGGGCTGGCAAGATCAACGGCACGATAACCTGCGCCACCGACTTCGTCGGCAACTTCAGATACCAAAGGACGCTGGCGAACGCACTCTCCTCTCCGGCGAGAAGAGGCCCTAGCAGGTAGACATTGTCCTCTACACCGCCCTAGCAACCAAATTGCTCGCCTCGATAGCAGCCTTGCATTGTGTAGATGATGGCCTCCTCTCCTTGACTGGCGACCTCTCGGCCGTTGCGCTTGAGCTGACCTCTAAGAAATTCCTCAAGGGGTTCTTCGAGAACAGGGAGACACCTGTTCTGAAGCCGCAGGCTAGACTAATCACGCTTGAGATGCTGCTATCGCATAGCTCAGGTCTTGCATACTATTTCCTGGACCTCATTGTTATTCACGACGGCCGCGGATTACGTCAAAGTCCCACAGTCTTTACTGGCTAATGCTGGGGAATTCATGAAACCGGAGACGGTCGATGCGATTTTTGAGCGTCTTAGCCCGGAGGTTACGGAGGATTGATCGCCAGGTCAATATTGCGAGTCCGTGGGATGAATTTCTTCGTTTTGGGACCACGCGGGGTTCGAAGCCTGGAATTGGCACTGACGGACTGCTTACGCTGGAGGATACAGAGGGGTGGTATAGGGAGGGAACGATGACTTGGGGTGGAGGGGGAACCTTTAAATGGTTTGTGGATCGGAAGAATGATCTCTGTGAAGTTGGGGCCGTGCAGGCTGCGATTCCTGTGGACGGGATGGTTGTAAGTGAGTTGAAGGATAGGTATGTTTCGGCACGACTTTATAACGGAAGAGGGATGAGTGGAAGGCTCAACAGTGGCATAGGCAAGGTACTGTAATAGAGAGTGGATTCTTGGTGGCGAGGTTGAACCTGTGTTCAAGAGAGAGCCGCAGACCAAGTAGATGGGACTCATAACATCATCCAAACACTATCAGACTCTCCGGGATCAGTAATAACGATGTGTTGATTCGAGCAGGAATCTCGGCGTTGTAATTACCTATTCTATTGGTAGACTTTACCCTGCAGCTCATCACGAATTGATACTCACCAGTACTCGGCGAAGAGCCCAGTTTCAACACCTCAATCCTGTGTATATTTCATCCACTCATTGCCCAGCTTGCTGTCATTGCCGCAAAGCCAATGGCTGGCTATAGGTTGGTTTCTCAAGAGCCCTCCCTGTTTCTCAAGCTGAAATGTCTACGATGCCAAGACCAAGGCCACGCTAATCCGCCAGCCAGCCTTGTCTCGATTGATATTCACATAATGCTGAGGCTACCTCGGGAACCACATCCCTCCCCTCCACCATTTGCGTCAACACCTCTATCGACGCAACCATGTCCGGGCGGCGCGATTTCCTCAGCCAGAAAGCGCCAGAGAATTATGTTGCTGGTCTGGGTCGAGGTGCCACCGGCTTCACAACACGTTCGGATCTTGGTCCCGCGCGCGAGGGCCCCAGCGAAGACCAGATCAAAGAAGCCCTCGCGAAGCGTGCAGCTCAACTGGGAGCCGCAGCACCTACAGCCTATGGTGCTACGGAAAAGAAGGACAAGGGGAAGGAAGACGACAATGACGATGAGGAGCGATTCCAAGACCCCGAGAACGAAGTCGGCTTGTTCGCTGGGGGCGCATATGACCAGGATGACGACGAGGCAGATCGCATATATCAGGAGGTAGACGAGAAGATGGACAGGCGGCGAAAAGCTAGAAGGTTGGTCTCTCCACTCCTTAATGACCCTTCCAATCCCTTCTGTGCAGATGGTTTATCATACATGCAAATAGATGAACAGATTACCGACGTTTCTACCTACAGGGAAGCTCGAGAGAATGCAGAACGAGAAGAATACGAACGAAACAATCCCAAGATTCAGCAGCAATTTGCGGACTTGAAGCGTGCATTGACGACGGTTAGCGATGAGGACTGGGCAAACCTGCCGGAAGTCGGCGATCTGACTGGAAAGAATCGGAGGAGCAAGCAGGCTTTGCGACAGAAGTTCTACGCTGTGCCTGATAGTGTTATCGCTGGAGCGCGAGATGTCTCGGAACTCGGAACTACGGTGGCAGACGATGGACCCTCGGGAGACGGGGCAGATGGCACTATGACGAACTTCGCAGATATCGGAGCCGCAAGAGATAAAGTCCTCAAGGTCAGACTGGATCAGGCATCCCAGGGAACCGACTCCGTGGCCGGCAGCGCTACAAATATCGACCCCAAAGGATACCTCACAAGTCTTGCCAAGTCACAAATCAACGAGGGCGAAGCGCAAGTTGGAGACATCAAGCGTGTGCGGGTATTACTGGAATCCGTGATTCGTACCAACCCCAAGCACGCGCCAGGATGGATTGCTGCTGCTAGATTGGAGGAGTTGGCTGGAAAGACTGTAGCGGCACGGAGTGTGATTGCACGAGGTTGTCAATTCTGCCCAAAGAGTGAAGATGTTTGGCTGGAAAATATCAGACTGAACGACAACCATAACGCCAAAATTATCGCTGCGCAAGCTATCAAGAATAATGACCGGTCAGTAAATCTCTGGATCGAGGCTATGAAGTTGGAGTCGGAACCGAGAGCCAAGAAGCAGGTTATACGAAAAGCTCTAGACCACATTCCCCAATCCGTCGTGTTGTGGAAAGAGGCCGTCAATTTGGAAGAAGATCCTAGTGATGCGAGACTTCTCCTTGCCAAGGCAACTGAGATTATTCCCCTATCTGTTGAGCTTTGGCTGGCCCTGCACGCCTGGAGTCCTCCGAGAATGCGCAGAAAGTGCTCAACAAAGCTCGCAAGGCCATTCCTACGTCCCACGAAATTTGGGTTGCAGCGGCACGACTCCAAGAGCAGATTGGCAATACCGGGATAAATGTAATGCAACGTGCGGTAAAGGCTCTTGCGAAAGAGTCTGCAATGTTGAAGCGCGAGGAATGGATCACGGAAGCCGAAAAGTGTGAAGAAGAAGGCGCCGTGCTGACTTGCGGTGCCATTATCCGGGAAACACTGGGTTGGGGCCTAGACGAGGATGACGACCGAAAAGACATTTATATGGAGGATGCACGAGCAAGCATAGGAAGAGGCAAGTACACCACCGCTCGTGCAATTTACGCCTATGCGCTGCGTATATTCGTCAACAGTAGAAAGCTATGGCTGGCGGCCGCCGATCTGGAGAAAAATCACGGAACGAAGGAAGCGCTGTGGCAGACCCTCGAGAAGGCAGTTGAGGCTTGTCCGCAAAGTGAGGTTCTTTGGATGATGCTCGCGAAGGAGAAATGGCAAGCTGGAGAGATCAACAACGCAAGAAGAGTTCTTGGCCGAGCTTTCAACCAGAATCCAAATAACGAAGACATTTGGCTTGCAGCAGTCAAGCTAGAAGCTGAAAATAAACAGCCGGAGCAGGCTAGAGAATTGCTAAAGACTGCTCGACAAGAGGCACCGACGGACAGAGTATGGATGAAGAGTGTTGCTTTTGAGCGACAGGCTGGTAATGCCGATGCAGCTCTTGATCTTGTGAATCAAGCACTGCAGCTGTTTCCTGGTGCAGCTAAGTTGTGGATGATGAAGGGTCAAATATACGAAGGCGAGGGCAAGATACCACAAGCTCGCGAAGCTTACGGTACAGGTACCAAAGCTTGTGCAAAATCGGTTCCCCTCTGGCTACTCTACTCTCGACTCGAGGAGCGTGTTGGCAACATTGTCAAGGCTCGTGGCGTTCTTGATCGTGCCCGCTTAGCTGTCGCTAAGTCCCCAGAACTCTGGGTAGAGTCAGTGCGTTTGGAACGACGTGCCAATAATATTAGCCAAGCGAAGAATCTAATGGCCCAAGCATTACAGCAAGTACCTACCAGTGGCCTTCTTTACAGCGAAGCAATCTGGCATCAAGAGGCCCGGACACAACGAAAACCAAGAGCTCTGGAGGCTATCAAGAAAGTCGACAACGATCCTATTCTTTTCGTCACTATCGCAAGGATTTTCTGGGGTGAGAGACGTCTAGAGAAAGCGCAAAACTGGTTCGAAAAGGCCATTTTGCTGGACAGTGATCTAGGTGATACTTGGGCTTGGTACTTTAAGTTTTTGTTGCAGCATGGAACTGAGGTAGGTTTTGCACGATTATCTGATTGGAACTCAAATAACAATTGTGGGCAGGAAAAACGAGCCGATGTTATATCCAAGCTAATTCTGAGCGAGCCGAGACATGGTGAAGTCTGGCAGAGCGTTGCAAAGGACCCGAGGAATGCTGGCAAGACCCACGAGGAGATTCTAAGGATGGTCGTTACAAAACTGGAGTAGAGCAGGACAGGATTTTGTATGTATCAATGTATGCAATAGGTACTGTATAGCAAGGGGGGAAGCCTGTTTGCTTCGAGAGCAAACTTACGTCGCTTCTCAAGCCCGATCTGTCCATTTTTGAGCGCTTCTTTGAAATCTTCTAGCAAGATAGGAAGTATTTCTAATTCTTGCGCTACGTTGCTTAGTATTTGTGGCTCGACGTTGCGCGCTGCTTTAGGAAGGAACGATGTCCGAAAGTCAAATCGGCAAATATCAGTCAATGATTTAGACCTGATTTTCATTGAAGTAGGTAATAATCTACCCCAGCCAAACGAATGAATAATAAATAGCATTTTACTGCATTTCGTCTGCGCTGCTCCTTTCACGATGCGGTCTTAACTCAAAATCAGTCATGAGGGTGTCCTTTGTACAACGCAGAATATACCCATAATGACTTCGGGACACGCATTTTTCTCATTCTGATATTTAATTTCATTGTTCCCAAAATCTGCAAGCAGTCCAATCCACAAAGAAATTTGTGTTCTTTGTGAAAAACGTGTTCTTTGTCGGTACAATCCAAAATCCAAAGAATTTCACTTGACTATGCCGCGGCTGCTCACAACCCCTTTCTCTATTCTCTAGATTTTCTATTACAGCTCTATTACACGCCCCTACACTGGTAAGATTCACGATGGCCAATGCATCTTTTGCAGACCCACTCCAGCAGCTTCTCCCACTAGGTAATGGTCTTCCTCATACCATTGCTTTAGCAGTTTCCAGCTAATTTCTTTTTCAGACCAAAGAGATCTTGCCAATCTTACGGCCCTTGCGAAGAAATACTCTCATCCAGTCAAAACTATCAACCACATCTCTCACCGTGTTCTCAAAAACACAGGGAAGTCAGGCATCACGCCTATCAAGCCCAAACCGCATGCTCAACATAGGATCGCGACTCCGCTACTTACTCCTTCCTCCATACCGTCGCGATTACTCGAACAGTACCAGACGAGAAGGTTTTACGGCTTTTCTACAGAGGAATTGCAAGCACTCGGTGCTATCACTGGGTTGGACACCAGTGCTGGGGGGTCGACATTGGAAGATGTAATACATCCGCTTTTCGCGCAAGAAAAGTGGGAGAGAAGTGATAGCATGGGGCTTGACATTGGGCCTGTGCCTATTAGGGGAGGGGTTGATGGATTTTGGGTTGTAAGAGCGCTCTCTCTTGACATCGTTCCATTCCCAGGAGCACACTGACGAGCCGCTGTAGGCTGAAAATCCCGTTGTTTGGAATGCCTTGAAACCCTCGATTTACCTAGCCTCTCACCTTATTACAAACGCTTCTGTCTATCCCTGGTACGTCCTTCAACTCTCTCAATGCGGCACCTCTAATTTTTGCAGGTGGGACGCCCTTTTCTTCGGCGAAATCCGTGACATTCCTTCGTTCCGACTAGAACGCGGTGATCGGTCCAAAAATCTGAAGTCATTCCACGCCCGTCCTCTCCATATTCGGGAGGATGTCCGTGAAAGAGAGAGAGTTGACGCACAGTTCCGCATCGCAACTGAAAAGATTAGGTTCAGGTTATGGAGTGGCTATAGCAAAACCTCTACGGGATTGGCGGTAGAGGAAGGGTGGTCATGGGGCGGTACCGACTGGGGGGCCTTCTCAAATCATGTCACGGTCAACATCGCACTGGAGATGGTTCAACCGTTATTGAACAAGCAGCTGACTGCTGCGGAGAGGTATTTCTGCCCTTGTTGGACTTTCGATTGGATTAGCACAGAGGATGCTGATAATGATGGTCAGGATGGCAAGTCAGTTTTGTATCGCAACTACGCTCGTTCACGAGGTCACTGTAAGCAAATAGTTATTTACGCCAAGATATAGTGCTGGCAGCGGAAACAGGTAAACTGACTTCTACCAGCACGCAATATGGAAACTTAAACAAGATTCCGACACCGACTCAATATTGGGAGAGCTTTCTATAGAGCCTTACTTCGAAGATGAGGTTCTAGCAGAGCTAGGTTGGTCGCTCGAGGACAAGGTAGGAGATGATCTCTTTCCTTAAGGCTGACGACAAGTCTCAGCTAATTATCGTATCAGCTCTGGGGAGGTGCGCCGCTAGACATCTTACATAATGATTACAGCCGTGGAGGTCCAGGTCTAGCGAAGGCTGGGTTTTTCAAAACAAACTGTGCGTAGCAGTATTTTCCAACACAAGATCACTTTCACCTAACGGGAGTTTGCTGCTTATTTTCGCACAGGGTTCGTCGATCGCCATAGGGATAACACGTCCGCTCCTTGCCTTGCGCACGTTGTACCGCTCCATCCAGAAAAAGATCCATATCGCAGACACGACTACTACCCTGTTTCGACTTCCTGGGTAAAGTCTCTCTTCGACTGTGGCCTTTGGGAGTCCCAAGTCCAGAAGTACAACGCTTCCGCGATAAAGATGCAACCATGCCATATTGGGAGCTCAGCCAACTACAAGTATCGAATCAGCCAGCACGAAAAATTGACCCATTATTCTCGCAATTTCATTGGCACGACAGTTCTAGCCGTCGATCTTGGAACGACCGTAGCGAAGCAAGAAATGGTCAGAGCCGAAATGGTCCGGCAAAAGCACGCTAACGACACCCTTGGTAGAATGCGCTCTATTGTCCCCATAATGCCTGTGATCAACGAGCCGTCCGATGGTCCAGATCCGCCTGAACCTTCATACACATGTGCCAGGTGGGATGCTATAGCGCAGTATTTGTTTGACCACCGAGATCCCGACGACCTGTGTCTTGACACGCTGGATTTTCCGATGCCGGAGCAGACTCTCTACAAGAATGTATACTACAATGGAAAGGGCATGCCGGGAATCACGCCAGACGAGTTTAGAGATTTCCTAAGAGTGTGCCACCAAAGGAAGTTGCTGTTCAGGTACATTATACGTTCGGTCGCAATCGCTTCTCTGAATTTTCACGCGTACCAATTAGCTAACACTTATCAAGCTACACTCCATTCCCAGCTGGTGGGACACTTTGCCGCCTACCTACAGGCTGGCCACAGAAGAAAAACTTCGAGTTTCTGCGTAAGAAACGCGCTGATCCACGACAGGTCGGCATGTTGGATACTTTAGTCCAAGACCATTTTTTCCAAGAAACACTATATATCGAGAACGGCGAGTACCGTGACATTGACTATGAGCGTCTACGGGTTATCGCTCAGCGAAATTCCACAATTGAGATTCGATTCGGGGAGATGGAGCATCTAGTGACGTACCTTGCTCTGGGTAGATTCATTACGTACGTCCTTATGTTCCTCATGAGTCTTGATAGCCCCCGTGAACGTGGGAACGATGGTGGAAAGCTTGTGGATGGATCACTAACGTAGCACATGTGTACCAGTCTTGGGCCCAGGGGCTGCGCGAGAATGATATGGCCTATCCTCCAGAGCTGGCGAGACAAGCACTCGACGAGTTTTGCGCAAAAAATGCTAGATACTCACTACGTTATGGCACAGGATGCGATTGACCAAGAAGCTAGGTTGAAGCAGCAAGAGAAGAAGGAGCAGCACTCGAAGAAACAGTGGGCGCAGAACGATTCGGGGGTCGCGGATCTCAGTGCGTTAAGCATTGGGCTGCAGCAGGAAGAGGTGAAGAACGACCCGAAGACCACGGAGGCGCAAGATGATTCAGGGATTGCAGATCTCAGTGCGATGGATCCTGAAAATAGTACTGGTAACTGAGCCTTGAAAGGAGTCTCATACGGGATGAGAAATAGTTAGGGTGAATAAACAGTCTGTGATGCTTGAACTGAATTTTGAACGGAGCTTGTACCGATGCTGATATATTTTATTAACACATAATTGTATCTGGCTGATAGTGAGTGTATCGTACGATGAGAACCGATCAATCAATCATACCTACTCATCAGAATTTATCAACAGCTTATTCAAATACTCCAATTGAGTCAAAATCAATCCTAATGCATACATGCTTAAAAAGGAACGATATTGAAGCCTTCGAATCAAGAGTTCCGAACAGTGACAGGATTTCAGCAGTAAAGGAGAATGTCAAAAATAGGTTTGAAACGACAGAAAATGACAGATCACTTAGAGTTGATCGGTCATCTAATTTCTGCTTTATGTATTAGCTCCCAGATCTTAAGATAAGATCGCGTTGATAAATAATCAGTTACGAGACTTACAGTATCTACACATCCACTTATGCCAACAAAGACGTTACTTGCTGCAGGTTGACTTCATCGATATCCCAATATGGCCTAGTTTCGCTTGTGTCTCAATGCTAAATCGACGTCGCTCGGTCCGTCCCCGCAATTTCTATCCCGGAGCACTATTTGGACACCAGTACTGTACATGGGGTAATGACAATGAGTACTTAGGTACCTACATCACGTCAGCAGCTCCCGACAGAAACAACTCGACGCAATGATAATAAGCATCAATTGAGTTTGCCATAGAGCCAAATACATCTAGCACAGGCCATCATGTTCAACATATCTAAATACCTCCCGTTCGCCCCCTCCACGACGACAGTACAGGCGTGCTCTTACCTGTTCGCCGTTTGCCTCTTCTCGATATCCTTCCTCGTCTTTCTCAACAGCAGCGTCTCGTTCGTCATAACCGACCTCATAGGAGTCAAGCATGGAGTGGGAAACCTAGTCGGCACATTGGGGTTTGCGGATGAGCTGGTGGCGCTGTTCGCATGTCCCTTATGGGGGATTCTGTCGGACAGATTGGGCGTGCGGATAGTCTGTGTTGCGGGATATACTATTGTCGGGCTGGCACTTTTCATTTTCGTACAGGCTCGAAACGTATATCCTCAACTTCTGCTCGCGAGAATGATGTTCAGCGTGGGCGGAGCAGCTACGTAAGCGGCATCAATAGAGGCTGATGTACAAGCTGACCAGTTGTAGAGCCACTATGGTCACAGCTATATTACCATCCATGACCGGGGGGTATCAAGAAACAAATCACTCGAATGCAAACGATACCATCGAACCTACGGCAAGACCGAGCATTCGGCAGAGCTTTTCTGGATCCATCAATTCCGAAGCTACCATTACCCCTGCAACGTACAACGATAGACCGCGTCGTATAGTCAACGGAAGTGCCAGGCAACCAACGGAGAAAGCTTCAGCCAGCCCTCCACGCCTGGCAGGCTTAGTTGGTGTCTTTACAGGCTGTGGGGCGTTAGTTGCTCTGGCAATATTTCTCCCACTACCGGCGCAGTTCTCACACAGGGACGGCATCACCCAAGGACAAGCAGTCGCAGACAGCTTTTATGTAGTTGGATCTGTCTCCTTAGTGGTAGCTTGTTTGTGTTTCTTTGGCCTTCGTGAGCTTTCCGGAGAAGAAGGGAAGGGCTGGAATTTATTAGTCGGAAATTCGGTTTCGTCTGACTACGAGCCTTTGGCTTCAGAGGAGAGTCAAAGAGCTGCCAGGCCTCCGTTCCTTCCATACTGGCGATTACTCTTGGATTCTACAGCCTTAGGATTCGCCGATGCTCAGATAGGTCTCGGTTATCTCGGAGGGTTTGTCGCGCGAGCTTCCTCAGTGGGCATCTCACTCTTCATCCCTCTGTACGTCAATGCTTTTTTCATTCGGAATGGGTTCTGTCAGGGTTCTCCCAATGATCCATCTCCAGAGCTTAAGAAGGAATGCAGAGCAGCATATGTCTTGGCTGCCGAGTTGACAGGTGTCTCCCAACTTGTAGCACTTGTCTGTGCTCCTTTGTTCGGCTATTTTTCCGATAGGTATCGGCGATTCAACGTGCCACTTCTAGTCGCAAGCGTCTCTGGTATCATCGGCTACACAGCCTTTGCAAACTTGGACAGTCCTGAACCTACAGAAATTGAGGGCCGAGGTGGAAGCCCTGTGGTGTTCCTCATCATTTCTCTGATTGGAATTAGTCAGATAGGCGCCATTGTGTGTAGTCTGGGACTACTCGGACGCGGAGTCCTCGGAGACGAGGGCGGTTATAACCTGTCCGGACAGCTCTACGATCCTCGAAGCTCGACCAGTCAGATCTCGAATGACGCCGTGGAGAGAGTACCGCTTGTGGGATCCACGAATCCAAACAGGAAACTGCAGTCCAGAAGTCATCTCAAAGGTTCGATCGCTGGGGTGTACTCACTGTCAGGTGGGGCTGCCATTCTACTTCTCACGAAGCTTGGAGGTTATCTGTTCGACAGTCTTTCAACCGGCGCTCCGTTCTACATGATGGCTGTATTTAATGGCATTTTACTCGTCATCGGTATTGGCGCTGGCGTTTACCGGGAGCTTAGACCTGGGAAAAAATAAGTCAAAACTGGTTAGACGGCACGCACCTAGCTTTCACCTGTTGCCTGGTTTTCCCTCTATGTCAACACTATCTTCACACCGACTGATAGATGGGATCCGCGCAATCGTCTCATAGACGAAAACACACAACAGGGCGACAACACGTGTAATCGTAAGGTTAAAGGATCGAGGTTATTATTGTACATGGGTTCTCACACTTTCAGATTCCGAAATCATACGTTAGTGGTCAAGTTTTCTTGTATTGTGATATTGGTACATCTATCTTACACAGCCTCTTCACAATGGTCGAATTAGCTGAATGTGCCCTGCGCAGTTCGGGACTCGACTCCAGTGCGAGAAAAGGTCGCTGCGATCGTTCAAACTGCTGGAGTCACTGGGATTGGACAGGCGTCCAAATTTGTGTCGAATCCTGCTAGCCTTCTCCCTGAGTCGATTCGGTTCATTTTCCATCTCGGGAGCCTTTGCCTAGGCGCTGAATTTTTACTTCTGTTTCGGCTTCACTTGAGGCGGAGCTATTCTCGATGATCTGGTCGCTGGACCTACGTATTCATGGATTGAGCTTCGTCGATGAGCTCTCTCGCTACGTTCGCTACGTTTGCGAGCTCTCGCCTGAAGTTTGGTGGCCCTGTCTTGAGACGTGACTGCTGGCGTCTGCCTTAATGGGTTGAGGCCAGCTTCCTGTCGTGGGACTTGCTGTGTGCTCATGCGAAATGCAGTGCTGCATTTCCTGACTCTGCTGTTTCGCGGCACTCGAAGCGGTTCTTGCTTCTTGGAAGGGGATCTTTGTCTTCGACGAGCTCTATTCAGCTCATAAGTTCGAGTTTCGATCCGCAGTACGCTATCGAGTGAGGTCGGTGGGCAACCCTCATCTTCTTCTGGTATCAGAGAGGGACGTTTCTCGAAGCTTGGTGACAAAGCCAGCTCATCTTGCGAATTCTTCGCCGCGAACATTCGCAGTCTGTCTTTTGGTGACAGCGCTAGACGCTCCGAGTAACTGTCGTGAACGCTCTCGAACGGGTCACACCGGAGGTCCGTAACGATGCTCATGCTGATGATGGATGGGGCTGGTTCCAGGCTCAACTTCTCCCCTGAGGCTCGGAAGTTCGCCCTCAGCGCCCAGTAGGGACTGTTCATTGCTGGGGGGTTCACGGGGCCCCCGGTCTTCCCTGTCTTCGGAGTGGGGAATGATGTGACATTGTCCATCATGCAGTCTATCTCAGGCTGGGTGGTATCGATAAATTCGGTGGTCTGATATTGAGTCTGCTGGTCAAGGTGACTTTGAGTAGCAGATTTGCACTAAGGTGGTGGGTGGTGATAAGAGAGAGATGTTTGGGCTAAGTCATAGATAGGCGAACCTTTATATAATGTCCACATCGCGCCTTACGTACACGGATTTGATCGGGTGACCGTCTGCTCTATTTCAAGAGTTCTTTGCGTTGTTCTTTTTGCTGTTCACTCCTTTGTTATTCTAGCCATAGCCTTTGTCATTGCTCTTGTAAAAATAGACAACTCCCCTCTTTCGTAAAAGCAAGAATGATGGATGCATCAACTAGCCAGGGTCAACGATGAAGCCCGTCAAATGATTCCGCGGCTCTCCGTAGCTGCAGATGAAGATATATCTCGCTGGCGCCCGAACAGTCGACGCGTTCGTTCAGTTGTAAGCGGGCACTTCCATCCTCACATCCAGACTCGGATCTACATTGATCATGACCGAGGTATGGGCATGATGGCTTCAGTAGAAGAAGCGAGGTACGATAGACGATGTCCCATGTAATGCAGTACATTCGAAGAGGGGCTCTTTCCCACCGCTATCGTCGCCTGCGTTCCGAACATCTCGGATCTATGGTGAGCTAAATTTAGAGATTGACTGAAAGCTGGTATGTTCATGAGCTGATCTTTCAGGAGGCAAAGCAGGAATGCATCGAGTCCTGCACCCGGTGGTCTTTGTGTTTGTCTTTGTTATTGTCTTTGGCTTGAGTGCTCGAGGGCAGACTCAAGAGTTCATCATCTCTAGTCGGATTGTCACTTGAGTGAGAGAGGGCATTCATCCATTCATCCAATTTCTTTGGCCTTTAATATGATGACTATAGGCGAATCATTGGACTAGCTGCACAACCGAGATTTTGATCAAATACTCTTAATGACTACTATCTGGGTCTGAAGCTGTGTGCGAATGCCCAACATAGCGAAACGGAGCAAGAAGCGAGGCCATGCGAAACCAAATTTAGAGCCCTGGACAAAGAAAATTCGGGTATATCTGCCGCAATAGGAAATTGCTAGTTCTCTCACACCACTTGACTTCGTCTGTTGCCCTGGCCTGGGATTGTTTCTTTGTTGTAGTCCAAGCGAGGCTTGATCTGTGGACAAGAACCAAGTCCACGCCAGAGAGCAAGGAAGGATTGCTAGCTTGCCAGAAGAGGCTTCCAATAATGCTCTTGGAACTAGCGTCCTTGTACCTGCAACCTCGTAGCCGGTTCGAGCTTTGCAGACCACTGGCCTAGATACACTGCGGCAAAATGATAGTTGATAGTGAAGGAATACACTCAGAGCTCTAGGAGCTGCGGAGGATTAGTATTCGATATCAGAGGATTTGCCGACAGGAATCGAGAGAGGGATCGCCGAGGCGAGTGCGTTGTAGGGCAAAGGGAGGGTTAGGGTCAGAAGGTTGATTCAAGTGCGATCAAAGTTGTGGTGACACTCAACGCCAGGTGATGGAAGTTGACATACTAAGGAAAACACATTGTTGCAATTGAAACTCGCTTTGAAAACACAACTACTTTTCTGCTCAAAGCATTTATGCTGCTTGTAACGTGATACAAGTCACGTGGTGGGATTCTTCCGTGGCGTCATCACAATCTACCTGATCTAAGAAGGAAAACCTCTCTTGTACACCCAGTCCGCTTGGTCAGGCCACAGTCATCTTCTCGAACTCTAGCCACTTCAACATCATCTTTGAACCCAGCTTCAGAATGTCAGGCATTCCAGTGTACACTTCGAGTCCTGTACAGGCAGCGAAAGCACCTGGCCAAATCCCACGAACCACTGCGCCCCCAGCTCCGAACTCTGATCCTCTTACCTCGGATAGCGCTCCGACTGCTGCAAACGCTTCTGCGTCTTCGTATCCTCAAGCCAGACCAGGAGCCTCGGCGATGCCTGCGCCCACGGCTGCAGCACAACGCTACGCGCCCCTTCGACCAACTCCTACAACGAAAACTGATGACATAGGACCTCCCGCGCCTCAGCCTGGTGCTGTTCCTACCCCATCGTCCAGGAGCGCCGTTCCACCACCTCCCAAACTTTGCGAGTCATATCAGCAACCTTCCTCTGCTGCTCCCCCACAAGCATCATCACCCCCTGCTCAAATGGAATACGCTCCCCCGTCCATGACAGATGGTTCGCAACCTCCGAAGGCATCGACAAGAACAGACAACACTCCCTCCACGCCCTATCCTGTGCAACTCCCTACCGCGGTCGAGGATCCGCGTCAAAGTTTAGAGCACCCTCCCGGGTACCAGCAGAACGTCTACGCTTCAGAGCTCACCAGTGATCAGAGAAGGGCACAGGCAACCGAACTCGCAAACAGCTCTTCTACATTCGGAATATCACACACAGGAAGTGCTGGTGGCTTCGACGATGCCGGGTTGTGGAATACGGCCAAGAAATGGGCGCAACAAGCCGGTGAAAAGATATCGGCGACGGAGCAAGAGGTATGGAAGAAAATTAACAAGGAGTAAAGGTTTCTGCTGGCGTCGATGACTGCTGGCAGTTGGGCCAGTAGAGCAAGGAGACGACGCCCAGGAAGATGGATTCTGGGGTCCCATTTGATTGCATCATCATCAGCAGTGAGGTGTTTATTCCTTTACCCGACAGCAGACTTCAGGGACACAGCCCTACCATTCCGCCTTGCTCCAATCATCTTTTAGGGCTGGATCCTGGAACACGGCACTGCAAACTACTTTTTCGCGAAAAGCACGTCGTTACCAAAAGAAACTTTGCAGACCCCAAAAGAGACTTTTTTTTATAATTTGTTTCAAACCGGAGGAGAGCTGCAATGGAAGCCTTTTCCCCACGGTCTGGAAAGAATGATGTGAGGAGCCACGTACTGTAGAGACGCCATTCCTGTACGATGTACTGTACTGTACCCAGAGCCCTGGCTAGCCTGGTTTTCTTTCCTCCTTTCAGTAAGGCATGCATGAACTCTGACGGAGCCGAGCCGGACACATCGTGTCGCTGTGTAAAGATCGGTACGAGAATATCTACAGTACTACAGTATGTACACCTGGAGCTTGGCCTCGCACGCCGCGGTCGAAGTCGGCAGGCTTCGCATCGCTTACTTACTTTGACCGTTGACCAGACCAAGTGGTAAGATGATCTCCTACCTCCGAAGCTCGGACGAAGCTCATCTTCCCAGTCCGAGCAATGTTGTTGCACGCTTCACGCCTCGTCAATTTGCTCGCATGGCCAACCTTGCCTTTCAGGAGCCACCAACGCACGATTCCAGGCCGCGCACCGCATGAGAACGGATAGGGCGATCTGGAAGACGCACCAGCCTCAGCACCAGCAGTGTCCCCTTATTTCCTTTGCTTGCGTTGGTTACTTCAACCCGCCGCCTCCGTTTCCGCTTGGAATTCCCCTTTCCTCTGCCTTCCTCTGTCAACGGTGACGGTCCGAACTCTGCCCTACCGGCGACCGGTCCGTCCGGGGGCTTGAGTCAGGTTGGACGTGCGTTTCCCGCCAACGGGCTTGGTCGGGGTTGAGGCGCAGGCGAGCGGATTTCGTCCAGATGGGCGGGTGGATGGGTGGATCGGTATGGCTGATCTTCCCTGCCTGCACACCCCACTGTACTGTACTTTGCTGTCACAGTCTGTCTACAGTACCTGTCTGTGTATGTATCGTATCTACAGTACAGATATGTACTGCACATACATACGGTACTGTACGTACATGGGTACGTACGATGCATCCCCTCGACCCCATCCACGGTTCGATCTCGCTACGTTGTGTTCATTACTTCACGACAGCACGCCGGTATCAGATCTTGGTCGAGCAGCATCCTGGGCTGGCTGGCTCTGGCGAAGACTTATGACGGATCTGATATAGGATGCATGGTTATGAGGCTGTGCCGACGTGGGTTTTGGGTTTTGGGTTTTGGGCTTGGGACCCTTCGAGTATTTCCGGGTAGATCTGGGCATGGGGCTCAGGCTGGGCAGAGGCTACTTACCGTATGTGTACAGTATGTACAGCATGTCTGTGTATGTGTACTGTGTACAGTATGTACATGGTACTTCACCAGGGGAGATTTCGAAACGCGAGCACCCCAAGCGAACCGCCATCCTAGCCGAGTCCGCCTCCCCCCCCCCCCCAAACTGCTCGCTTAGCATCTGCCGGCGCGATCTCCACCAGGACGGAACTTGCCTAACGACGAACTTCTCTCGTCAATCTTCAATCGACTATCTCCAGACAACATGAAACTGCCTGTTGGCCACCCGGCCGGCGCTGCAAGACTTCGCTGTCGCCCTTCCCTTGGGGCGGCCCGCGCTCAGCGGCTCCCAGTGCCCGCCGGCCCCGGCCCCGGACAGGAGGAAAAGAAGTCCGGTAGAAGATTCCGTCGGGCTTGCGCGAGATCAGTAACAGTAGGTCAGCCCAGCTCTTACCAATACCAAGCATCGAATCGCCTCTTCAACACAACTGTGGCCATCAGACGTGGCCCGAGTGTATCATAGCCGGACCCTCAGTACCTGTTCTCGACATCACGGCTTCGCCAATGAAGGATCACCGCGTTGTGGCGGCGACCCTGGGAACATCAGAGCACGCAGCCAGCCCCCTTGGGCCAGGACAGTGCCTGATAGACGTATCGCCAGCCAGCGCGACTGGTTGGTGGATGGAGATGGAAGAGCTCAGACTGGCCGCTCTGCCCCCTTGGGTCGGATCTCATACCGTAACCGCACGCACGCTCGCATCCCAGGAGCCAAGGTCGCTTGGGCAGGCATTCTTCCTGACCTCATCTCACCCACGGGTTTGGTGCGGTTTGGCCTGTATCCGTAACAGGAATACCAGCAGGGGCGTCGAGGGGCGAGCCTCCCGATCCTGGCCAGGGCGGATGTGGAGTCCGCAGGCCTTCCTGGCCGTGGATTGTCTTTCCTCACTTATACTCAAGGCTTGCGGCAATTGCCCCTCCTCCACCTCTTTGCGCTCTCCTATTGCTGCTCGACCTCCTCTGCCTTCGATTCGACAGTCGCTCCTTTACGGCCCTTTTGCTTTTGCCTCTTCTTTTCGTTCGACCGGCTCTATTCTGGTCACTGGGAGCTGGCTCTCATTCCCCCACCATCCCGGCAACTCCAGTCGCTCGACAAGTCAGGTACCTACCTAGTTATCTAGTTACCTAGTTACCTAGTTACCCAGTTACCTACCTACCTACCTACCTACCTCCCTACCGACTTACCTACCTACCTATACGTCGTATTCCTCTACTGCTGCCCGGTCAACTCAACGACACTCATTTCCTTCGGCTGCGCCTACCAATCCCGTCATCCTTACCACCCACATCCTCATCGCGAGGCATCGTTGTCCAATCCGGTTTCACTGGAATCCGAGCAAAACTCCGCCCGCCCATTAACTTCCGGACTCGGTATAACAAATAGAGTTGCACATCCTCCTCCCATCAATCATATCGCGTTCGGTAAGCTACAATACTTACACTACAGTGCGATCCTTTCGTCCCCGTGTTGTGGGTCTACCCGTCGAGCCTACTTACGCTGCACAAATCTTTATAAGTCTATCGAGGCTTACGACCGCAATTCCAGACCGTACTAACTCGCCGTCGGCTCTGAAATCTTATCCGACCGAAGCGGGCGATCTTCGTCATGGATCCTCACCAGGCGCAACTGTGAGTCAAGCCACACCCCTCCCGAGAAACTCTACTTACAACAATCATCAGACGCCAACCAATGCAACAAGCGTCGTCTTCCTTTCAATTCCCCTCGAGCAACAACCACCGGAGAGACCTCCCTCCTCGCTCAAATCCTCTCGCCGCTATGGACCCAAGCGAGACCCCGATGAAGACGGATGCTGTCAGCCTAGGAATGTGGTCGTCGCCGACACCGCAAACGATGAGGAGGCCTCGACCAGCAACAATACACGAGACCGGTTTTTCGTACTGCATGCCAGAAGATTATACATCATTACCAGCATGGGACTCATCGACCATGTCAATGCAGGCATTTCATGATGGATTTTCTCAGGCTTATTCGACGCAACAGGACATGTACCCCTCTCCACCGAACGGTGAGAGTAAGTATGAGGATCAGAGGGCTTCGCCCTATGACCAATCATACCTGAGCCAGGTGTCGGACAGTTACAAAAGCAAGCCCTACGATGGCGTCCTTGACTTCCAAGGACTCGATTCAGATCTCAATATAGGGCAGGCCTATACAGCCGATGAAAGTGTCCCGATTTTGGATCTGAGATATCCCGGGCCCGGAATGGACAATGAACGTCTCGAGCAGTCGTACAGTTCTCGCCGGATGTCTGGTTCCTCGTTCACAATGTCGACGACTGCGCTTTCCGAGATACCTTCCTGCGAAGACATCTCGGCCACTCTTTCTGAGGCGCCGTCTTTCACGTCAGACTACCCCCCGCCATCCAACAGAAACTCCATCATGTCTTTGACCCAGCTGTCGCCTGTCGCATCACCAAGAATGACGCCTCAAAACCGCTCTGAGCTCGCTCGAACCCAGAGTCGGGGTCGTGCCTCGCCTTCGCCCCGACCGAGCTTGCGATCAGCGCCTTACCCTATGGACAGCGCTCGCGGCAAGCGATGGTCAACCGGATCTTACGCGACCATCCCGAACCGCCGCCCTTCTCCTTTCGTTTACCACCAAGGAAATGAAGTTTTCGCATCTCACCCGCCTCAAATGTCATCACGCCACTCCTCGCCAACCATCCCACATTCTCAACTGCCTCTGAACATGGCCAATCTCCAGCAAACACAACAGCAACACCCGTTCGCGCTGACGAATAGCAATATCTTCCATGGGAATAGGATGCTTCTCCCGTCGCACAATTTCCACGAGCCTCGTCAGTTCGAGAATCCACCGCCATTGCTATCCCACGGACTGTTCCGAATGCTACAAAGCAATGCCGACCCTCACTCCTTGCACTCACATTACACGGACCTGAGCGAGCCGCCTGACCTCTACGCGTCCCTCCACGAAGAGCAGATTCCCCCCCCACCCGAGGACATGAACCCAAGCGACCCTGACCTGATCCCACACGAGCAGGAACTCCGCTTCGAGGGCGACCTCTACACGCCCCGCTGGGTCCGAGGTCACGGGAACAAGCGCGAAGGCTGGTGTGGCATCTGCAAGCCGGGGCGATGGCTCGTCCTCAAGAACAGCGCATTCTGGTACGACAAGAGCTTCACGCACGGTATCAGTGCCGCGACCGGGTGTCCATTCCAGGAGCCGCAAGAGACGCGCCGGATGGACGGGAATCCGAACGTGTGGGAAGGCCTGTGTGGCAGCTGTAACGAGTGGGTTGCGCTGGTGAGCAGCAAGAAGAAGGGCACCACCTGGTTCAGGCACGCTTACAAGGTATGTCTCGAACTCCGCACTCCACACTCCACCGCGCCACATTTTTCTCCTCCCCACCTGGTCTCGAACATGCCGTCGCTGACTCTTGCCCAGTGCCATACCCATCCCAAGATCAAAGATGCGCCCAAACGGCGGCGGGAGAGCAGTCACACGAGAGGGCTCGCCGCCTCGACCATGGGGAAACCGAAGATGGAGTCCCCCATGACGCCCCAGATGACGCCGTCCTCGGCCCTGAGCACGCCGACGCCCGGCATGCTGCCCCAGCAGAACCGCAATACGATGAGTCCTTGACGGATACTCGACGATGATATTGGATCGTTCACCTTCATTTTGTACTAAAGAAAACCCAGCTCACAGACTTTGGCAAGATTGGCGGTATATGCTAGTCATATACCGGGTGGGGAGGCCTCGAGGGTTCCATCGGGGGGGGGGGGGGGGGGGGGGGGGTCTAGGGGGGAGGGGGAAGGAACAAGGGGAACGTGGCGAAAAGGCGGAGTCTGCTCCCGGAACATCGGACGGAGACAATGATATCTCAGCGCGCCCGATGAGCGGCTCGGTCATTTAGCTACAGTACGGTCGGGTACGGCCCACCGCAATAACAAACCGGTGTTGTGTAGCCTAGGAAGAGAACATGCATGAGTCTTCAGTGCCGAAAGCGATCTCTCTTTGTTCTTTTTCTCTTCCGCACATGGCGGGCGGGCGAGTGATGATGATTCTGGGTTCTTTCTGATGACTGACTTGTGCCGTTGGGGAATCGGAGACTGGGGCGAGGCGGACGGTTCTCAGTGCCGTGGCTTTATCTCACACTTCCGCTTGTCTTAATGTGTCGTACTGTGCTGTAGAGTCGATAGACATGTGGGTAGCGTAGAGAGCGCAGCGTGTGTCGACACCGTATGTCGATACTGTGTACAGTACTGTATGTCGGTAGATACTATACATCGTACACAGCCGGGCCCGAGGGGCCGTCAGGCCAGCGTGTCGAGGGGCAGGGCGAGACCAGGGGGCGTGACACGGCGCTGAAACGTGCACGTGCGCGAGGGCCAAGATGCCCAGATGCCAAGATTTCGGGATCCAGCTCGGCTGCTTCTAGAAGAGCAGCCAGATCCGCTGGCCAAGGGCATGTGGTCTGATGCCACGCCCTTGGGGCGTTTGCAGCATCTGTACAGATTTACATACAGTATGTACAATATTGTACAGTACTGTACTGTAAATAGTACATAATGCAGAGTTCGGCAGGGTATAGTACTGTACTGTGTATTGTGTACTGTGTACAGTATGTACTGTACTGTAGGTATGTACTGTACCAGATAGTACTGATACTGTACTATGTACAGTACAGTAGAAGTCAATACCCAGGGAGCGGGCTTGGCATCGGTGCCGTGAGCCGTGTGGGGGGATGTGGCTGTGGCTTCGGCTGGGGCTGGGGATGTGGCTGGGGCTGTGGCTGGCCGCCGCTATTACGGATGTCTGTGGAGATTCCAATTCAGATGGGATGGGATGGGACGGGATGGGATTGGATCGGACGGGGGATTGCATTTCGGGGTCCTTCTACCGCCATCATCGTCCAAGAGAAACGGAGGCAACATCGGTCTTTGGGATCGCGGGAGAAGGATCATCCTGGGAGGCGCGGAATGGGAATGGCGAGACGATCGAGTGCCATGCCCTCCGTCAGATCAGCGTGGCAAGGACAACGCGCGTCGTGAAAGCGCCATGTTCGAACATGTCCGGGAGGGGGGGGGATGTCTACGATAGAGGTACTGTACTGTACAACTGTGCAATAAGTACTGTTCGGTACTGTCGGTCCTGGGAGATACAGACCCTCTGGAGCTGAAGCTGGAGCTGGAGCCGGAGCAAATAAGCGAAGAAGGGAGGGGAGGAAGGGATCAACGCTGTCAGCAACAATCTGGTGCCAGCTGTCAAGCAATTTGAGATGGAGACCTCTCTCTTCTCGAAGATGCTTCGTCGTCTTGCTTCGTCGCAGTGCTGAGCTTGGCATTTACAAACGAACCTGTCCTGTCCTGTCCGGTACTATCCAGGAAAGTAAACAAATGGTTTCCTCGCCTTCTCGTCTCGAAAGGCCAGTGCGGTGCGCCCAGTAGTCACGGATATCGTCGTCACCTCCTCGTGGGCCAGACGGACTTACAGCTCTTCGTACAGTACCTTCTGACGCAAATAGATGCAGGTCTGGCCAGGCCCGAATGGATAGCTAAGCTCGAATGAAGTGCTGTGTTGTACCTATGTATGTAAGGCTGCCTTCCTACTGCTGACCGTAACCGGTAACCGAGCACACGTACCTATGTACAGTACTGTATGTAGCGATCTACAGAAATTTAGGCGAACGCAGGTACAGTACTGTATTATACAGTAGAGTACAGTACAGTATTATACCGTCGGATTTGCAAAGATCAACAGCCGCAGAAAGAAAGATGCAAAAGCGCAAATGCCATCCATGGATGGATGGAGTTCGTGCTGGCCCTGCGAACTTGCATACGGCCGCATCTGAATGTAGGTATATAGGTAGGTGTATTTACTATTTCTCCTTGATCCTACAATCTCGTCGTGGCTGATGAAACACACGTGTGTTGATGCAAGTCAGGTACGGTTACAAGAATCATTAAAGACTACTTGAGTCCTCCCTTGGGAACGTTGGATAGGCTCTGACCGTTGAAGCTCCCACAATACTGTATGTAAATACTGTACAATACAAGATCCACGACAATACAATAAATCGCATCCCGGGTGGATGGGAATTGAGAAACGCTTAAAACCAATCAATCAATCAATCTATCTATCACTCTCTATCTCTCGCTCGGGCCAAGTTGTTTTATTTTCTGGACCCGCTCGTCGACGACCTGGGAACAATCCTGGTCGTCCGCTGCTGGTCAATATCATTCCAGAAAATCCATTCAGCCCTACCGAAGAGATTGCTGCAAACCCTCCCTTCCGCCATCATTGTGTAGGTGGTAAGGGCTGTACAATACAACAGCGCAGGACCTTAATATTAATCTCGAGACCATCTGTTCGGGCTCGTTGTGTCGAAAGTCAGGACACGGAGCCCAACTCCACTCGAGGGGTCCGTCCGTCAGTCGCAGGGCCTTCGAGTCAGACGGGCCTCTGCGCTACGACCAACCCAACTTCTGCCTTCACTTTAGACCTGTCTACCCATCGTCGACGGTAGAACTCAACTGCGATTTCGCCGGTAAGCCCAATTGCTGATGTGCCGCTGTGGTGTGCAAAGACTGAACCCAGCAATCCACAGGTTTCAAAGAGACTTCCGATCCAATTGACATCCATCTATCCCTTGTTCCTGCGATCATGCTGTGAACATTCCTGTGCCCTCCAAACCTCCGTTTGCTGCTGCGGGGTCCATTTCCTCCGATCCCAAGAGACGCAAGACTACGCTGTTCGTTCAAGGAGGAGGTATCGGGAGAAGAAAACACAGCTGGTGGAGAGGAGAGTGGATATTGGTCGAGGGATCTTCGAAGACTGCCTCCGGAGGAGACGTTGCACCGACTGAGCACACTGTCAATAGTGCAGCCAGCATTCCTGGTCGTTGGTCAACTTTGCTATGAGTTGGGATCAACAGGCACATAGGTATGCTGCTACCGTCCCTAGGAGAGACTGCATTTGCTAATGCTCTACCCCAGCTTTGGGGATCCAAACGCTCAACCCCCAACGCCCACACAGACGCCGACATCTGGACAGTTTCCTAGCCCTACTGCTTTTCAAACTCCCCGAAACAAGTCCAGCTTGGAGAATCGTGGTGGATGGACTCCAACGTTCGCAGAAGAATATTCTGTAAGCAATATCTTTCTGACAATCTTCTGGAGATCGGGGGAAAAGTACATAGATCTAACGGGCCCGCCCCACCACTTACTTGGGACGGAAGGAAAACGTCGTCGAACGAGGACTGGTGGGCTGCCACCTAGATCAAAAAGCCCATATCGAGTTCGGAAGCTTTGATTCTG
Source organism: Blumeriella jaapii (assembly GCA_009599575.1). NCBI lineage: Eukaryota > Fungi > Ascomycota > Leotiomycetes > Helotiales > Drepanopezizaceae > Blumeriella > Blumeriella jaapii. The sequence continues at coordinate 1,724,022 of VWND01000002.1, forward strand.
ACTGTTTCCAGGTGTTTAACGCTACGCCGGGCAGGCTCACTAGCGCACAGCATAACTTTACTGAACTTTCTCCAAGACCATCGACTGCTTCTACTCAAAAACGTCTCTCCGTGGAAGACCTCGCAGCTGAACTTGCAACACATGTGCATCATCTTTCACCAGTTACGAACTTGCCCCTCCCACCACTTGACGCCTCGCACCAGTTGTCATCATCTCCAGGCCAATATCCTCCTACGCGAAGCCGCTTCGATGATAAGTCAAACGCGCACGTAACGCCAAAGAAGTCCAAAAAGCGCTTGGAGGGGTCCTTCAGTGCACAGACTGCTACTCCTCCGGCCACGAAGTCTAAAGGGTCAAGAAAATTAGCCAGAAAGACAACATTGGATACGATGCAGAATGACTCCCAGGAGAGCCACTATGGCGTCTCGCAAACGCCAACCTTCCACCAGAACAACCTGTCTTTTCCCCCGAATTCCGCCGATTTCTTCTGTCCAATGTCAGTGCCAGCCACCGCGCCCGTCTTCACAGCTACCAGACCATTTTGGGATCCAGACGAAAGCATGGCCGGCATGGATCTCGACTTTGGCACTGACAATACCTCGATGTTTGGTTCGGGAACGCACAGGATGGGCAACTCGCTCGATTGGGGAAGGAGTGATCAAATGTTCCAGGGGGGTGTGAATGTATCTGCGCCGAGTTCGAACGTAAGCGAACAATCCACAATCAAGCGTCCGAGGCCGTTGGCGCCAAAACTTCCCAAATCATCGACGCCAGAATTGCTTCCCTCGACCATGGCACCATATGACTTCAGCGGTGCTTCCGTTTCAGATGATCCTTTCTCTCCTTCCGCTCTTGGGGGTGTCGACCCAGGTCTTCTCTTCAGTCGAAGTAACCTCGTACCAATGACTTCACGATTTCAGGATGTCTCCTTGCCCCCATCACGACCTGTAACAAGTCACGTAGAGCAATTACAGCCCTACCAGCATCAACTAAGGGAGTCAATGCGCGACCAGGAAGAGCTTCGTCGGTCTCGCTCCTCTCGAGAAAGCAGCAGGACGCGCCGCTTTGAGCGAGGAACCGTAAGCTCGCCGGTAAAAGGTTCCGCGCGGCCAGGTCCGCAGAGAAGCATCAGCGAGAACAGGGGAAAGCGGATCCAAGGTAATACTCGTGCTCCACCCTCCCAACTTTCTTAACTAAATTCTTTGCAAGAACGCGTCTTCTCTCGTGCGAGCACCGGAAGAATCTCACCCATCAAGCATTCGCGCCCCAGCATACTCACCTCGATCCCCGAGCTGGAACGACCAAGGACCCGAACGGAAGTGAGGTTTACCATCGATGCCAAAGGGCGAGCCAGGACGGAGACAGTCATCGTCAAAGAGGACAAGAAGACCAGTCGGGGCGGGCCTTCTTCGCGCAGTGATGGTTGGGAATCGTCTCAATACGACGAATCCACTTCGGACGATGAGCCGATACTCGTGCCCAGCCGAAACACTTCATTTTCCATTCCACAACCGCCGAAACCCTTACACAGGTCCAGTTTCGAGCTTTCTCTGAGCCACGATCACCGAAGACACAGCTCCAGTGGGTACAGTCAGTCCGAGTCCTCAAGCCAGCGATCTTTACGCCATGATAGTGTCGGCAGTGACGCTTCGGCCGCATTCGCGGACGAAGACGATGGCTCGGGGGATGCAGCACAGGCACTTCGTAAGGTAATGCAACGCCGCAAGCAAGGGCAAGGAACCATGCGAAGTTCTCAACAGCACCACCGTTACCCCGATGCCACTCCTCGAGGCAACCCGCGATACTCCAACTACGGTCTCTCAAACTTCTCTCCGAGTACCGCAACCGACCCAGACCTCGGGACTCCATCGAGTTCGAGAAGTGGCACGGTCCGGTGCACCTGTGGTAATCCTGATAGCGATGGCTTGATGATTCTTTGGTATGTATCGTGACATACTTGATGTAGCTCAGAACTAACGAGTGTAGTGAATCTTGTGACAACTGGCTGCATGCTGATTGTGTCGGCATTGATTCTAGATGCCTTCCTCCCGTTTACATCTGTGCTTTCTGTGCTCAGACGCCCAATTTGCGCGGAGGTCGTACCAGAGAGTCTACCAGGGGGGCTGGCCGGATGGGTGGTGGCTCATCGCCCCTAGCACATAAATTCTCCAAGTCCTTCAGATAAGGACCTTCCCCGTTCAGCCTGTGGAGTTTTCGGAAACACGGCTTCTCTCCCGACCCACACATTTCCAACCTACCTTGAACACACCATTCAATCACCGGGGGGGGGGGGGGGGGGGGGGGGGGGGGGGGGGGGGGGGGGGGGGGGGGGGGGGGGGGATGGATTTGAACGGGGACATCACAAATACCAGGGATGGCATAAACGGCATCATTGGGTTTGATACCTTCTTGAGTAGCGGTAGAGGTAGATCCTAGCGCTGCATTGGGAAGTAATAGCAGACGACTGGGAAACAGATAGGAGGGTTGGCATAACCTGTTAAACCAAATGTAATTGCATCGACTACAAGCATCGGATGTGTCGCACCAGGGCTGGAAGGATTTTGTTTTCTTTCCCGCTTGTACTTCTTCTACCTACAGTAGTCCCTCGTCCCAGGCGCATTCATTTCACCCTGAGGGTTCTCGAGCCTGGGTTTTCCTCCATCTTCTCGCTCTTCTGGATAGGTTGGTTTGTCTGGGGACGGGCACGTGTATTGTGGAATCGGCAGGCAGCAATGGGAAACAAAAGACCATCTTTCAAGCCAACAGCAGCGCAAATAGTGCACTATGTACCTACCTAGGTAGGCACCGCACCGTATGGACAGTACAGTACAGTACAGTACAGTACTGCAGAAGCACGCTACCGTACCGTACCGTACCTTACTGTGATGTATTGTACTACATACCTCTTCCGATCCGATGCCGTAATCGTCCACTCCAGCGCATCTCCGCGCTTCCACTGAAGAATTGCGTGTCTGGTTGTAGGCGCACCCACGCACGCACGCACGCACGTACGTAATACGGCTTTCTCTCGCGGCGTGGCTTGCTTCCTCGGGTTTCGGATTTCGGACTTTCGGGGGTGTTTGCTTTTCGGTGGGAAGGAAGTTCGGAACTTCGGAATGTCTGTTGGGGGGGGGGGGGGGGGGGGGGGGAGGAGGGGGTTTCTTTTTTTTCCTTTTCTTCTTATTTTTTTTTTCTTTTTTTCTTCTTTTTTTATTTTTTTCTTCTTTTTATTTTTCTTTTTTTTTTCTTTCTTCTTTTTCTTCTTCTTCTTTTCTCTTTTCTTTTTCTTGTTTCTTTTCTGCTTTTTTTTCTCTTTTTTCTTTCGAGAGAATGAATGACGGTTTCTCAATTCCAAACTGCGAGAAAGGCCACAAGCTGTCTATTTCGATTCCCGTTGTTGGACAACTCGTCGGGTGTGATGTTGACTTTCGGTAAAGTGGCCACTAAACTGCCTTGTTGAATCAGTCGCGGGCCGAGATTGGAAGTGTACAGTACCGTAAGAGTGGAAGTGAGCTAGTACTGTAAGTAAATAAGTAGTAGAACGTACTTCGTACTTTCGTACAGAATACATGCGGGAAATGTTGTTGATTCTAGGTTTGTGCATCGCTCTGGTTCATTCTACATAGAGGTTTCTAGTAGAAGTGCTGTAAATACGTAGTACAAAATGACGTGTAGCGACGGTGTTCAGTGTATGTACTATCCCCCGTACTCTGTAAATGAAGGAAAATTCCTACCAAGACCAGAATCGCGGGGTTGCGTATTTACACTGTAGTAGTAGATATCACGAAGTGAGAAATGGCAGTGTGTACATACTGCACAGTACAGTATTTCGTAAGTAGTAGCTACGGTAACCACCACTTTCCGTTAGTGCGGGGCATTGTGCCAGTAAGTACTTCAAACCTTCCCCCAGATTATAATTTTCCAAATCTCGAAACCTCACAACCAACTCGACTACATATCAGACATGGCTACTCACAACATCGTCGTCTTTGCAGGTGACCACTGTGGTCCCGAGGTGAGCGTCTTGGTACCAACTACAGCATGAAACGGAACTAACACGCAAACCAGGTCGTAGCAGAAGCAGTCAAGGTACATCCGTCGCATCTTCCCCGCGCACGAAAAAACACGCAGTTGACAGTGTCGCCCAGATCCTCAAAGTCATTGAAGCCGAGCGACCAAGTGCTGGCAAGTTCAACTTTCAAGAACATCTCCTGGGCGGCGTAAGCTTTTCCCCTCCCACCCCACCCCGTACGCAGTTCTAAACCCCATTCTCCAGTGCTCAATCGATGCCACCGGTGAGCCCCTCACCACTCAAGCTCTCGAGGCCGCCAAAGCTGCGGATGCGGTCCTCCTGGGCGCCATCGGCGGTCCCAAATGGGGCACCGGCCTGGTCCGTCCCGAACAAGGCATTCTACTCCTCCGCAAGCAGATGGGCACCTACGGCAACCTACGACCCTGCAACTTCGCCTCCGAGTCCCTCGTTGACATCTCCCCTCTCAAGGCGGAAGTCTGCCGCGGCACGAACTTCAACATCATCCGCGAGCTGACTGGGGGCATCTACTTTGGCGAGCGGAAGGAGGACGACGGGGATGGAACAGCGTGGGACACGGAGCCATACTCTCGGGCAGAGATCGAGAGAATTACGCGGCTGGCTGCGCATCTGGCGCTCCAGGAGGACCCGCCCCTTCCGGTGTGGAGTTTGGACAAGGCAAACGTGTTGGCGACGAGTCGGTTGTGGAGGAAGGTCGTTACAGAAGTCATGGCGAATGAATTTCCGCAGCTGAAGCTTGGACATCATTTGATTGACAGCGCGGCCATGCTGATGGTCAAGAACCCAAGAGCTCTCAACGGTGTGGTGGTTACGAGCAATCTGTTTGGAGATATCATCAGCGACGAGGCGAGTGTCATCCCAGGTAGCATCGGACTTCTGCCCAGTGCTAGTTTGAGTGGTGTCCCGGATGGAAAGGGTCGGTGCAACGGTATCTACGAACCAATTCATGGTAAGGCCCTCACTGTGCTTCACAGCCTCTGTTGTGTAGTACTAACAAAGGACAGGATCTGCACCCGACATCTCCGGCCAAGGCATCGTCAACCCCGTCGGCACCATCCTCTCTGTCGCCATGATGCTCAAGTACTCCCTCCATCTCCCGGCCGAATCGAAAGCTGTCGAAGACGCCGTCCGGAACGTTATCGAGAAGAACATCAGAACCAAAGATATCGGTGGCTCGAACAGCACCATCGAGGTTGGAGATGCCGTTGCGGAGGAGCTGAAGAAAGTTCTTAAAGAGCTTACACAAGCGACGAGCTCGTGAGCATAAGCAAAATAAATGAGATCGTTGAGCTATGCGACTAGAATTCTTTTTCTTTTCTAGTCCACCCCTAAAAGCTACTTATTGATACGCTAACGTCCCAAGGCCTAGTGGATGGTCGGTATCAAGAATTCAGGTACTTAACCTCTAATCAGGCTAGCTTTGCTCTTCAAGGGACGGGACGAAATCATGGATACGGTCTGCTCGCTCGAATGCTGGCTGAAGTCTGGAGCCCAACTGATTTGGTCTAGCGTGCGCAATTGTGAATGACGATTGTGTGGTACGGAGTAAGTGGGAGACGAGCATCCACTTTTGGTACATTTTTTTAATGTTTTTTTGGCGTACCAGCCAAGCCGTCTGTGTACCGGACTTGTGGCTCGCCCAAGTTGCTGCTTGTAAGTTGTACCTCAAAAGGCTGCTACTTCTGATCCCACTTGGCTTTCCATGATTCTCATCCGCGTGATTTTAGTGCGATTTCGACAGGGAAAAAAGTCGCAGCGTTCAGGTGCATTGGATGCGTGTGTTTCTTTTCTGTTCTTTTCTGGCTGGGCGATTCAAGAGAATGGGCCAACTGCTACGAGCTGCAAGGAATCGCACACTTGGACGCGCTCTCAGGGGTTTTGAAAGGCTCTCCTCGTGAGCTTTCCACGCAACTTCCTCCTCGAAGACTGCTTTTTATCCCGAGTGGGATGCGAAAAAGGCACCCCCGGTTGGGGTCTAGTGACCTGGCTGTCGCGCACAAAATTGACAACTTGGGCTGAGGTCATTCATCCGTTCAACCCATCATTGACCCACAACACTACATCACCATCGCACATTGCCCCCCCCCCACCCCCAAACCCATCTTCGCACATCGTTTTTGCACTCTCCCAGAACAACTCCCACCCTCGTTCCCACACCTCTCGGATTCCGAATTCGCATTTCGAGAGCCGCGCCCACTCACTCCCTCACTTACTCACTTACTCACTCACTCACTCGCTCACTCGCTCACTCCCTCACTATGGCGCAACCCAAATCTGCATTCCACATCCTGAGGAGAAGTTCCACGCCAGCAGTGGCAGTTGCGGTGGCAGCGAGCGCCCCGGCCCCGGATTCCGCTGCGGCGGCGGCCTGGGCCCCCCTGGTGCTCACGCACACGGACATCTACGACTTCGCCTACCCGGACGGCATGCCGCCGCACCTCCAAGGTCATCTTCCCATCTCGCAACAGGCGCGGCTGCCAGCGCCCGCCCCGGGTCCCGACGTCTCCGTCGCAGCCGCGGCGGGGGAGAGACAAAGCTCTTCACTGCCGCCGAGCAAGGCTGAGGGTGGAGGGGGAGAAGGAGGAGGGCTGGATGGGCCAGCGGAAAAGTCGGGTGCCAGCTTGGGAATGAAAGGGGTTCGGAACCGGCTGTTGGCTCGTCTCCGTTAGCGAGCGGTGTTTGGATCTCGCTGGAGCCCTCCCTCACATCGCACCTACAGGCCTGCTTGCTTGCTTTGCTTTGCTTTGCTTTGCTTTGCTTGCACTTGCGTGACGCCCACCCAGCCAGCTCCGAGAATCCTAAGCGAGCAAAGCAGAAAAGCTCGAACGCTACACACACACACACACTGTACTGCACTGTACCTTACAACGCACCTTTCGTCAGACCGGGCTGGGTTGGATTGGGTTGGGTTGGGTTGGTTTCCTTTTGGTTGGTCTGGCTTGGCTTGGCTTCCTCTGCCTTGGTCTGGGTCGGGTCAGTGAGGAGGGGTGCTTCTTCCTGCCAGCGCCTAGCAAAGCTTCACGCTATGATAACCATAATCATGATAACAATGATCATAATGATGATAATAAGAAAAAAGCCTGGCATAGATAGGCCGTCAGTCTCCTAAGTGACGTCCTCCTCTCCCTGGCCTCGCGTCTCCAACGTGGTGTGGGTCGCTCGTTGTCGCGTCGGCGTCTGCGTCTAAGATGCTTGCGCTGGCTGGCTAGCTGCGGATTTGTATTCTCTGGAAACTTGTGGAGGAGGGAGGAGGAGGACATAACATATCTATCTATCTGTGTGTTGACATGTGCCTGCCTGCCGTGCCTGCCTGCCTGCCTGCTTATACGTCCTGTACTGTACATATACATATACATATACATATACATATACATATACATATACATATTGACATATTGACAAGTTTACATATTTACATGTTGACATGTTGACATATTGACATATTGACATATTGACATATTGACATATTGACACATTGACAAATTTACATATTGACTAATTTACATATTGACATATTGACAAATTTACATATTGACAAATATAAATATTTACATATCTGAAGTAAATCTACACACACGGCCAAGGGTCGTCCTCGCGTCTTGAACTCTGCTAGGCTAGGCTAGGTGGGTAGGTAGGTATGTATGTATGTCTGCACGGTAATGACTGACTGACTGATTGACTGATTGACTGACTGACTGACTGACTGATTGATGGATGGATGTTGACATCGGGGAGCCACTCCACTCCACTCCACTCCGTTCACTAAGCGAGGGGACGAACGAGCGGGACCCCTGCACCCTCCTTCCACGACTGCGCGGGGCGGGTGGAATGTTCCAAGTGTGCGAAAGGACTGTACTGTATAGGCGTACATACATATAATACATAGAGTGCGTATTGTACATGTAGTATATAGAGTACATAGAGTACATAGAGTCACACGACAATGGCATTACTATAACGAGGTTGCGTCGTGCTCTATCTACGCCCCTGGAGCTTCTACGGATGTGAAACCTGGCCGTGTTCCTGGTGGCTCGCGCAACGTCACCTGACCGTGAGCCTCCGGGGGGGAAATCATTCCTCCGGGGGGGGAATCATTCCCCCGCTCGCCTCAGCAGTCGCGAGAGCGTCCCTGATCACGAGTCCAATCTCACGCGAGAGATCTGGGGGGGCGAGGGGGCGGATGTGTAGATGTACAAGACAGTCTTTGCAGGGGGCACGGTCCGTCGCTTCTAGCTTCTGGTGAGAGAGCTCCTGGTGTTGCTTCCGGCGATCACGACAAGCTTTGTAGATACGCGACGACGACGATGGTGCTCGATAGAGGACGTGCGCCCTTTAGGAGCGTTTGTCATCCACGGCGGTGACGGTGGCACTCGTGGGCTTCGAGTCCTGCGAGCCTTCGTCGAGACCCTCGTGGCTGTACTCCAGCTCGGAGAGGACGATCCAGGTCGGGATGACGCAGAGCACGGTCACGCCGAAGTTGATGCCGATGCTCACGAAGCCGTTCGCGTTGTGTGCGGTCTGCATCCTAGGAGCGTGTCAGCCGCTTGCTCGCTCGTCGCCTCGTGGGCACGGCACGGCCAGGGGAGGGGAGGGAAGGGGAGGGAGAAGGGCGCAACTCACGCCCAGGCCACCGTCTGGCCCAAGGCCTCGACGCCTCGCAGGATGCCCGTCACGTACGACAGCGTCGAGATGTCCGTCGCGTACTGACCGACGAGCCAGTACAAGAACTGCTGGAAGGCCTGGCCGCCAAACATCCAGAAGAAGACGAGCGGGTAGGACTTGGCGAAGCCCGGCGTGAACCAGTCGAAGACGGGCGGCGCGGGCGCGTCCTGGAACTGCTTCAGGAGGACGCTGGCCCAGATCCAGGTGCCGACGAGGACGGCGATGATGGCGGTGAAGGCGATCCGGGCGCGCGTCCGGAGCGCGATCGATTGCCGGTCCAGCAGGCCCGCGATCAGGAAGGAGCTGAAGATGCCGGCGAAGTTGGTGACGAAGGAGGAGAAGGCGCGCGCGCGGACGGTGAAGTGCTGGGTCAGGAACGTGCTGGTGTAGCCGTTGTAGAAGTAGCTGATGAAGAAGGCCGGCAGCAGGAGCAGGATGCGGCGCGAGCTGAACTGGCGCCACACGCCCTTGAACTCGGCGGCCCAGGTCGGCTGGGCGTGGATGAGGACCTTGGAGCCGTCCTTGCGCCACACCTTCGCGGCCGGGCTCAGCAGGAGCGCGCTGGGGAGCCCGAGACACATGATGACGATGAAGACGACGTAGGTCGAGCTGCCCACGGAGCCGGCGGTCGAGCGGCGCGCGTTGAGGCCCAGGTTGATGGCGCCGCCGACGATGGGGCCCGAGGCCTTGGCCGTCTGCCAGATGGCGAGGTAGAAGGCGCGTTCGCTCGGGGGCGGGTAGCCGACGATGATGGTCGCCTCGGCCGCCCAGAAGAAGCCGGCCGAGATGCCACAGATGGCTGCCGAGGAGCAGGAACCAGGTGGTGGGATGGGTGTTGTTGGTGTAGAGGCCGGCGCCGTACAGCGGGAAGCCCACGGTGCCGAGCGCGAGGCCGTATCGCAGGCCGATGCGGTTGTTGATGGCGCCGGCGGCCACGCAGACGACGGAAAAGAGGCCGTAGACGAGGGCATTCGCCGCCGACACGGCGTACTGGAGAGGCATCGCGGTTAGAGACACGTCCGCCGGCCGCATCGTCGGGTCGGGTCACTTACCGGCTCCGCGGCTCCGCCGGCGCCCAAACCTCCGAGCGCATCCCACATGCCGGGGGCCGTGAAGGAGACGGCACTCGCCACAATGATCTGAAAGGGCACCGATCGGAACCATGAGCGCTTCGCCTCCCGCGTCGAGGCCCGGCCGGCCTCGTCGGCGCTGGAGTCGGGCCTCGCGTCGGACTGGCCATCGGCGTCCTTCATGGCGATCGATGCGTGACCGGAGATGGGAGTCGACGGCACCGGAGGGGCGTGTCGAGGTACGGATCGTCTCGCAACACCACACTCGCGCTTTTCACCCCGACGAAACGAGGAGAGGAGAGGGGGAGAGAGGGGAGGAAAGGGAAAAAGGGAGATAGGGAAAGGGAAAGGGAAAGGGAAAAGAGAAGCAGGCAAAAGGGAAGAGAGAAATAGGGAAAAGGGAAATCGGGAAACGGGAACTAGAAGAAGAGGGAGAAAAGGGCATAAGAAAGCACCACCTGCTGAGATCCTGGCCGCATGTTGCCATAGACCAAGCCATGGCGTGACCCGGGCATGTCGTCAGAAGAGAGAGGCAGAGAGGGAGAGGGAGAGGGAGGGAGAGGGGGAGAGAGAGAGAGAGGGAGAGAGAAAGACGTTGTTGGGAAGAAAAGCGCTGGGGGCTCCGCTCCCGTTAGCCGCACACACGCATCGGCGAGAAGCCCGTTTTGCCTGCCCGAAGAGGCGACGGGGCGACGGGGCGACGGAGCAGGATTTGGGCCTATGAAGCGACTCCAGTACCGTGCGGTGCGATACTATATAGGACCCAGGACCGTACTATATCGTACTCAGTACCGTACTATATCGTACTACAGCACCGTACAGTGCTATATATTACCACATACAGACAGTCCGGTGCAGTGCAGTGCTGTCTGTAACCGAGTCTCTGCCCGGCCGCTCAAGCGAGGCGCTCTAGGCGAGTGGCCCATCACTCACTTACTGTTTGTTTACTGTAACCGCGCACCACACGCTGGCATATCGACGTGGAGTAGAATCAACCATCGGCTTTGCAGACGTACACCATGTACACCACTGCACCACTACACCACTGGCGGTACGGGACCCAGTCCACGTCAGCCATTCGGCAAGCCCGGCCACGACTCATTTCGGCCGTGGCCCCGACCGGACCGGGGACCGTCACTCGACGATTGCGGCTAGACCCAAATGTGCAGTGCAGCATGTATCTGTTGTACATACATACAGTACTGTACTGTACAGTACTGTAGCTGGTCTTGCCGGAATCCTGTCGGATTTCGTGCACTGTGCTGTCTGTACTGTGCGGTCTGTACTGTGCTGTAGCATGCCGTCGCAGTCCTCCACCAGACATGAGGATGATGAATCCGAACGGGCCGACTACACAGACATAGGTAGGTAGGTACATACACACATACACACATACACACATACACACGGGACAGTCCCAACACAGATCCTTCCGCCGAACGCCACGGTGGATCGGGCGATGGGCAATGGCACGGGCACGGCACGGCACGGCACGGCACGGAAGACGGAAGACGGAAGACGAAAACGAGGCAGTTCGGGGGCTCCGCAGGCCCCAGGTATCAAATGCGTCGAGAGGGCATGCACGCGGCGGCGATATCTCGGCGGGCTGTATGTATGTACAGTACAGTAGAAGAATCCTGGTCCGTCCATCGTCCGGATCCTGCGATGCCCGACGGAACGGGGAACGGGGCGACTGCAGTGCGACTGCCGTGCCGTGCAAATCGCTCTCCCGCTCTAGCCATAGCCATAGCCATTCTGCGGTATCGTGAAATCAGGGGCGACGCATCCAACGCCAGGTCCCGAGGCCGTACCATGCCATGCCACGCCCTGCCACGCCATGCCCACCCACGCGCCGCCCATATCCGAGATGTCCAGCGCCGGGCGAGGCGCACTCCCACTCCCTCCACGGCCACGGCCACGGCCACTCTACCTCTCCATCCCCACCCCCGAGGCCGGTTTCCCCTCCTCCGCGCCCCCCACCACGCTGGCCTCGCCCCCCGTCGCAACGACAGCCCGCACGGCGTCGGCCCTCACCTCGGGCATGGCCCGCCCAATCTCGCCCGCCAGCACGTCGCGGAAGCTCGCAAAGGCCTCCCTCTTGCCCTTCATGAGCTGGTTGCCGCGGCGCGCCAGCTCCACGAACTCGCGCGTGTAGATGTCCGGGTTGCGACCGTTGTCGACGTACTGGACCAGCTCCGGCGGGATGACGGGCAGCGTGGTGCAGCGCGAGACCGTCGCGTGGATCTTGCGGAGCGTGATGGTGAAGGCCTGGCTGTGGTGGGCAGCACGTCGTTAGCAGCGGTTCGCGGCCGGGGAAGAGAGACTCGGGGACACGATCTGAGGCCGGAGGGCGCGCGGCCAGACGTACATTTGCATGTCGAGCACTTCTCTCGTCGGACGGCCCGCGAGATCGAAAGCGTTGACCTGGATCATGACCTGGTAGAGGTCCTGGATGGCGTCTTTGAGTTGTTCTGCCGATACTGGTCAGCCGCACATTCTGGATTTGGCTGGTCGTCGAGCCAAGGCACCCACTTTCGACCGCATCGTGTTCTCGTTGCGTGACGGGCGCCATCACCCTGGTCAGGCGGGGGTAGGATGTAGTTGATGATCGGGGTCGATGTTCAAATGCTGTCTGTGTTCAGCCTTGAGGTCAGGGCTATGGATTGTACACTGATGCAGGAACCGTTTCTTGGCGGCCGCGGCACCCTTTATCCAGCCTTGTCTCGCTAAAGGCTTATTATAAAACAACCACGTCCACTCACTTCTTTCAGTAAATCAACCAGATTGACTGACCACAATTCCTTCCAACGAATCTAATTACCACTCTTTACAACAAAATCAGACGAATCAATAATTTCCATCGTAGAACCAAATGCCAACCTGCTGCGTCAGCAAAGTATCCCGGTGACAGACAAGGACCCTTTATCTCATAAGAAACGCAAAATAAGATACAGGAAGTGACGAATTTCCATCATGTGTTCAATACCCTTTATCTCATAGGAAACGCAACATCAAGATACAAGAAGTGACGAATTTCCATTCTGTGTTCAAGCTGCTAGTAACAATCGTGATCTCATAGCCTCAATCCTCGCGAAACAAACTCTTCAGCTCCTGATGCAAATTCTGTTTCTGAGGATCAAGACCACCCTCCCTGTCCAACAAGCCCAAAGCCTTACCTTTGTCTTCATAGACATACCTCGCTTTCTTCCCATTCCCCTCGTCATCTGCGTTGTCCAAAAATTCTTCAGCCCTCTGCCTCTTGATCTTGTCCAAGACTCGCTCAGGCTCGCCAGCAATGTACTTCTCGAACTTGGCAGCAGGGGTGGGTTTGGGCTGATATCTCTCAATGTACTCGGAGGACTGGGAAGGCAGAGGGAAATACATGTTGGAATCATTCGTGCTCACAGACGAGCCGCTCTGCGATGATTCGGCTGAGTCGAGTTGTGCCGAGACCAGTACGCAACTTGAATCGTCAATCCCCTCTTCCTGCGTGTCGGTGCTTGCCCGGTGCGAAAAATACGATGATGTGTCGTTTCGTTGCAGGGCCGGACGAGACACACTCGGGTGAGGAGTTTTGGGAAACGAAGTTGGAGACCGGGAACGCTGGGAGTCAGCTGCAGATTGGGGGGCTGTCATATACTTTGACTCGACTGTGTGAGATCGCCGTGAAGTTTTAGACTCCCGATCCCCGGAAAAAATGTCTGCTTTCGGCATCTGGTCGAAGGAAATTTTGGCTCGGGTCTTTGTGGCTGTGTTAAAAGCTGGTGGAAGGTCGATCCTGGCAGGACCTCGCTGTTGCCGTCCATTCAGTCGCTTTCGTTCCTCAGAGTCAGATGGGTCTGTATCGCGAGCTCGGTCTCTTGAAACACCTCTAGAGCGGTCAAGCACCTGTTCTATCTCACAAGAGTTCTGATTGATTTGAGCATCCGCCTTTGCTCTTCGTCTGCGTTCTCTGTGTACGTTGCTAGGAAGGAGATGCATCCACTTGGGTAAAGGCTTCGTCTTGCTGGGCTTGAAAGCAGCCTCGCCCACCGGATCCATTATGGAGACATAAACGACTGAAGCGCCTTCTTCCTCATGGGTAGTCTGGAGAGTGAGAGGCGCCCCGAAGCTAGACATCTCAGTATCGCTGTGGCAGTGGCCACTATCAATGCTACCGTCTTGCGCGATTCCCATCTCAGCCGCGTCGTCCAGCAACGGCTCGAGGTCCTCCTCAATCGGGGACTCACTCGTCTTGATCACCAGTTAGCATCGACGCATGGTATAGTGATCGGCAGGCACTTACATGACGCTGGGAACGGTAACCTGAGAGACTCTTGACGCCTTCCTCGGTCCGAGTAGCACATCTCAGAGTTCTCGGCCCTCTAATCCGGCCTCTGGAGGCAAGCTTCATATCCCCTATCCTTCCGTCACTGAGCTCAGAGAGCTCAGAGAGCATGTCCAGTCTACTGCGGGTCAATCCTCCGTCAGACTTCGTCATGGTCACTAATCCCTTTTCTAGCACTTGATCCATATTCTCCCTGGCAGTCTCATCTCCACAGACACTACACATCGGAATCTCATCCAGCTCCACCCCATTATACCTCGCTCTTTCCTGGGCACACTCATTGTTATCACCTTGGTTCCGCCTCCGCCATTTTCCATTGTCCGCAGCAATCCTCCTATCGGTGTGTCCCTCCGTACAGATGTCGCCTTTGGTCGACCTGGGTACGACCAACTTCGTTCCGCAGACCAAACACCCAAAACATCCCCTATGCCAAAAGCACCACCCCAGACTTACAACCTCATCGCCTCTAACGATACACTCTCCACACACCCAACAAATGCTAAGATCCAGAACTGCTCGCCAGCAGGCCGTGCAGACGATACGTGCCGATGTGCCGAGGAGCTTGGGCTTGGATCCAGACGGTTGGCGCTGCCAGCAGATACTGCAGATGAAGGCAGGATTGCTAGAGCGAGGAGCGGCATGCTGGTCGAGCGCGACTTGGGACGTTTCTGCTTCCTGTGGGCTCTGAAGGGTTGTCATTTCGAGACGAACGCGATTATAGATGGTAGGGGTCGATAGAGAAGAGAGCCATGCCAAGTTGTCCTCCGATCATTCGAGGCCAAAGATGTGACGCTTCACGGAGCGGAAGTAGGATGTCGCCTGTAAAATGATTGTGTTGAAACGAATGTTGATGAATGAATGTGATGCCTAAAAGCTGCAAATCAAGGACCCAGCATCGGCAGAGCTTCAGTGAGGTTATGTGGATGATTGGTAGGGTTAGAGGCTGAACGTTAGAAGCAAGTTCGTGACCGGACGAAGTTCAAGCCGTGGGCACTCTACAAGAAAGAGCGCCTGTGATTGTGGAGGAAGGAACGGCTCGAGCCGCCTTCGTCCGATGTGAGAACTCGAATTTCCTGCCGTCTCACTCAGACTTGGACACTCATCGCGGGAACAGGTTGTTAACATGGTGCTTTTATTCGTATCTCATCACCGTCCAGTACTGATCCAGGAAAAACCCAACCCTCTCAAGTACGTACACAAACATTAATCTAAGAACAAAACCTATCAATCATACAACTCAAGAAAGGAGAGAATTGTTTGTAAAAGAATTCGTAAGCCGATGCTGGGAATGTGCAGGTAGGAAAAGTTTGAAGATACCTAGAGGTATGATCATCAATCCATCAGCTTAACCCAAGTTCCATGCACCATCTTTCAAAAGTACCATCAGGCGTTCATGCCCAAATGCGTAAAAACCAATATTCGTACAAGAAGCATTATAACAGGAAGAAAACAACGTATGACGTGATTAGAATTGCCTGTCGTCTCTCGTGCTTCGTTTACTTCCGATTCTTAGGTCGAGAAAGCATGTTGAGACGACTGAGACTCAGAACACCCCTCTTCTTGACAGGGCTTGGATTTTGAGACTTGGGGGTAGCATGAAGCGTGGGAGCCAAGAGCGTGTGGCCTTCGGAAGCAGAAGTCTTATGCTTCTTGGGAGAGCGATCATCTTCCTCCTCCTGGTCATCATCGGACTCCACACGACGACGTTTCTTGTTTGCCATTCCGTGAGGAACGGTGGGGAGAAGCGGTGCCTTGTTTTCCTTGTTACCCCGGGGAAACGAACCGGGGATTTTGTTGGGAAGGACGCTCTGGCGAACCTGACGCACACTAGCCTGACCTGGGGAAGAGCCAAAGCCCTTGGGCGACGTGCCGAAATTGATGGTATGGTCGTGGCGGAAAGTAAATGTGCCTGGAACGGACGGTGGAGGAGGAGGAGCTTGACGAGGGGGCTCGGGCAGTGGACGGACGCCAGAGAGCGAGGGATACTCCACCACTGTCTTGGATGAAGCCCCCAGGCTTGGAAGATCGGCAATTGAGGGGTACTCAACTTCCATCGCATCGACCTTTTCGCTGGGCAAGAGCTTCACCGTAGGTCGTGGACCCAATTCGATCTTCGATGTCGATCGGGGAATGCCAGACTTTATCGGAGACGGAGATTTCTGGACGGTAACACTGTTCTTGTTGACGGTGTTGGGGGTGAAGTTGACATGCTTAGTGACTCTCGAACCAGCCGCAGCTCCAGGGGTCACGGGTACCGACGGAAGTGGCTTCTCGAGGTTAGGTTTGCTAGGACTTCTGGACAGCGAAGGAATTGCAGAGGGCTTTGTAGTCGGCTTCTTAGCACTCATTCCTCCGTAACCAAACATCGATTTGACTCGGTCAAACTTTCCAGGGGTCTGCGGGGCAGCTTGAGGCTCGGGTTCCGGAAGACTTCTCAGGTTGTTGACAGAGACAGACTTGGTCATACCACGGGGGGTGCTTATCAAGTTTGGCTTCGAAGAGGATCGGGACAGAGTGGGTATCTGGGTCTTCTTGGTGGTGGCGGCCCGGGCTAAAGAAGCTTGCGTAGGTGTCGTTACCGCCGAGAACATGGTAGAGTGGAAACGGGCAGCAGTTGGGGTCACAGGGAGGGTTCTGATCTCGGGTTGGCTCTCGTGTCTGGAGACTGGACGGGCGGACGAGGCATCCTCCAAGAGATGTTTCCGAGCACGCTTTACGGGTGCAGTGTTCTCCATCCGATCCGACTTCACGACCATTTGCTCGCTGTTCTGGACATCTTCCGGGTCGCCCAATCTCGCCTTCGACTGTGTTCTCTTGAGGGATTTGGTGGCTCCGTCTTCATTCAACTGTGCCTTCGACTGTGTACGCTTCAGGCTATTGGCGGCCGGCGCGAAACGCGCCGGCTGGGCTCTGAAAGATGAGGGATGTCCGGCAATGGAATCCATCTTCTTGAACTCGGCCATATGAACATCGCTGAATCTGCCAGCCTGTCCCTTGGGCTGTGCAATCTTCCGGCTGCCAACGCCCGCAGCTTCTTCAGCCTTGCGCCTCTCCTCTTCCCGCTCAGCCGCAAGCTTGGCCTTGATTCGGAGAGCCTCTTCGCGCAAGCCGTCCATCATACGCTGGGCTTCGGGGCCCAATTGGGGACCTGGACGCGCGAATCTGAAGTCGAAGGAGGGGGAGGATATGCCAATCTTGGAGGGGGTCTGCTGGGTGACCCCAGACGGCTGGTTGCTGTTATGTGTGGCCGCGATGTCGGTGAAGCCCAGGCGAAGCCCGGAGTCCGGTTCCTGCGTGGTGCTCTGTTGCGCCTTGCTGGGGTGCATCTCCGACAGAGAAGGGACCGCACGCCCGGCTGTAGCTGGGGTTCGAGGCGCCGTTGGCGAGGACACTGCGGGTTCGGGGTTCGATGCCGGGCGAGCGGCGGTCGACGTCTCGTCGCGTTCGACGAGGGACTCGAGTCGATTGGAGGCATGGTTACCGGACTGTGTGGCGGATTGCAAGGTCAGTCAGGGAGGGCTCAGAGGGCATGTAGACGGGGCATCAGGCACGAAGGATACACCAGCGGCGTCGGATTCAGTCGTACCTTTCCCGTCGTAGGCGCGGCTCCGCGCAGTCTGGAAGAGCGGCGACGAGGAGGGGCCATGTTGAAGGATTCGAGGCCGAGTCGGGCTCGCGAAGCGGTGGGCGGAGGGTGTTGCGGTGTGGGAATTTCTCGACCGAGAATCTGGGATGCACGCCGAACTCTAAATCGTCGACTTTCCGTGTTGACATGTTTACATGCACACAGGAGAGTCAAGTCGCCAGATTCTTGGCGCGACCGTGCTAATGGGGGGTGCGGCGTGACTTGACGAGGCTGACGAGGCTGACGAAGCTGACGAGGCTGAAGGCAAGCTGTAGGAAGGCTGACGAGACAGCGGAGTTTGCTCCGCGGTGGAGACAGGAGAAGGGAGAAGGGGCGCGAAGGGGACCTCCGACCTCCGACCTCCGAGAGCACGTGGGCTTGGCAGATCCGCGCGGCATCAGAATCAGGCACGAATCAGGCAGGAATCAGGCAGGAATCCAGAATCAGGAATCGCTCACAGCTGCGGACGGAGATTAGCTCTCCACCATGCCATGCCATGAAACAGTACGGTACAGCTGTACAGACTGTACATATAGTACATACAGTACAGTACATACAGTACATCCATCGCACATACAGTAGGTACCGTGCAGTACTGTACTGTACTGTACCGTCGTAGACACTCAGCATGGTACGGAACTGCACGGTACGGTGCTGTACTGTACACACCGTACTGTACATAGGTACCTTACCGTGCTGTGCTATGTATGTACACACTGTACGGTACATACCTCTCCTGCGATCAAAGCTTGACTTTGACAGGAGCCGACCCAAGCTTCGATCGTATATTGCCGGCTCCATCCATCTTCGCATCTATATTTATCTCTTCACGGACCAAGAGAGTGAGGAGAGACATGCTATTATGATCCGGTACCGGTGCTGCATCCCCCCACCCCTCCCGGACAGGCTGTACTTGCTCGAACCGGACTACGGTGCCGCGGAGAAATGATCTCTTCGATCGGTCGCAGCCTCGATCCGCTGAATGCGCTGCAGCCGCTGGCCGTCCGGATCTGTATGGGACGGGACGGTACGGTACGGTACGGTAGGTGGAGGGTGGAGGGTGGGAGGTGATGTTGGTCCCGTATGTATCTGCACAGTACATACAGTACAGTACCGTCGTGCAGTATGTATGTACTACTGTAGGAGGATCTCGGACGCAAACGTCTGCAAGTGCGGGGTCGTTACTCTGCACAGCGGCAGCAGCAGCAGCAGCAGCAGCAGCGGCCGCAGTCGGTCATGATTCCACACGCATGCAGCAGCGCTCGTCGCTGATGTGCCATGGCGCACCTCGTCAGCCGAACCCGACGCGCGGGCGAGTCGAGTCAACATGCATTGTGTACTGTACGCTGCCGTTAAGCGAGCCAGCCACAAGGGGCGCTACCACGACGACGACGACGACTACGGTAGTCACTGGAGTAACTACATGTGGTAACTACATGTAGCATTTGGAGCATCTGTAGTATCTGGAGTCACTGGAGTAACTGTAGTAACTGTTCCATCTGTCGTACGGTACATCCTCATACTGTACATACTGTACATGCTGTACCGTCACGAAACTGTCCGTACATTAGTGCTGTTGATGCTTGACTGACTCATGCGCGGCGTATATACAGTACCTCTACTCACATAGTACTATCTACGTACAGCACATACAGTACAATTCCACTGTACTGTCCTGTGCTACGTACAGGAGAAGCTGTGGAAAAACGGTAGCCACCGGACCCACCGCCATGTGTGGGGGAGCCAATAACCGCCCGTGCCGTTCGAACCTCGTGGACCCTCCCTTCTCGGCCTCGAACACCTCGACACCGACGCCCTCGCCGAGAGTGACAGGAGGAGGGAGATCTCGCTCCATGCCATGCGACGCTACGCTCCCCGCCCTCCCCTCCCCTCCCCTCCCCTCCCCTACATCCCATCCCATCCCATCCCATCCCATTCCATCCTGCCCATCCCATCCTATCCCATCCCATCCCAATACGCCGAGCCAGCAGGCAAGCAAGCGCCGTCATGTCAGCCGAGGCTCGCGTTGGGGCCACTTACTGACATCTCTGACCTCTCTCGATCTTCTTCCTGCCTGGCCAGACCAAAGCTGGCCCTGTCCAGGTCCTGGTCCCTGCTGCGACTCCTCCCTATAGTACATACCGTGCAGTACGACCGACACGCCAGTCCGGGCTCCGCTCCTACTGCTTCTACATACCCTACTTACAGTACTCACCTCCTCGACCTTCCCTACCTACCAAGGTCGACCACCGCTCTCCCGCCTGCCCTGCCCTGCCTGCCCGACCTACCTCCCAAGGTCCGAAGCACTTTATTCTGGTTCGACTGCACCTCCTGTTAAGTACTTAGTGCTGCCTGTGCATCCCGGCATCGCAGCAGACTCGCCAAAGTTGCCCACTTCCACGTTCTCTCGAGGAGAAATCCTTCCCTTGCGTGTAGCCGCGTCCGCGTTCCATTGCAGACATACACACACGACCTACTTACACTTCACCACGCCGCACCATATTTGCTTCCTGTGCCGCGTCTCGTCTCGCTCGGCCTACAGTACCTACAGCGCCTACTGCGACTACGGTACCTACTAGTAGCAACTACTGGACCTACGCTCCCGTACCGACCTTCTCGTCAGCCTGCTCACCGCAACCGTCGTCTTTCTTCGGGTTCCAGGAACCAGCAACCCAACCCTCGGGTTCGCGGCGCCGCTCCGTCAGACAGACAGACGGGCAAGAGAGCGACATCTGAGACGAGATCGGATGCGCCCGCCGCCACGCCGATTCGACGTCGACTTGACCGTGCCGCAAGTCCGGGTCCGGCGTGACCGTGGCTGTGGTTGTTGAGCCCCGAGGAGCCTTGCCGCCGGCTGGCCTGGTCGTAGTGGGGCAACGTGCCGTGGATTGCCTCTTTTCCCGTGCAAGGCCATGGCCGACAGCATGTCGATTGACCAGAAGAACCCTAGAGAAGGCTCGGAGGAGTCCATGGACATCAACTCCCCGACGCCCGAGCCCGAGCCCGAGCCCGAGCCGGGAGCCCCCCAGGAGAATGCTGTTCAGCAAAAGCGGAAGGGGGGCCGAAAGCCTGTGTGTGGTTTTTGCAAAGCCTGCCTCGTTTCCGGGACTTACTGATGCCTGTTTAGATCTACGCCACCTCGGAAGAGCGCAAGCAACGCAACAGACAGGCTCAAGCGGCATTTAGAGAGCGCCGCACCGAGTACATCAAGCAGCTGGAAGAGACCATTCGAGTCCACGAGACCAACTTACATAATCTGCAAAACGCCCATCGCAGCGCCGCTGACGAATGTCTAATGCTGAGGTACAAGAACTCTTTGCTCGAGAGAATCCTCTTGGAAAAGGGTAAAGAAGCCTCCTCACCCATGGCGATTCAAATCGAGGTTCATGACGTCTTCTAGGAATCGATGTACAGGCCGAATTGCGCGCAAAGACTGGCAGTCCCCATCTGGGCCCAACCCACATGCCGAACATGTCTCAAGCGCCAACCGTCCAGCGGGCCATCATGAACAGGCATCACCAAGTCAGACGCTCCAATTCAAGCATTGCTCCCAAGTTAGAGCCAGGTGCATCTCTGCAGTCGCCTCAATCTCGCCCTACGACTTCGTCTCATGCCTCTCCGCCCCCATCACTCTCGCCTGGTTTTCTCCCACCAGGGGTCCTGACACCACCAGCTTCCGAGTCTCAGTTTCAGCAGCAACAGCATCAGCAACAGCAACGCCTCCAAGCCACCAAAGCACAACACTCCCCGGGATTGCCAGGACCTTCCGGATCGATTGGACATGCTGGACGAATCAGAGCCCCCAGTGGATCGAAAGGGCCGGGAATCGGGGGAACGAACACTGGAGGGCGATCCGCCGACGCGGCCTACTACCAGCCTTCCGCCAATTACCAGAGTCACGTGGAGCATATTAAGCAGCTCGGTAAGCTGACCCCCTTCGCTCCTTCTCGTCCTCCTTTTCCCGACAACGTTGGTGGTCTTGGACTGATCCCGGGGCTACAGAACAGGAGTACGATGCGCAAGACGACATGGTTGACGATCAAGATCCGGCCGAATCTGGACCAGGCCCTTACCCCGAATCGATTCCCGCAACGCAGCCCTACCAGCAACTCGGCAACCCAGGACCGAGCCAAGGCATGCAACCGGGTGGCACTCCCGCGGGTTACACTTCCATGGCTCAACAGCTGATGGAGCCCTACGACCCTATGCTCGACATGGACCCCTTTGGGCTTTCAGCTTCAATGTAAGTAGCGAGCTAGGTGGCATATGACGAAGGGGCAAGACTTCCCGGCATCAAATCGTCCCAATGGCAATACGGGTCAGATAGCTAATACTCTTCTTTGCAGGCAATTTCCTACTTCATTTACCTTTGATACTAGTTCGATGAGATGATTGCGAGAGAAAAAAAAAAGAGATACCCCAGGAACGGAAAAGGGTCTGGGGCAAAAAGTTTTAGCGCCGGCGTTTCATTGTCTAACATAGCATTTGCATTGGGAACAGGGCATTTGAGCACAGCATTGACGGTGTACATCCAAAAAATTTCTTCCTCTTTTTCCGAGGGAGCTTTCATATAAGCATTTCACGTCGGCTCTCGAAACTGTGTACGGGACCTGGGGTTCAGTTCGCGTTCACGGCGATAGCAGCGGAGCTCTCTATGGGGAAGCGAGGGCACCGCCTCGGTTACGAAGTAACTTACCTAGATGTATTCCAAGCATTCGTCCAAGCCCAACAAGTCTTTGATGAAGAGGCGGAGGCAGTGGGAATTCTGGGCAGCATTCAGCCAAGTCCAAATGTTTAAGTTCTCGTTGCATGGAGAAGAAAAGATAGTCTTTGAGTCAATACACGGCCATCTGGCTTCACCGAGCTCTTCGCCCGCTGGAGTGAGCCGTCGGTAACAAGCACTGCTTGGGTTGGTGGTGGCATTATCTTCGCCAGCAAATCGCAAAATGATGTCTCAAATTCCCCACACACAATTCAGGGGTCGCACACTTTTCATTTTCCGCAACCTTATGTGTAAAAAAAGTCTTCAGGCGTCACTACCGCCATTACTGCCTACACTCCGCGTTATCAAATAGAGATGACTGCGTCTGCAGCCAGAAATATCAATCTCAAGAAAACTTAAAAACACCGAGCATCGACGCGTGGTGAATTGAAGCCCTACCTCTTAGGGCTTTTTGGCTTCGTTTAAGATTTCGCACTAGGCCCGAAACAGCTTGGGAAGCTTTGAGGTCGACGAAATTCCCCCAGCGAAACGTCGCCAGCAGGGACAAATTCTTCCATCCACCACTCGCACCATCCACCACTTCTCGAGAGACAGAGTCCTAGTACATAGGGACCTGTCCGTCTCGACCTTCCCATCACACCTCTCCGAATTGTTCTCTCGGTAGCAAAGCCTTCTTCGGAGGCGATTAACCGGTGGTCAAGATGTCGGCAGTTGCATCAAAAGTGCGTATCCGTCCTCCCTCGAGGCATCGAGAGATGTGCTTGGAAGCTCCCGAATCCATGCGGGCCGGTCATTGGGGCACTCCAGCTGACTTTTGTCCACACTAGAACCTTTACGAGCTTCTCGGTATGCGGAAAGCTGTCCCAATCACCATCCCCCTTTGGGACCACGCGACTAATGAAATGTGACGGATAGGCAATACCCACGATGAAGACTCGGACAAGGAACCTGAGCCGCCTGTCAAGGTCATCGACAAGACCCCAGCGAGAACCATCAAGCGCAACGCTGATGGCGTGGCACCTGCTTCCAAGGCTCCCGCCGCACACGAAGGCCGAGGCGGTCGCCGTGGAGGACCCACCGGTAACGAAGGAGGTCAGTTGGTTCTTTGCATACCTAGTCTCTATCACAATTGCGCATCCGGAGCTTCGCAATCGAGGATGTGAACTGATGCAGTCTAGCTTTCCGTGATCGCAACGCCGGCAGCGCCAACAATCGATCCAAGCCAACCGAGGATCGCGCTCCGGGAACATACGAGGGACGTGGACGCGGTGGACGCGGCGGCCGAGGAGGTGGCAACTTCGATAGGCACAGCCGTAGTGTCGGAGGGTAAGATGTTTCCGCAGCTCACAGGAGGCACACACAATTAACGTCACGCAGCCCTTCCGAGAAGCAAGCCGCACACGGTTGGGGCGCCATTGAGGGTGGAGCTGAACTGGCTGACGAGCAAGCTGGTGAGGCTATTGCCAACGCCGAGTCCAGGGACGCTCTGACGGGTGATGCGGCCCCAACCGACAACGTTGAGGCCGAGGCCGAGCCAGAGGATAACTCGATCAGTTACGAGGCTTACCAACAAATTCTGAAGGAGAAGAGAGATGCTCTTGGCACTGGTGTTCCAGAGGCCCGCAAGGCTAACGAGGGCAGCAAGCAGGACAAGAAGTGGGCAGCCGCCAAGGAGCTTTCCAAGGAGGAGGAAGCCGACTTCGTTGCAGCATCTGCTGGAAAGACCAAGCGTGTCAAGGAGCGAAAGGAGAAGCAGACCATTGACATCGATCAGCGCTTTGTTGAGGCTTCCGAGCAACGTGGAGGCCGAGGTGGATTCCGTGGCGAGGGTCGTGGACGTGGCGAAGGCCGCGGACGCGGAGGACGAGGCGAGTTCCGAGGCCGTGGCGAAGGCCGTGGCCGTGGTGGACGTGGTGATGGCCCTCCCAGAGGCGCTCGTAGCGGTGCTCCCCGAGGAGGCGCTGCTTCCATCAACACCAGCGACACCAGCGCTTTCCCCAGCCTGGGCGCATAACGCCTCTTCCTAGAGCGAGCAACAGTCTCCCAACGATCTTCGACAGCGCGGTTCGATTGTTTTCAAGGATTAGTCCGAATGAGCGAATGATCTCGAGCAGCGTGTGCGTGGTTTTGCAAGGGAGCTTCGGGGGAAAACGAGTAGTGACACTTCTTTCGAACAAAAAATGGAATGCTTTGAATTTGCATGGGCTTCTTCTCCCTGAAGTCTGTATTAGATGATGAAAGAGTAAACAAGGTCTGAAGCCTTGCCACCTGCTACGATGGGGAGAATTGTGACCATCATGTGCGTGGTCTCTGATCTGATCTTGGACGCGCGCGCATGTGTAATTAGCGACGAGCTACGTCTTTCTTTTCGTTTCTTCGCTTGGGTCAGACTCACTCAAGCGAACACGACTCTTGTCATGGTAGGGTCAGATCGTTCCCAAGAACTCATCCTTTTCACAAATCAATAAAAACATATAAATATATACACATAGATCTCTCTCTTTCTCTCTTTTTTGTTCTTTCTTTCTCGGATCGGATGGGGTCTCGGTCTCGGTCTCGGTCTCGGTCTCCTCACGCCATCATCGGGTTTTCCTCAACCCAGACAGAGGCAAGAAGAGGGGGCGGGGGTCTCATCTCCAAGGAGAGGAATCTGCTGTGTTGGAAATGGGACGCTGGTGCTGGTGATGCTGGTGCTGGTGAGGCTGATGATTGATTGATTGATTGATTGATTGATTGATTGATTGATTGATTGATTGATTGATTGATTGCAATGCCAGGAAGGGGGGGGGGAGGGAGGGAGGGAATGGATCGATGGGTGGGTGGATCGATGGGTGAGCAAATACATAAATGCCTTTGCGAGACGTGGAAGTTCTACTGCGTCTGGTCTGTCTGTCTGTAGCCGTCCGTCGAGGAGAATGGGAAATGGAAAATGGAAAATGGAAAATGGAAAATGGGGAGAGATTTTTACTTTTCCCTGCATGCTCTCTCTCTCTCTCTCTCTCTCTCTTCCCTCCTTCTCCCTTTTCACCACCTTTTTGTTTTTTTTTCGAGGCCTGAGTGTACACTTGTACATAGGTACACATGCGTAGGTAGGTAGGTGTACAGATATACGACAAACACATTTCTTGGTTCCAGCCCCCTTGAAACCGAAAACGAGCAGACGTGGAATCTAGTCGGAAAACCTACAGACGGACTGTGAGGGAATGCTTGAGTGATGTCAGTAGAAACTTGCATGGCCCTTTAGAACACATGCAGTGGTTCATGTTAGTAGTGTAGGAAGAAATCTTTGTGAGTTTCCGAGAATGGCTAGAAGATAGCCCGAGGCCAACTGTTCGAATATAAGGCTGGGAAATTCTTTGGGAGATATTTGTATTTTGATGTTGGAACTGAGTTGATACGGGGCAGCGCAGGGAGAATAAGGGTTGAGGTTCGTAGCTATGCTGGTGCAAGTCGTGACTGCCGAATCGGGTCACATAGGACCGACAAACATCCTGCCACTGATGTTTTCTCAAGGCCTGCCTACCAAGCATGACTTGAAGAACGTCGACGAAATTGCGTTCAAGGTTTTGGAGATATCAAATTAACTACTTTCAAAGAAGCCGACAGTGAAGAGCCAATGCCGACAGTGAAGAGAAAACTCGATGGCCCATCCGAGGATATATATCTTTCTTGGCTTATAAACGAAATTCTTGCCTGGCAAAACCACTGGATTCACGCGCTGCTGAACATCTCATCCCATTCTTGCTAGTTATATCAATCGTAAGCTAGAAATAGAAGACGACGATAATGACATAGTCCAACGTCTCTGCAAAGGCCCGTGAAACCGAGGAATCTTAAACCTTTCATAAGGTATTGAAACTTGTTCGGTTAACGATTTGTACACACGAAAGACTACTTAGAAAGCGTGTCATCTAAGGACATCACAGGAAAAACACAACCCCTTCTGTTTTTTTCCTGTGATAAACGGGATAATTAGCAGAAAGCCGTTTTGAACAACAACTAACTGCTCAGACAAGCGTGGTGAAAAATAGGATGCATAGTCATCCTCGATAGCTATAACGCACACACTATAAGCAGGCAGAAAAGAGTTCGAGCATATACCTCTGAAGACTCAAGACAAAAGAAAGTATCATCTCGCACCAAAAGCCCAAGATGCTCGACTCCTGTATCCTTCGTGTATCCTTTATGTATCCTTCATGTATCCTTCATGTATCCTTCATGTATCTTTCATGTATCCTTCATGTATCCTTCATGTATCTTTCATGATACGCCGTGTATGCATAGGCAATGCAAGAAGCAATCGTCCGACCCAAGCAACTAACACTATGGAGCGTCCGTCCGTGGAAGAGGACCTTTACACCACGCAAGCCAGACCGAAAAAGCAGAGGAGGGTACCTACCTACCTACCTACCTAGGAAGCAATAGAGCAGACCAGAAACGAGAGCACATACACAACACCCAGCGGCCAATGAAACCGCGACAGACACCCACCCCCCCAAGAAGGACACAAGCAAAACAAACACTCGCCTCGGAAAGGTACCTACCTAGGTAGGAAGGACTGTTGCAAGTGGCCCCTCCCTTCACAGCCGTCAAAGCCAGGTTCCTAACAACCACACGGGGCAATGCAATAATGGAAAAACCTAACTCCATCAACCTAATACCTCCTCCGACTTCCAGCTTTCCGACGTCCCCTTTCTCAACTATCTCCCAAACAGCCAGCCAGCCGCAAGCCACCCCCCAATCTGCTATGAGTCCGTCTGATCTACCCTGCTCTACCCTCCCCTACTCTATTCGAATCGCAAGAGGAGTACAGTGTTACCGAGACCCCCTACTATCCGAAGCGAAAACATCGAGATCAGCACCGCGTCCCATCCCCTCCCCTTTCATCTCCTCCCCTCCCATCCCAGACACACACAAAGATTCGCAAAACAAGATCCATCCATCCATCCATGCATCCAGTCCGTCTCGAAGCGCTTTTCGACCACGGTTTCCATTCCCCAAACACGCCGTACAGATCTCGCAGATCGTACATACTTACCTAGGTAGGTAGGTACGTGGGGATCTTGGCGTCTCGCTCAGCGGTTAATAATCCGACAACACACACATTCTCCATTCGTCCCCAGAGACGGATGGCGAGAAGATCTCGAAATGCCAAGCCCTCTCCCTCCCCCCTCAGGAGCCCCTCGCGATACTGACTTTTCATCTGACACATGACACGGGTGTAGAGAGAGAGAGAGAGAGAGAGAGAGAGAGAGTACTTGGGTGCCGAAAGAGCCTGGAAATGTCATCTCCCATTGTTTGCTTGTTCGTTTAGATGCTACGACCCAACCTACAAACCACGAACTCTGGTTCATTCCTGTCAGTCAAGTGACACCCTTCCCTACCTAGCTAGCAGAGAAGAAACGCCGACGCCCCATCCCCCGTGGCAGCATATCCATCCATCATGATGCGAGAAATAGGACCGATCCGGTAGAAACGCCTCTAAATGCACACCTTCACCCGTATCACATCGCGCCCCTCCCTCCCTCCCTCTCCCACTCTATCCGATCAACGCTACGAGCTCTGCTGACCACGTAAATCTAAGACTGAGCACGAGAATTCTTGAGAAATCCTTGCAGGTACACCGCCAGACCCTTCCGATCGCTAGAAGTGGTCATCGACTTGACAAAGTCCGAGCCGTCGATGCCCATGGAAGGGAAGAAATCTTGCTGCAGATGCTGGATGAACATGTCGCCAGTCTTGAGGTAGATCGTCTGCTCCAGACCAGCAATCTCGTTGAGGACTTGTTTCGCTTGAGCATCTGTCGCGGGGCGGAATGTTGGCTCGCGGAGGACAGCCCAGCAGATGGGGTGGAATCTCTCGATGAGGAAACGGTCGAAGCCAGGAAACGCGGGGGACGGGGCAAGGGACGAAGAAACTGCCTGAGGACCGAGTGTGGCAATGTTGGTTCCTCCCCAAAGGACCGCCATGCGCGTGATGACAGAAAATGCCAGTCGACTAGCTGCAAGATTGCCGGTACCACTGGTCACGGTTTGCGCCAGGTTGGTGACAGATGCGATCAGTGACTCGAAGAAGGCTTGGTTTGAGGCACTGACAAGCACCGAAGCAAGGTCGTTGCTCAAGATGATCTGAACAAACGTCAGGTATTCTCGTCGAAGCTCAGCGAGCTGAACCTCATCGTCGGTACCTGTAATCGGTTCGGCTAGACCAGCAAAGACTCGCTGCAAAAGTGGCGTGAGAAGCGAGTCCAACACATCATAGATTTCCTTCTTGAAGCCAAAGACAACTTGGTCAAGTAAGCGCAGGAACATGGCCATCTCATCCTTGGAAGAGCTCTGAGAAAGTAAACCATCAATCCAACGAGGAAGAAATGGCAAGATTCCGCTGCCCAGGACACCCATTAGTCTGGTGAATGAAGCTCTGGCTGCTGTACGGACATCGAAAGAGCTCCTGAGAGCCTCGAGAGCGATCAAGATGGCTTCTGCGGCACGGCTGAACTCGGCAGATAGCTCTGGTTTCGCCGCGTTGACAGCGGTTGAAGCATTGCCGGGGGTCCAATCCGAGAAGCCATGTGCCAGAGTTCCAAGAGCCATGATGACGTGGTGGATCTGCAGAATAGCTTGAGCATCACCGGATTTGGCCGATACCAAGTTCCTCTCGATATCCGAGAAGAGCGGTTCCATGATGGAGCGCGCATACAAGACTTGCTTTTCGACAGGCGTCGCAGAAGTTGAGGAAATACAGCCTATAGCTTCGAACAGATAGAGCTGGCCATTGAAAGTCGCATCCGCAGAGTGGTCACTTTCGTCTGAAGACACATCGTCATCGGCAGACTCGCTAGGAACTTCAGCCTTGATGGGTAGAAGGTCACTGATAGATTGAATGACCGTCTCCGCAACATTGCCGACGTGTGCTCGAAGATGCTTAACGAACCGCTGGAAAAGGTACCACGAGCGCGTTCTGACTCGAATATGGGGGTGATGAACGAGGACGACAAACTGCTCAAGGACTGGCTGGATGTACTGAACCTGGTTCTCGAAGAAAGAGCAGTACCGAACAACGATTTCTATGTACTGCAATTGGATCGCTGGATGCGCGAAGTTTGCAATACCTGGAATAAGTCAGCCCATGTACTTCTTACTCTGGTGAGCGTTGCAGCTTACCAGAATCCACCATCTTCGACATCATGATGATCAGACGCTCAGCGGCCACACCCGATGGCTGGCTCTTTGCGTACAGACCACCATTAGGAATAGTCAGCTCTCCAAACAGGTACATCTCGTGGAGGGCTAGGTCCAGATCACGCCAGTCCATTTGGCCGCCTTGCCGATCGAGGCCTTGAAACGTGTTACCAATCACGTTGCTGAGAACCTCCACGTAAAGGCCTTCATCAACAGCGGCCACACTCTTCTGCAGAACCTGCAACCGCTTCCTCAATTCCTGAAATTCGGCTTCGTCGGTCTGCTCGTCTTCATTTCCCCACGATGACGTCTCGTCGTATCTCATTTTCTGGATGATAGCATTCAAAACGGGTGGCAGCATGTCCGCGAATTGTGCCGGTAGGGGCTTTGCTTTGCGCAAGAAGGTCAAGAGGTCTGTGAGAGACGGGATGACTGTCGAGCAGATCTCATCATATTCATCGGAGAAGAAGCGTAATAGGAGCGGCAGGAAAGAATGGATGAGTGCTTCTGCTTGTTCTCGCGTATTGGCCGGAGTCTGTGTATCCTCTAGGACTTTTACTATGTCAAAGACAGCATTGTTGACAAGCTTCGCTACCGCTTCAGCCAAATCTGTATCATAGCTGGAAGTCGTCCGGAGATCGTGCAAGGCTGGGCTGGCAATCAGTTGTGAGATGACTTGTCCGAGGTTCAGGTAGATGATCATGCCAATCTTGTCCGCAGGCTTCATCTTCTTGGCTACGATCTCCGTGAAAGTGTCTATAGCAGCATCTCGAAGCTTATCCTCCCCATTTCCGGGCGTGATTCTACCCGCAAGATCGAACAGGATTGGGAGGACTCCTCGGAAGATGAGCGATATGTCGATCCAACTGACCCATTTTCCAATAACCTTGAGGCACATTTCCACCACGGCATCATTCTGACCCCTCCACTGCTCGAGGATCTCTTGCCAAGATGCGACCACTTTGGTAACATCATGGACTCTTATGGCATCCTTCAACTCCGTGTTTCGTCTCGTCTCCTCATTCGAGCGTGTGATGATGACGTCCGCAATCTCGTCATGAATCGATCCCAGAATTCGCAAGTACAGAACCGTGCCATTGAGGTTATCCCTCGTCCCGTTGTTCTGCAGGCTCGTCAGGCTCAACACATCGTCCAGGAAGCTCTCCCAGCCCTGTTTGTACAGCGCGACGAAGAGGAATGTCAAGGTCTGGGTGAGCTTGTTCTGCAAACTGGCGGGGTCGACCTGGTCCTGGCTCCCCGAGCCATATGTCCGCCGAATGTAGTCCAGCAGCGTCTCCTTGATGTGGTTCAAGCTCTGGGCATCCAAATGCTGGGTCTGAACCGCATTGTTAACCACGTCCAAGGATACCAAGCGGACCACTTCGGAGCACTTGGGGGTTCGTGTGAAGAGGGCAACGCATGCTTGTCGACCCGCAGCGTCGGCCCGCAGCTGGTTGAGAAAGTCGAAGGCCTGAGCCTTGAGGGCTTGGTCAGATCGAGGATTCCAGGCTATTTCGATGGCATTCTCGACCTGGTCGTGCGTAGGGCATCAGCTTCCGTTCGCACACTGTCTCCGATTTTGCGGCATCCCGCCATCTCCAAGCCACAGCACGGAGCGGTCAAACATACCTGAGTGTCCATGGCGGCGCCCTTTCAGATGGTACGCGACGGCAAACAAGAGATATGGGTAGGTGTAGGCGTGGTAGCAGCGGCGATGTGTTTCCTGTAAACGCTGTGCGCGCATCTATCAGGCTCTTGAAGCGGTGGCTATCGAGTCATAATTTCTCTCGACGGGGCGATGATGATGATGTAATGATGTAATGCCGGCGCGGAAGCAGACCGGACAGTCGTTGGCCTTGTGTCTATTGACAGCGAACGGCGGCGGAGAGAGCGCCGACGGAGAAGACTGGTTGAGACGGTGTTGTGGCAAGCAGATCGAGCTTCGATATTGGGTTGGCGGTATGTATGTAAACGGAAATTCGCATACAACCCCACCAACATCCGGAGAGCAGCAGTGTCGCTCGCATCAGTAGCGCGCAAGGGTCTCCAACCTTGCCGAATCCAGCGCCCACGCACGTGAGCAGAAGACACTTTAAGGCACAGGATGTACTGAGTGTATACAGTATTGTACGCTACGGTTCTGTAATACGAGGCTTTTGTTTGATTTTCTGTAATTTCTTCGACGCCTCATTGAATTGTACATAACGGTCAATTGTTTTTTGTCCAAGCGCAGCCCACTCCCAGCAGCAAGACCAGCCGGCAGTGAGCACCCTAATATGAACCATTGCTAACGCCGGTAGTGAGAAAGCCGAGATCTAATCCCTCCCCTCTATGAAGCGCTCACCATCTTATATGCACATCGAAAAGCGTGACGCAAAATGTAACCTCCGGCGCCCAGGACGGTCACGCAGGCCAGGAGATCAAGAGGAAGAAAGACCACGGCAAGCAAGAGCCCCATCCCCAGCTGGCGTAGCACTCGTACGTTGGCATCGGAGAGTTCGCGGTCCCCAGCGAGCGGCCCGTCCTGTGCGTGTCGAGGTCTCCGCGATTTGGAATCGTAATTCTCGTCCTGAGATGAGTCGTGACTCTCCGCGGAATCATCTGGTCAATGGTTGAAAGAGAAGCCACCGGGGAACCCCTGGGGGGCACCGCGCTGACGTCCGCCGCTGCCTCCGGGCATGCCACCCCCGAAGCTGTGGAAGCCGCCGCCGCCGCCGCCGCGACCACCACCGCCCATCTGGGCCCCGAACATTTGCATCAGGACCTCGGGGTCGATGTTCATGCCGCCCCCACCCATACCACCGCCGCCGAATCCTTCCATCGGGTCCATGAGGTCCTCGCCGCTGTCGTATCTTGCACGCTTGCTGCGATCAATGTCAGCAGCTATTCCAACCGACTCACTAAAATTCCGACTTACTCAGGGTTACTCAGCGTTTCGTAAGCCTCACCAACATCCTTGAATCTCTCCTCGGCGTGCTCATCGTCGCGGTTCTTGTCGGGGTGGTGGATGATGGCTGCTTTTCGGTATGCCTTCTTGATCTGCGTCTCATCGGCGTCCTTCTCAATACCAAGAATCTTGTAGTAGTCTTTGCGCTTGCTCTTCTTCAACTCCAGCTCGGCATTGCGGAGATCCTTGGCGATACTGCCATCTGACGAGTCCGACTCTTGCAGCTCCTTGAGCTCTTTGACAGCAGCCTCCCAGTTGCCCGATTGGCCCAGAGCAGCCGCCTTGGTCTTCTTGGCTTTGGTGTACGAAGGGTCGAGGGCGATGGCACGCTCACAGTCCTCGATGGCTCCAGTGTAGTCCTTTATGCGGTTGCGGCACAGCGCGCGGTTCTGGAGGAGCTTCGAGTTCGTTCCCTTGTTGAGAGGGTCGACTTCAAGCGCCTCCGAGTACTTGTCAATCGCGGCCTGCCAGCGCCCAGCTTTGTAATCAGCATTGCCCTCGCTCTTCATCCGATCAAGCTTCTGCACGATTCTTAAGTACTTGACCGCATCTCGGTAGTCTGGATCGCAGTTGAGGGCGGTCCTAAAGTGGTTAATGGCCTTGTCGTTGTCTCCTTGAGCGTAAAGAGCGCGGCCTCGGAGAACCAGAGCCTCGGGATCAGCGCTGTTGTTCCGCAACAGAGACATGGCCACGTTTTGTGCGTCGCCTAGAGCATTCACATTTCCCATCTTCAGATAGGCCTCTCCTCGCATCAGCTGCCATTTGCGGGGCTTCATCGCGCCGATACCGAGCAATCTCTCGGCCTGATCAAGCGCAAGCAATGCCATCGACCCCGTGGTGCCGTTCTTCAAAGCGTCCTCAGCGACTGCGATGTGCTGGAGCATAGATTTGGCGGGGGCGACATCTTTCGCAGACGGAGGGGGGCTGATACGGGCATAGGTGTCGAGCGCCTCTTGAGGACGGCCCAAACTGGTGTAGATACGGGCCAACCTCAGGAGGATTTTGGCGTTGTCGGGATCCAGCTCATCGGCTCGGAGGCAATCATCCAAGGCACTAGTATATTGACCATTAGAGATGTATGCCGCAGCTCGGTTGCTCAGGTAGGTCGCGGAGGAAGGTTGTGCTTCGACGGCTGCAGGAAAAATGGTGTCAGCCGTCATCTGCAAGGGGGAGGGGGCTCGTCAGATCGTACCTTTAGTGTATTCCTCGATGGCCTTTCGGTAATCTTTGGCCTTGTAGAACCTGTTCCCCGCAGCCTTGAACAGTTCGGCGTCCTCCGGCGTGGGTGGTGAGGCCGCGGCAGGGCTTGTCGGGGTCGACTTGTGCGGCGGTGGAACGGGGCCTTCTCCATTCGCAGCAGGAGGCGGAGGAGGCGAAGCCGGCTTGCCATTCACTTTGGGAGATTCCAAAGCGCCCGGCACACTGTTCGCACTGTTCGCACTGTTCACACTGTTCACACTGGTCTGAAGCGGGGGCGAGGTGGGAGAGGCGTTTTGGCCATCGCTCTCCACATCCATTCTTTCCGCGTCCGACATGTTGGAGTTGGAGAGGGCCGAGAGCCTCCGCAGCTGGTCGGGAGGCAGGTTCAGCGGATGTGTGGTTTTCGGGTCGAAGACGTGATGCCGCGATGAAGTCTTCGTGGCTGACTTTGCAAAACTGCGGCTGCTCGAGGAAGAACCCTGCCCGCGCTTGTGATGGTGATTTTCCTCACGGGCCTTGGACGACGACTTGGAGCTGCTGCTGGACGACGGGAGCGCAGTTTTCTTGTTCGGGGAGCGCGATCGCGGGGACGCCGTCTCTTCCTCGCTGTCGGATTTCTTGTTCGCTTTCTTGGGCGACCTGGAGAAGATGTTCATTGGGAGAGGAGCAGTAGCGCCCGCAATTGGTGTCGATGGGTGGGTGGTGTGGTAGTGTAGAGACCGTCGGAGGCCGTAATGTGGTATGGGAGTTCGCGCCGGTGCGGGTTTGGGGGCAACGCCAGCAGCCGCTGCGGGCTCCGCGAGCGAGGAAGAAGAAGAAAAAAAACCACAATGGGGGAGCGGTTCTGGTTCTGGTTCGTGTTCTTGTTCTGCTCGGTCGCAATGCTTGCACGCTCCCTGGTGAGTCGGGTCGGGTCGAGTCTGGCACAGACAGAGGGGTGCGTCGACAGACACCAAGAAGAGCGCGGGAGGGACGTGAGCTGGAGTTGGAGGACGCACTACGCAAAAGGCGTCGAAAAGCGTCGAAAAGCAATGGCGGGAAACAGGTGAGTGGTCACGACAGGCCGAGTGAGAGTGGACCGTCGCCAGGGCAGCGCGTTACCGTCAAATACTGATGGAGATCATGCTTTTGCTGCTTTTCTTTTCTCTTCTTTCCTTTCCTTTGCTTTCCAATAAAGTAACCCGGCGCGGGTGTGGGGGACGCGGAGACGGGGATGACGGGACAAGACACGACAAGACCAGAGCAGCCCAGGAAAACGAAGTCGCTTAGAATGCCCTCCTTTCTTCAACAGAGCGGTGCATTGTGCATAAGCCGGTCTTTCTGGAAGCTTCGATAGTTCGGTATGCAAGAAGGGGGTGGGCAGGTTGGATCGAAGAGCCCGGTAAAAGTCAACAAAAACAACAACACCTTTATCCGAGCCCCTATTCGGAGATTCACGTGGACGTAGGTCGACACGACTACTTGACTTGTCGATTTCTCTGCTTGGAGGAAATAGAATTCCCGTCACTGACCTGCAAACCTGTTTGGTTTTGGCTGGAGTACATACAGTACACAGTGTACAGTACCCAAACATGGCATCATGGGGTAGCCAGAGCCAATGCTATCGTAGGATGAAAGAAAGTCAACAAGCCTCCCTCTGACCTGCTCACCCTGGGCGGCAGCAACCGTCAGTAATTCGGTGATATCTGTACAGTGCAGACAGTCTGTACCCATTCCATACTGTCGGACGTGAGCCCGTGATTTGAAGCCAATCCCCCTCCCCCCTCCAAGACATAGATCCAGCGGGAAAAAGAAATGAATAACTACCCCGCGCCCGCGGAGCAAAAGCAAATACCCGAAACCGTTATACGTCAATGCTGTCTCCAAGCCCCTTTCCCGGTCCGAAGCTTGATACCTCTGTGGCGCAGAGCGAAGTAGAAAAATTGATGTTGGTATCCAGACCGGGGATATCTTGGTGGATAGCTTAGTGCTACGCCCCCATCTCGAAGAGCATTCACGCAGAGACGAAAGGTGTAGTTAGTACTACATATGTCCAAGCCATGGAATTCCGTTTCTTCTTTCCAATTCTCTGCTACTTCAATCATACAATAAATTCCACGCGCTCTTTCCAGCCACCGGGACGCCGACCATGCCCGATCCAAAACTCCAACATAAATGCCACCCATTCCCGATTCAACCGGCGCCCATCATCGAAAGTACACCGGAACACCATACACACACACGCTCGCCGCATTCAAAAATCGCAGATGACACGCCCCCCTGCCCCTCGCCACAGCCTCCACCAGACTCACTCTCTCCGCCTCCCCATCCACCTTCTTCCCGCCCTTGCCCGTCCTCCCCGCCCCTCCAGACTCAAATAAGCCCCAGTGCTCCAAAGTGCTCTTCGCAAATCGATCGATGTCCTTATCCGTGACATCCCACAGCGTCGCAACGAGAGCCGGACACCCAGCATGCATGTAGTTGATCGGCGGCCCGTACGGTTCAAACTCCCCTCTCTCCACGAGGGCACCGCTGCTACAACCCATCAGGACGGCAACAGCACACTTATCCATCTTTTTGATCTCGCGGGCGCGGATGTACTGGGCGCCGCTGCCGTGGCCGAAGTACAGGAGTAGGTCCTTGGTCTGTAACGCATCCTTCATTTCGTCCTCGGATGGTTCGCGGTTGATGATGCCGTCGCAGCCCAAACTCTGTAGCGGCTTCTGGAAGACGGATTGCGTGTGTTTCAGATCACCACCGGGGTTGAGGATGTAAGAGCCGTTTTGGCGGCTTATGAACTGGCCTTCTGGCGTGCCTTTATCGCAGTCTTTTTGCTGCGCGAGAATACGGTCTCTTAGACACCCCAAAGATGGGAGACGAGATACAGCAATACCGTCCATGCATGGCAATGACTCCCAAGGGAAGGAGTGCAGTGCTTTGTCCAAGATCAAGATCGTGTGTCTGCCCTCGTCGACTTGTCCAGAGGCATGAACCGCCGAGTGGTAGCCACGTAACGCATCCTGTGTCTCCACGACGATCGGGTCCCAGTCTATCTCGGCGTATGCATTGAGCTCTCCATGAAACTGCAGAACATCGACGACGAAGTAGAGGAGGTCGGTTAGCGATTCTGAAAAGTCGCATTCCTCATCTGAAGCATCGCCCAGCCCAATAAATAGGTCGAGGATCCTCGAGTCAAGAGTGATACGAGGCCCAGCGGCTCTCCTTCCTGTCTTCTGTCGAGAAGGCAGATGTCGGTCGAGAATGTTATGGAACGACTTCTGAAATCGAGCCAAAAGTTCTGGCCGTCTCGTGTGCTGAGAGAAGATTCCAGAAAAACCTCCAAGCCAGACTCTCTCGATATTTTCCAGCAGATCCTTAAGTCGCGCATCCAAAGCCTCTCGCTTCTCCCACCAAGCAGTCTTAGCTTCTCGTCCTGTTTTACCCAGCGCATCATGAGCGCTCTGATTCGCCATATCTATGATACCCCTAAGTTCAGCGTAGCCTTGCTCGAAGCCAAAAACCTCCTCGTCGGCGTCCATGGAATTTTGACGTCCAAGGGGTAGACGAAGGACAAATGGACTATGACCGGCCTGCAACTTTGTGACAGAAAGCTCCTGGCGGCTGTCGCTCAGAGAAACGGATACAACAGTCCAGGACTTGGGGATGATGTCGACGTAGTCTCTCTGAAATCGGGATAGGTCCGGAGAAGGCCCAATGCTAGATCTTCTGGCGTCAAAATTAGGCATTTGTGGCCAACAGGTGTCGTCGAATTTCAGAGTCGTGGGGTCGCCCCGAATAGCCTTGCGTTCCCTTCGAATAGCTATAGTTCTTGCGTTTTCTATTAAAGTCAGTAAATATCAGACAAATCGCGGGTAGAGGCATACCTATCGACGAGCTTGCAAGTCCAGGATGTGCAAGCGACTTCCCTTTAATCTGTCCAGCAGCAGAAAGCAGAATTGCAACACTGTTCAGCAGAGTAGACATGACATGAACCACCGACATGGGTGCCACGGCAATTGCCAAAGATTGTATATCTGTCAGGTACTCTTGGGCTTGTCGTAGCTTATCAAAAAAGCTATCAGGAGCCGGGCTCTTCGATCGTGCGCGTTCCCTACCACCTCTGGCACTTCGAGTTTTCCCCGGAGGCGAAGCCTTAGTCACAGACAATTTATCCCCATGCTTCTCTAGACTCTTCGCTAAGCCTGCAACCGATGGAAACGATATCGTGGAGTCTTGTAGTACTGAATAAATAGGATCCACGTTCATCTGTTCAAGACTTTGGAGAAGAAGCTGCTTAGCCATTGCAAGTCCATGATCGACCACTTCGAACTGACTAAGGCCAGATATCTCAACGCCTTGCAACATTGCTAGAGCTTCTCCGAATCGTTTGGCGGCCATGAGAGCTCGAGCTTTCTGTCGTGTAATCATCGATGCCAGTGAAGCAAGCTGTGGACAATTCTCCGCTACCGACGATGGAGCCTCGACCGGCGACTTTGCTCTGGTAGGGCCTTTGCGCCTCGATATGGTCTTAGGCGCGGCTTTCGGACGAGCCAGGGTCTTACGAGACACTAGTACCTTTCGTTTAGTCAAGACCAGTTCCGACATCTGTTGAGACAACGTATCATCGGGAGAATCTGGAGAAACAGCCACTTTCTCCAGGCTCTGGATATAATCCACCATTCCAATTGTTTCTAGCATGCACTCAGCTTTGCCATAAGCAGACATCTCCTCATCACTATGTCCAACAAGACCATGCATATTTCCGAGATGATAGGCGAGAAGAGCCCCATTCCGGCTCTTGTCGAAGTCTTCACTCATTTGCTTAGCTTCCATCAGGTATTCCGAACCACGATCCAAGACGCCCGCTCTCAACCAGATGTTGCCCAAGCTTGCTGATGCCATGGCGAGATGTGCCTCGGTACCAACGCCTTTGACAAGCTTATATGCCTGCTCGGCATAATACACAGTCTCCTGGAACATTCCATGGTGAGAGAATACAGTGGAAAGGTGATTCAAACTGCGAAAGAGAGGGGTGACGAGAGCCCAGAAACTTGATCCGGCGTGTATCTGTTCACTCATAGATTTGCCTGGTAAAGTAACGGTCGAAATGCTCATGTGAGACACGTCGTCTGCCAACTTCTCCACTTCAATTTTGGAGGAATCAGACCCAATTGACTTCCTCTGGGATTGATTTTCGATTGTGGTCCAAGCACGGCGGACCAGTCGTAAGCATTGTTTCGCATGGCTGAGTGCGACATGGGATGCTCCTCGCTCAAGGGCCAGGATCGAATGAATCATGTAAGCATTGGAGATCAAGAGATTCATTTTTGTTCTCTGTTGAAATGGTGAAATGGACTTCGATTTGGGCATATGATCCTTCTCTTGACTGTACATTGCTTGTGCATTGATCAAGTTCTCCTCACTAAAGTTCGTCAGTAGGATTCTCCAAATGACAAAAGCATTTTGATACGTACACTTTGTCTAAGTTTCCAATAGCCAGGAGGTACTCGCAATGAGAGAGATTTAGTTGCAATGAAGCAAACGTGGTTACGCCGTTTCGTGAGAGGTATGACATGGCCTTATCAAATGACAGTCCAGCCTTCCCAGAATATCCAAGTTGAAGCCACTGTGCCCCTAGATAGGTGAAGCTGAGAACCAGGTCATCTGGAGTCGAGTCGATTTCACAAATCCCATTGATGTCGGCAATCAGTTTAAGAACAGAGACCCGAATAGTGTCCAAACCCTTCATCTGCAAATAGTCGCCAATCGTGCTCAAGTGCGCCAGTAGCCCAGGTACATCTTCTACCTGTTCCTGAAGATCTGAAATGCTTTGACATTGTGCAAGGATTGTAGACCACG
Organism: Blumeriella jaapii; assembly: GCA_009599575.1. Taxonomy (NCBI): domain Eukaryota; kingdom Fungi; phylum Ascomycota; class Leotiomycetes; order Helotiales; family Drepanopezizaceae; genus Blumeriella; species Blumeriella jaapii. The sequence continues at coordinate 1,763,646 of VWND01000002.1, forward strand.
TTGCAAGACCTTCCTTCAGAACTTCTATCCTTGAAACTTCTTCTTCCAGTTCCATCGTGGTTGCTGCCAGGCTCCGAAAATGACTCGCATAGGATCGCAAGCCTACATCTCTCGTACACGCGCCATCTGGTTTCCTCAAGTGTAAAGCACGCAGCTCACCTTGCAAAAATTGCCTTGTGGAGTCATCGTCTTCTGCATCCAACGACAGTCGACGAATGAGGATCCGGAGCCTTCGCAATGGGTACTGCTCCTGATCATAGATAGAGAGAAGCTCGTTGAAAATGGTCGACAGAAGGCCGCGTGAAGCGGTGGAGTCGATTGGGTGAGTAGAGAACAACTCGAATTGATGTTCCAGAAGCACACCTTTTTCGTCTTGTGTCCAGGCTCCATCGAAAAGTTGAGTGTACGTAGTGAGCTTCATGTACTTCAATTGGACCTTGACAAGCGAGTGCAAAGTTCGACCAAGCACTGAAGACCCATCATTGTGGCTCCACGCAACACTCAATGGCTGGGATCCCGCTCTTTCTGCCACGCGCCTTAGAATGCCATCGCTTACCATCTCATCTCGAAGGATCAGGAGAGTCTTAAATAACTCATCGAAACGACTGGTGGTCTTGCAATATTCCGCCATACGCTCAAGTTTCGTCGAGAACTGCGCTGTCTTCCGCTCCTGCCGTGATCTTGTGCGAATGCTGTCGAGCGATCGCCGCAGCGCTCGAATTTGATCACCCTCCTTCGCGCTCTCCAGATTCCGTCTCATGTTGAGGTACTGAGTGAAGTAAAGGTTGGATATCCTTACATAGTATGATACTGGTGACTGTCCAATGTGCGTGTTTTCAGCCTGGGAAACCGATTCAAGCCGATCACTTAACAGTAGACAGTCTTGAAGCTTCGAGTCCACCAAGTCCCATGTCGCTAAGTTGAGGCCAAGAAGCATCTTAAGTAGAAATATTGACGAGTCAATAGCATGCACGGCCGATTTGGAGATGAATTTTCGGCGTTGCTCATATCGGAGAACGTCTTTGGTTGCTGAATCAGTATCCGGTGGATTTCCCAGGTATCTGAGAGATAAGCGTGGCAAGAGAAACACCAAGGTCTCGCACATTTCCCGCATCCCATCGGGAAGCTCGTCCGCAGAGCCGGTATCGTGTGGCCCTTTACGCTGAGCCAGAAGGGAGATGGCGGATCTTCTAACTCCAGAAAGCTCAGTCATCAATTCATCAATCTCTGTAGCCTCTCCTTTGAATGGCTGCTCTAAAGCTTCCAATAATGAGAGCAAAAGCTCTTCATCCTTGGGATCGCGAGAAAAACTTCGGAGTTTCAACGATACTAATCTGGCAAGAGCGGAACATTGTTTGGCACTCGAATCAACCTCAGGATCCAACATTCTTCGCCATTCGGCCGTCCAGTTTATCGCATCCCGGACAGAATTTGCCTCTCTCGCTAGAGAACTCAACAGACGGAATATGCTTGACAATATCGATTGAGGTGAAGGCGGTCGGACGTCGGTACAGTCGTACAGTAAAGTGCTGATTTGCGTCATGGCCAGGGCAGCAACATGGTAAGTCCTCACGGCACCACTCTGACTACGGCGAGCGAACGTAGAAAGACATCGGTAGTAGGGCTCCAAGATTTCTTTGCCCTCGTCACCCTTATGACCCGCAAGACCCCACCACAAGAATCTGTTGTGCAATGCTAATGTTTGCAGTTGGATCGCTACTTCGGGCGAAATGCTGAGTCTCGTTTCTAATGCCAGAGCATCGTCCACCTGGGAAATGCTTGGGCAGAGTGATAGCAAGATTTCAGAGAGTGTCTGCATCTGTCTGATGATCTTGTCGGTATACTTCGCGTTTCCTCTATCCTTGGCAGCTTCAAGAAGCAATCTCGTAGGCGACGAGGGGTGCTCGGTCTGCAAAAAGGGGAGCCCATCTTCAACAACCTTAGGTTTCCGGTAGGAAGCCATAAGTCGTAAAGTCTGTAGCTGAGAAGTGATGACCAGTCCCAACTTTGTTCCAGTGAATTGCGCTTTCCCGAAATTCAATAGCTCGGCCAATGTCTGGAGAGAAACAGCTGCTTCTGATTTTTCTGCTGGGCCTCTCTTCTCTGCTGGATCCAATCGTCGTTTCAGAATCCTGAGCTCCTTCACAGCCAAGTCGTCCAGACCTAATGCTACCATCTTTCCAATCAGTACCGACATTCCATTCTCAAGTTGAAAAGCTGGCAAATCCACTCCGGGCACTTTTGCAGCCTGCAAATTTCGGAGACACGCAAATGCAGTCCGGGCGCACTCTGCAACGGATCGGGGGCCAGATAGTATTGTAGACGCCGAGGAGGATGATCGACTATGTCTACCCGACATATCTTGATAACTCGCAACTCTATTTAGAAAGCGTGGCTGTAGTGGTGACTGAGGCAAGGAATTCGATCGGCGAAGGGTTTTTCTTGCTGAAGACTTGATCAAGTCTTTGGAGGATGCCTGTCTTCGAACGGGACCTGGAGCAGGCGCAGGCGATTTGATGGCCTCACTGAGAGATTTCAAAGTTATGTTGATTACTTCTGTGGCCAAGATAGACCTCTCCTTCGACGACAGTTGATTCACATCATTGTGGTCCTCCTGCTCTTCCTTAACTACTGGTTTCGTCCTCGTCGTTCTCGTCGTTCTCGTCGTTGTAGGTTTTGACTTCGAAGCTGTGGGAGTCTTTGCCGGCTTCCTTGGAACTGTCTTTTGGCGATTTGTATTCGATAGCAAAAGCTCGCTGAGTACTGACACTGTCGCTGGAGTGCATGTCGATGTTGAGCCTATACTACTCCGTATCGAGTCGGCGGAGGCTTGTAAGGAAGCCATTGGTAACATGAAGGGCGCGCGCACACGGTCGTTATGTGTTATTGCCGATTAGACATTATTCGAAAGCAAACCAAAATGCCCAAGAGGTATGATGCATGATCGCAAAGTGAGGTCGAGTCGAAAGAGTTGTTGAACAATGAAGGTACTGACTGTGTTGACCAGGCAACGTTAGCGGATCTGCCAAATCCTGGGTCGAGCTAACGTTCAAGCTAATGTACAGTAAATTCAGGATGATCGAAAATTACATCCCATCCTCAGAAAATCGCATCTAGAGGTGCCCTTCATAGGTTTGAGCGACGCTTCTAAGAAATCTTCTTTCTATCACAATCATGAGGGCAACAATACTGCGCCATTTCCTTCTTGTGCCTCCCGCGCTGCGTACGTGCATAGTTCCGATGCCCCTACGAACTGTGCCGGCCTTCTCACGACAATACTCCATGGTTCCAAGCGTTGTCCGAAAAGACTTCTGGCTGGGCATGATCCCCAAACCTCTGCGCAAGAGCGCCCCGGGCACAGCTCTCAAGACGAAGGTTAGATCCAAGGAATGGAATCCCGCGACCTTCTACATCATCATATTCTTGCTCATCGGATCCATGTCCATCCAGATGATCGCGTTAAAGAACGAGTTCGCAGCTTTCAGCCGACGGGCCGATGCGCGCATTGGGCTCTTGAAGGAGATCATTGAGAGGATACAGAAGGGCGAGCAGGTCGACGTGGAGGGACTGCTCGGGACGGGTGATGCTGTGAGGGAGAAGGAGTGGGAAGAAGGTACGAAGTTCTTGTTTAAATTACCGAGCGTGATTCTGACGCGAAACCCTACAGTGTTACAGGAAATTGAGAGGGACAATGATGTATGGGAAAAGTCACGAAAGAGCAAGCCAAAGCATGGGCGGAATCTCGAGGAAAGCGGTGCGACTGCGAAACCACAGGTCACCAAGGCGAGACCTGCCGAGAACGCGAAGTCCAACGCCCCATCTGGTTTCTATTAAAACTTCAGGGTCAGATTGAATTCACATTGTGTAATACCATCTCAAGCAAAACTATGATAGCATGTCCTTAAAAACATTGCTGTTGCGATACGCTTCAGGTGTAGTCTTGGGATTTTCGACTCTCGAGACACCGGTCCTCTTCAACTGGTCTACCAGAGCTGGAAGGACTTTGTCAGTCCCCAATTCGGCTCTGACACCATACTCCCCCTTTTGACCCATGGGCAGTTGCTGGAAGAAGGCATCTTCTCCTCTCACTCCTCCGATGTTCAGGATGCCAATCGGCATACCCCTTTCCTTGGCCCTCTTCGCAAGTCGCCAAGCGCTGTAAGTTGCGAGGGAAGTGCCCAAGATCAACAATCTGCCAGATCCATCGATGGCTTGCTCTGCTGCCTCTTTGACTCTGCTTGCTATGCTCTCTCCGAACATTACCACGGCCGGCTTCAATATACCAGCAGTGCTTGTAGGCTTCCAAGCCCCCTCTCCGTCGACCTCGACTATCGTTGGCGTTCCGTCGCCTGCTACCGGCGGATTTGCTAGACAGTGTGGACATGCTGGGTATCTGAAGGTCGTGTATGGCGCTCCAGGTAGATCGACATCTCCGTCTGGATTGGTTCTCATGCCCTTTGCCCGTCTCTCTTCCGGGTTCTCGGTTTCAAGAGCCCCAGACTCGATTGCTTCTAGCAAGAAAGCCGCCCACGCAGGATTCAACCTCGCAAGTGCATCCTGGAAGGCCTCTCGTGGCAGATCGTTGTGACAAGTGACACAAGTCAGCGCCCTCAAGTATCCATGAAGCTCGAGAGACGGAAGCTCGGGGTGGGCGGCAGAGTGAAAGGAATCCACGTTCTGCGTGACGACGCTCCTCACAATGCCCAACTGGCCCAGGTTCTTGATGGCGTAGTGGGCAGGATTCGGCCGGGCTTTGTGCAGGTTCGTCCAGCCTAGAAAACTGCGAGCCCAGTACCGCTTTCGCGCCTCGTGGTTGGCTACGAACTCGTGGTAGTAGATGGGACGGTAGGTCTTGTTCACCCGATACGTCCCATTCACGCCTCTGTAATCTGCGAGCCCCGAGGCCACGGAGATGCCTGCGCCCGACAGGACCACGGTCGATCGAGGGTCGGCCGCTCCATCTTGCAAGGACGGGGACGGCGGCGCAGTGAGGAAGCTCGAGAGCGCAGCAACGGCGCCCGTGATGGTGTTTGCGTTTCGGGGGATGATGTTGGGCGCTGGGAGAGGGCCCGTGAAGGGGATTCGCATGAAAGGGGGTTTTGTCATGGAGGAGCTGGCATCGACATCGGCATTGGCGTTGGCATTGGCATTGGCAATGGTATTGGCAATGGTATTGGCATTGGCATTGGCATTGGCATCGACACGAGAACGGGGGGGGGGGGTCAGGTTGGAGGAAGGTGGCGATCCTCGACCATCGACGCGAACTCGGAGGGAGACAGACGGCGAGAACCACGTCATGATTCGTAGATTGCCGATAAGAGCGCTCGGGTTTTGTTACAGCATCTTCTCGAGATCCATCGCGATGAATGTTGTTCGGCGAAAGATGTCAAGGCCCTTGATTCCCGTCGTCCTGCCTCCCTCCACGGCTCTGCATCGTCCTCAATGCTGCCTTTTCGCTGCTCGAGCACCAGCGCGCGTGTGCAGGCATCCGCAAGCGTCACCACACTGAGGCCAAAGTTGAGAGACTTGAGGACACATCGACCACAACATCAACCACAACCTTCTCGTCGCGTTCTGCAGACGGCCGCTCTTGATTCACGGTCTGCCATCGCCATCATCTCTCTCTCCAAGGGCCCGCAGATTCACGCTCCGCACACCCTCCCTCGACACAGAAGCATGGCTACACACTCGCACTCGCACGGGCACTCGCATTCCCATCATCACCACCATCATGACAATACATACCTCGTCTCGCAGAACAAGAACGATGCGGGCGTGCGCATCACCCGCATTGGGCTCTTCTCCAATCTGGGCATGGCCGTCGCGAAGGGGGTGGGAGGATACGCCTTCAATTCGCAGTCCATGATCGCAGACGCGTGGCACAGCGTGACAGATCTGGCCAGCGATTTCTTAACCTTGGCTACCGTGTCTTGGAGTTTGACGCCGCCAACCGCGTCGTTCCCGACGGGCTTTGGAAAGGTGGAGAGCTTGGGCTCACTGGGCGTCAGTGGGATGCTGCTGTTGGGAGGCTGCTTCATGTGTCTGAACAGTTGCGAAATCCTCTACGCGCACTTCTTTCTGGATGCCCAAGCAGCCGCGGAAGCGGCAGCGCATGCCCATGGTCACAGCCATGGCCATAGCCATAGCCACGGGGCCGCCGGGCCCAGTATACATGCTGCCTGGCTCGCTGCTGGAACTGTGATCTTGAAGGAATGGCTGTATCACGCAAGTAAGTTCTCAATCGGTCGAGGCGAGTGATGTATGCAGCGCTGACACCTCTGCCAGCCATGAAGGTAGCCAAGGAACGCAAATCATCGGTCCTGGCCTCGAACGCTGTCCACCACCGAGTCGATTCTCTCACTGGCATCGTCACTCTCTTTGCCATTCTGGGCGCCAACTTCTTACACGAGGCTACGTGGTTGGACCCTGTCGGAGGACTCTTGATCTCTCTCTTGGTGATCAAGGCCGGCTGGGGGAACACAGTCTCGGCATTATATGAGTTGGCCGACAAGAGCATCGATGATGAGATCAAGGTCAGCGTACGTAAGGCAACTTCGGCCAGCTTTGAGACGATACCGAATGGATCAATGGTCGAGCTGCGAGGCGTAGAGGGTGTCAAGTCAGGACAGAACTACCTCGTGGACCTGCAACTTGCCGTGCCGAAATCTTGGACTGTCGAGGAGGTGCACGCCGTCGAGCATAGTGTCCGAGAGACCGTGGGATCGAAGGTTCGAGGGGTTCGCCGAGTCAAGGTCAGATTCGTGTCAAAGGATGACGAGGCGGCGACCTTGTTCGACGAATTTATTAGCGGGGATGTCAGCCCACTGGAAAGCCCAGAGAAAGAGGATGAACATGATCATAGCCATGCGAATGGACATGGCAAGAAATCACAATAGACAGGTCATATGTAAGGAGATTTTTGAGGGGTGTTGGCTTGGGCCTGACTGGCGTTTTGCAGGGCCGGGGGATTACTGGGTTTTGAAGAGCTTGCACGAGCAAGATGGCGTCTGGTGGTGCGGTTCATCGCATTTGAGGAATGCGCTGTGTATCAAGAATGGTGCTGTATTATCTTCCGCTATCATTCCAACATGTCTGGTGTCTTAATCCAAAGGAGTCCTAATACAAGCCCCAAGTTAGTCTCTATGCAAAAGAGAACTCGATTCGGAGAGAACACACATGGCAAAGTGGCAACTGGCCCGACCAGGCTGTTCGTTGGTCCAGTAACTGGGTTCGAAAGTACGATGTGCAACAAACCTACGATGTAGAGCAGCTACATGTCTGATTGGAGCGCGTACTCCTGTCCAAAGTTCTAAAGCCAAGTTCAGTTCGGCCACAAAGCCACAGCAGCAGCCACACTCACGCATCCAGGCTAAATGCAAGCTGGCCCCCCGCCAGCTACAGTACTGACTGGACTTCGTTACATGTTACACGTTACACGTTACACATTACATACCTTTCTTGACATAGACATCTATCATCGTTTTTCACCGGAGCATAGGGAAGTTCATGTTGATTCTGTGAAGTCCTCAAACGCCATGTCTGCTCAAGAAGGGCCGCTGTATTTGGGCCTAGACCTCTCCACTCAGCAACTCAAAGGTTAGAGTGACACGTGAGGTACTTCTCGCGATCTTGACAGCAAGCTGATGTTTCTGCAGCGATTGTGGTTACATCCGAGCTGAAAGTGCTCTATGAGGCCAAGACGGACTTCGATGCTGATCTCGCCAAATATGGCATCAAGAAAGGCGTGCACGTCAACGAGGCCGAACGGGAAGTGTACGCACCCGTAGCCATGTGGCTTGAAGCCGTGGATCTGGTATTGCAGCGCTTGAAAGAGAAGGGGACTCCGTTCCACCGAATCAAGGGGATCTCGGGAGCTGGACAACAGCATGGGAGCGTGTACTGGACCAAGACTGGGGAGGCATTGCTGGGCTCGTTGGACCCCAAACGGACGTTAGCAGAGCAGCTTGAGGACGGAGCCTTTGCGTATCCTTTCAGTCCGAATTGGCAAGATGGGAGTACGCAGAAGGAGTGTGACTTGTTTGATGCCGAGCTTGGGGCTGAAGAGACACTTGCCCAGGTGACGGGGAGCAAGGCTCACCATGTATGTATGAAAGTGTTGCGTTCAGTACCTTTGCTTCTACCCATACCTATCCTACACAAATTTCGTGACAGCTTCACACTTGCTAACTGCAACATGACAGCGCTTCACGGGTCCCCAGATCATGCGTATGCACAAGAACCATCCCGAGGTCTACCGGGCCACTTCCCGCATCACCTTGGTCTCCTCGTTCCTCGCCTCTGTGTTTCTCGGCCAAATCGCCCCTATCGACATCAGCGACGTCTGCGGCATGAACCTTTGGGACATCGACGCCGGCGCCTGGAGCGAGCCCCTCCTGAAACTCGCCGCTGGGTCCGACGGGCTCGATTCCCTTAAGCAAAAGCTCGGCGAGGTTCGTGAAGACGGAGGCGGCAGCATGGGCCCAGTCTCCTCGTACTATGTGCGCCGCTACAACTTCGCTCCAGACTGTGGCGTTGTGCCCTTCACGGGCGATAACCCTTCGACCATCCTAGCGCTCCCCTTACGCCCCCTCGACGCAATCGTCTCTCTGGGGACATCCACCACCTTCTTGATGTCCACCCCGAAATACGTACCTGATCCGGCGTACCACTTCTTCAAGCATCCCACGACGGCCGGACTGTACATGTTCATGCTCTGTTACAAGAACGGCGGCCTAGCGCGCGAGAAGATCAGAGACGCCCTCCCGGCCTCCACATCCCCAGACAGCTGGGCCACCTTCAATAAAGTCGCACTGGATTCTCCCCCTCTCGGTCAAAAGTCCCCTTCCGACCCCGCAAAACTGGGACTCTATTTCCCGCTGCCCGAGATCGTGCCCAACGTCCGAGCAGGCACCTTCCGCTACACCTGCGCCAGCGACGGCTCGCACCTGCAAGAAGCACAGGAGCAGTGGAGCAGCGAAGACGACACGCGCACCATCATCGAATCGCAGATCCTCTCTCTCCGTCTCCGCTCTGCCAAACTGGTCCTTTCACCCGCCGCCGGTCTCCCACCGCAGCCTGGGCGCATCTACCTCGTTGGCGGTGGCTCGCTCAACCCTGCGATCGCGCGGATCATCGGCGATGTGCTGGGTGGTGCTGAGGGCGTGTGGAAGCTAGACGTGGGCGGCAACGCGTGTGCGCTGGGCGGCGCGTATAAAGCCGTGTGGGCCATCGAGAGAAAGGCGGGAGAGTTTCGAGGAGTTGATTGGGGATCGGTGGAGGGAGAGCGAGGCCGTAGAGAAGGTGGATCTGGGCTATAGGGAGAAGGTATGGGCGCGGTACGGGGATGTGCTAGGCTCGTTCGAGGAGATGGAGCAGAGAGTGCTGGCAGGGGAAGAGAGGAATAGGAAATAGGTGCGATGCTGAATTTGTTCTATCCTCCCCTTCGGCGCTTTTTTTTCTTGTTTCTGGCATCTGGGTTCATGTAACTGATGAAAGGTATTAGACTAGACTAGACGTCTCGCAAAGATGGTTTTGCCATTGGATTTGAATACGAAGCTTTCCATTGAAGACAATCTATGCTTGCTCAACACTCGGTAGTCTTTGTTGCTCAAACAGCCCTCGCGCTGGCTGATGATACTCGCCACCTTTTCTAGATCCGAGAACACACATCCTCAGCAACTGCCGACATTCTCAAACCAACAGACACCGGACTTCTGCCTCCTCTTCCTATCCACCTACCCGTTCTACGCTTGTCTTCTAACCACACCCCCTACTCAACTTCGTCTTTCTGACGACGCAAGCGTGCGTATGAACATCCAGATTCTGCCGCACCTTCTCCACGGTCCTCTCTGCGTCCTCGCCCGGCATGCTAGCCGTCAAGCGAGGTCCTGAGCTCCTGCTGCATGAGCGTCGCCGCGACGCTGACGCCGAGCACGCTGCCGAGCGAGCGCAAGAGGTAATGCACGGGCAGGCCTGGTCTTTGGCGTCGGCGTCGGCGCTGGCGCTGGCGCTGATGTTCACGAGTAGCGTCCGTCGAACGGTAGATTCTCCCCCTCCCTGCCTCTTCATCGACGGCGCCATCTGTTTTCGCTTACGGGAATGTCTTCATGGCTACCGGCACCACTAGCAGCAATCGTATCACTTAGCATAGGTTCCGTTGGTCTCGTGCTCTGTTTGCGTCAGAGCGAAGTCCTCTCCGTATGCCCTGGCGTGTTGTCGTTCGAGAAAGCCAGTTTCCATTTGAAATCAAGCAGATACAGATGCTTGTCCCGATATTTCACTCCTAGCTTACTGTATGCCTTGCTCCAGAAGAACCCGTGGAATCAAGAAATCATACAATTTGAGCTATCGGGGCATCTGCTAGAAGGGTCGACACTGTTGATGGAATGGTCTGGGGTCTGGCCAAAGGATGCAAAAGATAGGGCGTATGTACACACATCCAAACAGGCAGATGCTTCATATTGTGCTGCGTCGTAAAATAAACATCGGCTCGCTTACAGCGGGCCGCCTATCTACATACCTGTACTGTACATTATCTACATGGATCCTTTCAAGCGGCATAGCTACGAAGTACTGTACCGTTATGGCCTTTTATACTCCAAGCGCACCAACCACACTCAAACTTCATGCATACAGGTAAATCTAAGATAGCAAAACCAACTTCCTTGACCACGGTTTATTTGAGAATATCGAGCCTTTGAACTTAGGCCTGTTATACGCGTATCAAGTAGTTGGACAAAGTAACCAACAAATAGGCGAGACGAGCCCAAGCAAACCAATCACATACCGTTGCTCACAACCTCATCATTGGAAATCAGTAGTTAGTACCTAGTCAAGGGGGGCATTAGCATCAAACATGGGAGGACGGCCTGGGTAACATTCCATACCACTGTATCCCATCGCATTTGCTCAGCAACATTACGAAATTGGAGTATATTCTCCTGCCGCCCTTCCTCTCTGGTCTAGCCCCTTTAACGCCCTGCCAAACGACTTCTAGAGACGCAAAAAATTGTCTCGGCGAAAAGGTATGGTTTCCCAGTCCCCTCCTCACCCTCTCTCGCCACACTTCACTTCGTTGCACGAGCATTGGCATTCGGGTACCGGACACTCATTATGCCTCTTGAACCAAGATATTGCGTGAGCCGTGTGCTGCACATGCTTGCACTTAAGGCAGAATGTCGGGAAATTTGCCATCCGCTTGATGTTGTTGTCTGTCGACATCTCGGGCCGATCTGAGCGAGGCATACCTACGACTTCCATGCATACCGCACACCGGGGAAGGTGAGAGCCACATCTCGGACAGCAGAGACCTGCATTGATTCCGCTTGAAATAAGAGGGTTTCGCTTGTCCGCTGTTGTAGATGAGACGGAAAGTACAGGGTTGGCCAAGGTGCCCGTATTCGAAACGTCGTTGGCCGTATTGGCATCGCAGTTCAGGCAACGAATTGTGATCTGTCGAGGTGCGTATTTGATAACTGGTCTGCCGTCTCTGGATCGGCTCTTTGCCGTTGACTGCTGATGGAATCTGACTCGAGATATGTGCTGCTTATGGCGTTGGAGGAAGTCCATGTACGCCCTTCGCCAAGCATCGCAGCGAATGTCATTGATGTAACGAGGATAGCAGTATGACATGATGAGAATCGGTGTCTGGTAGTCCATGAACTTCTCAACGTACTTGGCAAGTATGTCGACCATATTATCAGAAATGCCTGCTAGAACAATACCCTCGATGTTGCCTGTCCGAGTTGCCTCCTCCATCTCCTTAACGAGCCATTCAGATAGATTTTCATCCGAGAAGTATTTCAACGCTACCCATACACGATCTTGGAGCGGAAGCGATGTTGAGTCTGCGATTGCTGTCCAGTTTCCAGTTGTGATGTAGCCGTAGATTGCAAGAAGATACGGATCCTCACTCATCTGTGTGTGGCTTTCCAGACCCTTGCTCCATTCAGATCCGTCTAAATCTAGAGTAGTGGTACTTTTTAGTTTGATGTCTAGCGCCATGGAGACAAAGAGGAGATCAGCCCCTCCACGCTTCAAGATCTCGACAGCACGTTTCGGGATGCCTTCGAAAAGAGCCATAGCTGCGGCAGCTGTAAACTTCCCAGACTTTTCATAATTGAGCATATCTTCCTCGAGTTCAGCTGGAGATCTGAGGAGGCCGCAAATGGCTAAACACAGCTGCCGGTGGTGGGGTTTTTTTGTTTGAACGCCGTCAAAGTTTGGGCGTCCAGCTCTTTTGTTGATAGAAGCAATGAGGCGCTCCCAATGAGCCTCGTCAGGGACCAATGTGCTGTCTACTAATCGGGAACTAGATTTCTCACCTACTGAAATTTAGCAGTGAAGGTGATGTTTATGAGTTCCACAAAACTCACCAAGCCTGTTCATCCACACTGTGTACACTCCTAAATAGCTCAGATCAAGGGGTAGCGACACCATAGCATCGTCTTGTGCCGCCTCTTCGGCACCTGAATTCCATGTCAGACCAGATCAGGAGTGGAACTTTACGGCATACCTTCAATCCATTTCCAGACACCTAGGAGCGACTCCACATCCATGACGGCTGTTTGGTTCACAATCGGATCAAATAGATAACCATCAATAGATCGCAGGAGCATCAAATGGTCACGTCGTTCACGATCGGATGTTGACGGTGGAAGCCTGCCGAGAGCTGAATATTGTGCCTGATCTTTTAACCCTCTGCTCGAGGAAAGGCGCTTGTGGATAGTCGACTCGACTGTGCCATTTGTGGCGATAGGCATGGGTTTGCGCTCTTTCGACTCCGAGTTGTGTCGAGTGTAACCATCACCCAATGGATCGAGTTCGCTGCTACTACTTGCCGCAACACCCGCTCTTGTATCAAAAGGTGCTAGAGTATCAACCACTGCATCCTCTGACGACTTAAGACGAGTCTTAACTTCGTAGCTCAGGCGGTCTATGACGCTCTTCTTTGTGAACTTGTCTGGGCCAAACACCGGGGTAGCAGCCTTTGCAGCCGTGGCATAAAGCGGGCCGACGACCCTTTCTTGCTCCAACGGATCTGCAAAGTGCATCAGATGAGAATACGGGTCGCCAGCTACAGATATGTCAGTGGTGGGTGGCAAGAACAGAAGGTAGGGAGAACTTGCCGTGGTGGGGTGGCTTCCAGGGGATTAATTGAAAGAGTTGACTGGCTGTTGAAGAAGGCATCTGCATGATCTCGAATTCTCCATTTGCTCTCAATGCAATCATGCGCCCTTGAAGCTCGGAGGTGCCAAGATTTAGCCAGTCAAATGAAACGATCCTATGCTCATATTTCCTTCTGTGGTTGTGCTCGAAAAACGGGTACTCAAGATCGGTAGATTTTGTGATCTCAAGCAACTGAGGGCTATTGCAGACATCGTTCAAGGAGCCTGGTTCCACAAACTCCTTCTTCGTCTGTAGAACTTGAAGCTGGCCGGCAGTCGACAGAACCCCTAATGATCCGCTATGTTCCCGCGAGAAGCGCAGCTGCTTAACAAATGTATTTTTATCAACTTGAATAGCACGATCGAGTTTCAACACTGAGCCCCAGGGCATTTCTTCTTGGTCAAAAGACTCAAGATACATAGGTGATGCTGTCGACTTGCCGGTTACGCGGCGGTCCCAGATCACTAATCCTGGCTGGTCTAGACTGGAAGAGGCAAAGTAATTGGGATTTGTGTAATCAATTGCAATGTTGTTATTGCACCTTGTCTGGAAGTTGATCACAGCTGAATTTGGATCTATAATCGTCAGTGATAGCGCCAAAACTAGTCTACGAGTTGCTTACCTCGAAGATCATGAATTCGAACGCTTTGGTTCTTGACTCCGGCGATCAGGGTTTGAGGTTGATCTTCATAGAAACGTATGCTTGTTATGGAGGTGCTCCCCTCCAACTTCCTCTTTGGCTCAAGAGCCATCGCTTGAACGTTCCATCCTTTCTGATGAGAGTCCCAGTCCCCAAGTCGTTGATTAACATCCCACACTTGAAGGCATGAATCATTTCTGACTCGATCCAATCCAACGGCAAGAAGCCCGGTGGTGTTGAAAGAGACTGACTGACAAGGCCGTTGTAACTTCAGAGGGAGTGTGAGGCAAGCATTCGAGTTGTCGTCGATCCGTAGCAGACTGACTTCTCCGTGAGCAGTACCAACAGCGACAAGTCCCCCAATAGTTGGCGACCAATCGTACGTGTTGATAGCTGGAAGCTCGGAATGTTTTGAGATCCTTTTGTAATCGAAGCGATCAGGTTGAGCATGTCCCGTGGCTCTGAACAAGTAGCATACTTTGTTGTTGAGGTTGAATGTTGTAAACTCGTCTCGAGATTGGTTTGGGGACCACCTGATAATGCCCTCATTTCGATCCATGGCGGTAGAGTGGACAGTCGAGAGAGGTAGCCTTAAGCTTACTTCTTCTCACAACCTGGGACCGAGTGACCGAAGGCGAAGCCAGCATGTTATGCTATTGCGGCTGCACGATACTATCTCTTGATATTCTCATGAGCATCACTGCATGGACGGACATGTAGAAATCTCGAAGCAAGGATTATTCCCAACTCACTGAATGAAGTACTCACCTTGGAGGCTGGTGAGTGCTTGACTGAGCTTCAGTGAAGTGTTGTAATTGATCACGTGAAGTAAGCGGTATGTCTTTCTGCCGGCGCTAAATATTTTCCAGCCCTTTGGAGAATCGACACTTGTGAAGACGCAATGTAGTTATTTCTCAGGCTCCGCACCACACGAGACGACAGTAGACTGATAACCATGGCGACCAAAAGGAAGTACCCGGAATCGGATAATCAAGAGGCTGTCCACCCCTCCCGACAATTTCAAGTTCCAGGAAGCGTCCCAAAACCAGCAAAGAAGCCCCGCCGATCTGATCAGCCTACTGAGTACAGGAAGCAGATGCACGCCTCGAGTGTAAATGCAATCAAGAAGCGAATCCGAGACGTCACGAGAAAGCTCGAACGGACCGATTATTCATCTGCAGAAAAGAAACTCGAGGATGAGCGTGCGCTCGCAGCATACCAGCAGGAACATGCAGATGCCGAGGCGGAAAAGATTAGACAGAGGATGATTAAGAAGTACCACATGGTTCGATTCTTTGGTACGCTGGTGCTTCACATGGCAGGGAAAAGTCGCACTAATCATCATCAGAGCGCCAAAAGGCTACCAGACAATTGAAGAAGATCCGGAAGCGGTTATTGACAGCCGAGTCGACAGAGGAAGTGGAGAGCTTGAAGGCTCAGATGCACATTCTGGAGATTGACTTGAACTACACCCAGTATCATCCGCTAGGCGAGACGTACATCTCGCTCTATCCGTCTGCAGATTCTAAGGAAGACGGCGATGCGGAGAAAACCGAGAGCGAGAAATCGAAGCCTCCAATGTGGGCGGAGGTGGAAAGAGCCACAGAAGAGGGGTCCCTGGAACAGTTACGAAACAGGCGACCGAATGCACCTGTCATAAATTCCAAGTCAGTAGAGATTAAGGCCGTAAAGTCGAGACCGAACTCGAGATCGAAGTCGGCACGGCCCCTAGTGAGCCAGATGAATTCGAGACCGGCACCACCCCCAGTCGATCTCTCTGGTCTCAATCGGCGGCAAAGAAGGAAGGCTCTAGGAGTCCAGGATTCGAGAGGCAAGGCCAAGGCAACTCTTTTAATGCCAGATTCTGGTGGGCAGAAAGACGATGCAGACGTTGGCCAAGATGATGGGAGTGATGGAGGCTTCTTCGAGCTGTGAAGGTGGCTGAGTTGTTGCATGATACCCTATCTCTACTGACTCGGAATTCTACCACTTCCTAGGCTCCCACTAGCGATTGGTTTGCTGCTCAGAGAAGAGATTGCTGTGTTGCTTGTTGCGTCCTAGTGTTTTTCCAACAGACAAGGGCCTACCATTCTCTGGAGCAGTATTCCGGTCCCATTCTGTGCTATGCTGTAAGTCTACAGCCTTTAGCTTTTTATTTACACTCCAGCCTGAGAGATAAGATTTGTATGGTCTGAAAAGAGATCGGACATCGTGTATGTCGCTCAAATCCAAAGTCAAAGACCAGTAATGGCCGGCTCAAGATCCGCGTATTCCGTCGCTGTAGATGAAGCACACATACACCTCGTTATGCGAAGGCAGCATTCATAGAACTTTACGTGGAAGTCGTGACGTGCCCAAAGTCACTTACAGTATCATGCAACGGAGTCCAAATAGTCCTCTGGATGCACCGACTGCATGGGTGAAGAAGGCCAAACGACGGCTTGCTGCTTCGTCAGCATAAAAAGACCACTTCCGCGGTTGAACCGAGAACTTTCCTACATCTGACTAACCGACAACATTTACAGAACCACCTGAACATCCCTTCGCCTCTCACGTTGACACCCCACACCGATACAACAAAGTATGACTAGTTAAACGCGCTTCTTGCCTGTCATCAAGGGTATATCAAGCCTATGGTGACCTCCAGCTCATGGTGTGATCTGGAATATTTTGCGGAAAAAGAATTAAAAAAGGCCCAACAAACAGACTTCGGTTCACTCAAGTTATCTCTCCGACAACTATCAACATGGCAGACAAGTCCGATGTTGTGACCTCCATCTCGCTAGAATTCAAGGATATGGATGTCTGGGTTGCTGAACAGGAAGCGAAAGCCGCCGCAGAAGAAGCTAAGAAGAAGGCGAACTCGAAGCCGATTGAGCCAGCCACCGCTCCACCTGCAAAGAAAGCTAAGAACGTGGTCGACATTGAGGCTCTGGCTGTTGAGAGACTCGCGGTGGAGGAGATGGGAGACACTAACTGGATCGGGCTGTTGCAACGTAAGAAGTCCTCGTCGTGCGTTTGCCGATTGCCTACCTACCTTGCTGATGTTGGTACAGAATATCGGGACGTTCATCCCGTGGCTGGTGCTGCCAACAAGGGACTGACTTGGACCGAGTATCAGTCTAGTGCATCTCTCAACCCGTGCTTTACCTGCACTCTCGCCATCGCCGAGTGTCCAGACGAGGCGTTCGGCAACAACCCCATCGGCTTCACCACCAAGACCGTGACGTTCAGCACCAAGAAGCTGGCCAGGAAGTACGCCGCCAAGTGCGCCATCGACTGGCTGATCAAGAACGGCCGCATGCCCGCCGATGGCACCGTCAAGTTCCCCAAGCTCGCTGCCGCAACCAGCTCAGCAGCTCCCGCTCTCGGGCCCCCCGACAGCAACAGGTTGCCTCCGTCCTACGCGACCCGCGTCCCGGAGATCTGCAACCGGCTCGGCTTCAGTGTGCCCAGCTACACCATCACGTCGGACATCGCGAACGCCAACGGCCCGCTGTGGAACGGATCGGCGGACTTCGGGCACGACCCGGCGCATCGACGGCCAGGTCGGCGTCGTCACGAAGGTCTATGGGAAGAAGAAGTGCAAGGAGGAGGTCGCGAAGCTGGTCTACTCGTTCATGAGGGACATCGAGCGGGGCCGGCTGGGAGAGCGAGAGGGCGCCTGCGAGGACGAGGAGGATAAGAAGCGGAAGCGGGCTGCTGAGACCGGGAGCCCGGCTACCTCGCAGGAGGGAGCTGCTAAGCTCGTCAAAGTCTGAGGCTGGGAGAGTGGGGTTGTCTTCTGAAGCTGAGATACTCGTCGACGGGTTTGTTGGTCGACGAGGAAGCGAAGAAGCGGATACGCATTTCACGACTTTATGCTGATTGGATAAAGGATGTGGTTGAGATGGGGCTTTCTAGACCACGAGCCTTAGTACAATTTTGTCACTGATAGCTTGGAAATTTGATCATCATCTGAGATGAAAAATCCATGATATCTCGCTGCTTGATATTTACCAAACACCGAGTTTCTTTCTCCTGTGAATGAATGGCAGATTGTAGTGGACGAAGAATGTTACCACAGCAGACTCTGTCCGTTAGCAAAGACCACGGATGTGTTGCTGTTTTCGGTTTGGCGATGGAATTCCGGGTGGGTTTCATCTTTGTATTTGTTGTTCAGTGCCGTCCACATGTTCAAGTCTCATCTGTGGGCAGGCTCACGACCGTAGCCTCTTCACCAGCAGCGGCATCACTTGCACCTCTCCGGCCGCGACCCCTCTTCAAACCCCTCTCTCTACCCCCATTCGACCCCCGTCCTCTCGGTCCCTTCCCCATCGGCGGTCTGCTACTCCTCAGCGCCTCCGGCAACTCCCCAACCTGCTTCCCCTCCTCCCACAGCACACCGACATCCTGCGTCCGGCCCTCGACCCTCTTCCAGTACCGCGTGGCCAACACGCCACTCTCGTCGCCCTCCGTCAGCACAACCCCGTTGTCGCTCAGCCACCACGACACGCCCCCGTCCTCCAAGCTCCGCCTGATATCGACATAGATCAGAATCTCCGCGTCGTTGCGCATGCCGCTGATGACGCCCTGCCGGTCCTCGGGCAGGCCGGTGCTGAAGTGGATGTGGTTCCGGCCCATCTTCTTCAGGCCGCCCGACTCGACGATGGCCTGGTAGAAGGCGAAATACGTGCCGTGCACGACGACCTCCGGCACGTTGCCAGCTGCCAGGCTGATGGGCGTCAGGAGCGCGGCGGACTCGATGGCGATGCTGTGCCCTTGGTTCGCGCGGATGACCCAATCGGAGGGATCCTCTGATTCGGGATCGGCGGCTGTCTTGTGCTCTGGGTTGGGCTTCATGGAAAAGCGCTGCTTGGCGTTGTCCGCGGCTGCTGTTTTGATGTCCGCGAAGGTGATGTTGATAGACTTCAGGCGGGGCCATTTCATCTGTGATTTGATGTTAGGGATGAAATCAACATGAACGCATACGATAGATGAGGAACGTGACCTGAACGTGACCTGCAACGCCATGTTTTGAGAGATGGAATGGAGAACTTACAACCTGCTCTACGTTAGCAAATCCCTCCGCATCCAGCTTCAACCCAGCTTCTCCAGCAGCATGCCTCAGCAATTTCGAAAGCGCCTTCGACACCATGACATCTCTACTCATTTCTCCTCTTCCTCCTCTTCTTCTTCCTCCTCCTTCTCTCCTCCTCCTCCTCTCTTCTCCTCCTCCTCCTCTTTCTCCATCCTCCTCCTCCTCCTCCTCCTCCTCCTCCTCCTCCTCCTCCTCCTCCTTCTCCTCCTCCTCCTCCCCCCCCTCTCTTTCCAGCCCGGCCGCCTGGCCCTCGTCCTCCTCCTCCTCCTCCTCCTCCTCCTCCTCCAGCTGCCCGACCACCCCTGCGAGCAGCAGCGTCCGTCTCCTCAACGGCATCCGCCCAATCCACCATCGTGATATTCCTCCCGCAAGATCCGCTCTTTTGCGAATTCCCTGTGATGCCGCGCTTGGACACCGCAGCACAAAAAGCAAGGGGTTTATGGAGAGCAGCCCAATCAAGGAGGGGGAAAGCTCTTCTTCGCATGTTCTTGCGCAACGGGAGGGAGGAGGGGAGAGACACAGGAAGAAGGGTCGCGCTGAGGATACAGCAGGGACTTAGTGCGTCCTAGCGCGCTCGCTAGAGCAACACGAGAAGTCAGACCGGCGACGACGTGAACATCAAACGACCTTTGCATCTCATCTTGTATAGTTAATGGACGTTATAAATCGCTTACTGTGGCCTATTTGCTCTATTGAACTGGTGAACTGACTCGAAGTGGGACACTGTTACTTGTCATCAAGTCTGATTGTCGGTCGCCCTGACACGACAGGTCTAGGAACTCCTCCTTCTTATCATAGGTAAGCTCGAGAGTTTCAAACGATAACTTATACGCCCAAGTCCCCATCAATGTTCCTTCTTACTGTACTGGACTGTAGAGCGAGCCACTTCCTCACTCTTATACCACTCACTACATTTCCCCATCACATCGTAGCAAATCACATCGTAATCATGCCAATCAGACAAAGTACCTAGGTAGGTACACGAGACCAAGACCAAATGGAGGGAATGCTGTACATTCATGAAGTCAGGCGCTTTTCCCTGCCTCGACGTGCTCTCCTTGCCATTCCCTTCCTTTCCCCATGACCGGGGGGGCACTTGAAAGTACAGAAAGCAGAAATTTATGTACATGAAAAAAAAACCGGCTATTCTCGTTCAGCCAGCGATCGCTTACGTCGTTCGTCGTTCGACCATTCGTTCGTTTTTTCTCGTTCTCTCTCGCTCTTAATTTTTCACCGCACCGCGTTGCGTGTGGCATTTTTGAATGGTGGGGGTATCTTGAAATCGGCCCTGCCCACTCTCCTCCGACCGAGACCGAGGCCGGCGACAAACAGAACATCAATACATCATGTTGAATGCGAAATGCTACCTACAAAGGAAAAGCAAAAAAAAAAGGAGCGAAATCCTTGAGAAACTCCCCAGGGCATTCCTTGATGCCTTCCGTCCGTGAAAAACTCCATAGCAAATGATATTTTAATACAAGAAGGGTATCATGGGTGAGAGATTACTCATACTTTCTTAGCTGGCCAGCAGACGAGTCGGCGGAGTTCGGCGGCCTTGGCCGTTTGTCGAGACTGCTAGGTCGGTTGGTTTGAAGATTGCCATAGCCCATGGAGGAGGGCCTTTGCTTTGCACGATCCTCAACCGATTTTTGCCCAGCATTCGCCGTGTCACGGTCGGGTGTCGACCGGTCCAGGAATTTTCGGGTGCCCATCAACGAAACTGGTGGTTTGGAAGCAGGTATGGTGTTTGTCAGACTTGTACTTTGATAATGCCTTCGGACTGGCAGTGAAGATTGCGGAGTTTGAACAGACAACGTTCTTTCCGGTAATGGTTGTTGGGAAGTATACTCTCGCGGACTTTGTCTGAAACGAGCGAGATCAGTCGTGGCTCTCGACGGCGCACGAAAGCGAGCTTCCTTTTCCTCTTCTGGGTCCTCTGTGGCAGCACGCTGGGGTCGAAGAAACAGAGAAGCTCGCCGCCCAGTCGCTGAAGCATAAGTGGGGGTCCCGGCTTCCGAGGATACATATCGTGGGCTTGGTAGAGCACTTGTGGCAAGTAAACTGCTTCTTCGAGCCTCCAATCGGCTCAGTGCTTTCGGACTAGATTTGAGGCGAGCGATCTCCGTCGTCACTAGTTGCATTTGGGTTTTGTCCGACTCGATACTGGAACGCACTTCGGTGTCAAGGCTGTCTTGACTACCAGGTCGCACCGTGGTTTGGCTGCTCGCCGGCACGGGAGTCTCTGCCTGTCCCTCGGATAAGGCAAGACACAACTCTGTCAGACTTCGACACATGCCCTCGGCTTTTCGTCGCACCTGTCGATCAGAAACGGACGACGTCCCGGCGCTCGTAGATTGCGAGCTTGAAATAGGGCCAGTTTGACCCGAGATTCCCATCATGGAGGAAAGAGAAAGGGCATCTGCCGCTGTAGTCTCCAAGGCCTTGTATACCTCTGAGCTGAGGAGAGGCTTCGTTTTGGTTAATGCGGAGTGCAGTAAAGCGTGCGTTTCGGGAGGGGCTGGCTTGGCAGCAGGCTCGACTGCGGAGATGCTGTTGGCACGACCACGTTGTTTTGGAGACGATGACACGGTAGTAACCGTCGTTGTAGCCGTCCGGGGCCTCTCGTGAGAGACTCGAGACATGGCGGCTCCGGACGAAGGTGGCAGTTTTCCAGTCAACTCCAATCGGTGTATGCGTGACTTCAGATCCTCCAACTCGTCCCAGACCGTTGACGGCGCCGTTGTGGAAATCGTCGATTCTGTACTTTCCGCTAAACGAGGTGCCTCAGACGCCATGTCCGCCGGGCGAGCTCCCAGGGGGGATGAGTTGTAGGTTCGAGGGGTCGAAAATGACAGGTTCGATTGTCGATAAGATGACCTTAGAGGCAGCGGCGGTTCGGGCATCGAGGGTCGACGATTACTGTAATGTTGGAATTGATGATCGGGGGAAATTTCTCTGCTTCCTGCACTCCTTGGCGTTGTAGGAGACGGCCGAGGAAGTACCATGCTATACCTGCTCCTGTTCAGGTCCTCGAGGGCTGCGGGGCGATCCCTGTCTCCAGGGTGGTAGGTCAATGCCTGAGCAACACTCTCTCGTTCGTAGGAGGTACTGAGGGGGGGTAACCATGATCGTTGGCCTGGTTGAGACTAGGGATTGTCAGTTGTTGGGGTTCTCCAGCCACGCGCATGCCGCTCGAGCTCGAACTCCTGGCTTGACCCATGAGATGTAGGTGAAATCCAGGAAACGAGCAACGTCAGCTTGGACAGAAGACGAACGAACCTCGGAGTATGGAAGAAATGATCCAGACGCTGGTCTTGCCTTGCGGCTGGCCCCACGGCCGGAATCAGCACTGTGCATCCTGCTCTTCGCGTGCACCTCCTCCTCGCGCGCTGCTCGCAGGAACAAATCGCTCTCGTCGCTCTGCTCGTCCAGCAGCTGCTGCTGCTGCTGCTGCTCTCGCTCGCGCGGCCGCAGTGGTGTCAGATGGTCGGCGTCGTCATCCGATGTGCGCTGCGATGCCATCTCGACGCTCTTGCGCTGGGAGGAGAGCTTGAAAGCGCGGATTGGGCGGATGAGAGGGCGTGCGGCCGACGCAGTTGACACAGGAACCGTTTGAGACCGGGCGAGGCGACGCTGGGGTTCCTGGTCGGGTGGTGTTGGTGGTGCTTCCGGGAGTTCGTCGTGTCGGGGGAGTGGTGCAGGTGGATGTGGATTGTGGTGGTGGAGGAGGTGGTGGTGGTGGTGGTGGTGGTGGTCGAGGTGGTCGAGGTATAATTGGCTGGGGGGGAAGGGGGCGTGTGCTTGTGCGTGTGTCGGAAAAAGCGGCGGCGGCCCTTCGGCTGAGGGTGCCATTTTGACTTGAATCCGAGACTGCTGCTCGACCCAACTATCGCCAAACAAGCCTCGGCGCTGCGTGCTCACTCCGCCCAAGTCAGCACTTTTTGCTTCTCTTTCCGACCGACGGCATCAGGCAAGCCGGATCGGCATGGACAGTTCAGTACCTACTCGACGGCGGGGGGATGGTGCCTGCATCGCGGCCTCTGGCGGTGGTCGTGGTGCTTCGCGGCCTCGCGTCCGGGGCGACGGCGGCGGGCGCTGCTGGATATATCAAGGATGACGGCTCGGGGTCCGACTTTTCTGCTTCTGCAGCGGGACGATGGCTGCTGCCGCGATCGTCGAACGTGCGCAGAGGCGACGGGCCTGGCGCCGACGCCAAAGGAGGAGGAGGGGGAGGGGGAGGAGGAGGAGGAATAGGGGCGAGTGGAGAGGCCGATTGCCTGTCCTCGAGACAGGGACCCTGAAGAAGTATATCGTTCGCCCGGTACAGACAGGTGGGCAATCGAGATCCCGAGTCCTGTCGACGCCGAGCATCATCGAAGAGCGGCATGTCCATGCTGGCTGGCCTGGATTCGGGGGCACGAACGAGGGTGGATGATCTGACGATGGGCTGAGACCGTGGGCCAAACCGTGGTTGAAGGTGTTGGGGACGGCTCTTCCTCTTCTTCAACCCACCCACTGCTGGCCCCCGGGCCACGACCACAGACAGGACAGCACAGTACAGTAGCACTTGTCCTGCAGGTATTCACGCTGGCACCACCCGTTGTCACTGGGAAAAAGCTGCTCATTGCAGCTGCGGGGGCAAGGGAAAGAAAGCCCCGTACAACTTGCATGAGAGGCAGTTGAGATATCCTGTTAGCGCTTCACACATTTCCTCTACTGTACGGTTCTGTACGTTCTGTACAGTCCGCCTGGAGTCTGGACCGATGAGCGACCCATCGTGCCCCTCTCTACTTTACCTTTTCTTCCATTACACAGTACAATACAGTACAGTACAATACTCCCTACGCATCTCAGGGGTAAGTAGCGAGGGGGGGGGAGGGCACACACGGTTGGACCTGCATTACAGTAGAAGACCATCTATGAAGGGAGCGGACCTGGAAGCTATGAGCTTGGTGGCCACGACACTTTTGAGTTGCTTATTCTTCTTTTTCCTTCTCCTTTTCCTCTTCTTCTTCCTTTTCCTTTTTCTTTTCCTCTTCCTTTTCCTTCTTCTTCTTCTTCTTCTTCTTCTTCTTACTCTTCTTCTTACTCTTCTTCTTCTTCTAACTCTTCTTCTTCTTCTTCTTCTTCTTATTCTTCTTCTCCTTCTTCTTCCCCTTCTTCTTCTTCTTTCCGGTAAACATAAATACGTATTGCAATAATACTCGGTTGAAACTCGCGATGGGGATCTTAGCGTCGTTGCATCATCACAGAGTAATTCGAGTGAAAAAAAAGTTCTGACCAAACGCACCCCCGTCAGCCCTTGAGAGGACAAGGACTCCAACGAGGGGGACGTTCAGCCACGGCAGAGAAAACACAATGAAGCCGGGTGATTTAGCCTTTTCCTTCTAACTCAAATGGCTCGGTAAAACTTCGTCGGGCTCGTCGGGCCTATGTACATACATGGTACAGCACTACAGAGTGTACCATTGCAGATATGTGGGCGAGAGCGACGTCGTCACCGAGCTAGCTTCTTCTAGATCTCAGGAGGTGCGCCGCGGTCGGAAAAATAAAAAGCTTGCAACGGTTTTCCCTTGCTTCATCTGGCGATTCGTCCACTCGTGTTCTTGCAACGAGTCACAAGGATTGTTTGACCTTGCATTATCTTACTGATTACCTTACTCCGTAGCTTGTGTGCAAAGTACAGATACAGTACACAGTACAGTACAGTACAGTACAGTACGGATAGGTACGGTAGACGTGCAGTACAGTCAGTACACACGGAGTACGACCTTCATCCGTGAGGTCAAGCTGTGAGAGCGGACCCCGACTGAGACATGGGAGACTCTGACCCGCTTAATGATTCGCTCTCGTGCGCCATTCTCAAGGAGCCCATGCAGATTGGTTTCGTGCCGAACGGTGTTTCACATCCGACCCTTTGCAAGTGCGTGCTGCAGAGAAGGGAAGGGAACTCTCACGAGTCCATCCGTGAGATCGCAGGAGCTGTCCACACCCCGAGGGAGCGGACTCGACGCTTGGTGGCTAGACCTTCATCGTGCTGCGTCGGCCTTCATTCAGGCTGAGTCACTGCGGGTTGGGCGGTACATACCGTGGATTCCTGATACATCGTACAGTACAGTACAGTACTCCGTCCGCATTTCTACCACGTCAAAAGAATGGATGCCCCACGTCCCCAGCCAGACCCAAAATAAGCCCCGACACGTAGCGACGAAGCTCACAAGAGGGTATGAGGGTATAAGTGTACAGTACTGTACAGTGCTGTACATACCGTACCGTATGTACACTGCTACATACTTACTTTTAGCTCTGCCATGTTTCGGGGCCTGGGATCAGGCAGGAGACCGAGCGGCTTGTCAAACCTGTGACGTGAGAGGGTTTTCCCACTTCCTCACTTCAGGTGCCGGCGGCGAAGGGGCCCGGGTATCGCGCGAAGGGATCCCGTTGGAATGGAGAGGTGGCTGTGACGGGGTGTGGTGTGTGGACAGTGGAGATGGCTACTGTGTATAGAATTGCGATTGCCGCATCATATCACACTGTAGGTGCTTCGGTGACTGTGCTGTGCTGTGCTGTGCTGTGCTGTACTGGTTGTCCTGACTGTGCTGACTGTACTGACTGGCTGTGTTGTACTGGCTGTGCTGTACTGATTGTACTGACTGTGCTGTACTGATTGTCCTGACTGTCCTGACTGTCCTGACTGTACTGTACGTACAGTACCAAGACACACGTGACCCCTCCGCCAACGCCGCTTTTTTTGGGATTCTTCCCTCGTCCATTGGCATCCCTGGCAACCCAGCCGCCCCTGCCCTCCCCCCCCCCCCCTCCCCCCCCCCCCCCCCCCACCGCTTCCTGCCAGCTGAAACGGTTCTGAAATAGAATCGCTTGACTTGCTTGACCTCCAAATGCCCGCTCCTGACACGCTCGGTTGGTCAACTTTCTTCTCTGGTTCCGATCGAAGCCCTTCCTGGATCCTTCTCCAAACAATCCCATTCCTCATTTCTCATTTCCACCGACGGCCTGCCCTATGTCGAATTATCTTCCTAATCGATCCCGCCTGCAGTAATGCTCACACAGACGGCCGCCCGTCCACGTTCCCCGAGTTATTCTATACTTACCACCAGCCCTCCAGCCCCCCCTCCCGCCAACACGCCTATTGATCCATTCATCGATCGCCACTCAGGAGTCGCTCCTCTGTCGAGATAGGTCGACGCGCGCATCCTCTGCCGCGCCATCGCATTGCAGAGTGCTGCTCTCGGTCCCGGCAGGAGACAGCAGCAGAGCACGACGACGACGACGCGGGCTGTGACCACCACCACCGTCACCGTCGCCAGCCCACCCAGCCCAACACAGACAGTACCATTGCGACGCGGCCAACCGACCTCGAAAACACGACGGCCATCACGACGCGCATCCCCAGGAGCTGGTCCATCACCGCGCGACGCTGCTCTGGTCGCCCGCCTCGCCTGCTCTTCCTCCTCCTCCTCTCTGCCTACATACCTACCCTATTAGGCACCGTCCCTCCTCTCGATCTCTTTGTCCTGTGGGGAGGAGTGCGCACAAAGATTTGAGAGGGGCTTTTTCGAGAGGACCCCTGACACGAACAACCAATTCATATAAGAATCCTCGGCTTCGTCGCACGCAGGCCGACCGGCAAAACAAGGAGGCTCTGGCTCTGCCTCTGCCTCTCTCTCCCCCCCTCTCTCTCTCTCTCCCTCTCCCTCTCTCTCTCTGGCTTTGGCTCTGGCTCTGCCTCTGGCTCTGCTTGATTTGCCATTCTCTCTTCCGCACGCCTTCGCCCTCCTCGGGTCTCGCTCTCGTGCCGACCGTCGTCCGCCCAGCCCATTCGCTGGTCGTGGGCGCCTACGTTACAGTGTACACCGCACCCGGCCCCGGCAGAGATCTATTTTTGGATTGTCCGCCCTGCTCGCGCGGATCTGACTGGCTGCATGCGAGCTGACACGTTGGTTTTACCTTTTCTTAGGCCAACAGTAATCAACCTTAAGCCCGACCCCCAACGCCAAACCTACAACACCACTACCACCACCTCCACCACCAACGCTCCGAGACTCTCAACTCCCTCCCTTCTCTGTCGTGTCTTCGAGAGCGTCGGCGTCGACTACCGCAGTCTCGGCCACCGGTACCTTGACGGAGACTCCACCACCCCCAACGGGACCAGACTGGGTAGCGGAGGATTCAAAGGGCGCTCTGCGACACGACTGCGGGCCGCTCGTCTCCACTGCCCCCAATCACAAGATTGCCTTAGTCGCTGGGCTTTTCTTGACGTTTGCACGCAACTCCCAGTGGCAGCGATTTCCTTGCCTTTCCAATCCCACATAACGAATACAACTTCCGAACGGGCCGCTCCGCGAACACCACGACGCTCATTTTAGACCCTCATTGTATGGGAACTCTCACTCCGAGTCTGCCATTAATTCTCCCAAACCGAAGCGCCTCGCAACACCTGGTAATTACTCCTATTTCACCTTGTCTTCTGTCGCTCCAATCTCTTTGTACGGCAACTCTTCGACTGCGCGTGAGCTGGAGAACTCTAGGCAAACGCCTCCCGTCAGGGACACCGGAGTTGTCGGTGTGTTAGTTCGCGGCTGTGTAGAGACCACGACTCCCCACCAGGACTCTCTTGATCGGGATCAACATCCGACGTGATCGAGTCATGGCCCCGCTCGCAATTCTGCAGGATGCTAACGCTCGAACATTGAAAAGACCTAATAGTGCTGTTACCAAATCAAACCCACCATCTCCGAAACGAATTCCCGTCGCGACTACACTTCTCGCTAAGACGAGAACTTCTGGTCGCCGAGCGAGAAGGGTTTCGGTGAAGATAGCAAGCTTAGCAAAGCATTATCGCTCTTCAATAATGCCCTCAGCAGCTGGCCCGAGGATGTATGAGAATCATATTCCTTCATTCATGTCTGTCTACGACATGGATGTAACAATGCTAGAAAGTCCGGATATGGGACCGCTGCCGAAATTGTCCAGCAGTGCACATCCAGCACACCCGGCGATGCTACGTTCACAAACAGAAGGAGACGCGATACATGCCCACCAACACCGAGAAAGCACGTCTACGCAAGCGTCAGACTCGACGGACTCATCACCCACGACTACAATCTCGACCGTCGACTCCTCATCTCTTTCTGACCCTTCGCCAGGCTCTTCGCCGGAATCGCCTGTCACGACCTTGGTTCCGTTATCTTCCTATCCCGGCTCTACTTTTGGAGATCCCTTCCAAAGTCTGAAGACGGGAGGCAACAACCTCCTCCCTCGGTTGCCGCTGCACCAGGGGCGGCCCAAGACTTCTCCATCCCCCAGAAAAGGGAGGAATTTGAAGAGTCTGGCTCTCAACCTCAGTCCCAGCCCTAGCATGGAGACATTGAAGCCCTCCGAGACTTCGCCGCCCGCCTTCATCAAGCCCCCATCCTTGACAGGCAAGCGGAAACCGAGTTTGTTGAGTTTGAACACCGGGGCGGCAAATGGACCGACAATCTCGATCGACCCACCTGGATCGCCTGGTATCTCGACTCTGCTGCTGCAGCGCAGGGGATTAAAGCATTCGATTTCGTCGCCTCAAATATTATCGACGCCGGGCTTTGGTCCCCGTGGCGGAATGACATTGGGAGGAGAACGGAAGCCCGCCGCCGGACCTTCCAGATTCAAGGATCGTAGTCTGTCAGTAGATACTACCATTGACGAAGACGCTCATGAGACGCCCTCGGGAGTTCAGATGGCCACCAGAATCCCTGGAGTAGAAGTTGGCGGCGACTCATTTGACCGGCCACACTCCGGAGAAGACGCGAAATCAGCGTCTTACCCCGATGGGCCTATCTTGATGTACGAACCGAGTGTCCATCTCTACCTGGAGCCGAAAATCGAAGAGGCGGCACAGTTCGATGTGATCATCAATGTGGCGCGAGAGGTGAAGAATCCTTTCAAGACAGGAGAGGAGCGCGGGGCTGCGGAGAGGAGTTCGTCGCCGATGAATGTCGACGTTGTATCGCCAACTTGCAGTCAGGACGATAGCCCTCCGAATACGGCCCTGTCCATGTTATCCTTCCAAACCGCCTTTGAAATCCAGCCATCCCCCGCTCAACAACGTCTGCCAGAGTATATCCATGTGCCGTGGGACCACAACACAGATGTCAAGGACGAATTGTGGGACCTGTGTGAACTTATCGATAACCGGGCCAAGGAGGGAAAGAAGGTCCTCGTACATTGTCAGCAAGGGGCGAGTCGATCTGCCACCTTGATAATAGCGTATCACATGTACAAGAACCAAGAGCTGGGTCCGAACGAGGCGTACTCTCAAGCACAGTCCAAGTCACGTTGGGTCAACCCCAACATGTCGTTGCTGTTCTCTCTGAACGACTTCAAGAAAGTCATTGAGAGGAAGAAGGGAGACAACAGCAACACGCTCCGGAAACCAGCGATCAAACACAGACCCACGATGTCTGCTGCGGATGCTGCGCTCCCCTCCAACCCATCGCGGTTCCGAGGCAATTCCACACCAGTCGTCTCAATCCACGAGCCCTTGGCCAAGTTCGATGAGCCCATCCTACGCCCTATGAGTCTGTACAGACCTGAACAGAAGACAGAAACTCCTGTGCCTGCAGACTCGTCTCTTGCGAGTCTGGGAGAATTTGATTTCGGGTTCGGGAGCAAGACCAGCAAGAATGAGAAACCGAAGTCCCAGGCTGAACCTTGGGATGATCTCATGTCCCCCAGATTGGAAGCGATGACCGAGAACCCTATCCAAAGTTTCCACCGCAGTTTGGAGCCTGAGCGCGAGGCTCCTCCTACCCCTGGCTTATTTTCTCCCCGCACCTTTGAGTTCCCCATGAGTTCTCTCTTCCCATCAGCCCAACAAACGTCCCTGGCTGTTGACAACGATCCTCGAAGTCCGCCCACCAAGGGTGAAGCGCCTATCATACGCTCCATCGATAACTTTTTGTGAAGCACGACATGAGATGTTCGAAAGGATGGATCGAAAGGACCACCATACGATGAAAGACATGATTGGACTGGGCGATTCGGTGCACGAGACTTGGGAGCGTGCTTCGTCGGTTCCAAATGTACCACTTTAATTTTGAGATGATTAGATACCCCGTTCAGCGCAAATCGTGCGGATTGGAGAAGGGGGTAATCGTGATCGATTGATTACTATTCACTTGGATTCTTGCAGTGCTTCTGGCACTAGGGTAATAGTAGGGACGGAAGGATGGGAGAACGGAAGAACTCTTTGCGCGAGATGTCTGTCTGGACGAGCGTACGGCGAAGAAGTAGGCAGACTGGTGTCGGGGCGTTCTGCGTGCTGTGTGTTTTCTGGTGCATTGTTGAGCGGTTTTTCTGGGGGGGGGGGTCTTTTTTTGGGGGGGGATTCACTTCTTTTATAGGAGTGGTGTGTGTGTGTGTGTGGTGTGATGGTGTAGTGTGGTATGGAAGAAGAGTGGGCGTGCGCGTCGAAGTGGCAACGGAAACGCCACGAGCGATGATGGGATATGTAAAATGTAATGAGTGTCGAGGGTGTGCAGTGTGCTGTGTGCAGTGTGCTGTGGTGATCTGGCGACGTGGCGATGTGGCGATGTGGCGATGTGTCGTGTCGTGTAGTATGGATAGTGGTCGACGAGACGAAGAAAGCTTTACGCGGTTCCGCTATTGATCCCGTCTTCAGATGATTTGGTGTGTATGTGTGTGTGTGTGTGTGTATGTGTGTATGTGTGTATGTGTATGAGTGTACGAGCGTACGAGCGTACGAGTGTACGAATGTACGAGTGTATATGTATACGAGTGTACGGGAAGTATAGGAAGTATATAACAACACGGCAAGCTAAAGCGAGGTCGTCGTACCTACCCAAGTAGGCAGGTAGGTAGGTAGGTAAAGTAAGTAAGAAAGTAAGTAAGCGTAAGGTTTTGGCGGCGAGGACCCGACCGGGTGCTGCTGGAGATTCAACGAGGTGAGGCATTTCTCCCTTGGGTGTGTGTATGTATGGATGTGCGTATGTGTATGTGTGTTGATGGATAAGAAGGATCTTGGGAATACGTGGCTTTGCTTGCTGGCTTTTTTTTTTTTTTTTTGGAGGGGGGGGCGGGGTCAGGTATTGATGGGTATTTAAGCATGGAGTACTGATCTAGGTAGGTATCTATCTACGCCTGTGTAGGTAGCCAAGCGCTTGTTCTGCTGTCTGCTGTCAAGGCAAATCATTCATTTGTACACTGGCGGTACTTGCTTTATTTACATGCATGCATGCCTCGGTACTGTAGGTCCCTTTTCGATGATGGGTGAGTCAAGTGGAGGAGGATATGTGGTTAGGTAGAAGAGGTAAGTTACTACTTTCACACACTTATGGAACTTCCTCTCGTGACTGGACTCTTTTATTGCTTGGACTTTAGGTGTGGACTAAACCCTTCTTGAGGTAGATGGCCGATAGACCGTCGTGCATGTAGACCACTCCAGATCAGATCAGCCCGGAGAACGGGGTGGAGCGAACGTGCTATGCTGTGTTGGGCTGGGCGGAGTGAGCGAAATGAGATGGGATGGTGTACCTAGATCACAACTTGTAGATTTCAGCGTTGAATGGGTTATAGATATGCTCGGTTTCGACGTCTGTTTTTGCTTTGGTTTGTTGATGGACGTTTTTGGT
The DNA here is from genome assembly GCA_009599575.1 of Blumeriella jaapii. NCBI lineage: Eukaryota > Fungi > Ascomycota > Leotiomycetes > Helotiales > Drepanopezizaceae > Blumeriella > Blumeriella jaapii. The sequence continues at coordinate 1,795,186 of VWND01000002.1, forward strand.
TCCCGTTTTCAAGGGTGCGTGCGGGATGGGGTTGGAATGTTAGTTGGAAAAGGAAAGGGAGAGGGAAGAGGAAAGGGGAGAGGAAAGGGGAGAGGAAAGGCAAGCAGAAAGATGAAAAGAGAGGAAATAAAAGGTTTTCTCGAGCAGCTTCTCAGCTTGTCGCTTTGCTACTCAATCGCTTGCGCTTGCTATTGCGTTACTTGGACCTACAGTACCTATATGTGCCTACCTACCTTGATACGATCAAAAACGTCTAGGTGATTAAAGAACATGGGTAGTTAGTTGCTTAGTTGCTTAGTTGGTGATTGGCCATGAGGGTTCGTAGGCAAGTCTGTACATAGGCCGTTGAGCTACGCAGTACACAAGTCATATAGGAAGACGGTAGCAAGCCAGGAGTTGGTCAATTGTAGCTCTGCCTCTCTGGTTTTCACTTCCGGTTCTGTTGTGTCGTGCTTCGCTTTTTGTACTTTCTCTGGAGTATGCTTTTGGTTTGTAGAGTCTTGGACTCGGGCCGAGTTGGAACATTTTCATCGCGACTTTTGTAGCGAGATTCTCGAGGTTTAGCAATATGTTGATGTTGAGATTTGCTTTTTCAAATCCTTGTTCTCGTTTCGTCTTTCTCCCTCTTTTCTCTCCTCTCTTCTCTAAAGTAGCAAAAAAAAGACATGTTTTCCTTGAGCACTGGCGTTTGGAAATGAAAAGCGACTCGCAAGTAAACGAACGGCTTCGTAAACCGCGCTTTTTTCCACAGTGCTAAACAACCGTTGCATGTCTGTTCTTGCAGCATAAATATCCCTACTTGTAACCAAATCAAGGCAATTAAATGTTACAAAGAAGCGATCCTGGCTCCAAAACGTTTGCAGAGAAGTACAGTACAGCCAGTATTGGGCGTGGTTTGCAATCCAACGATTCCCCCACCCCCTTTTCTTCCCCCCTTTTTTTTTCTTTTCTCTCACTAGCAGATAAACATTTATCTACTTTCACTTTACGGCTTATCTGCTTTAATAAACGCAGGTTTTTAAAACTCAGACTTTTCAATCAATGTCATCTAGACAAAACCAGGGGTGGAGGTGGGCATGGGGGCAATTTTGTTTTGAAGAGAGAAAAAAGGGGGGGTGGGGAAGAACAAATAAAATCAATTTTTAAGTGATGTATGCTTTCGGTAGGTACGTACTGTACTGTGAAGGATTATCTGATATACTGCACAGTACATTAAACCAAACTCGGAGCGCGTGACACACCCACCCCCCCCCAAAAGGCTGAAGATATACTAAGGTAAAAAACTAAAATATTATACACTTGTAATACCACAACAACAATACCATCTTTACCACTTGTGTTACGTTTCCCATTTACTTACATAATCCAGCACGTAACTGTTAAAACACAATTAATAACAACTGAAATGCGAGTCGGAATCTAAAAATAAGCTGGCTGGGAAATTCTTCTGATTTCCTTTTTCGTCATGTTCTTTTGTAATGTACTGGGTTCGGTTTGTAAGTACGTCAGGTTAAGAATACTTACTCATTCTGAAAACGCTACGTAAACATGCAAGAATGCCCCAAAAAAACAAAAAAAAAAGGTATAAACGGTATATATGTATATGACACGGAGTTCCTTCTAATCTTCTTTTCCGTGCCCTTATTTTCTTTCAAGATTTCTTTGTATTTTCTTCACATCTTACTCGCGATTCCTCGCATTATAAAGCGTATTTTTCTTTCTTGCTTTCTCTATCTCTCTCACAGCTCCTTCTTCAAATTACCATCCGCCTTCTTCTGCCTCTTGGCTGCCTCCTTAGCCGCCTTCTCGCGGCGCGCAATAACGCCCTCGGCGCCGATGCCGCCGAACACGAGACCGACGCCGAGCCACTGCTTGCCACCAAGCGTGTGCCCGAAGGCGACCACCGAGAGTATCATGGTGAGCATCTTGCGCGTGACGGTGATGGTCACGAGGAGGAGGGAGGAGAAGGTTGAGAGGGTATAGACTGGAGGTTCGTTAGCTTCTTTTCTCTTCATCTTCTTTTTCACTGCACATAGAGAGATTGATAAAAGAAGGCAAAGAATAGGATACAATGGAAGAGAAGAGGAAGAGAGACGTACAGATGAAGACCTGGCCGACGGCACCACAGATCGCGAAGCCCAACACGTCGTACCAGACGCTTGGATGACGGGCCATGAAGCCCAAAGCTTCGGCGAACTCACCGCCGCCACCAGAGGCGAGGTCCATCCCGAGGTATTCTCCGATCCCCGTGTGTACTAGGTATGGGGAGAGCGCCAGGTAAGAGAACGTGAGGAGCGTGCTCATGATGTTGTTGGCGCACATCATCTGCGGCCCCTTGTACGGCTGGAAGGTCTGGAAGATGTAATCCTGGGTCGTGTTGGTGAGCCCATCAAAGAGCAGGTTGATGCCGAGCAGCAGCAGTCCCCACGTGCTGTTCCTGTCCGGGTTGATGGAAGCCTTCGACGGCTTGGACTTTCCCGAACCCGCGTGCAGGGTGAAGACGGCCACGCCCGAGGTGACGGCCAACACGACCAGGTACTTGTAGAGCGGGTACCTGCGCTGGAAGAGCGTGATGTGCAGAAACATGACGGGTAGCAGCTTGCAGGACTTCGCGAGAATGAAGGTGATGTAGTCGATGTGCGCCAGCGAGGCATATCCGAACGGTGAGGCGAGGGAAGACGTCACGGCGACAAGAAACAGCGGCACGACGATGCGGCGATTGGGGAAGATGGGCGCCTTCTCGGAGCCCTTCGTGTCGAATTGCAGGTAGACATAGCCGACGAGCGCGGCGAAGAGGGATTGCACCGTGTTGAGGAAGACGGGGAATTTGAAAAGCTCCGGCTTCGTCGCAGACCCATACGGCGTCGTGGTGAGACGCTCTTGCAGCAGTGCCCACGTCAGACTATCCCAAGGTCAGCATGTGCTTCTTCTGTGAGGATGAAAAGGGAATGGGGACTTACAAGGACCCGTAGATACCCCCGACGGCGATCAAGAACTGCAATGCGCCGGCCTCCTTCACGCCCGGCACCACATCCTCCAGCAGATGCTCTGCTGCACCTCCAAGTGTCGCCCCGTTCCCATCAATGAGCTGCTTGTCCGAGTTCTTCGCGCTGCGACTCGGAGTCCCGTTCTCGGCCTTGCTCGTGTACTCGGAGGAGGGCTCCCTTCGCAACGGCGTGGCCTGTTTCGTGCGCGCCATGGCTTGCGCGTCGGTGCTCTCCTGTGAAACGAGTGTCGCAACGGAAAGGGAGCGAACGTAGATGGGCAAAAGAAAAGGAAAAGCGCGGTTGGGGTGAAAGAAAGGAGAGGAAGAAGGGGGAGGAGAGGGATGTTGCTGTGTAGGGGAGGTCGAGGGACCAGCTGGCCACAGGCCGATATCATGTACAGTACAGGACGACGGTACGATAAAGTAGCGACCGAGCCGAGTCCATCACTTTGGACCCTGAGACTAAAGGGGAGGGCATCAAATGCGCCTTTCTCCACCACCATCAAACCACACTTACTTTAATTCTCTTCTACGTTCTCTCCTATTCATTCACGGCGACATCTGTCGTCTATCTGTTCTACATACATATGATCCCGACGCAGCCCGCAGTCCCTCTCCCCGCTGCACCCAACCACTGAGACGATAACCAACAACCCCTCCATCCCACCACAGACGCCCTGTCTATACCCATCGCCATCGCATCATGTCCGGCCTCGACGTCCCCGAGATCAAGTCTGCCTACGAGGACGTCCGCTCCGACACCTCGGAAACCAATTGGCTGCTCATCTCCTACGCCGCCGCCTCGGGCGACAAGTGTAAGCCGAACTTCTCGCTCTGCCCCCCCCCCTCCCCCTTCATCTTCATCGCTGACCTACCTCCTCCGCCCACAGTGACTCTCGCCTCCACCGGCACCGGCGGTCTCACCGAGCTCCAGTCCGCGCTCGACCCCTCCCAGGCCCAGTACGCCTACGCCCGCATCGAGTACGCCAACGACACCGAGTCCAAGCGCGTCAAGTTTGTCCTTATCATCTGGATCGGCGAGGGCACCAAGGTCATGCGCAAGGCGCGCGTGAGCTTCGAGAGCGCCGCCGTGAAGAAGGTGCTGGGCCATCATAGCATCCAGGTCGACGCGAGGGACAAGGGCGATCTGAATGAGAAGGAGATTGTGGCACGTCTGAGGGCCGCCGGCGGAGCGGATTATAATGGGGGAAGGGGGTAGATGTAGTAGATGTGGTAGGTTGGGTCGATGTTTTGATAGAGTACACGAGTCGCTCGTGGATGTGATGAGCATTGGGGGCGTATGGGAGATTTGTGCAAATGATGTGAGGGAAAGATCGAACCGACTGCTAGCGATTGGATATTCAGCATCTATTCGCTCGGCATCTATTCGCACCGTCTCGGTGGTGCCACAGGTATAGAACATCGCGAGCTGCAGCTGGCCGTTGGAAAGAAGCATACCCAGTGGCCTGTAATTCATAAAGAGGTCAATAGAATCAGTTTCTAACCGTCACATGCTGCGTGGATACCCGGAAGGTACATTGGATTTTCATTGCTCATATCGCCTAGTCTATGACTAAATCCTCCCCCTCCCGCATCTCTTCCCGAGATTCATGTCGACTTGGCCCACGGACCAGGCAGGTACGAGCAGTGGAAAGATGCCGGAAGGGTGGGCGAGCGCGAATGCGAGATCCCAACGACAAAAGAGTCGAGTAAAGAGACCAGGCGGATCCTGGTGTTGGGCAGGTGCAGGATAGAGCAAAGGCTGTGAGAGTGATTTGGAGTGTCGTGACTAAGGAGAAGGAAGGTCAAAGCCGCATGGATGATGCCGAGATTAGGGCGATTCTCGTGCGAAATTCGAGATGGAGGACGTCGGATTTGGCAGTGGTGTCAAAGACAGGGTGTCGGTGTCTTGAGTTCGGGGTTGTATGTCAAGGCGAATCGTCTGTGTCGAGTATCGAGGGGAAAGTGACATTGGAGAAATGCGCTACCTGAGTACACATCGTGTGCCGCTGATGACCGTAAATTCGTAAAGTCCATAGTCGTAAAGAGGAAGGAAACAAAGAAACAAAGTGTCAAAGGTGCTTTTGGAGAAGAGAATTGTGGGTGAATTAAAGAGTCGTTGCAGACTGTCAAATATCCGTCACAGTATCAGCCTCGCGGCAAATCAGATCTGGGAGGAACCTAGAATGCCCGCATGGAAAGAAAAGTCGTAAGCGTGGGAACCGAGATCGAGAGCCTACTCCTGGGCGTTCTGGCTTCGGCGCATCTTCTCAGCCTCGAGGTTCTCGTACAACAGGTAGAGGGCGGCTTCATTGGCCTTGGTGGTTCCCATGATGGTGAACATGCGCTCGCCGGTATCGTCATGAGGTGCCTTGGCAATGCTGATACGGGCGCCGGACGACTTGCGGATCTCACTGATCTTGCTGCCAGCACGTCCGATGATACATCCAACCATGTCGGAGGGAATGCTGATGTTCTGGGTCTGGTACTCCTCGCCATTCTCATCGTGAGTGGGTGGTCCACGCTGAGCAGCATCGGAATCGGAGCGGCGGTTGTTGTAGGCTCGGGGAGCGTTCTCGCTGAAGTCGTTGCCGTTGCCGGTACGCATGACACGCGGGCTACTATTGTAATTGTCGCGGCCATTGCCCCCCGCACCTTGGCCCATGCCTTGTCCTCCACCGGGTTGAGTTCGAACGACAGGATTGTACAGGACGGTACCGGTTCCTCGTTGCCAATCATCTACCAAGCACTTGCAGATCTCCCAGATGGCTTTTTGGATGCCCTCGGGGGTGCCTTGAACCTCGACAATGCGCTCAGTGGATTGCGGCAACATCTCCTTCTGTGCGACCATGCGGACTCCGGAAGCATCTTGGATGTGCTTGATCTTGAGACCTTGGCGGCCAATAATCGTACCCATCTGGTTGTGGGAGATCAACAGCTTGATGGCTTTATCATTCGTTAGCACAGGTCGGTCAAACATGTGCTTGGGTCTGACTTACGATGAGTACCGCTGGTGGAAACCACACCTCCCATGCCCATTTGTGGTGCACCCTCCAACAGAGCTCTAGCAACAATAGCATAGGCCTTCGCAATCGCATCGCATCCTCCAGCGATCGTGAGCACTCGGTCATGGACGCCTTGGACGACCTTGCTCACACCAGCCTTAACTCCAGTCTCGTCGCGAAGATCCGCAACGTTCTTGCCTGCCTTACCGATGATGACACCGGCTTCCTTGGACGAGACGATGGCACGGAGCGTCAGCTGAGACTCGCTGTACTCCTCATCGGTCTTGGGAAGTGGCTCTCCATCCGGTCCAAGCCTCTCCTCGCCGCCCATGTGGAGGTTGTTGATGTTGTCGAGAAGCTCATCGGCGTGGGAGACATTGTCTTGTGGGGAATATTGCTTCGTGCGGAGGGTGTAAGTCAGCGGTCGGTAGCCAATCTAATAATCGAAGACGTGACGTGTAACCGGTCACTTGGTGCCTGTGAAAAAGATCAGTCGATGAAAGAAAGCTCCATGGCAAAGCAGAGCGCGCGCGACAAGACACAGAGCCGAAGCTGACACAAGGCGATCGGAAGCATTAAGAAGAGACACGCATACCTTTTCGAGCTGATTGTGCGAGGTGCGCCGATTGTCGCGATTGTCGCGAGAGAATCGAAAGGAAGGCGGGGAAGTGGGTTGCGCGAGTGTGAAAGACGAAGTCCAAGCCGCGATGTGGGAGTCGCAACTGAAGTCGAGGGAGAGGGAGAAGAGGGAGTGTAGGTCGGAGAGGGAGAGGAGAGGGAGGGGGAGAGGAAGAGGCTCGAGGAAGAGGAAGGTGTGAGAGTGGAAGCGGCAGTTGTGGGAGAGAGAAGAAGTTCGTGGTGAAGGGAGGAGAGGGAGAGGGAGAGGGAGGGTGAAGGTGAAGGTGAAGGTGAAGGTGGAGGTGGAGGTGGAGGTGGGAGGGTGGAGGGGTGAAGGTGGAGGATGCAGGTGGGAGACAAAGACAAAGGGAAGGCGAAGGCTTTCCGCGTTTTTGATATTGTCGATTCGCGATTAGCACTAGGCTGCTTCCGCGACAGGGATTGCCGGGACCGACAATAGTCCACTCACACTCACACTCAGCACACAAGTCAGGTCAGGTACTACAGTACAACCCATCACCGCATCTATAATAAATGCACGCATGGTCCCAGGCCTGCTTGGAATGGTGCTTGTTTGACCAAAAACACTAGAGGCCCTGGCCCGGGAAACGTGCTGCTTCGCGTTCGTCTGGTTGTAAGTACATAGACGGATCCACAGATATCAGATTCGCAGCAAAGCAGCTGACTTACTGTACCAGGCTCTACTGATCTCAAGATGGAAGCGCTAGAGCTGGGAGCGAAAGAGTTGCTGGCCACAGCCGCTCAAAGACAAAGTGGTGCAGGACAAAAAACGGTGTGTCAATAAATCATGTCCTCCCTCCTCCAGGAGCTCAAACTTACGATGCACAGACGACTGACTCCATTATTTGTCGCCCTTGCTTCCCTTTATAGACCCCAGATTAAATATCTCCTCCGTATCTTCGAGGAATGGAGGTCTCGTCTCTGCTCCATCCTCCCCAAACAAGTATGCTGCCTTCTCACGATTCGGCCCTGCAGTCGGCCGTCGCCCGGTCTTGAGGAACGGTGATCCCGATCTGGGAGGCGACGACTTGGCGGAGGGCCCTGATGTAGTGTCCGGTTCCAGCATCCAGGAAAAGCTGGATTGTGCGATTGTCGAGCGCGTTGGGACTGGAGCATGCGGCCTGGTGGGCGCTATCTGCTCGGCCGAACCAGGGCTTGAGGCCTTGGGATCTATGGTTGAAGTTGGCGGCGCTGGAATCGTGATGGTATCTGATCTTGACGCAGTTTCTGAACCGGACGGCAGCTGTTCACTTGCGGGATTTGCTGCAGATCGTTCATCTGCTGGTTGTACAGTTAACGAAGGTGGTACGTCTAGTGTTGCGATCTGTGACGAAGCCGGTACAGGAGTCTGCGGAGTGGATACAGATATGGGTGGCGTGGAAGAAGGAGAGGGGATCTGCAGCTCTTCTGGCAGAGGCATAGTCGAATCCTCCAAGTATATCTTGACAAACTCGACTTTGGCAATAGCAACGTCCATAGCTTGAACGTAGCTCTCTTTATCCCCTTCAGTGGACATGGAGACAGCTCGCAGGTCAACCATTGCTTGGTCCAGCATGCGTGCGAGTTGCTGGTTGCGAGCATGTATTGCGGTGATGGAAGCTCGGGGATTTGGAACCGATCTACCCTCGTCAAGCGACCATCTCATCACATCAGAAGCTCTTCGCCCAGAACTGTTTCTGGACGCTTGGAGTCCTTGCATATTCTTTTTCGCCTCACTAACAGCGTCTCGAACCGCTTGATTAATCCCTAGCTTCTCCGCTCGATCATACACTCGATTAGCGGCACCCTGGAGCAATGCCTCCATACCTCCTTGTTGCTGCAAGTATCTTGCCGGTGACGACAACTGTGACTTTGTCCGGAAGTGGGTGAGTCTCGGGCTCAGAGCTTGGCCAAGTGGTGTGGAAGGCCTCGAGTCTGAGGAATTCACATTTGGCTTCTTTCCGCTGTACTTGCTGATGATCGTTGCACCACCAGCAGCACTAAAATTGTCTCGAAGGAAGATCGCATCGTCCACAAACGTTTGTGGGCCATTCGGCGAGATGGGAGCCGGGTATTTGAGCAACAACATCAATGCAAATGAGTAATTCGCCTCCAACACTTTGAGATTGTCAGCATAACCCCGTTTCGAAAATGAGGCACTCACACTGCCATCGTATTCTCAGAAGCATGGCTACGCACACCATGTCGACAAGATCTAGCCGAGGATCCTCTGCAAGCAGAGTGTCCCACAATGCCAATAGGTCGTCAAATGGAAATTCACGACCAAATAGTAGTCGTATCCAGCGGCTGTTTGACTTGCGTCAGTACGCATTTAACAGTCCATGGCCATGCTGGCTTACATCAGAAAGATTTGAGGCAACACGTCAATGTCTGTGAGGTGTTTTGCAAGGTCCGGGTCCAAGCGAGCCAGGTAGACTTCGTGAATCCGTTTGCTTCTTTCTACGATGGGCGAGACGCCTTGCTGAGGAGGAGAGGCATCTTCAGCGCTTGGTCTTTTGTCCGGCTCAGCAAGTTCATAGAATGATTTTGCCGACCGCATCACCAGGGAGAGGAGTGTAAAGGCATCGTGCTCAATGTAGATAGGGTCCAAGGTCAGCCTCATGAGCGGATCGTCGCTCGTGCTTGCTCCTCGCACGCTATCTCTTCCATAATCTATGGCGTCCTGTTCCACTACCCAAAGAATGGGAGCAAGCAGCTCGTGCATACCCTGTCGATAGCCTACATCTTGGTTGATCTTGCAGAAGATGAACAACACGTCCAACAGAATTCTTTGCGTCTCCGGGCGACGAAAGTAGGGCTCTTCCGGCATGCATCTCTCAACGTCTTGAAAGATCTCTGCCCGGATTTCTTCATCCTGCCGTAGAGTATTCCAGGGGGACTGTAGATTTCAGCAAGGGGGCCGAGATGAAAAGACTCAGGGGCAACAACCTACTTGCTGGTCGTCATCCAACGGATCCAGAGCGGAACCTATCTCGTCTGGATTTTCTACGAAGCGCATTAGGTGCTCTCGCAGGGACGTGTACGCGCTTCGAGAGTCGACAAGAGCTTGTGACCAACTCGCTCTCTCGGCGGTCTGGAAGAGCAGGAAAGTCTACAGCAATGCTGGTTAACCGGCTGCTTGATCCTGTCGACTATCCAGACGAGACGTGCCTTCCAACAGACTGACCGCAGCCCTGATACACAAGGGCTGTCATCGCCGTCTGCCTTTACCGACTTCTTGAGGCTCTCGAGGCTCGCCGCGTGCCCTGTTGTGATCTGCCATCGTTTTCTGATCCGAGGTTAGTGAGACAACAATCCTTGAAAGGGTTGAAACTCCAACCTTGATTCCTCCAACGACCGCATCGCATTATTGCTGCTGCTCGGTTCAAGCCCGACACCGTCCTGAGATCCTGTAGAAGATCTTGACGGGTCAGGCTGTATGTATCGAGTCAAGAGGTGCTCCTGACCTTCCCGTTGCACGGGTGACACTAGAGTCGACAACCAATCAGAAGGACTTGGCTTCCAACGTACAAAATGCACGCTCAGCCTTCTCTCACCCTTCCCTCACGCCGTAGCCCACGCCACTTCAGATACTGTCTCCAATCTGGCAACCAAGGGGCCTGTCTGGGTCGGAACTCGACTCCAACGAAGAGGTCCAGCGTTGGCGCCAGCAGCTGTTCTCCTAGCCATGATCCACGCGGCAATGTAAACAGCCTCGGGGTGTATTCGTCGCACCACGTCCCCATCCTCTTGATCGCCGTCTTTTCGAAATGTCGGCGGATCTCCTGGCGGAGTTCGACACCTTCTATACCCCTCCTACGGACAAGAAGACCTCAACGGTACCGGCATCGAACGACCTTGCGTTTTTGAGCAACCCGGGTCAATCAGGAACATCGCGATATGGTGTAAGGTCACATCAATGGCAAGCACACGCCCAGGAGTCAGAAGGCGAGATCTGGGGGGGAATGAGTAGCTTGCGAACGAGTACAACCGCAGCACACACACATGTCCCTAAAGTGGATATATGGGGTTCTTTTGAAGCTTCTTTGCCCCTAGCTTCCCAAGCACCAGCCCATGCCAACGCTGCTATCAAAAAACATGAAGCTTCTAGAGGGTCAGAGGCAATACCAGCTCCACGGAAAGGGCATACAAGAGCCCGGAGTTCGACAATAGATTTATTTGCCAACAATATGCAGGACCTCCCAAGCCCTACCAAAGATACGAGACTTGCAAAAACGGATTCGAAACCAAACCTGGATCGACAACCCTCACATGGAGCAGAGGTCCTTTTTGATGCCGACGAAGTATCTGCACAGGCGAACGACGACGACGACGACGACGATTTTGGCGAGTTCGAGACTGTGACGGCCCCCGAACCACCGCCATCGCATCCTCCGCCATCTAGTTCCCTCGAGCAGATGTTTGGTGCCACAAGCCTCAATTCCAATAAATCGACTATGCCTATAGATCTTTTGGGTCTCAGTACAGGCAGCTTGCCCTATCCGCAAGCCTCAAAGTCGCCGAATTTTCAAGAAAGAAATCCGTTTAATAATTTAGCGCACACTGTAGCACCTAAACAGATCTCCTCTCACAAGAACGACTCTGTGCCTGCTTTAGTATCGACAGCTACTGCATGGCCAGATCTCGTGCCTCGCAAACCAGATCCGCATCTAGATTCGCCTGCACCACCATCCAATCCTCTGGATGATGAGTGGGGCGAGTTTGCTGATTTACCCGCAGAACCATCTGCTTCGAAGACATCCAAACCAACAACAGACATCGAAGCAGATGCCTGGGTATGGGACAACGCAGATGGGCTTATAACGCCAGCCGTGACCTCCACGAATGAAGCACCGCCATCCAACATCCCACCCCCCTCAGTCCTTCTAGCACTTTTCCCTTCCCTCTTTGACCTCCCACAGTCTTCTCTCTTCAAAGCAGTAGCCAACCAGCCCTTTTCCCTCAGAAATCGCATCATCTCGGACCGCTCGACCATCGAATTCCTACGTGCCTATCTCCTGATCGCCACAGTAGCAGCCCGCATCATAGCCGGGCGTAAGCTCCGCTGGAAACGCGACACGCTGCTTTCCCAAGCCATGAAGATCGGTCCTGCAGCCGCGAGAGGCAAAGGCGGGATGAAACTGACTGGAGTCGACAAATCCGAAGCCATTCGTGAAGACCGCGAAGCTGCCGACGTAGCTCGTGTCTGGAAAGACCAGCTGGGACGACTGAAGAGTGCGGTGGCAGTGGCGAACACGAGTTTACAAGATGTGTCGAAGCATCTGGTTATTCCCGAGATTGCAGAGGCCATGCAGGTCAAGACCCAGGAGGGAGGGTTGACAGCACCAAAACAGTGTCTAGTTTGTGGGTTGAAGAGGGAGGAAAGGGTTGCGAAGGTGGATGTGAGAGTAGAAGATAGCTTTGGGGAGTGGTGGGCTGAACACTGGGGACATAGGGCTTGCAAGAATTTCTGGCAGGAGCACGAGGCCAAACTCCAGAGTCGGTGAGATCTTTTCCAATGACCAGGACCTTTCTCTCGAATGGAAGTTGGACGATCGGTATTTGCACCCTTCAGCATCCAGCCCCAGATTGCGTAGGTACGTAGTAGTGTAAGTAATGCATCTACAGAAAACAGGAATCTTTTGCAGCTAAAATGCGTACCGTATTTCTCTCCAGCGACCCATCATCATGCCACCATTCAAATCATATGCCATGTGGATAGGCAAGCACCCTGAACTCTCGTCCTCTTTGTTATCAATGATCTCTCGACCACTCTGAATTCTTGATGCTGGTTTTGAGACGATACCTAGAGGGAGATTCGACAAAGAGTTCCTTCCCAAGACGTAACCCTGTGCATCACCATCCATCCATTGTTACCTTAAGGAAGTCCTTCCGTCCTTACGTCCTTACGTCCTCACGGAGAGCCTCTGATTCCTTTTTGATTCACCTCCCTCTCTTTGTCTGTGCAATCCTAAGGTACTCATACTTTATAATCCGAGTTCGCCTGCTAGCAAGTGTACAACCACCACTTCGATCAATATTGGTCATACACATCATATGCTCCAGTGTTTTGAGAGCAATCAATCTTTGTCGGAACAAGATCCCCACTCACACATTCACGATCAACAACATCATGGCAGGGATTGGCAAGCACATTCGATTCCAACGTGCCAAGGAGGCTTCCAAAGCCACCGCCGCCACCGAGCCCGCCGCTTTGCAGGGTGGACGAGAGGAGGAGGCAGAAGATCAGAGCTCGGAGAGCAAGACGGCAGTGGACTTTAAACGCTCTGGTAAGATCAACGTCGCGGACTGCGTAGTCGTTGTGCCAAGAGCACTGCTGATAGCACACGGTCTCATCGAAACATTCCAAGATTCCGGATTCAGCCCATGCTGCTGACGGTAGGTGAAGTGGAGATTTCAAGACTTTAAGTAGAGCGCTGACCACTCTCAGGATCCCCCAAACCTGTTGACGAAATGTCCAGCTACGACCAGGTTGAGAAGGGTGCGTCAACCTTGCCTTGTAGGCCAATGATTGTGTGAACTAATCCGTAACAGTCGAGACTGAACTACACATGGATCAAAGCAGCGATCAAAACAGCGGAGACTTCGAACACTTCAGTAAGCACAGATTCTAGCAATACACAAAGGAATCATGCTGATGACACTAGAGCGAGCTCAGAAGGCATGGTCCACCGAGGCGAGCGTGGCCAGCGAGCCACGGTCCTTTACCCCTAGTCTTTTCGAAGAAGAACAAACCCTTCAGCTGGAAGTACCAGCCATCACCTACCGAGTAGACACGAAGGACAAACAGAAGGTGTCAAAGACTCAAAGTGAGATCAAGTCCGATAATCTGGCTGTGAAGGATTGATCGTGGGGGACGAAGGAATGATTGCCTCTCAAATCTCTGGGTCAGGTTGGTTTCATTATCAGCATTTAGATTTCGAGCGGAGAAGTTCGGCTCTTTTCATGTAAGCTGGCCTTCGACGAGGAAGATTCTGAGCAGTAGCCCGGGTATGTTGTTTGCCTGTGGAAGCACTTCGAGCCAGTACCAGAATTGAGATGTAAATGTTCGGTGCTTAGCACGAGCGAAAGATGTTAGACCAATTAACTCTCGTTTCCGAGTGACCCAAACCAAGAATGCAGAGAGTTGCCCCTTAAAAAAAACAACTCGGTAAGTACTAACACGGCACCGCAAGCCGACAACCGCCATCTATGGTCTCGCTTGTGAGGAGTCCCGAGACCTGAGATCTAGTAAAGCAAGCCCGTCCCTTTGTGCATGATAGTAGTACGTACAACCTTTTGACAAAAGAAAAGCTTGTGCCGCCTTGACAGTTCGTCGTCTCTGCGATACTTCGAGGTTCGGCTGGAGGAAGCGAGCGGGAAGTCTCCGAGCGGCTTTGATTTCTACTGCGCAACGGTACAAGCTCTACATAGCTATATATACGCCTGGAGAGGCCTTTCTACTCGTCCACTCGCTCGGCACTCCGCCATGAAGTCACTTTCGTTGATGTCTTGCGCGCTGCTCGCGCTCTCGGTGTCTGCCGCTCCATACACCGTCACGTCCTACGTTGTACTCTCCGTATATACTCAGAGCGGATTCACTCGCGTTGCAGCGACGTACTCCGATGCCACTTATGCTGGAACAACGCAAGCGGAATCTCTGATCACATACACCGAGCCAGCCAACAGGCCTACGACGGCCTACTCAGCGCTATCCACGCTCACCACTGCGGCCGAGTACGGTGAAGTCACGCTCGTGGAGATCGTCCTCGAGAGTGCCCCGGAAGATTCGCCGTCGTCCGAATCCGACGACTCGGCAGCTCTCGAGACGCAGTATGTCGTGCCCATCACCTACGGTCCGGATGCCAGCTGCGCGCAGAACTGGACTCTCACGTCGATGGTCCCCGTCTACGTCCCAGCAATCGTCACCCCGACTATCGCCTCGCTGTCCACGTCCGTGTCGACGTACTCTTACGACCACATCCGTCCAACCGTCTACACCGAAGTGCTGGCCATCCTGAGCCCCTCGGACGTGCCTGCGTCCGACGTCGCCTCTGCGTCGGTGAGCTACGCGCCAAACTCCTACTACCTGACGAGGTGCTACACGCCAACAACGACATGCCTCACGTCGCCTACAGCGGAATGCTCGCCGGACTGGTCCTACGATTACGGCTCCTCGTCGGGACGCGGCGCCTCCTACTACGGCTCCGACCACGACGACAACTCCTACCTGACGCCCCTGATTCTCATCTGCGTCCTGGTGCCGGTCGGCTGGTTCCTGATCTGGTTCCTGATCGGCCTGCTCGAGAGCTGGCTGTCGTTCAAGGGCCTCATGCTCGGCAAACACCGCAAGCGCGGCCTGCCCTACGCGTGGTGCTGCATCATGTGGCTGTTCCTGTGCTGGGTGGGCCCGACGTACAAGGCGAAGAGTGCGGAGGAGCAGGCCCTCATGGCTTCACGGTGGAAGGAGTTGAAGAAGAGGGAGAAGCTCAGCCTGTGGTTCAAGTGGGGCCTGAGATGGAAGTATCCGACTGTGCTGGGCGAGGAGCCGGAGCTGGCGAAGAGGGCCTTCAGGCAAGGCTGCTTATGAGATGGGGCTGAGAGGCAAGACTTGAATAATGTTAATCTAATCTGATGACTTGCGCATAAGCTTGAGCGTGTTGAGAAATCCTATCAAGTCGAGCCACGGCGCGTTACTCAGCCTGCTTGCTCCCTGGAGTTCGAGTCAGGCGTCCAAGTCGCGTTCCAATGCAGCCTGGTAAAATTCAGCATCGATGAATCCGAACTTGATTCCGAGGGAGGCTCAACGTTCCAAAGTGCCCAGAACCATATCCGTGAAGGAGGACACCAGAGCCGAGCTTTGCGAAGCCCGCCAAAGAGACTTGGACATTCTTACTATAGGTATATGGAGCAGTTAATCGTGATTCGAAACCGCAGCTGCCGTCATTGATGTCGTAGTATGCGCCAAAGCCAACTTCTGACCCCCCAAGCTCAAGATGATAGCCAACCGGTCATGATTGCGCAGCGCGCGCGGGGCTAGTCGGAGAACACAATCGCCGCATCATCCGGCAACAGATTCCCGAGCGCCGTCTCCAGATCGTCGACTCTCTCCATGAGTTTCCGGATGGTCCTCTTGTACCCCCTGGCCTCCGCCCGGCTCCTCCCCAGCTCCTGCTCGACGACGTGCTGGATCATGATCTGCGTCGACGTCTTGAGGCTCGCGCCGTCTTCTCGGACGAGTCCCATCACCGTCTCGAAGAGCCCGTCCTCTTGCCGCCTCGGCTCCCCCTCTCCTACGAGATCAATGGCCGCTCGCAGCTGGAACGGAGTGGGCGACTGGCTCCTAGTTTCTCTGGACGGGGACACGCGCGGCCGTGGGTTCTGTTCCACTTCCCGGCGGTTGGTGTCCGGCGTGGGTAGGGAGGTTTTGCATGCTTCGAGTCTCTGAATGAACGACTGGCCGGGCGTGTGTTCAACCCTGGAGGACTTCCTCAGCCTCTTGGAAGGCCTACCCTCTCTACCTTGGACCTGATGCGGAGTTCCACCCTGGGGGACATTGTAGAGATCGTCGACCATCCTCTCTTTCTTGCCATTCACCGTCCCTTCCTCGTCCGCGGCGTCGAAGGAGCGTTTCTTCGACGTCGACGCCCAGTTCTCCATGAAAGTTGGCTTTCTGGTCTGGGGATCAACTTGCTTCACCGGACTCCCGAGATAGTTCTCTGGGTAGGTCTCCCGCAACCATTTCCTAGCGTCGTCCTCCTCGTGGAGCCAGATGAAGAACGGACACTGTTCTCTCCGGTCTCTCACGGGACATCGCCAGACTACGAGTACATCCCCCGTAAGCTTTTGGCAAGAAGAGATACGGATGACGGAAGAATTGAAGAAAAGAATCTTTGCCTTACACTTCTTCCCCCTGTCCGGGCCAGGCTTCGTCGTGGTGTATACGGCAGCCTCGTGCAGTCCGCGCGAGCAGCTGCAGTACCACTTGCCGAGCTCGTACTTCCCGCACCACGTCTTGCCGGTTCGATTCCTGCTGTCGGTCGGAATACTTCGATGTGCTTCCCGGATCTCTCTCAGCTTGTCTTTGGGGCGAGCTCTGCGGCGCCAGCTGCTCCGGTAGCGCGACTGCAGCGTCGGCCGTCGTCGTGGACGCCATGCTCGGACTTCACTGGACCGGAATCTTCTCTCTCAGACCAGAGTAGAAGATAGCGAGCGATCTCAGGTTGAATCTTCTTTGACAACAGCGGGGTGGTAATTCCTGAGATGTGATGTCGCTCAGGGCCAAGCTCAACACAAGCGCAGACGCTAACCTTCCCAGCCCCCTCTCCGAATCAAAACCCTGTTGTGATTATCACTGCAGAATCGCGGGTCCACTTCACTTTCAGCTTTCATCGAGGAGGAAATTCGATTTGATAGCTTGCCCGCGCATTCGTCAACCAAGGGCACTTTCTGGGGTCGCTTAGCGACTTGTTGGCTCGGCGACGACAAGCTCACGATTGTGGTAAGTAGCAGGGTTTGATGACACGAGTTTTCGAAAGACACTGAAGTTCGAAACATGTGTATCTCTATACAGAACATACCAGTTCTGAAATTTGAATAGTGTCCAGTATCAATCTTCGCGCAATTTAGCATTTCCTTTTGTTCCATCGAAGACCAGGCGCCCAAAACTTAGCAATCGATATATTGTCGTATTTGGCTCGAGGGTCCAAAGTCAAGACTACTTACAAAGTGCCAAATCGGTCCTTTCTCGCTTTCTCGTACCTTACCTTCGAGAAGTCATCACGATCGGTAGCTACAGACGCCTTAAATTTAACGTACCGTCGTACCGTCGTGAAACGAACACACTCGTATGATACTCATTTGCATTCGTTCAATCGCCCATTCTCAATCTCCCTATAGATTTGATTCTCAAGGGGTGACAAGAAAGATGTAGGGTTTGATTCTGCCAGTGGGCCGATTTCAAGCCATCGTTGATGCTGCTTCTTGACGCTGACCGCGGTGTCTGGGTCGCTGTTACTTGCTTCTGACGCTACAGGGGGAGAAGACTTAACTTGGATTCCCTCAGTGACGCTACCATTGAAGAGCGAGGGACTCTTATTCGTTGGTTTTCTGGGTGTACCTAAACTGGCCTTGGGACCTCTTCGTTGCACAGAGGTGTTTTTTTGCTTGCTTGCGGCGGATGGACGTTCGACCTGCTTCTTCGTCTCTTCCTCAGTTTTCGTCTCGAATGAGGCCCAGTGGGATTCACTCAGTCCTGTCTTCTTTTCCAGCATGCTTGGCGTTAATAGTTGTGCTTTGTGGGTTGGAATGTGTGGTTTGGTATGTACTTTCTGGATGAAGTGACGAAAGCCAGAATAGTCGGTAGAAAGTAAATGTGATGTAATGAGATGAGGATATAACTCGATGAGGACTCGAACCTTTGTCATACGTGTTTACCGAGCTGCTCTCGGAGAAAGCAACGGACACAGATAATGGCATGCTATGAGCGAACAATCATATGCAATTTGAAAAGTATTGTTGTGTATGCACGAAGGAAACTGAACACGCATCCAGCAAAAACAAGGAAATTTTTGGATCCTTTGTTGCCTTTGCGTAGCAAGAGTAAGAGAAGACAGAATAGTTGGATTGGTGTTTAATCTTGCAATTGGTCTCCAGAGAAGAATAATACATGGTTTTGAGAATGGAGAAAATTCAATTCGGTGAGCTGTATGGCTGGTTCATGAAGAAGACCGGGGAAAGAACTAGAAGACCGCTTTCAAGGCCTCACGATGGACGGAATGTCAACCAGGATATGAAAGAACTTTATAGATGCCATGAGAAATAAGGATCAGAGTGATGGGTTGAACATCAGCTAGGTTATCAGCGATTGATTTACCTATAGAAATGACCGGGGAGAGCTGATGCAATTGTCAAATCGAAGCCCGCCTTAAAAAGAAAAGAAATGATTTAACGTAACCATCCGTCGGAAATTTGAACCGAAAATGGCACAAAAGAGTTAACATGTTTTGGCACAAACACAGTTGGTTCAACGGGCCGGTCAATGCGACCTTGAAAATCCAGACTGCTATTCTGACGAAAGACCAACTAAAGCTATTGATCCATTTGTATGGCTAATCTGGGGCACAGTCATAATCGACAACGATAAATGCCATTCTCGATCGTATTCGAGAACTCATTTCCTCAAATGAAGACACAACTCTTGCTGCCCCATCTCACCTCACCGCATAGTGATTGCCGGGAAAAACCTCGGTCCCGCATATCCCTTCGCCACTACGCTCTGAATATCAATATTGCTTGATGAGCTATGGTGTGGGCTCCACATCTTCAATAAAATGAATCGTCCACTAACGGGTGGATCGAATCTGACAGTGCATTTACTTTCTCCCGTTCGATGAAGAACCTGGCATGTGGTGCCATAAGCTCACCTCCCACAGCCCTGACTGCTTCTTGAGTGGCGATCTGAGATGCTTCCGCAGCCTCCGCCAGCGTGATATTGCTTGCTGTTTCTCGTCGTCTGGGAAGAGACGCTCGATTCATGCCGTGGAAATAGTCCTCATGCCATGGGACTGTTTCAACGTCCTCTTCGCTACTATCAGAGTCCTCGAATCTAATCGAGCTCATTATTCGATGGACTGTGCGATGCCGCGAAGATGCTGCGGGAGGCTCTTCATCTTCCGTGTCGCTGCATTCAGTTGTGACTTGGAACGGAGGCGCGTTCTCGGTGAACTCAAATGGTATTTGCGCAGTTCGATAATCACAATCTTCGTCCTCCAGACCGATGTTGTAGAGTCGGCGCGCGCGGACTTGGGCTGTGGTCATGCTTCCATCGTCATTATGTCGAACTGACACGATTGGTGGTAGCTCGTTCGCCGCTGAGATCCGGAGCGTCTCGGCTTGGCTGGTGAATATTTTATTTGATATTGGGCTGTACGGGTCAAAAGATCGTCAGATGTCATAGAGATAAAAACCATCCCCTCCTGAACACTGTGAGGTCGTTAGTACATAGATTGCCGCTAGGGCATATCAATCCTTACGGTGCCGTATAACCAGAATGAGGGGCCTTGATGATCAGTTCCTTTAACGAGAAGGCTGTGCCGCCTTGATGCCTGAGAACTAGGTTGCATCGATTGTTCTTTGTGCAATAAACCGTCGAGTCGTTCTTCAGTACGTTTTCGGCAGCGTAATTACCACCGTGTTCGGAGAAGATTCCTCCGTCACAGCTAGCAATCTCCATTTTGAGCTTCCCCGCCTCCACTTGACCATATCTTCCGTAGCTAAACCCCCTGAAACCAGAGTCCACTTTCTCGTTATCGAGCTTCATCCGCTTAGCTCTTCGATTGTGGTCAGCTTCGGCCCCCGGATATTGATGCGCAGGCTCCATGGTGGGAGAGGATATATTTGGGACGGGATCATCCAAAAGAGCTCTCAATGTAGAGCTAGCCTGCTCGAGTTGTCTCCCAGCATGCTGCAGATCAGCCAGACCGTTGCTTACGCCGCTCTCTCCGAAGGTTCTGTTCCTCTCTACGGTCCGGTCATTTGTTGTTAGCCGCGATCTTCCACGTCTCGCACCTATGCTAGCTGTCCTTGAAGCAGCTCTTTCACGGGGTGTTGGTTCGGCTGGTGGGTTCGGAGGCAAAACGAAGAGAGGCGAGCCTTCTGGCTCATCCCCAGGATGTGGCCGCCTCCTCCTATCGCCTGCCTGCTCTGCCATAGTATGTAGTAATCCTCCTCTTCGGTGGCGATATCGCTCTATCGCCCTGAGCAGCTCCCCAGATGGACTGATATCATGTGAGGTCTGAGTATTGTCGAGTATTTCTCGTACTATTCGGGCTGCCGTCTCTCTGTTGGAATCGGAGGCAGGAGGATCGTCAAAATTGCCGGACTTGATCAAGAAGTTATTATCGGTGGTCTCGAGAGGCTGCAGCCATTCTGCCGCAACGAGCAGAGTCTTCGAGAACGAGTACAAGTTCGACACAAAGAGACGGAGGTGGCTGGCTTACCATCAATGACAATGGCCTCGGCATAGGGGGAATGGCGACGAGGCCAGGGAACGGGTGTTCACCGACAATCGCTGATGAAGGAGGATACAGATGCAATATATTGATAACCGGGCGAGCGTGTTTCGACGACCTTGCCACGATCGAGGGTTCTTTGCTGAGTATGTACTGTAGGAGTAAAAGAGAAAATGCCACTTCTTTCACGACTTGACGTGACGTTTGTTCCGGTGACTGGTGACTTGCCTTATGTGGGGGAGAGACAGACTCTGGCACTACTTGCAAAGTCCCGCTTTAATTGGCTCTGAGACGTCGGCGATTAGATAAACCGAACGCCGATCGACCTTACAGTACAGCCGCGTTCAGGCGCGCGTTTGCTCTCGACTTTGGAGATCAGCTTCACTTTTACAACTGGATCAGCACCCAATCAAAAGGGCTACAACTTGTTCTGTTCACTCAAGCAACGACTCAATCGATACACACGCCCACAACAGTGGATGCTCTTCCCGAGGCCTTGACGAAACCTCTACCATGGCAGAAACGACAGCTACGCCAGCTACGCCGACGTATCCTGCGCAAGTGCTTCCAATCCCCACTGATGTGTCCCCCGCAGAAGCTGGCATTAGCGCTGGTGAATATTCTCTCCTCATCTTCACTGTGCGATACTGACAATCTCTAGATGAGATCGCGCTGTACGATCGACAAATCAGACTCTGGGGCGTCCAGGCGCAAGAGAAGATTCGCAATGCCAACGTCCTCCTTATTACCCTGAAAGCGCTTGCCAATGAAATTGCAAAGAATCTCGTCCTTGCCGGCATTAATTCCCTTACAATAGTTGACCACGAGACCATCACTGAGAACGACCTTGGCTCGCAATTCTTTATCTCAGAGTCTGACGTTGGTTCGTTCCGAGCAGAGGCTGCTGCACCGCAGATCCGAAAGCTGAACCCGAGAGTCAATGTTGTCGTGGACCGGGATAACATCAAGGACAAGAGTCCGGATTACTTTGGGAAGTTCGACGTGGTCATTGCCACGGACTTGCTCCCGGATTCGTTGAACATCATCAATACGGCAACGAGGATCAATCATAGACCTTTCTATGCAGCGGGAGTCCATGGTTTCTATGGTTTCATATTCTCCGACTTGATTCAGCATGACTATCTCGTAGAGAGAGAGAAGGGAAACAGAGAAACCGTGATCGGACCCGAGACCCGAACCCGAAGTATTATTGGTACCAAGGTCAAGAAGGAGAGCGGAAAATGTCGAGATGGTCACCAAGCGGGAACTCTATTCTACGTGGTTCTTGGCTAGCGATGCCGCGAGTCTGCCGGCTGAGTACCTGAAGAGTAAACGTCGACTGAAGGCTGTTACTCCAATTCTGTCATGCCTCCGCGCCTTGTGGGAGTTCCTCCAGATGAACGACGATCGATTGCCGAAGACAGCAGACGACTACAAAGTGTTCACAAAATTGGCTACCCACAAACACAAGGCTCTAGGTCTTCCAGACGATACGCTCCGCTCTGAAGTCCTGCGCAAATTCCTACAGAATCTGGGTTGTGAAATAGCCCCAGTTACGGCGGTTCTTGGAGGTCAGCTTGCTCAAGATGTCATCAATGTCCTTGGGGCTCGCCAACAACCAATTCAGAACATGGTCATATTCGATGGTGATACCATGGAGGCACCAATGTATGCTTTACATCCGGAGGGCATGCTTGGCGAAGCCTTGTTACCACTATCTGTGGGTGCTGGAAATGGTACTCTGGTGGATGGAATACTCCCAATCAATGCTGGAATCGATTTCCCGTCCGCAATCATCCAGGTCTGAATTGCATTTTTGGCGTTAATGTACCAATAAAAGTTGCTGGCTTTGATTTGCATGGAGATCTCCGGGAAATGGATATGAGGTCGAAACAGCGTGCCAGCAAGGCACCAGGGATACCCAGACTGGCGTTATACGGGAGGAGTTGTGGTACTTATGCAATCGTGGTAGCATAAGCCCTAGCGTAGCAATGTGGTGGCCTCAGCTGTCCCAAAAGCTCTCAAGGTGATAGCATCCATCGACAGGGCAAAGGTCGCCATATCAAAATTTCGATGAGCGGCCAATTCTCAATCATCCGTTGAACAGTCGTCCTCGTCCTCGTCCTCGTTATTATCTCCATCTCCGGATGCACGTTCAAGCCTGTCCACGTCCTCAAAGCCCTTGTCTCTCGCAAGATCCTCCTCCTCTTCGTCGTCTTCACTACTAACGCTCTTCGCTCTCTTGCCCCTCCCAGTCCCCACGACAGCACCCTCTCCCTTTCTCACAAAAACATAACTCCTAGCACTCCTCTCCTCGCCCCTCCAGCCGCCGCCCTCTTTCCCTCTCTTCCCCTTCACAATCCCCAAAGTCCTCGCATGCTTATATCCCGGGTACGCCTTGGCCTGGAAGCGAAAGCTCTGCGCGACCTCCATTCCCGCATGCCGCCCCAGATCTCTGATATTCCACAGTGTATACGGCTCACCCTCGAACAGCGTGACGATGATGGAGCTGCCTTTGGTAGGGGACAGGGAAGGCAAGGCTTGCTTGAAGAAGGATACTAGTAGCTCTACAGGTCGACACATATTCATCAGCTGCTACTTTTTCTTCTTTGTACTGCCCACTCAATATCCTCGACCCAGAGAAACATCGCGCTTACCTTGATTATACCTGACCTGCCGATTCACATCCGTACTCTTCCCGCCCACATGCGGAAAATTGAAGATCACCCTATCCATCACTCCTACCCCCTTCCCCTTGCCCGTGGTCCACGGCTTCATCTTCCCAGCGTCAACCCCATACCTCACACTCCCGCCCCCGTCCTCCACAGCGGCGATATTTTCCGCTACCTGCGGATATTTCTCCCTCAGCTCCGCCTCGCTCTCCAGCACTGTCGCCGTCACATTCTCGCACCCATGCGTCTCGATCAGACTCCGCGCGAACGAGAGATCGCCCTCGCCGATCAACAAGATGGCGTCCGAGGGGCAGAAGGGGATCGTGGGTTTCGCGTGCAAGGCTTGGGTCGTGCGCTTGGCGGGGGTTTTCGGGACTGGTTTGGATTTGGAAATACCTGAGGCCCGCGTGAGTGTCCTGGATCCTTTATGTTTCTTGGAGGAGGAAGAGGCTGCGCCGGCTTTGGCGCGTTTGTTCTTCCCCATTGTTGTACAATCATGGGTCGGCTGCCCAATATGCTGGCGAGGAGGATGTTGATGGGCCCGGCCGGCGGAGTTCGGTCTCGACTCCCGAAGTCTCGAAGAAGGACGGACCGAGCCGAACAGTTTCACATCTTTCATTTCCCAACCCACATCAACCGAAGCATAGACAAATCGAATATCTTTTGTCAGTTGTACTTGCAACTTAACTGCCTCACAAACCCACCAGATCGACTCCTGCATTCTTTTCTTCGTTCACCCTCACTCACCCCAAGCCGGCCGAGAGCAAGCCACTAGCTGTGACGGCCAGACCAACAGATATGCTTCTTTGAGACGACTCCTGTCTGAAGGTCTCGCTCCATGCTTAAAGTAAGCACTTTCGATCGTGGTCTTTTAGAGATTCCGGTGTCTTATCGTCGAAATCTTTCGCGATAGCGTTATGGCGATGCTGCTGGCGAGTGATTAAGCTATCGCTCAAAAGAAACTGCTTAGATAACTTCTCAGCTCTTGCTCTTGACTTAACATCGAGAAATCGTCATCGGCAAACGACATCTTCGAAACGCTATGTTGCCTACGAGCTTGCCACTCTTGACCTATATGCGTGCCTTTTTTGTATGTGGTTGCGCTGATAATTAGATGGCTTATTGATAGATCAAGCGACAATAATACATGCAGTGGATTTGTTACTTTTACCAGAGATATGTAAGAGTCTTTCTAATTGTACCTGGCCTTTTTGGTTTATTGTAGTGCCCTTTCTGCTTCATCTTCTTCTTCTCTTTTCGTTACGGCAGCATTTTCAATGTTATCGAGTCTTCTCTTCTTTATGTGCAAATCAAGTATCAAGTGCCGAGTGGCAATTCCCATGATGCATGCCTCATTTCTAAACATACGGCATGTGTCAAGACCTGGGATACTTTTTCAATACTACGATCTTTCAAACCGTGTTTCCGTGTTTTCTATAACCTGGTCCACAATTTCTAGTTCCCCTCGAACCCTCTCACTCCATCTTCCTCTCTCCAAAGCTCTTCCCCTTATACAGAACCGAGCCCTCCAGCGTCTTTTCCCACTCCTGCTTACCCTCAGTAAACGACTCCCACTCGGGCGTCGGGATCTTCGGGAAAATCCCCAGCTTCAAAACCGTCTTCCCTTCGTACAGCGGCGTCACGGATTTGATGGGGCTTTGCACATGATTAACTCCCCGGCCGCCCCCCACATCACTTGGAGTGTGAGAAAACTCACTTCCCGCAGTTTGAGCAAAAGTACCGCCCCAGAGGATTTCCGCTCAGCGTGTCTTTATCCTCATACCGCTTGAGGTTTTCTTCACCTATGATCTCGAACTTCTCGTTTTCGATCACGAGATTCGTGGCAGCGGCTATGCTCAAGTCAGCTTGACGTTTGTGGCAAAGCAGGAACACGATTGGGAATCATCTGCACGTTCGAGAATGCCCATGCCCCTCAAAGAGAAATGGGTGGAGGGGGCCAGAACGCACCAGATCCAGCGACCTTTTTGCAATTCGTGCATCTGCAGATGTGACCCCTCCTCCGGGTGAACAGGTCGGGATCGTGGACACGGACTTTGATAGCGCCGCAGAGACAGGTGCCTTCCATGTTGGGGGGAGATCGAAAGCAGAACAAGGAAGTATAGTCGAGTTGGCACTGCACTGTGCTGCTTTCGGTGAACAGGGACCTTGATGGCCTTGTCTTGCAAGAAGTGAAAAGGAGGATTAAATGGGTCGGATGGGTGCCGACAGGTGGAGGAGTGCGGGGTCGATGATGACGAAAAGCGTCGTTACAATTGCTAATCCGAGCACTCGAACATGGTGGATTTCTAATATCACCCACGTGATAATGGAGGCTATAGAGACCTATCTCCGCGTACATAAATCTGAGCTTGTCCTGCTCCTGCTGCTACAGTCCCAAGTCAAGAGCCTCAGATGCAAAGAATGTGATGCAACGACGGCCGCTCGCCTGTTTACATAGCACGGCATTACCGAGATCTGAGCCAGGATGCAACGTTGCCGAAAGAATTTGCCGAACCTAGCCCTTTCAGGCCGGATAAATACATCCCAGCTGAGAGCCCCTATCTTGTTTGCTATTATGTACATAGTATGTACCGTACTGTACTGTACTGTGCAGTACTTACTATCTAGTATCTGACCCCCGATGATGTCCTTGTTTTGGCCCGAGGCGGAGCATTCGCAAGTGGCTCTGAGAGGCGATTACCCAACATGCGGGAGAATAGATGTCCAACCATAGTTCGCCGCCTCAGTCCTTATGTCACAGCCCATTGCAAAAACACATTTCGAACGTCTTCGAGGGTATAAGGTGCAAGGCGTATCTGATGAACAGCACGAGCTCTTGCAAGCACAGGATTCGCTTGGGTTGCGGATACCTCTTCAATGACTGGTTCGCTGCCATCATCTTGTTTTTCGTAATCTATCTACAGTACTTTGTCACTCCCGCAGTACGGAGTAGAGAAGGGAAGTCGGTTGCGGACAGTTGATGTGATCATTGCAATAGAGACGACATCTTCCATGGGGCTTCGAAGTTGTGCCCGCTACAAACACTAATCCGCACGGGGATCTAGATTCCACGCATCGATGATGTGCATTGAAACGACGGCATTCGTAGAAGTGTAAACTCTCATATCAGAAAGCTAAAGTCTGTTCTGTACCAGCAAATCAAAGCACAGCTCCGCAATCGATGCAGTCGCTACGGTGGATCACCACTTTGTCTCTTATTGGCTAGAGAACCACGCGAAATGTCGCTGTACGGAGCATGCAGACTTTTAATTCTCTCAATCCAGCTCAGGTTCTCGTCAGGACTTGCCATATCTATGCGTGGGGTAAAAGAGCTGAACGTGACGTGCTACAGCACGTAGGAGCTCAACGCTTCCCCTCCTGACATTCTACGGTACTGTACTGTACAATCCTCGTTTAACTCGCCAACCTCATCCTCAAACTCCAAGAACAACTTCGACATCGAAGAACGTTGAATCTTCCTTGCTAAACCCCTTCCTGGAGATCAGCACAACTTCGGAGTTCCATCAAAATGGCTTTCACGCTCCCCCCCCTCCCATACGCATACGATGTACGAACCCGTCTACAGAACGCCAAACAGTACTTACTAACAGCCACCAGGCCCTCGAGCCGCAAATCAGTGCCCAGATCATGACGCTACACCACACAAAGCACCACCAGACCTACATCAACGTCCTCAATGCAACCTTGCAATCGCAATCTGCAGCATCCACCAAGAACGACATCGTGACGCAGCTGCACCTGCAGAACAACCTCAACTTCAGCGCCGGCGGCCACATCAACCACACGATCTTCTGGGAGAACCTCGCCCCGTCCTCATCTCCCCACGCCCAAGTGTCCGCCGCTCCCAAGCTGGCGGCCGCGCTGGCGGCCCGCTGGGGCTCGGTCGAGAAGTTTCAGGAGAAGTTCAACGCGACGCTGCTCGGGCTGAAGGGCAGCGGCTGGGGATGGCTGGTGCAGGACGTGGAGAGCGGCGCGCTGGAAATCACGACGAGCCGGGACCAGGATATCGTGCCTGCGGGCAAGAAGCCGCTGCTGGGCGTGGATATGTGGGAGCATGCGTACTACCTGCAGTACTTGAACGACAAGGCCAGCTACGCCAAGGGCATCTGGCTGGTGATCAACTGGAAGAAGGTTGAGGAGAGACTGGAGGGGAACTATGAGGCGGTGTTTGGGGCTTTGGCAGGCTTGAGGGCGAGCATCTAGATGCGATATGGTCCGGTACAGTAGTGTCGTAGACATCTCTTGATGGTGAGAATGGGGCTAGTTGGCAATATCATGCACGCAAAATGACTGCCATGACATTCCAACAAAATAATGGTATACAGCTGCTTTGCAACGAGAATCCCGACATGAGCCAAAGGCTGATGAGGTGCTCGAAACATCGCAAACTGGCTCAACGGGCTATCTGGAGTCACATGACCGTGAGGAATTGGGCCGACAAGAAAGAGACTTGCACAAGAGCGCTCGCTCCATCCGATCTTCCTCCTTCGCAGCAGCACTGCAGCACCGCAGCAACGACACAACCATGACCACATATCGAGCTTGAGTTTTCCAATTTCCAGATGGACTCTTCCTTCAGATTCTTCCATGAGCAGCTTACTCGCTCGCTCATGCATCGACGAGATAACGCACGCCTCCGAAATCCGACAGCTTGTCGCGTTGAGCATGGCCTTACGTATGCTGTACTTGTCTAAGGGGCGTCGTGACAACGGTGATCATGATAATACACGGTTCCCCAGTCTTGTCTGCTCTGGGGGATCGCCAATAAGTTATTTCCATCCTGCGGGGGAGGGCTGAAAGCTCTTCTTTTCAGCCTGGCCCAAGGGGCGTGAAGATGTTAGTCTCGTGTGTGTTTTTTTGTGGGGGGATTGGAGTGGATTAGTATTTCGTACCTTTGCTTTTTCTCACCTCGGTTTTTATTTTTGTATTCTTGCGTGTTGATTTTTTTGTTCTTCTCGCGCTCCGCATAGTTGAGGTGAGATTAGTGATCTCAACTCTACATTTGTACAGCCGATGTTTCAAGCTGTTTCTTCACGCCGTACCTCAGCCATGATGCGATGCGATGCAGTTTCACTGTTGCAAGAAGGCAGTAGTTCGACTGCACAGGTACAGCTGCAAATGCCGAGGTCTCTTTCATGAATTGGCCCGGCAATTTTGTACTATTTTAGCCCTTTTCTGTCTATATAATTGGCTAAGCGTCAGAGATAAGGGAGATTCTGTATTCAAGCCTTATTCGGTTGGGATCTTTTACTGAGATAGGTGCATGTTTACCTACCTCACTTTATCGTTAGATTTGGATCTCATTTTTTTAGATTCACATTGGACATTGTTTTCCCCCGCGCGCCCCCCTAATAATGCGAGTAAGGAGGCGGAGACTTGCACAGTACCTAGCTATTTCCCAAGCGGGTCTGCCGTTGATCAAGAGTTCAGGGGGAGATAAGAAGCACTTTAGGCAAAACAATACAAGCTCATTTGACAGCGCACGTTCACTGTTCATTCTTGGTATGACGGAAAGCGTCACCACGTGTGGGCGCGAGCCAAAATATACTAACAGCTGTTCCACTTTTAGGTAAAAAGCAGATCTAAGTCGATTTTCTTTTCGAAATAGGGGAAATATTGTGGACGGCACAGTACAATTATAGTACAAGCCAACCTCATTTGACAGCGCACAGGCAACATCTCATCATGCTAATTTTTTTTTACCTTATCCATACAGCTCGGAATGACGAAAGGCGGAAAGGTACTACTTTCCCCCTAATAATGCGGGTTGGGGCTAATCAGACAATAGCCTCTCCAGAATGGGTCTGCTCTTCACGTGTGGGGTGTGGAGAGAAGATAGCAGTAACTCAAGTCCGAGTGTGCCTTGGAAGGAACGCTGTCGCCGAAGATGTTGATTAACACGTTTATATTTACCTCTTGACATGCGAGCTAGGTTGGCGTGGCATTAAGTATATAGCTAGGTCGACATCATTGGTAAGTCGGCATCCTCATCTCAGTATCATCTGCTTTAAATCTCCAACCAAGCCGAGCGACGCCACTCTCCCTAATGTATTCCTCAACCGGCACCGTTGCGGCAATCGCCCTCCTCGCCACACAAGTGCTCTCCGACAACATTGGCCCCTACAAATTCAACCCTCTCGAGCATCTCACAGGCCTGGCCCCTCCTTTCCGCGCTCAATACCCGTCTCTCGACCCAAGCCCGCCCCAGGGCTGCAAAGTAACCAAGGCAGCCTACCTCGCGCGCCACGGGCAGATAGAGGCGAACGAACGCGACTTCGACGTCTACGTTCAGCCTTTCATCGAGAAGCTCCAGAAATGCAAAGTCGACTGGACTAAGGTCCCAGTTCTCTCATTCCTAGCAACATGGGAGACCCCCGTTACGGCGTCCAGTAAAGCGCTGTTGGCCAGAGTTGGGAAGGCCTCAGCAGCACGCTTCGGCGCGGATGTCGCTCAACGATACAACACGTTGAGGACTCCCAAGACCATCTGGGCTTCAACTACCAATCGAACTATCAAGAGCGCGGAAGCATTCAGAGTGGGCCTGGCAAA
Source organism: Blumeriella jaapii (assembly GCA_009599575.1). Taxonomy (NCBI): domain Eukaryota; kingdom Fungi; phylum Ascomycota; class Leotiomycetes; order Helotiales; family Drepanopezizaceae; genus Blumeriella; species Blumeriella jaapii. Next base: position 1,825,049 of record VWND01000002.1, read on the forward strand.
CGAGGCTTCTCAAGTCAAGGTGGTAGACATCTGGGAGGGTAAGCAGGATGGAGCTAACAGCTTGACGCCGTATAAGAGTTGCTCCCTGTTCAAGGGATCGGCTGGCAGCAACGAATCATCCGTATGTTTTCACTCTTGCTCATTACAAATTTCTCCTAACAGAAGTATAGGCCTTCAGGAAGGTATACACAGCACCTCCTTTAGCGAGATTTAACGCGGCCGCTCCAGCCTTCAACTTTACAGAGGTGGACATCTACGCCATGCAGCTCCTCTGTGGCTACGAGACCGTGGTCCGCGGCGTCTCTCCATTCTGCGACCTCAAGGTCTTCACGCCTAATGAATGGCTAGGATTCGAATACACAAACGACATCAGGTATCACTACAGCGGCGGTTACGGATCTCCCGTTTCCGCAGCCATTGGGTTCCCATGGGTCAATGCGACATTCAACACCTTGAGAAATTCCTGCAAAGACACAAACGAAGACCTGTATATCTCCTTCACGCACCGACAAGTTCCTCCTGCTGTCCTGGTTGCCATGGGCTTATTCGACAACACCGCTTACACCAACGAGAAAGACATCAACGCTACCATGCCCTTGGACAGGATCAATCACCGCCGCGCGTGGAGGTCCAGCGAAATCCTGCCTTTCCTCACGAACGTTGCCATCGAGAAGATGGAGTGCGACAGCTTTGCCTATCCCAAAGGCAAATACTATCGAGTCCTGAACAACAACAGCCCGCAGACCTTGAAAGATTGCTCTAACGGGCCAGGAGAGAGCTGCCCTGAAGACTCCTTGTCGAAGTGGTTGGATGGCAGAGCACAGCTCGCGGGAAGTTTTGGATCCACGTGCAAGGTTAACTACCCGAACAGTACGGACGTGCTGACCATTTATGACGGGTATTAGTAGTGTCAGATTCTATATTTCGACCGTAATGGCCCGTTTTCCAAGTGGATTACTACCAGTGGGACGGAGCTTGTATTTTGTTTCTTCCAGCTAGCAGCTGTTTCTATGGCATTTGTACTGACGGGATAAAAGGGAGGCGAGAAGATAGCTCGACTACGGTATGGGCATATGGAAGTATAATTCCTAATTAATATCTGGGGTCGGACAAATGTTTCGCGTCCGATAATACAATTCTTTTACCATCAGCTTTCCGTTCAAGCTATTTTTCCCCCTATTCAAGCAATCCCCAAGCTCTCGGTTTTCTACTGTTCGTTCAAAGTCAATTCAGAATGCCACGTCAAAACAATGTGACAACGTTCCAGAGACTTCAAGACGTCTTGCCTTCCCTGTCCGAGACCTGCAACGTTGAAGCAGGTCTTGGCAGCGGCAAGTACTCAAGTCCTACAGTAAGACTTTTTCCGCCTTTGAGGTCTGGAACCTCACATTCTCTGATCTCAACAGCCCCGTGACGCGTGGTGATTAGTCCTCAAGAAGCCCTTTACAGCCGCTACATTTTAAGCAGCCGCGGGATATCTGGGTTTGACTCCTTATGTGCTATCCACGCCTAGTTCAACAGCGAGTCACAAGCAGGCACACACGCCTCGGCTCCTAGGCTCTCCACCTTTTCCCTATCGCCCTGCACTCTCGGGGGAAACATGGCGATTAGTACCTTGCTTCCGCTCCCGTCCCGAGGATTGGCTGTGGAGCGGGTCTCGAGGGCGTTCGAGGAACACCTTTGGAAGACCCATCCTGTGCGAAAACACCGCCAAGCCTTCGACGTTCTATCAAAAAAGTTCGTTCCAAATGTATGGTAGATACCTGCATCTAATACAGACGCTGAGTGTTTTTGATTTCGATTCATTTTTGGTGTGTTTGCGAAATTCCAATTCTGTGCCGGGTCTCGATGTTCCGGAGGTTGTTGTTGAGGCGTTCTCGCTTACTATTGAGGCACGAAAGGAGTTGTCAATAGCCTCGCTTAGCGACGCCACAGCAATCCTCAATAGTAGATCCTCAATTGCAAGAAGACCACATCCCGAGACTTTCATATCTCTCAATGGTACCGGTGTAGCTATTGGCGATGCGTCAATTCGACGTCCGTGATGCCCTCGCCCATATAATCCTTCCCGTCAAGCTATTTCCTCCATGATCGAACGACCAATATCACACGCACATCAACAACTCTGCAGAGACAGTGATCTACTTCTTTGTCTGAGAGGAAGCCCCCATACCTGCCGCTGATCTAGAACCAGTCTCGAACCTGTTGCAGGCTCATCAGAGCCCACGTACAAGTTCGTGTTGCTCCTCTGCTCCAAGTCGCATCTCAGCAATCGTCTTCATCCTTCTCGTCTCTCATTCTCAAGATGGAGAACTCCGACGCACCTCCAGTGTTCATCACGTCGAGTATGGAGGCACCGACCGTTCCTGTCAATCCAGTCAACGCCATCGCCCTCCCCGTGTTCGCCATGTTGGGCATTTTGGTCACCTACCTCCCTCTGCGCTCCTTCTACCACGTCAAGAACGTCGCCGCCTGCAGCATCATCTTCGTCAGCAACATCGTGAATCTCTTGACCGTCATCAACGCCATCATCTGGCCCGACGACGACTGGTCCAAGTGGTGGATCGGCTACGGTCTCTGCGACGTCGAGGTCCTCCTGCGCTTCCCGATCACCCTGGCTCTCGCCACTTCCCTCTGCTGCCTCACCAAAGGCCTCGCTGATGCCCTGGACACCGAGCACGCGGTCTTCAATCAGACGAAGGCCCAGAACCGACGCAAGATGCTGGTGGACGTGCTGTTCTGCTGGGCTGTCCCGGTTCTGCAGATGGCGCTGCATTACGTGGTCCAGGCTGGCCGGTACATGATCGCGCCTGTGTTCGGATGCTCGGATCAGTTGGACAACTCGTGGCCGATGCTGGTCATCATCATAATGTGGTGTCCCATCTTCGCACTGCTGCATATCTACTATGCCGGTCCGTCTTCTCTTCTCTTCTCTCCTCTCCTCCAGGCTCGCGTGTTCGAAGCGGACCACAACAACTGACACAATGCAACAGTCGTCATGCTCAGCCGCCTCTACAAGCACCGCAGCACCATCAGCGCCACCCTGACCAGCACCGGCTCTGGCCTCGCCCCGCGCAAGTTCGTCAAGCTCGCCATCATCTCCCTCTCGACGATGGTCATCTACATCCCCGTGCAGTCCTACTACATCTACCTCGCCATGCCCTTCTACTTCATCAAGTACTCCTGGGCGCGCGTGCACAACCCCGTGACGTGGCGGCCGGTGCTCTTCATCCACAGCGAGGACCAGCCGACGCTGCAGTGGTGCGGCTGGGGCGGCATCGCCATGGCCTTCACCATGTTCGTGTTCTTCGGCTTCAATGACGAAGCGGTTGATAGCTATCGCCGCGGCTTGGTCCAGTGTGGTGCTGGCCGCATCTGGCCGAGCCTGAAACTGAGCCGGGAACAGAGATGGGAGAGCAGCAGCGGGGGTTCAAACGGGCGTGGAAGTGCCACTGGAAGCAGCCGATGGAGCTCCCTGGGGAGCCATCTAGATCTCGTGAGCAAAGCCATGAAGTATCTGGATGGAGACAAACGCAAGGGCAGCTCGAGCGCCTCGACCGCCGTGGGCACCGATGCGTGAGTCTCCCTTAACCACCCTGCGAATGCGTGTCAGCCGACTCTAACGTCTTGTTCTCGTAGCAACAGCACAGCGAGTACTCGCAAAGGCTCTCAAGGCACTTTCTTCGAGACCACCGCGCCGCTCGGCATCGCCAGCACCAACACCTCACTCCTCCACCAGCCAGACCCCTCAGCGCCATCGCCATCGCCATCGCCATACGGCCCTCACTCCCCAACCAGCTCGTCGACACCACTTCACGCATCCACGCTACCCACGCACCCCCACCGCCGGGGCTTCTTCTCCCTCTTCCGCACAACCCTCCACCTCCCCCTGACGCTCTTCGCCTCCACCCCGCACCCACATCCCCCTCCAGCACCAGGCACCTCTCCGTTCGGGCCCGGCTTCGAACTCACCAGCAGCAACAGCAACAGCCACAGCAACAGCAACAGCAGCAGAAGCCACCCCCTCGCCGAGAAAGCCCAGTGCCCCTTCCCGCCCGCCACAGTCAGCACATCCATCTGGTCCTCGCCCAGCGACAACGCCCACCACGCCCACGCGCACCCAGCCTCGCCTCCTCACGCACAAGCGCCGCGGCGCGCCCGCGCGGACTCCCCCTCGGAGAGATGCGCGCTCGGCTCGCACGGCGCGGTCGCGGCCGAAGACGCAGCCGCTTCCGATGCCGTACCTCGGAGCCCCGGGAGCCCCGGGAGTCTGCAGATGGGCACGCGCGCGTATCGCGAGCGGGAGCGGAGGGAGAAGGCGAGAGAGGACGCGCGGGGGGCCGGTGGTGTCGTCAAGACGACGAGGGTGGAGGTCGTGGAGGAGCCGGCGCGGCGTTGAGCTTCCGCGCTGTTTTCCTATCTTTTACCTTTCGTTCTTTGCTGTTCGGCGGCGTCTTTCGCTTCTGGTTGCTTGGTTGGTTGTTGGTTGTTGGTCCAGCTGTTGTTGATTTGCTGTGTGTTAATGTGTAAGGTGGAATCTCCAAACGAGCTAGCTAGGGGGGGGGGGGGGGGGGGGGGGGGGGGGAAGCGAGCGAGCTAGCGAATGAAGCAACAAGATAAGCGAGCGAGCGAGCGTGTACTGTAGATTCAGAAACAGAGAGAGAGAGAGAAGAAATGCACTTACTACCTAGGTACCTACGTAGGTACGTCTTGCTCTCTGCACATGGAGAGAAGAAGACTTCGATGTTTGATTTTTCTTTGTTTGTGTTTCCCTTTCTTTCTTTCTTTCCTTCCTTCCTTTCTTTCTTCCGTCTTGCGGATGTAAACACCAGCTGTTGTGGAAGCTACCAAGATGACGAGGTTCTCCTCCCTCTCCCTCTCCCTCTCCCTCCCCTCCAATCAACCGACCGTTGCCCCAGAAAAGCAAGCAGGCAGGTCTTCTCCACCCGACACCCGACACCCGACACATCACATCACTTCACATCACACCACAGCGAACCAAACAGAGAGAGAGAGAGAGAGAGAGAGCTACACAGTACAGTACAGTACACTACAGCACACACAAAGCAAGTTGGCAAGCCGACCGAACGCACGCCCTCTGACCAGACGCGGATGCGGTGGACGAGGTATTGTCGCCAACACGTAAGACTGGGTGAGCACCTGCCGATATCAAAGACAGCCTCTCCGCAGGAGCGCAGGAGCGAAAGCAGCTGACAAGAACGTCGATGTTGATGTACGTCTAAGTGCGATTGCTCCAGAAGAGTACACGACATGAACACACCAGCGCGAGCCTCAGGTACAGTAGTAGGTAGGTAGGTACAGCAAAACAAGACCCGCGAGAGACCGACGCTCCCGCTTGACGAGCGCCAAAAGGCCCCTCTCACCCAAGCCTCTCGCGGATGAAAAGGGCCGCGTCCGCGAGCGCCTCTTCGGCCTCCTTCAGCACGTGCCCAGGAAAGCCCAGAAAGCCGTGCGGACAGCCGGGATACACCTTGGCGACGGCGGCGCCGCCGAACATCATCCACTTGACGGCCATGTTCACCGTGTCGTCCAGCAGTGGGTCTTCCGTGCCGGTGGTGAACAGCGCGCTGGGCAGGCGCCCCCGGAAGGGAGACAGGTCCTCGTAATAGGGCGAGATGGAGCCCGTTTTGAGCTGTGCGGGCGTCGTGTGCGCGGGGAGGAAGGCGCTGGTGAAGTGGGACATGATGTCTTCTAGTGGTTGGTTAGTCCTTATTCACTGGTTGCGCGCAAGGTCGTAGGTGTGCGGTGGTAAGTGGTGAGCCGGGGGAGGGAGGGAGAGTTACGGTTGAGAACCAAGGTGCGCTTGAAGTGCTTCACGGCTGGCAGCTCCGAAAGGTCGAAACAGCCGAAATGCAGGAGGAGTCCGGAAAGCGTGAAATCCGGGTGCGTTTTGAGGAGGTGGAATGTTACGAGAAGGCTAAGGTGGCCGCCAGCTGACTATTCTCACCACGGCTATCAGTATGAAGCGTGGGTAAGAGAATCTATCAAAATTGATAGAAGGAGCTGAACATTAGACGTGAAGGATCCATGGCATATTGCGCCTTTCTCGGAAGGCTCCCGTAACGTAGAGTTCCCATAACGGAATCGCTATATGGATGAAATGCGCAGACGTGTGAAAAAGAAAATGCGAACGCACCTCGCCTCCCAGGAATGTGAGAGGAGCGCCGTACTCGGCTTCAGCATTCTTGACGAAATACTCAGCTACGTACCAAGATCAGCTCGTCCATCTCTCACAACGCAAAGGAAAAGAGAAGCATACCAGCATCAATGCAATCCTCCGGTCCAGCGGGGAATGGATCCTGGTTCCCAGCCCGATCAGCACTTCACACTTCCCAAGTCTTTGCTTCTTTAACACCATAACATGTATCCATCCACACCTCTCACAATCTCCCCCCTCCCCCAAGTCAAGTCAAGTCAAGCCAAGTCAACTCACTCAACTCAACTCAACTCAACTCAACTCAACTCAACTCAACTCAACTCAACTCAACTCAACTCAACTCAACTCAACTCAACTCAACTCAACTCAACTCAACCTACCCCAACCCACCCCAACCCAAACCAACCCAAACCAACCAAAATCAAAATAGACCAAAAAAACCAGACTCACCTCCGGCGCAAGCCGATACCCCACGCTAATGACCACCAGATCCCCCGCATCCGCATAATGCTGCAGCAGCCCATCATGACTCCTCTCATCGCCCAGCACCCACCCGCCCCCATGGAAATGCATCAGCACGCCCCTCACGCCTCTCCTCTCCTGAGCCTCCTTCCGCGCCTGGGGGTACATCAGCCGGCAGGGGATAGCGCGGCCGCTGCCGTCGCGCGAGGGGATGGCGATGTTGACCCCTTGCGGGAGGGTGCGAGGTGCGGGCAGGGCCGTCTCGCCCGCCCAGCGCATGGCGCGGTATTGGGCGGCGCCGACCTGGGAGGCGTGTGTGAGTCGATGCGGCGTGAGCATGCCAATCGTCGGAGTGCGGCTACGAGGCGTGGAAGAGATTGGTGAGGGGAGAGAGAGGGAGGGAGAGACAGACCTCGTACCATTGCGGCGCGCGCCCGAACGTGTCTTCGATGTGCGCATTGAGCTGCTTGGACTGCGCCGAGTGGGACGCCGGGTCGAACTTGGCCGCGTTGATGGTGATGTCTGAGGTGAGAGGCATGTTTCCAGCACGGTTCAGGCGTGTGATTGTGACGGTGATAGTGATCTGGTCCCGGAACGAAAGACACCAGATGGGAGGAAAGGATCTGGAGGAGAAGAGAAGTGGTGGAGAAGAGAAGTGGAGGAGAAGAGAAGTGGAGGCAAGGAAGAACCAGGGAAGACGAGAAAGGACCGACCTAAATACTGGAAATGGTAAGCCGACTCGGACGCAGGTACACATGATCGACAGCCAGGACATACAGCATCTTGAACGTACCTCGACGTACCGTGGCGGGGTAAATGCGGGGGTCAAACTCGAGTCTCCGTCCTCGGCAAAATCAACACCAGAGGCTGCCGCTTGGCACGTGACAATAACATCACCAGGAGAGCAGGAAATGGAAATTGTAAACCACGTCGGATCGAGATGTTTTCATTGTCGACCACCCAAACCAGCCTGAGAGCGGCTCCCAGAGTCCAGATCAACCAACCCATTCCGGACTTTTGATTCTCGCGTTCGGGGCATGATTTCCTCGTCCAGGGAGCGAGGCACCCACTCCTGCTGGTAAGATGATTACACATTACAGCATTACCTGCCCATGGCTTTTCTTTGTCCTTCTTCACTTTTTCATACTGCCCCTGACTTGCACCCGATCCATCATCCGGGCGGTCGTCGGAGGAGGCGGCATCCTCCCGTTCCCGGATTTCCGTCCGCGCTCGGGCGGCCGCGGGCCAAACACTTTCGCGCGGCCCCAGGTCAGGAACGATGCGCTGGTTTTGACCGGGATGCTGGCAAAGGCACCGAGGGCTTGCAAGGGGATGACGATAGCCGTCGCGGTCCACTCGACGACCACGCCCGTGAACCCGCGTTTGTGCTGGGCGCTGTGGGCCGCCGCCGCGGCCAGAGAGATGGCGTCGTTCAAGCGCGACTCGAGATCGTGGAGTCGGGACTCGGTCTGGAATGCTTGAAGCGTGGCTCGCTTCTCGTATCGGCGAACGGCCCGGTTCAGCGCATCGAGATCCGGCTGCATGGACCTTCTCACTTCCATCGTAAGGACGGCCGATTGCTTCCCGCTCAAGGTGGGTTCTGCGGCCGGGTTACTCGGCGCTGCGATGGCATTCCGGGCTTCCAGGTCCTCCAGCCTCCGGGTGACATCTTTCAAGTCCCCCCCCATCGGACCGGGCGCGAGTGCGCGCGGGTTCGCGCCGACCGCGCGTTGGAGATGCAGCGTGCGTGCTTGGATCAGCTTCACCAGGTGAGCCGTCGGTCGCAGCTCGGACGCGAGGAGGAAAATCGACAGGTTGTAGTTCGAGATCAGGCCCTCCGAGGGTCGGGTCAGCTGCCCTCGGATGGCGTGCAACAGGTATGCTCCCAATGCCGGAAACAGGAAGCACGAGAGCAAGGCCAGCAGTTCGTGGGTGTAGAGTTCGTTCGTGGCCGCCTCCCGGGCCGGGGCCCGCCGCGCCGGTTTGGATTCCCCCCTCGACGGCGCCGGGCTCTGCTCGTCGTCCTCGGGCACCTCCTCCAGGGTCGCCTGGGAGAACGTCAAGGCATCCTCCTCGCTCTCGTCTCCCAGCAGGGCATCCCCGTGGCACTCCTCCGCCGTACGGATCGTCTGGGCCGAGTGGTACCAATCCCTGCATCTGATCAGCAACTGCGGCGCGCCCCCCTCGGCGAGATGTCCTTCCTCACCACGGCAGTCTCACGCTCCAATTCAAAAAGATGGCGGCCAGGCCCAGCAACATCACGTCCGTCATCACCGAGCTCCCATTCGTGAACAGCAAGCCCCCGAGCGCCGGGAGCAGCGCGAAGGCCAGCGGCGCGCTGTCCCACGCCGAGCTCTGGCGCATCTCATGATGGTCCGCGCCGCTCGGTTTCGGCAGCAGCAGGTCGTCTGTCGAGGCCTGAAACGAGTTCCTGGCTTCCCGCAGCGAGTACTCGGAGAAATTGGAGCTGCGGGGCGCGCGGAACTGGACGGGCTCGTCGGTGGGGAGGACACGCCGGGTGCCGGTCGGCGACGAGGGCTTTGCAGCAGGCGAGGAGCCCTCGGCCATGGTGGTTCTTGTGGTGTTGATGGCGATGGTGATGGTGATGTTGAGGATGAGGTTGAGGAGGAGGATGAGGTTGAGGTTGAGGTTGAGGTTGATGAGCTAGCTGTAGGAGCAGGCAAGTCTGGGCGCGCACGGAAGTCTGGGGTGGTGCTTGATGCTTGATGCGTGATGCGTGATGCTTGATGCTTGATAAATGGGGCGGATGGATCCGATGACATGCAGAAGGGCCGTGATCTGCGCAGGGAAGGGAACGGTGGAAGAGCGTCAAGGGATCGGAGTTCTGATGGGGAGGTTGGGGGTGGGCGCAAGATACACGTATATGTGTGTTTACAGACTGTCCTGTACCACCCTGCCGTGCACTCATCCACATCATCATGAAGCATTATGCAGGCACCGCCAAAGCTGGTTTAGTCGTCATCCCTCAGCTTACCATCACACGGTCTTCGGTCCCGACTGTATGTATGTATGTATGTATGTACAGTAAGTAATGTGCGGTGCTGTGCGGTGCCACCTGATTTCGTGTTGCATCCTTGGTCGCCATCTTTCTCTCGCTGTTCGCCTCTCCCCCTGATGGCCCTCACCATCCTCACCCACGATGGCTTCCCAGAGCCCCGATCCCCACAGAAACAAATACAAGTGATCGTTCATCTCTCTCGGCTCAGCTTCTTCGATTCATCACAGCCCCAACTCGTACAGTACAATCCGCTTCACTGCATACTCGAGTATTTTCTTATGCTCCATTCAGCCACCAGTCATATCAGTTACATCGTCTAAACGAGCTGGTTTAACAGAACTAAAAGACGAAAAATAGCAGAAATCACAAATCACATCAAAAAGGTTCAAGAGATTAATTGCTAGATGAGTAATCATTGTCAATTAACAATCTTTACTACATGCTACAGTACTACCCATGCTGACGTACCTCCACGATCTTTACTACAGAATATGCTACAGTACCACCCCTGCCGATTTCCCTCCCTTCCATCCTCCTTTCCTTTCCCCCAAAAAAGCTACAGTAGTTAACCCAAACACCCAAACACCCAAACACCCAAGCTATTCACCCACGCCCATTTTTCTCCTCTTCCCTTCTTTTCCTTTCATCTCCCCTCCTATAAAAACACCGGCCCAACCTCGGACCCAAAGTCGCCAACTTACATACCTACCTACCTACATACATACAGTACATACATACAGTACATACATACAGTACATACAGTACGCAAATAGGAGTGTACTTTCCCTTTCCCTTTCCCTTTCCCTTCCCCTTCCATCTCCCTTCCTTTCCCTCCATCTCGGGTTCGACCTTCCTTTGAACCATCCGGACTGTTCAGACGGGAGAACGGTAGTGCTTTTCTTTGGTCCTTCGGAATTGGCCTAGCTAGGGGTTTGGAACGAGGCCTGGCATCTGCCTACCTACCCTTCACGGCAGAAGAGCAGACCACCCCCCTCGGAGATACGACAACCGCGACCGTCTCGAGCTCATAGCGACTCCCACTGATCTAATGGTGATGTGATTCTTTCTAGGTTGCTTCCGCGAGTCTCCTCACCTGCCGACATGTGGCCATATCGGTGTGGTTTTGGTGCCCGCTGTTACAAAACGCAAATATATACAATCTTCGCTTTTTCCTCCTTTCTCTCCCTCAAGCCCAGCGCAAACGGGCGGGCAGGTATCAAAAAGAAGAGACCACCATTTGTACATCATTAAAACCCCCATCCGCTTCCAGATGCCTGCATGTATGTATCAACCGATCTATCGGATGTCGTGTCGTAAACCCCCAAACGCCACGCCATGCCATACCACACCAAAACAATCAACCACTGACCTCAGTCCATTATACATCATCGGTTCTTCCCCAGACTCTGTAGGTTGACGAGCTCACTGTACCGCCCTCCCTTGCTCATCAGCTCGTGATGCGTCCCCTGCTCCACCACCACCCCCTGATCAAAGACGTAGATCACATCCGCCTTCTGGATCGTGCTCAGCCGATGCGCGACCGCAATCGTCGTGCGACCCTTCGCAGCCTTGTCGAGCGCCGCCTGTACCACATGCTCGCTCTCGGAATCCAACGCGCTGGTCGCCTCGTCGAGCAACAAGATCTTGGGATCTCTGAGCAATGCGCGCGCAATCGCGATCCTCTGTTTCTGGCCCCCGGAAAGCATGGAACCTTTGGAGCCCACGACGGTGGCGAAGCCGTCAGGGAGGGACATGATGAAATCGTAAATGTTCGCCTCCCGACACGCAAACTCGATGGCCTCGTCAGACACAGTATCTTCGTCGCGGTCAGCGCCCAGCAACACATTCTCACGAATCGTGCCCTGGTAAAGGGTGGGCTCTTGCGAGACGAGTGCGACGTAGGAGCGGTAATCATTGATGTTCAGCGACGAGATCTCCTTGCCGTCAACGTAGATGCCGCCGACGAGTGGGTCGTAGAAGCGCTCGAGTAGCTGAATCGTCGTCGACTTTCCACAGCCAGACGCACCAACGAGGGCGATGTATTGGCCTGGAGCGACCGTGAGATTGAGGCCACGCAGCACGGGCTGTTCGGGGCGGGTGGGGTAGCGGAAGTGCACGTCGCGGAATTCGATGTTACCTTCGCAGGATTCGAGACGCGCACCGTCTTCGGACCAGGCGTCGATGGCGGGTTTGCGATCGAACAGAATCTTGAGTTCTTGCGCTTGTTTGGCTTTACCCATGTCCGCTGGATGGCATTAGCAGGAGATCGACAGACCTGGAGCAGGGAAACTTACGTGCGAACGAGAAAATGGTGCCGGCGGACTGAGCACCAAAGATGACGGCCGAGAAGCAGACGAAGAACTGGAACAGGGTGTATTCACGATCGGCAATCAGTTGACCTCCATACCAGAACCCAAGAGCAACACAGCCGAACATGAGCGACTGAGAAGCAGCATACAGAATCGAGGACTTCAGGATGGAGTTCAGACTCTTCTTGGACTGAGCTTGGAGCGAATCGACATAGATCTTGAGAACATCCTCTTCCCTGGTCAGGGACGCCACGGTGCGGATCGCAGAGGTAGCCTCGCACGCAAAACTTGCACTCTTTTCATAGGCGGTTTTGGCTCGCGCTTGGAACTGAGCCAACATCCAGAAACGAAAAAATCCACACGCGAGCAAGACGGGAATCGTTGACGTGCAGACCAGGGCGAGTTTCCAGCCAATGGCAAGACTCACGACGATCGCCGCAACCAACGTGGTGATGACGGACAAGAGCGTGCCAAGGGTGACACCGGACAGACCGGCCACGTGGGTCGTCTCGGTGCTTAGGAAGGAGGTCAACGCTCCGGCCGTGTTCTCCTCCTTGTCAAAGAAAGCGACGTCCTGTCGTAGCATCGTGCGGAATGCCCGGTCTCGAACGCGGTGGATGAGCTTCTCCGAACAGTATGCAAAGGCAACACCTTGTCCACAGTACGCGATGAATTGCACCCACGCCAGCATCAGGTACATGAGGGACCAGAAATTAACATCGTCGCGGAGCTTTTGACGCGCTCCGGGGATGACAGCGCCCGTCGAGGAGTCGGTCAGCGGAATGGACAGAGAGATGATTTCCTTGGCGAAGAACACTGCCTGGACGGGGTTTCCTCCACCACAAATGATCGAGAAGCCGAGACCGGTAAGCATGAGGACTATCTCGGACCTGTTGAACGAGGCGACGAGTTTGATGAGAGTCCACAGAGAATCGTGTTGTTCTCCGGGATTGATGCGGCCTTGCAACGCCACGGATGACTGGGATTTCTGAGTGCCAGAGCGGTCCAGCTTGTTGCCAATGTTCTTGTCGTCGGGATCCTCCTCGTACGTCAGGCTCTGGTGAGACTGTTGTTCGCGCATGACCTTGTCGTCAAACGCGTCGAGCGCGGCTAGTTCTTCGGGTGGCATCTCCCGCGTGGCTGCGATCTTCTGTGCCTCAACTAGGTTGAAGTACGCACCCTTTCTCGACAACAGCTCGTCGTGAGTTCCCTGCTCCACGATGCGCCCTTCGGTCATGACGACAATGTTGTCGGCGTCTTTGATCGTCGAGAGACGATGCGCAATCGTGATGGTGGTGCGTCCAGCAGCCGCCACTTCGAGAGCCGCTTGTACGACGCCCTCAGACTTCGTATCCAGAGCCGAGGTGGCTTCGTCGAGGAGAAGGATCTTGGGGTCGCTGACCATGGCCCGAGCAATGGCAATGCGCTGCTTCTGGCCGCCGGACAAGAGGAAGCCTCGCTCGCCGACGTTCGTCTCGTAACCCTCAGGCAGCGCAGAAATGAAATCGTGAGCATTGGCCATCTTGGCCGCCTCGAAAATCAGCTCTCGGCGCCGCTCCTCGTTCTCATGTTCGTACTTGGTGCCGATCAATCCGTGTGCGATGTTCCCGAAGATGGTGGTACCGAAGAGCGTAGGTTCCTGGCTGACGAGGGAGATCTGCTGGCGCAGCCAGCGGAGGTTTAGCGTGCTCACCTCGTGTCCATCCAGAAACACCTGGCCCCCCACCGGATCGTAGAATCGCTCAACCAACCCGACAATGGTACTCTTCCCGGACCCGGACGCGCCGACCAACGCCGTCTTCTTTCCAGCCGGGATGAGCAGGCTGACGTCCTTCATGACCGTGACTTCTGGTCGAGAGGGGTAGATGTGTTTGATGTGACGCAGCTCGATGGTGCCTTCCACCTGCTCGAGGATCTTGCCCCCCGGTGCCGTCGGGTCGAGCGGCGACTTGCGATCAATGGTGTTGAAGATCTTGACGGCGGCGGAAACCGAGGTGGTAAAAGCTTGCATGTTGGGTGCCACGTTGCCGAGCGAGAAGGCGCCGATCATGATGGACATCAAGATGGTGAGGATCTGCGAGAGGCTAATGTCTCCGTCGACCAAGAACCGGCTTCCCATCCAGAATGCCAAGCCGTAATTCAGGTAGATGACCAAGAACATGGCGCCGACCATGATGGCGAGCGCCGTCTTGTTCTTGGATCCGAACTTTTCGGCATTGGCCAGATGCTTATCGTACTGACGGGCAAGCTTATCCTGGGTCCCAAACGCAATGGCATTCCGCACAGACGAGATGACCTCCTCGGCCACCGTGCCTCCCTCGGCGTACGAGGCCAGGGATTGCTTGCTGTACTTGATGATGAAGTTGGATCCCCCACCCATGATCACGCAGATGGCCACGACGGTGGAAGACAGGATCAAGGTCAGCTTCCACGATTTGATGAAGCCGATCACGAAGGCCGTGACAAAGGTCGCCAGCGCGTTTATCGTTAAGCCGACCTTCTCGGAGATTCCGTCCTGCACCAGGTTCGTGTCGGCCGTGATTCTCGTCGTGATCTCTCCCGATCCCAACTTGTCGAAGAAGCCGATGTTCTGGCGCATGCAGGCTTGCAGGTAATGCGATCGGATCTTGCCGCTGATGTGCTCCCCGGTGTAGATGAAGCCCACCGTCGAGACGTAGATGGTCACAAACTCGGCGATGCCAATGTAAACGAAGTAGAGCACGCTGTGGGAAATGGTGTCGTTGAAGTCCGCGCGCGAGGTCGTGCCGGCGAAGAAGCCATTGAAATCGCCCGCCAGGTTTCCGAACACCACCGTCATCAGCGGCAACGCGGCACCCGCTGCGATGGAGCAGATGGCACTGACGATCATGATCACGATGTCGTTCCGCGTCGAGTAGCGGTACAAGACCTTCCAGCTCCCCTTGATCGCGGGGAGATCGACCTGTCTGCGGAGGATGTCGGCCTCGGCGGGGGGGAGATGGGCGTAGACATCCTCATCCGCGACGTCGACTTTTCCGCCCGACTCTCGCTTCGTGGAGGGGTGTGCGGCAGGCGAGGAGACGCTGGTCTTTGGGGATCCTTTCGCTCCTTTCTCCGTCCGATCATGGGCCCTGGACGAGTCGGCTGGGCTTGCGGCGCGACGCGATTCCGGCCCCCTCTTCTCCGGGTCCCCAGCCATGATGAGCGGCTTGGAGGGATCCCGAGCTCACGAAGGGATCGCTCTTTTCGTGCGTGTGTGCGGAGGGGGGGGGGGTTGGGCGTGATGTGCCGAGCAAGAGCAGGCAGCAATTGCTAATGCTGTTCGCGACTGGGAGAACGGGGCGAGTGGTGGCAAATGTGTTGTTGACGATGGGAGAAAGGAGGACAGGAAGAGCTGATGGGTTGGGTGTGCAGGTGAGGTGGAGGAGGTGGAGGTGGTGGAAGTGGTGGTGGAAGTGGTGGTGGAGGTGTGTACAGCCCAGCACCGTACGTACAGTCGAAGAAAGGAGGAATCGAAAGTCGTCGAGGCGAGTGGCAGGAGAAGAAGGAAGTGGTGACGAGTCGGGCGGGCATAAGAATCCTAAAGTCCATGAAAGGGTGGGGCGCGCTTCCCGGGATGCCGCGCTTGTCTGCTCTTGGCTCCTCTGACTTTGGGACGTCCCGTCCACTTAATCGTGCTGGGCGGTGAGCGGTTGATCGTGGTGCGCGGTTGATCGTGGTGCAGTACAATACAGTACAGTCAGTGTACACATACAGACTGGACGGATTGTGAGAATTATGTTTTTATGTACAGCAGTGTATAGCGGTGCACAGTAGGTCCAGTACAGTACAGTACGGTACATACAGTACAGCAATCCCGTAATCACGCTCTTATGCACGGCTTGCACGGAAGCTCCAGTGCCGCTGCCGGCCAGACGTCCACCCCAGCCCGAGCCCCCGCCCCAGCCCGTCTCGGGCCTTAGAATTCCCCGACGGACCGCGGTGGGCTCGCACCCGCTCTTCTCGGCAAGACCATACTTTCTCTTGCTGCGTCCCTTACTTCTCGGGGAGGATGTTTATGTGTACTGTATCTATGCATTTGTACAGTGCATTTGTGCAGTGCATTGGTACAGCACAGATACAGCACAGATACACAGCACAGATACAGCATATATACAGCACACATACAGCACATACACACAGCACATACACACAGCACATACACACAGCACATATACACAGCACATATACACAGCACACATCCACACAGCACACATTCACAGCACATATCCACAGCACACATCCACAGCACACATCCACAGCACACATACACAGCACAAATACACAGCACATTTACACAGCACATTTACACAGCACATATACACAGCACACATCCACAGCACACATCCACAGCACACATCCACACAATACCTTAACAATCACCAAACCGACAACGTCATGACGCGGCGCCGGCCCAGGTGGCTGCCGAATCAGGGGAAGCGGAAGCACGCTGGACAGGCACAGTAACGAGTGAGTGAGAGGACTCTGTCGCTCACGAACGAGCTTCTCTCTCTCTCGTGCCCCCTTTCTCTCCCCGTGTCTCGTCTCGCGATCCGGCGTGGCGTGCGTGGCGCGAGGGCGGACTCACGGCGTCGCGGACTAGATGGATCTACAGTACATACCCTACTGTCTGTCTGTCTGTCTGTCTGTACATAAGTAAGTAAGTAAGTAAGTAGTAAGTAAGTAAGTAAGTAAGTAAGTAAGCAGCTGAACGGATCGCGGCACTGCACCGCATCCTGTGTAGACGCGCGAAGATACAATACTGTACAGTACAGTACATACATATGTACAGCATGCTCGATCACCCTTTCCAAAGTCACGCCTCGGCTGCGTTTCTGCACATCTTCTCCTCCACTCCACTCCACTGCCTCGGTAGATTGGGCGAAGGCTACATCGGTGTTGGTGTTCTGCGCGTTGCTATCCACCTACCTAGGTACCTATAATACAGTACCTACACGTACTGTACGTATGTCTGTAAAGCCCGCGCCGTGTTCGTGTTCGTGTTCATCCAGCATCCGCGCGACGACGTACGGGCGGCGAAATCGTCTCTGCTCAATGATTCTCAACACCGTGAAAATCAGGCACGCCGTTTGAAACCCCAGAGCGCGCCGATGGTCCGTCCATCTGGAGCCTTGGTTCCTGTACTGTACTGTACAGTACAGTACAGTACAAGCTGTAAAATGGTGTAACGTCACGTTTTCCACAGGCAGCAAGCAGCATTGGGTGATCGGAAAGAGAGTTGCGTGCGGGACGGCGGCGGGGGGCCCCTGGTTGTTTACTGTTTACTTCGCCTACGAGACTACCTAGGTACAGTACCCCTACTGTACCCAGGGCGGGTTTTAATTTGTTTCCGAATGCATGATTTGCTGACGTTCATGCTTATTTCGACGGCTCCGAGAGTTGGGGCGTCTTTTCTCTCACCCTGTAATGAACAGACAGTACGGTATGGTACTGCTTGGGTCGGACATTTGCTACTGTAGGTACAGTACAGTACCAGTCAGCTAAACTCCGACACACGATGCCACGGCCTGCCAACCTTGCTTTGGCGCGCGCGACGCGGCAAGCTTGGATCCTTCACACGATCAACCTCCCCCGTACAGTAGGACGTTCCCCATACAAAAAGACGTTCATTCACGGTGTAATGCATGGATGGAGATTCGAGAACGTAGCGAGGAAGCCCTCGACCCCAGAGGATCTTGGCGAGCACTGCTACGACTCGCAAGCAAATTGCCCGATGGCACGGATTCGGTTCTCTGCCTCGGCTCTCCGGCCCTCCGGCCCTCCGCCTGTCTTCGCCGTCCTGCATAGCGGTCTCCATCGACTTGAGCCGACATCGACATCGCACATGAAGCTCTTTATTGCTTTTCTCGCCCCTCCCCGCCGCAGTGCGCGCCCCATCGCTGAGCGCCCCTGATGTGGATTCCTTCGAGACGTGTCCGTCCCATCCAACATCACATCACATCTCGCTCGAGCGCTACGCTCCTCCTCCTGCCGATTCTTCGAGGCCGCCACGGTCCCGGGGGCTTCTCGCAACCGGGAAAATCTGCGAGACGAGGGATTCCTGGTCGGGACGTCGTGGAGGGCCATGGAGCACTGGCTGTTCATCTCGCGGTACGGCTCACGCGGATCCTTGCCCGGGCAGTGCTGACCCGAGATGGCTCGATTGTCCTTCCGCGCCTGCGCAAGCGGTGGTGACATGGGTCGAGGTCGAAGCCCGCGGCCATGTCCACGCATTCACGATTGTTCACGATGGAAGGACTGGACCCGGCTTGCTCGGCTGTCCTCGCGAATGTCCCCGTGTTATCGGCCGCAGCAAGGGCGCGCCGCTGGACTCGCATGAGCAAGACAAGACGACCGCGTTGTACGACGAGACCATCAACGCCATGACGGGCACATGGGACCAGGCATGCCGGGTCGGCTCCGAGCCACGGCAGCTCAGGACGAGGAGCACCGGCTTCGAGCAAGCACGGCTGCAGGTATCGACGGCGTGTTGCTCTACCGCTTCCCAACGATCATGCTCCCGACCGCCGGAAGCTACCCGCACGAGCCCGCGTTGGCTGCTGCCAGACCGGAGGATAGATGTCCACACACTCCGTCCCCCACCGCCGCCTCCGCTCACGCTCTTTGGACTTCTCCCCGGACTCCACTCTGTGCTGTTGCGCATACGGTACCGTCGCACACACTGTACTGTACCACCTACCCACCACGCTGTCCCGAACGACCCCATCCGCTCCCGTCTCCATCGGCATTGAGGCCGCCAGAACGCACGCGATCCGCAATCTCACTCAAGCCGACATTCCCATCTCCACCAGGCGGCCCCTCTCCCTCCCCCTCGCCCACCGCGGCCGTGACGCCAGCTTCTTCTGCCGCGGCTGACGACGAAGGTCCGATGGATGTAGTGCGGGGGGGCTGGAGTGTGGTGGTCCCACGCGCACGAGGGAGGTGGGTAGAGAGGGAGCATGGGAAGAAAGGCCTTGCTGCAGGCCAAGATGGGGGCGGGGGCGGGGGCGCGTGTCTGATGGCAAGAGAGGGGAAGGGGAAGGGGAAGGGGAAGGGGAAGGGGAAGGGAAGGGAAGGGAGAGGGAGAGGGAGAGGGAGAGGGAGAGGGAGAGGGAGAGGGAGAGGGAGAGGGGAGGGTCGAGGGAGAGGGATGCGGATGCTGGCTGGGATGCTGATGGGGAAAGCGACGAGGAAGGAGAGGGAGAAAGCCACGAGGAAAGCGAACGACGGATCTTCGCGGCCGCAAAGGGCGAAGCACCGGCATCGCCAGGTTTGGGAATGAGCGACGGGGTTCCAGGGGGGTCGTGAGCTCGCGTCTGGGCCACTTGTGGGCGGTGAGCCGTGCCATTCAACCCGGCAGAACAGACGACCATCTCGATGGTTCGTTTCTCTCTCTCCCCGTTGCGGCACGAGGCCGGCGGGGCGAGTCGAAGCTCCGCTCTTTCGGCACGGGGCGTGCAATGCCTGGACCTGCTCCACGCGGGGAGACACGACTGCGCGGTCTCAGAGTGCGGGCGAAGAGGGGGGGGGGGGAGAGAGAC